>JAPXFY010000027.1:34085846-34158346 GCA_030674185.1 Monoplex corrugatus | reverse complement strand
AACAACAAATAAAATAATGATGATAATAGTAATGATAATACAATAAATGAGGATGAGGATGATGATGATGACGACGACGACGACGACGACAATGATAATACACGGACGTTTGTACAGCGCCTTTCATCAAGAACATAGCGCTTTACAATCTACTATTATGTATATACGCTCACGCACGTTTGCACACGAAGAAAATAACACATTTTCAAAAAACATGTCACCAGATTGGGAGAACTGAGGAAGTGGGCACTAATGAAAGAATGTGTATATGTATGCACGCGCGCGTGTGTGGTGTGTGTGCGTGTGTATGTGTCTTACTGTGTGTGTGTGTGTGTGTGTGTGAGTCTGTGTGTCTCTATGTGTGCGTGTGTGCGTATTCACGTGCATGTTCGTATGTATGCGCATGATGTGTGTGTGTGTGTGTGTTGTGGTGTGCGTGTGTGTTTGCGTGTTTCTGTGTATGTTTGTGTTTTTGTGTATGTGCACGCATGTGTATGTGCGTGTGTCCAAGTGTGTGTGTTCGTGCGTGCGATGTGTATGTTCATATATAAGCGCAGGGTGTGTTTGTGTGTAGAGGTGGGGAGTGTGTGTGTGTGTGGTGTGTGTGTGTGTGTGTGTGTGTGTGCCCGCGCGCGCACGTGTGTGTGTTCGTGCTTATGTGTGTGTGTGTATTTTCATGTATGTGTTTATCATTAACCAAAAATAATATTTGTTGTTATTTTTGATGAACAACGTTTATTGTGAACTGATTTGTATTGATTTATACATGTATCCCTATGTTTGTACTGCATTATCATGTATTGGCATTGAAATGCTTCTGCTCTGCTGGTGATGTGTATGTATCCAATTGTTTCTACCGCACCAATATGTTGACAAGGCAATGTTTAGGCTATTGTTATCATTATCATTATTATTGTTGTTGTCATCATCATTATCATTACTATCTCATTATTATCATTACCATCATAATTTTATATTTGTTTTATTGTAGCTTAGTAGAATAGGTGATAATTACTGGAAAAATGGAATATTTACCAGATATTAGTAAGCTATTTCAGTGTGTTTACCTTTACAAAATAGACCTATCTATATATCTCTCTATCTGTCAGTCTATCTTCTATCTGTCTGTCTATCTGTATATCAGTCTACCAATCTATCTATCCCTGTCTATCTTTTACTCTATCTATCTGGCTGACTGTCTATATATCTATCTACCCATCTATCTGTCTACCTACCTCTCTAGCTGTCTGTCTGCCCGTCTATGTATGTATGTATCTGTGTATGTACATAGATGTGTGTATGTGTATGCGTCTTACTGTCTGTCAGTCTGTGTGTCTCTGTGTGTGCGTGCGTGCGTATTTATGAGCATGTTCGTATGTATGCGCAGGCTGTGTGTGTGTGTGTGTGTGTGAGTTTATGCTTGTGTGTATGTGCACGCATTTGTATGTGCGTGTGTGTGTGTGTGTTCGTGCGTGCGCATGTGTATGTTCATGTATAAGTGCATGTGTATATATGTGTACATATATATATGTATGTATATAAAGTATATATGTATGTATACGCACACACATACACACACACACACATATATAATATATATGATGTGTGTGTGTGTGTGTGTTGTGTGTGTGTGTGTGTGTGTGTTGTGTGTGTGTGGGTAGTGAGTCAATGTGACTCTTTTGCAATTATTTTAAACACTGATTTTAACTGAAGTCAAGATCCAACATCCAATCAGAATGTGTGTGACTGCAGGAAAGGCTTGACAGCCGGTCACACAGTAAATAACTGAAATCAAGGCCGGCCCCACAACTAATCAGAAAGTATATAACTGTAGTCAAGGCCCAGCAGCCAATCAGAAAGGACCACACTGTACAGTCAAAGTCAAACAACCAATTAAGAGGTACGAAACTGAACTCGTGGACCAACAGCCAATCAGAAAGTACGTCAGGATCGTGATAAGTGTCAAACCAACGTTTCAGACGTACGTTTTGATTGCTTAGTTTTCCAACAGATTCCTTGGTAGAATTTAATAGATCCAGGATTTATGTTGCTAATATGTTTTTAGAAATGGATGCATTTCTCAATTTTAATAAAAAACATATGTGTGGCTGAACTTCTTCTTCTTTTCTTTTCTTTCAGCTCCTTGGACAATCAGTGGGCTTCTGGACTGAAGTAATTATTCCCCAGATTCTTCCAGCTTTCTCGGTCTCTGAATGGTTTCTCTGTCTATTCTCCAATGAGGTCATTCCATCTATTTTTCTTACTGAGTCACCCCCCCCCCCCCCCGTCTCCTACCTCAACAGTTCAGTGGAGGATTGATTCGGCAAGGCCACTGGATCTTGTTACATGACCAGACCAACGCAGTTTTCTTTTCTCAGCCGGTGTCTGCAGATTTTCATATGGTCCTGTGTGCAGGTCTAGTTGATGGATTGGCGCATTTGGTTATTGGTGATATGGAACCAGAAAAAGCACGAAAAAAAAAAAATGAAATAAGAACGTATATTTAATACAAGAAGACAAGACAGGCGCAAATATTTGGCCAAATGGCGTTTGTCAATCATAAGATCACAAGCAAACAATTACCAGGTAGAAAAAAATTAGGAAGAAACGAAAAAAACCAAAAAACAAACAAACCCTGAAACTCCAGCGGACGGAGCAGCAGGGAAGTTTCAGTCTTTTTCTCCTAGTTTTTGTATCTGGTGTTTGTTGGTTTGTGATCTTACGCTTGAAAAAGGCCAGTTGGCCGAAAATTTGAGCCTGTGTTGTCTGGATGTATTAGATACGCGTTCTTAATGTTTTTCGTGTTTTTTTTATGCTTGTTCCTATTTGCATGAACGCGGGCAGTCACACTTGTATTGGATATTGGTGATATGATCAGTGTATCTGATGTTTAATACCTTGTTGATATGATCAGTGTATCTGGTGTTTAATACCTTGTTGATATGATCAGTGTATCTGATGTTTAGTATCTTGTTCATTGGTGATATGATCAGTGTATCTGATGTTTAGTATCTTGTTGATATGATCAGTGTATCTGATGTTTAGTATCTTGTTCATTGGTGATATGATCAGTGTATCTGATGGTTTTTTTGTAAGTATCTTGTTCATTGGTTGATATGATCAGTGTATCTGATGTTTAATACCTTGTTGATATATAGTGTATCGTGGTATCTGATTGTTTAATTAACCTTGTTGATATGATCAGTGTATCTGATGTTTAGTATCTTGTTGATATGATCAGTGTATCTGATGTTTAGTATCTTGTTCATTGGTGATATGATCAGTGTATCTGATGTTTAATACCTTGTTGATATGATCAGTGTATCTGATGTTTAGTATCTTGTTCATTGGTGATATGATCAGTGTATCTGATGTTTAATACCTTGTTGATATGATCAGTGTATCTGATGTTTAGTATCTTGTTCATTGGTGATATGATCAGTGTATCTGATGTTTAATACCTTGTTGATATGATCAGTGTATGTGATGTTTAGTATCTTGTTCATTGGTGATACGATCAGTGTATCTGATGTTTAATACCTTGTTGATATGATCAGTGTATCTGGTGTTTAGTATCTTGTTCATTGGTGATACGATCAGTGTATCTGATGTTTAGTATCTTGTTCATTTGTGAGATCATCAGTGTATCTGATGTTTAGTATCTTGTTCATTGATCATATGATCAGTTTATCTTATGTTCAGTATCTTGTTCATTGGTCACATGATCAGTGTATCTGATGTTTAGTATCTTTGTTCATATGATCAGTGTATCTTATGTTTAATATCTTGTTAATTGGTCATATGATCAGTGTATCTGATGTTTAGTATCTTGTTCATTGGTCATATGATCAGTGTATCTGATGTTAAGTATCTTGTTCATTGGTGAGAACATCAGTGTATCTGATACTTAGTATCTTATTCATTGGTGGATGATCAGTCTACTTGGCCCTACCCTTTAAACCGAGGGTTCATCTGTCATGGACGATAGAACTGGTAAGGTGATATGATAGTTAGATCCAAAACAGACAGGAATCCATGATTGAAGAGACCTACTTTCCTTTCTGTTTCAATATTCAGGTGTTATGTCAAGAGTTTTCCCTATCCTATTTCCCCATGGATAGGCTGGGGAGATGTCAAGAGTTTTCCCAATCCTATTTCCCTGTGGATAGGCTGGGGAGATGTTGAGTTTTCCCTATCCTATTTCCCATGGATAGGCTGGGGAGATGTTAAAAGTTTCCCTTATCCAATTTCCCTATGGATAGGCTGGGGAGATGTCAAGAGTTTCCCTTATCCTATTTCCCCATGGATAGGCTGGGGAGATGTCAAGAGTTTCCCTTATCCTATTCCCCATGGATAGGCTGGGGAGATGTCAAGTTTCCCTTATCCTATTTCCCTATGGATAGGCTGGGGAGATGTCAAGAGTTTCCCTTATCTTATTTCCCATGGATAGGCTGGGGAGATGTCAAGAGTTTTCCCTATCCTATTTCCCCATGGATAGGCTGGGGAGATGTCAAGAGTTTTCCTTATCTTATTTCCCTATGGATAGGCTGGGGAGATGTCAAGAGTTTTCCTTATCCTATTTCCTATGGATAGGCTGGGGAAATGTCAAGAGTTTTCCCTATCCTATTTCCCCATGGATAGGCTGGGGAGATGTTAAGAATAAGAGTTTTCCCTATCCTATTTCCCCATGGATAGGCTGGGGAGATGTCAAGAGTTTCCCTTATCCTATTTCCCCATGGATAGGCTGGGGAGATGTCAAGAGTTTCCCTTATCCTATTCCCCCATGGATAGGCTGAGAAGATGTCAAGTTTCCCTTATCCTATTTCCCTATGGATAGGCTGGGGAAATGTCAAGAGTTTTCTCTATCCTATTTCCCCATGGATAGGCTGGGGAGATGTCAAGAGTTTTCTCTATCCTATTTCCCCATGGATAGGCTGGGGAGATGTCAAGAGTTTTCCCTATCCTATTTCCCCATGGATAGGCTGGGGAGATGTCAAGAGTTTTCCTTATCCTATTTCCCCATGGACAGGCTGGGGAGATGTCAAGAGTTTTCCCTATCCTATTTCCCCATGGATAGGCTGGGGAGATGTCAAGAGTTTTCCTTATCTTATTTCCCCATGGATAGGCTGGGGAAATGTCAAGAGTTTTCTCTATCCTATTTCCCCATGGATAGGCTGGGGAGATGTCAAGAGTTTTCCCTATCCTATTTCCCCATGGATAGGCTGGGGAGATGTCAAGAGTTTTCCCTATCCTATTTCCCCATGGATAGGCTGGGGAAATGTCAAGAGTTTTTCCTATCCTATTTCCTCATGGATAGGCTGGGGAGATGTCAAGAGTTTTCCTTATCCTATTTCCCCATGGATAGGCTGGGGAGATGTCAAGAGTTTTCCCTATCCTATTTCCCCATGGATAGGCTGGGGAGATGTCAAGAGTTTTCCCTATCCTATTTCCCCATGGATAGGCTGGGGAAATGTCAAGAGTTTTCCCTATCCTATTTCCTCATGGATAGGCTGGGGAGATGTCAAGAGTTTTCCTTATCCTATTTCCTATGGATAGGCTGGGGAGATGTCAAGAGTTTTCCTTATCTTATTTCCCCATGGATAGGCTGGGGAGATGTCAAGAGTTTTTCCTATCCTATTTCCTCATGGATAGGCTGGGGAGATGTCAAGAGTTTTCCTTATCCTATTTCCCTATGGATAGGCTGGGGAGATGTCAAAAAGTTTTCCCTATCCTATTTCCCCATGGATAGGCTGGGGAGATGTCAAGAGTTTTCCCTATCCTATTTCCCCACGGATAGGCTGGGGAGCTCCTTCGGTATAAATGGTCTCATCACCTTCAGGGAATTATGTGCCAGGATTTTCCCTTTTTTCCATCACTCTCTTTGTTTCTCCACTGTTTCTTTTGCTTTCTATCATGTCGTCCTATCATTTTCTGCCTTGCTGACCCATTCACCTGTGTTTTCCATACGCCTTCCATGCATTCTCACTGGACTGATAACTGGGCACATGCATTCACTGGTAGAAGGTAGAAAGAAACTCTAGGGAGAGCTAGACAACAGAAGGTCTTCAGAGAAGTAACCCCCTTTAGACAAGTGTTTCGGCCCTGAATTCCTTACACTCTCGGGGGGCCGGGCCACATCCAGGTCATGACTCCTGGATGCCCTTCTGCTGTTGTCTATTTTTTTTTTTTTTTTTTTTTTCCCACGCCGGGGATCGAACCTGGGCGATTCTGCGCTTCAGAACTGCGGTACGCGGTTTTACCAATGTGCTAACGGGGCACACATCATCTGTAGGGAATTTAATCCTTATGAAGTTCACTTTTTTGGTTCCTCCTTGCCCAGATCCAGCTTGAGCTCCTTTCTGCTGCCTCTGCCATCGCTTTAAGGGCTCTAGTCCTCTTCTTCCCAGAAATGGCGAGTTGTTTCATGAGATCATAAGCGGAGGTGCCCACAAACCCTCTTGCCCCGACCTCTATGGCGAAGATTTTGACCCGCAGACCTGCTTTCTTCAGGGTGCTGGCAAGACCGGCGTATTTTTCGGTCTTGTAGATATGTGCTTCTTCCATTCTGCTTTCGTATGGCACAGTGAGTTCTATCAGAATCACTTGTTTCGAGGAGTCAGAGTGGAGAGCGATGTCTGGTCTCATGCCTGTCTTGCTGATGACATCTGGGTAATTTCTCCACTCTGGGAGGTCTGCTGTACACTCCCAGTCGACTGCTCCATCCAGAAGACCCTTTGGCAATGTGCTGGTTGTCATAGCCCTTTCGGGCCAGACCTGTTTCCCTCCTGCTTTGTAGAACGTTGTCATAGCAATTGGTGCGTTTGGGGTCATGGTTTTTTCGCTAACCACATCTGTGATCACTTTCAGAACTTGGTTGTGCCTCCATGTATACCTTCCTTGGGCTAGCGCTACTTTGCAAGAGCTTAGGACATGTTCCACTGTTTGTTTCTTCTGACAGAGCGGACATGCTGGGTCGTCTGCTTTCCCCCATTTCACTAAGTTTGCATTCGAGGGGAGCAGGTCATATACAGATCTGAGGAGGAAGCTTATCCTTAGAGGAGCCATGTGCCACATATCGTTCCAGCTGAGACTTCTTTGGAGTGCACTGTCCCATGTTGTCCATTGCCCCTGTTGACCTTGCTGGACTGCCTTCTGCACTCTTTTGACATCTTCTTCTTCCTTCAACTCCTGTATGATCATGTCTCTTTTTTCCTTCCCTTTGGCTTTGGACCACCACTGCATTTTTGTTGCTCCCAGTCCCTGTCTGTTGGTTTGCGTGTGTCCAATTATTTCTTTGATGCTGAGGTTTCTCTTGGCATTGTTTACAGCCTCTTGGACTTTCCACTTTCTGCCAGTTCTCAGCTTTGGATGAACTGCTCTCACGATATTGTCCTCCGATTCCTCCAGCATGCTCAACAGTCTTGCTTTTCCAACTTTGTATTCCTCCACTATGGATTTCAGAGGTAGCTTCAGCATTGCTTGACGACAGTAGAATGCAACATCAGTGAGACCAGGTGGGACACCGAGCCATTTTCTTGTGTATTTGTTGATTTTGGCTTCCATTGCTTCGACTGTGCTGGTGCAAATGTCATAGATTAGCAGTGGCCACAGCAGCTTTGGTATCAGCATGAACTGTAGACACCAGACTTTGTATTTGCCTGGCAGTCCGCAGTTATCTATTTTCTTCAGGCCTTCTTCTGCTGTTTGCTTGGTTTCACATCCCCTTTGTGTGTCTTTCAGGGAGTCATCATACCATCTTCCGAGACTTTTTACTGGCTCTTCTGTGACAGTGGGGATGGCTTGGTTGGCTACCATGAATTTGACTGAATCTGCCACTTTTCCTTTTCGCAGTGAGAGACTTCGGGATTTCTTAGGTTTGAACCTCATCCAGCTGCTTTAAGATTTGGTGTGTCTCTTCCTCATCCGTGGACAAGACTGTTGTGTCATCCATGAAAGCTTTCAGAGGAGGCATCTGGTATCCATCTCCCAGATTCACTGGACCTGAACTCTTCATTGCAGCTTTCAAGATGACTTCCATTGCCAACACGAACAGTATGGGAGAGATTGCACAGCCCATTGCAATGCCCACCTCTAGGTCTATCCAGTCCGTGGTGTATTCTTTGGTAGAGAACCGCATTGAGAACCCTTGGAAATACTTCCTCAGCATTGTTCGGATGTTTTCTGGGATGTGATACATTTCAAGAGCCATCTGGATCATATCGTGTGGAACTGATCCATATGCATTCGCCAGATCAAGCCAAACTACGTCAATGTCTCTCTTCTCTGTTCTTGCTTTTTGGATGGCATCCCAAATCAACGTGGCATGTTCCAAGCATCCAGGCATTCCTGGTATGCCTCCCTTTTGGACTGACATATCCAGATACTTGTTTTCAGTCAGGTATTTTGTCAATCTTGCTGCCATAACAGAGAAGAAGATTTTCCCCTCGACGTTCAGAAGTGATATTGGCCTGAACTGGTTGATGCTGCTGGAGTTCTGCTCCTTCGGAATGTACACTCCTTCAGCTCTCATCCATTGGTCGCTGATCTTCTGGTTCCTCCATGCTGATCGAATCATCTTGTGGAGCCACTCGAGCACTTTTGGGCATTTCTTGTAGAGCAGGTATGGTATTCCGTTTGGTCCAGGTGCTGACTTGGCTCTGGCTTTCTTTACTACGTTCTTCACTTCATCCAGTGTTGGTGGTTTGTTATTGAATTTTCCTTCTGGCGCTGCAGGCCAAACCACATTTTGGATTTCAAGTGGTGCCTCGTGCTGAGAATCGGAATATGTTTCTCTGAGATGCTGCTCTAGGGTTTCCTTGCCCACTGTGAGAGTCCCTGATTTGGGTTGTTCAAACAGCTTTCTTGCAAAGTCAAAGGGATCTTTGAAGAAACGATCTTGAGTCTTCTTCTTTTTGCTCTTTCTTCGCCTTGCTGATTCCACTTTGCTGAGAGCATTGTGTTTGGCCTTCAGATCTTTCCAGAGTTCCAGGAGCCCTTGCTTCTCGAATTCTGAGGCAGTTTTCATTCGCTTTTTAAGCTTCCTTTTCTCCCTCCGGATGCTCTCCATCTGTTGCTGTCTTCTGGATTTCTGGGGAGGCGTTTTTGTCTTTGGCTGCTTCACTCCATAAGTGTCCCTGCAGATAGAGTATATGATGTCTCCGTATGTGTCAAGTTTGTGTTCCAGCGTACTGTTCCCTATTAGCGCATTCAGCTTAAGGACAAGTTCCTCATCTAATTTCTCCCATTGTTCTTTTGCACCGGCAGGCGGCAAATTGAGTTTTCCACGTTTGGCGTTAAGAGCTTGTGCAAAATTCGCATCAGAACCGTCAGCGTGGATGTCCTTGGCACTATGGTTTAATTCCTGGCCTTGGTCATCCAACGTCTCACCTGCTATCGCAGTGCGCTGCTGCTGGTTCGTATGTGTCTTCAAACAGCCCATTTTTGTCCTGTGGATCTTCATGCCGCGTTTGGTGGTGAATCTCCTTCCACACGCACACGGAAATTCCAACTGGTCATCAATCATGGTCCGTTGTGCGTTTCCAGTCGTGATGGAGTCAGTGCCGATGGATTCATCATTCTCTCCCCCTTTCGGTGAATCCTGGGAGCATCTTTCATTTGGAAAACTCGTGGCATGTTATCAAAGGCAAGGTGGGAAGCCAACCCACAAAGCCCGCAGATCTAGTCTTTCCCAGTGTCCTTCGGTCTTTCCCGAATGTCCTCCGAACTATTCCCGGAAGTCAATGGACTGACCATGTGCAGGTAGAAAGAAACTCTAGGGAGAGCTAGACAACAGAAGGTCTTCAGAGAAGTAACCCCCTTTAGACAAGTGTTTCGGCCCTGAATTCCTTACACTCTCGGGGGGCCGGGCCACATCCAGGTCATGACTCCTGGATGCCCTTCTGCTGTTGTCTATTTTTTTTTTTTACCTCTGGGATAATGTGATGTGCAGAAGAAGTTTTGGGTAATTTAGGTCAGTTTTACGTTTGTTTATGTAATTGTATTTGGGTTTGTTAACTCGTTTGTGTTCAAGTGGATGGAGTGGTAAACACTGGAGACATATCCTTAGATGGTGTCTCCAAATACATTGATACATGCACCTAATTTTCTTTAATGGTTTTCAGATTCAGAGGTATTGAGATGTGTGTGTGTGTGTGTGTGTGTGTGTGTGTGTGTGTGTGTGTGTGTGTGTGTGTGTGTGTGTATATATGTATATGTGTGTGTGTGTGTGTGTGTGTGTGTGTGTGTGTGTGTGTGTGTGTGTGTGTGTGTGTGTGTGTGTGTGTGTGTGTGTGAAGTCGTCAACTTTATCTACGAAAGAGAAAGTACATTGAGATCTTCCAAAAGAATGCAAAACAAACACGTAAAACATTTACTTTCAATACCATAGCATGCAACATAAACTCATACCATAATGTAAAACAAAATATCATGCGCACATTCCTGCACACACACACACACACACACACACACACACACACACACACATATATATATATATATATACATATATATATATATATATATATATATATATATATATACACACACACATATGTATGTATATACATATAGATATACATTATGCACATATATATATATATATATACATATATATGTATATATAATACATACTCAATTACTGAATTAAATTGATTAGTAAAAGAATAGATATATAATCAAACGTATTTCAGTATGAATGTATAAAGGAAAAAAATCACACACACACACACACACACACACACACACACACACACACACACACACACACACACACACACACACAGAGTTTATACTCTCGTATACTCATTACGCATGCACATTTCAGACAGCATAAATGCAAATTGGAACATTTTCGATTTTAAAGTAAAACACAATGGTTCGATCCCCGGCGTGGGAAAAAAAAAAAAAAAAAAAAAAATAGACAACAGCAGAAGGGCATCCAGGAGTCATGACCTGGATGTGGCCCGGCCCCCCGAGAGTGTAAGGAATTCAGGGCCGAAACACTTGTCTAAAGGGGGTTACTTCTCTGAAGACCTTCTGTTGTCTAGCTCTCCCTAGAGTTTCTTTCTACCTGCACATGGTCAGTCCATTGACTTCCGGGAATAGTTCGGAGGACATTCGGGAAAGACCGAAGGACACTGGGAAAGACTAGATCTGCGGGCTTTGTGGGTTGGCTTCCCACCTCGCCTTTGATAACATGCCACGAGTTTTCCAAATGAAAGATGCTCCCAGGATTCACCGAAAGGGGGAGAGAATGATGAATCCATCGGCACTGACTCCATCACGACTGGAAACGCACAACGGACCATGATCAATGACCAGTTGGAATTTCCGTGTGCGTGTGGAAGGAGATTCACCACCAAACGCGGCATGAAGATCCACAGGACAAAAATGGGCTGTTTGAAGACACATACGAACCAGCAGCAGCGCACTGCGATAGCAGGTGAGACGTTGGATGACCAAGGCCAGGAATTAAACCATAGTGCCAAGGACATCCACGCTGACGGTTCTGATGCGGATTTTGCACAAGCTCTTAACGCCAAACGTGGAAAACTCAATTTGCCGCCTGCCGGTGCAAAAGAACAATGGGAGAAATTAGATGAGGAACTTGTCCTTAAGCTGAATGCGCTAATAGGGAACAGTACGCTGGAACACAAACTTGACACATACGGAGACATCATATACTCTATCTGCAGGGACACTTATGGAGTGAAGCAGCCAAAGACAAAAACGCCTCCCCAGAAATCCAGAAGACAGCAGCAGATGGAGAGCATCCGGAGGGAGAAAAGGAAGCTTAAAAAGCGAATGAAAACTGCCTCAGAATTCGAGAAGCAAGGGCTCCTGGAACTCTGGAAAGATCTGAAGGCCAAACACAATGCTCTCAGCAAAGTGGAATCAGCAAGGCGAAGAAAGAGCAAAAAGAAGAAGACTCAAGATCGTTTCTTCAAAGATCCCTTTGACTTTGCAAGAAAGCTGTTTGAACAACCCAAATCAGGGACTCTCACAGTGGGCAAGGAAACCCTAGAGCAGCATCTCAGGGAAACATATTCCGATTCTCAGCGCGAGGCACCACTTGAAATCCAAAATGTGGTTTGGCCTGCAGCGCCAGAAGGAAAATTCAATAACAAACCACCAACACTGGATGAAGTGAAGAACGTAGTAAAGAAAGCCAGAGCCAAGTCAGCACCTGGACCAAACGGAATACCATACCTGCTCTACAAGAAATGCCCAAAAGTGCTCGAGTGGCTCCACAAGATGATTCGATCAGCATGGAGGAACCAGAAGATCAGCGACCAATGGATGAGAGCTGAAGGAGTGTACATTCCGAAGGAGCAGAACTCCAGCAGCATCAATCAGTTCAGGCCAATATCACTTCTGAACGTCGAGGGGAAAATCTTCTTCTCTGTTATGGCAGCAAGATTGACAAAATACCTGACTGAAAACAAGTATCTGGATATGTCAGTCCAAAAGGGAGGCATACCAGGAATGCCTGGATGCTTGGAACATGCCACGTTGATTTGGGATGCCATCCAAAAAGCAAGAACAGAGAAGAGAGACATTGACGTAGTTTGGCTTGATCTGGCGAATGCATATGGATCAGTTCCACACGATATGATCCAGATGGCTCTTGAAATGTATCACATCCCAGAAAACATCCGAACAATGCTGAGGAAGTATTTCCAAGGGTTCTCAATGCGGTTCTCTACCAAAGAATACACCACGGACTGGATAGACCTAGAGGTGGGCATTGCAATGGGCTGTGCAATCTCTCCCATACTGTTCGTGTTGGCAATGGAAGTCATCTTGAAAGCTGCAATGAAGAGTTCAGGTCCAGTGAATCTGGGAGATGGATACCAGATGCCTCCTCTGAAAGCTTTCATGGATGACACAACAGTCTTGTCCACGGATGAGGAAGAGACACACCAAATCTTAAAGCAGCTGGATGAGCTGGTGGCCTCTTCAAGAATGAGGTTCAAACCTAAGAAATCCCGAAGTCTCTCACTGCGAAAAGGAAAAGTGGCAGATTCAGTCAAATTCATGGTAGCCAACCAAGCCATCCCCACTGTCACAGAAGAGCCAGTAAAAAGTCTCGGAAGATGGTATGATGACTCCCTGAAAGACACACAAAGGGGATGTGAAACCAAGCAAACAGCAGAAGAAGGCCTGAAGAAAATAGATAACTGCGGACTGCCAGGCAAATACAAAGTCTGGTGTCTACAGTTCATGCTGATACCAAAGCTGCTGTGGCCACTGCTAATCTATGACATTTGCACCAGCACAGTCGAAGCAATGGAAGCCAAAATCAACAAATACACAAGAAAATGGCTCGGTGTCCCACCTGGTCTCACTGATGTTGCATTCTACTGTCGTCAAGCAATGCTGAAGCTACCTCTGAAATCCATAGTGGAGGAATACAAAGTTGGAAAAGCAAGACTGTTGAGCATGCTGGAGGAATCGGAGGACAATATCGTGAGAGCAGTTCATCCAAAGCTGAGAACTGGCAGAAAGTGGAAAGTCCAAGAGACTGTAAACAATGCCAAGAGAAACCTCAGCATCAAAGAAATAATTGGACACACGCAAACCAACAGACAGGGACTGGGAGCAACAAAAATGCAGTGGTGGTCCAAAGCCAAAGGGAAGGAAAAAAGAGACATGATCATACAGGAGTTGAAGGAAGAAGAAGATGTCAAAAGAGTGCAGAAGGCAGTCCAGCAAGGTCAACAGGGGCAATGGACAACATGGGACAGTGCATTCCAAAGAAGTCTCAGCTGGAACGATATGTGGCACATGGCTCCTCTAAGGATAAGCTTCCTCCTCAGATCTGTATATGACCTGCTCCCCTCGAATGCAAACTTAGTGAAATGGGGGAAAGCAGACGACCCAGCATGTCCGCTCTGTCAGAAGAAACAAACAGTGGAACATGTCCTAAGCTCTTGCAAAGTAGCGCTAGCCCAAGGAAGGTATACATGGAGGCACAACCAAGTTCTGAAAGTGATCACAGATGTGGTTAGCGAAAAAACCATGACCCCAAACGCACCAATTGCTATGACAACGTTCTACAAAGCAGGAGGGAAACAGGTCTGGCCCGAAAGGGCTATGACAACCAGCACATTGCCAAAGGGTCTTCTGGATGGAGCAGTCGACTGGGAGTGTACAGCAGACCTCCCAGAGTGGAGAAATTACCCAGATGTCATCAGCAAGACAGGCATGAGACCAGACATCGCTCTCCACTCTGACTCCTCGAAACAAGTGATTCTGATAGAACTCACTGTGCCATACGAAAGCAGAATGGAAGAAGCACATATCTACAAGACCGAAAAATACGCCGGTCTTGCCAGCACCCTGAAGAAAGCAGGTCTGCGGGTCAAAATCTTCGCCATAGAGGTCGGGGCAAGAGGGTTTGTGGGCACCTCCGCTTATGATCTCATGAAACAGCTCGCCATTTCTGGGAAGAAGAGGACTAGAGCCCTTAAAGCGATGGCAGAGGCAGCAGAAAGGAGCTCAAGCTGGATCTGGGCAAGGAGGAACCAAAAAAGTGAACTTCATAAGGATTAAATTCCCTACAGATGATGTGTGCCCCGTTAGCACATTGGTAAAACCGCGTACCGCAGTTCTGAAGCGCAGAATCGCCCAGGTTCGATCCCCGGCGTGGGAAAAAAAAAAAAAAAATAGACAACAGCAGAAGGGCATCCAGGAGTCATGACCTGGATGTGGCCCGGCCCCCCGAGAGTGTAAGGAATTCAGGGCCGAAACACTTGTCTAAAGGGGGTTACTTCTCTGAAGACCTTCTGTTGTCTAGCTCTCCCTAGAGTTTCTTTCTACCAATGGTGGAAACAAATCAAATAGACGTAGAAACAAACACTGTTCACAGATCATCTATCTGGAAAACCCCATCACCATGCTAAGTTCCTGACATTGCATGACGACAATGCAGAGGCCCGTTTCTTTCACTCTGCACAGGCGAGGTTTTCACCAGGCATCCTAGGTACAGGCTGATAAGTTTAAATATCTGGGAACGATCGTCCATTTCAGAGCACACTTTCTGTTTTCTTCCTCACTTCTTGTTTTCTCGCCCTTTGCACCCGAGTATGCTAGCGTGTAAGGGACGGGCCTCTTCTCCTACGGAAAGCAGGCATGTAGACCATGATCACATAATCATATGTGTATAATGTCATCTGACTGATTACATGTTTGATCTAGACTAGTCACCACGATGTGGTTGTTGACGCAATGGACAGCTGACTGAAAGGTTGTGGGTTCGAATCCCGTTTAGTCCTGTCAAAATCATCGTGAGATGTTTTGGGTCACAATCAGCTCCTACCTAGAGTTGAGAGTACAATGAACTCATTGAGAAGACTAGAAACATACAGTCACTTTACAGAGTCGCCATTGAGGGTGTTGCTCAAATCTCCAGACCGACATCGCAGGTGTCTGTATCTCCTGGGCCTGGCTGATGCCAGGGCATATTATGATAGCAGGCGCAGAGTATATAGCCCTACATTGAACTCCATTGCATTATTATTATTATGACTGAAGGTTTTAACTGAATGGAAAAGAGCTTACTTACAAGTGAGTGTCAATAGAGTTGCATACTATTTTGTATTGAGTTTAGAGACGTTCATATTACACCAAAACACATTCCTTGGTCTTCCATCAGATAAGTTGTCACAGTTTTGATGGTATCCCTTTGTAGCACATCCCTCAGTAGCACATGTCAGTCAATAACTGAATAAGTTGCTTTAAATAAAACAAAATCAATACTACCACCAACAATTAATTCATTTTTTGGTCTGTATACATCACCGGTAAGTGAAAGAACGTAACCATGACAACTAACAATGATATTTGCAAGGTAATCACGTTCTGATCGGAAATTTTATATCGTAATCACGTACTGACAAGAATATTAACAAGATTATTGTTATTATTACTATTATTGTTTAAAGCCCAGCCGACTGCGTAGAGCCAGATCAGGGCTATGACCGCGTCAAGACATACAAAACTTCAACAGGTAAAAAAGAGAAAATTAAGTACACACATCAATGCATTCACACACATAATGTGACGTGTGTTAAAAGTAATTAGCCTGCTGATAGCAGCACGGGATGATATTCGTTTAAATAATAACTGATTGCTGTTCGCTGTGAAATGTATATATAATCAGTTGAGAATCAGACAGCGGGGAGTAAAGACGAAGAAGCATTGCTCTGTCTTCCTAGTTGACTGTTGAAAGAACGAAAGATGGAGTCAGAATCGTGATTACGAACTCCAAAAAAATCCAGAATATTGAAGACTAAAGTTCAACCATGGAAAATGAACAAGAAGAGAGAAGAGCTAGTCGACGACATGCCAAGATTCCCTTGCCTCCTAAACTTGATGTGAATGGAGGAAACCTACAGAGCAGCTGGAGGAAATCAAGAGGCTTTGGGACAGCTATGAAATTGTGACGAAACAGGCAGAAGAAGACTCAACATACAGAACAGCAGTTTTTCTTTCTTGCATCGGGCTGGATGCTATGGACATCTATGAAGGATTGGCATTTGCTAATGAAGCTGAAAGAAATGACATTGACACTGTTCTCCAGAAATTCAAAGAACACTGTGTGGGTTCGATCAATGAAACTTACGAAGCATTCAGGTTCAACTACAGACATCAAGCAGCAGGAGAATCCATCGAACAGTTTGTAGCAGAACTGCGGAGACTGATCAAGACCTGTAACTATGGTACACTGGAAGACAGACTGAAGAGAACATTGCAACGATAGCGGCGAATCAGAAAGAGGAGGAAAATGCAAAAGACATGCTCACAAGATACAACGATGTCTTTGAAGGGGAAGGAAAACTAGAAGGGAAATTACACCTAGAAACAGACCCCAGTATTGCTCCAGTGAAGATGCCTTGCAGAAAGTGGCCGATAGCAGTGCAAGAGAAAGTGAAGGACGAGCTGAAGAGGTTGAAAAAACTGGACGTGGTCACTAAAGTAGACACGCAAACGGAGTGGATAAGCAGTTTGGTCATAGCAACAAAGAGCAATGGGAAAGTCAGACTGTGCATCAACCCTAAGCCACTGAACAAAACCCTCAGGAGAAACGAGTACCCCATGCCAACCATTGATGACGTACTGTCTCTCCTCCAAGATGCAAAATACTTCACACACCTGGACGCAAGAAACGGGTTTTGGCACGTTGAACTGGACGAAGATAGCAGCTACCTGACAACATTTGAGATGCCTTTTGGCAAATACTAATGGAAACGAATGCCCTTTGGAATTTCACCAGCCCCAGAAGAATTCCAGAGGAGGATTGACATCGCTCTGGCAGGACTGCCAGGCGTCGTGGCGGTTCATGGTGACATTTTTGTTTTTGGCAAAGGACCAACCGACGAAGCAGGAGCACAAGTTCATGATACCAACCTGAACCGTTTGCTACAACGATGCCGAGAGACAGGAATCAAACTCAACAAGGAGAAGGTTGAGATGAAACAAACAGAGATATCATATTTGGGGCACATCTTCTCAAGAGAAGGCTTGAAAGCCGACCCAAAGAAATTGGACGCTGTCCAACAACTCCCAGTGCCAGAAGACAAAGCAGCAGTGCAGAGACTACTCGGTGTCGTCGGATACCTTCAGAAATTTGCACCAAACCTGTCTGAGGCAGCAGCACCACTCAGAGAACTGGTCAAAAAAGACGTTCACTTCAGATGGGATGAAGACGTCCACGGAGAAGCCCTGAAGAAAGTGAAGAAGATACTCTCTGAGCCACCGGCACTTCGCTACTTTGACTCTTCAGGAAAGTGTACAACCACCCTTCAGTGTGATGCTTCACAGTTTGGACTTGAAGCTTGTCTCCTGCAGGATGGTCAACCGATTCAGTACGCATCACGAGCCTTGACCGAGACAGAAAAAAAGCTATGCTCAAATAGAAAAGGAGATGTTGGCAATACTCTTAGGTCTGGAGAGGTTTGAGAGATACGTCTATGGAAGAGACATCCTGGTGGAGACCGACCACAAACCACTCGAGACCATTCACAAGAAGAGCCTGCTCTCAGCACCAAAGAGGATTCAGATGCTACTCAGAACTCAGAAATTCAGGTACACATTAGTGTACAAGCGTGGATCTCAGATGTATCTGGCTGACACACTCAGCAGAGCAGTCTGTGGAAATGCGGAACAGCAAGTCACCCACAAGGAAGCCATTTTCCTCACAGACCTGGAGAAAACAGACTCATTGCAAGAACTGGCCATCAACCAAGAGAGACTGAACAGTCTGCAGCAAGCAACTCAGGAAAATGCAACCATGAAAACCCTGAAAGCTGTCATTCTACAAGGTTGGCCAGAGGAGAAACAACAACTTTCATTACAGTTACAAGAATACTTTCCTTTCAGGGAGAACTGTCAGTCCACAACGGACTTGTCTTCAAAAGCCACAGAGTAGTCGTACTGAAAACGAAAGAGCAGACATCCTTGAGAAACTTCATGCAAGCCACTCAGGAATTCAGAGCTGCATAAGAAGAGCACGTGAGGTAAAAATACTAGCCCAGGATGAACGTGGACATTGAAGATTTTGTCAAGACATGCAGCGCCTGTAACACATACCAACGTGGTCAGCAGAAAGAACCACTCATCAGCACAGAGATCCCTCACCTGCCCTGGCAGCACACCGCCTGTGACATCTTCGAACATGATAATGGCAATGAATACCTGGTCACGGTGGATCACTACTCAGATTTCTTTGATATTGATCGGTTACAAACAAGAGAATCCAAAGAGGTCATCATCTGTCTGAAGAGACACTTGGCAAGACACGGAATGCCAGAACGCTTGACAACAGACTGTGGAACTCAATTCACATCAAACCAATTCGGAAAATTCAGAAAAACATATGGGTTTGAACACGTAACAAGCTCACCACACTACCCTCAGTCCAATGGAAAAGCAGAGAGCGCGGTGAAGGCTGCAAAGACGTGCATGAAGAAAGCAGAATACAACAATCAAGATTGAAAATCCCTTCCTCGCTCTACTTGAGCTGAGAAACATCCCTACAGAGACTGTAAACAGTTCACATGCTCAGAGACTGTTCGGCAGAAGAACACGAACACAAGTGCCGACATCAAACCTGCAGTTGTACCAATTAAGAAAGAACTTGAGAAAAGGAAACTGAAGCAAGCGCCTACTACAACAGAAGCGCAATAGAGCTGACAGAACTGAGTCCGGGACAGATTGTGAAATTCCAACCTCCAGGATCCAAAAAGTGAATCAGCGCCAAAGTAGACCAACAGGTGAACATCCGGTCATACAACATTCGCGCAGAGGATTGACGTCAGTACAGAAGGAATCGTCGACAGCTACGAGACAGCTACGAGACACAACAGAAACGGAGCTTCAGCAAACAGTCAACCCTCAACGACTTGTCCAGGGAAGGAAAATTTCTGGAAGACATCAGAAAAGCGACACATCGGGCAAGCAACAGCAAATCATCATTCCATCAAAACAGATGCTGGAAGATAACAAGAAAACTGGAACTGGAACAGATGTCAGGTCACCAGTCATCAAAATGTCTGAGACAACTAGCATCAAGGAGCCAGATGAAGTTATCAAACAAACAAGGGCAGGACAACCCGAACCAGTCAGTTCTCCTTACAGAACAAGATCTGGCAGACAAAGCGAAAGGCCAGATTTCCTGAAATATGAATGAAACTGAAGACTCTACCATAATCAGATAAAGCATTGCGAAACATGGACATGATGATGATGGATAGTATAATGATCAGGAATCAAATGAGGTGAATGAATGATTGGGTCCTGTGCGTGACAGAAAGAACAAGTGTTCGTTGAGTTAATGTTGTGATAAAGGTAGGAAACACATTTATTTCGTATGGACTGAAAGATAGAATAAGAGGGAAAAAATGATTCATTGATTTTTTTCCCTAAAGAAAGGAAGATGTGGCGTGTGTTAACAGTAATCAGCCTGCTGATAGCAGCACGGGATGATATTCGTTTAAATGATAACTGGTTGCTGTTCACTGTGAAATGTATATATAGACAGTTGAGAATCAGATAGCGGGGAGTAAAGACGAAGAAGCATTGCTCTGTCTTCCGTGTTGACTGTTGAAAGAACGAAAGACATGATCTACGAACATGCCCCCGGCGTTGACCACTCCGTCAAATTTATCGCACAGGGGATTTAAAAAACACACCTGAATACAAATTTAAGCATGCCTAAGGGCACTAAAACACATAAAACGAGCATAAGTCACCTAAAATTGCTTCCGCATATCTCATCTTCTCAGAACTAAAATTGCACTTAATACATGTACCCAATTATCTATCCTGAGAAAGAGTACGTAAGTCTTTATCGAGCACATACAGATGAATGGACCAGAAAGGCAGGCAATGATATTGATAGGAAGAAATGACGGAAAGCAAAAGAGGGCAGAAATAAAGAGAGTGATAGTAAAGAGGACATTTCTAGCACAGACTTTCCAGAAGGTGGGGCTACTATTTGTACTGAAAGAGCCCCTGGCATCCCCACAGGGTGTTATTAGCAAGATAATTATGCATTAACAAGATAATCATGAGAACTGATAATGATATTAACAAGGTAATTATGAAAACTGACAATAAAATTAACATGGTAATAACGAGAACTGACGAGATTATTAACAAGCTAATTACTTCCTGACAAGACTGTCAGCAAGGTACTCATGACAACTCAAAGGATGAAACAAAACATAAAAGGAAAGAAGTAATAAATATTCATCCAAATACAGAAAAGAAGCAAAGCAAAGCAAAACAAAACCAACCAGTCAACCAATCAACCATCTTACCTACCAATCAACCTAACAAAATGTTCCTGTATAGAAATGAATTCGTATATCTATATTTTGAATTTCTGAATAACACATAACAACAAAAACAAATGAATGTATACATGAACAGATGGGTGGATGAATGAAAAAACAAACAAACAAATAAATGAATAAACAAATGAATAAACACCATGAAAAAATAAAGAATTTTCAGAAATCGTCTAGTCTGGAAAACACCATTGACCATCTTGAATTCGTGTCACTGACCCAAAGGCGAGCAAGCTGCACCCATGGTGAGCAGTAACGTGTCTGCAAGATATTATCAGAGCAATTGAACTTATCTCTGATGTAGTCCAACTCTTTTCACAAGAAAACTAAAGAGATTCCACCTCTTTGAAAACTGATTTTCTCAAAATTTCTCGCTAATATAAACCTGGAAAATTGTACAGACTTCCTATCACAAATTACGGTCACGATTAGGCAAGAACATACTTTTCAATTGTTGGTTAGGATCTCAAGGTCATCATGTTCATATTGCTTATAGCCCAGCCGACTACTAGAGCCATATCAGGGCTAACACCACGTCAAAAACGACAACCTGGTTAAGATAAAGGACAACAGTTAAAAACCATGCTCACCGTTAACCTTGCAAGTCTAAAATGCAATTAAAGAAAAACAGATGTAAAGTCATAACCATGTTCACCGTTAACCTTGCAAGTCTGAAATGCAATTAAAGAAAAACAGACGTACAGTCATATCAGGTGAAATTGGTTAGGATCTGTCATTTCAATGAATTCTGGCGACTTTGCAAATCATGCCTGGTATTGAGAAATGCAAGTGACAAAAAGCAGTGAAGTAGACATAACACCAGAAATACTCGACACTTGGCTTATACATGTACTAGTCAACATTTCTGAGCAAATACATAAGTCAGCATCTAATCCTTTGATGAAAGAGTGACCTCAAACTATACAGTATCAAATAAACATTAAAAAAAAACCTCTACCCCCCAGCCCTGTCACATAGCATCGTCAGCTTTAGTCTTATTTTGACAAGACCTATGTTGAGTGATTGCCCTTGAACAAACAAACGGGAAACAAGCTAACTAATTTTGCCTGTATCGAGTTCTGAGCCTTTTCTTAAACAGACATGTACAGGTCAGAAATGACATATGATGTCAAAAGTGGAATTAGGTTCGTTGCTGAACAGATTTTTATTCATCGGAAAAGTTGAAAGCAAAAGGATGAATGACACAGAGTTTACATGAAATGTAAATGGAGGAGACAGTGACGTCATATACCATGAGTGACAGTTTCAGTTTCTCAAGATGACGACTCGGCGTTCGGAATGAATTCCGTATGCACTTACGTCATAGGTGCCATGTGCATGATGGAGAAGATCCAGAATGATCACGGCACAAGCCTTAAGCCTGCACATAAATCCACCAGTTGGCCGGGTCATGAAGTCCTACCTCGATAGTTCCATAACCCTGGGGTCGTAGGGGAGTGAGGTGGCAGAGACTTCAACTTTTCCCAGGGCCAGCACCACAAGGGTGGAACCCATTCCTACTCCCTCGTTTCAAATTCGTATTCATATTTACATTATATTTTTACCAAGACTTGAGAAAGATAAGAAGGCTAATTGGTCTTCATGGGGTTGGGGCCTGAGAAATCAACCTTTCTTCTCCAACGTTTTATACCAAGGCAGCTGGGCAATGCCCTGCTCTTCACGATTTTCAACTGCTGTTGAATCTTTAGCGTGCGCAGCCAGAACGCACACGGGTTCGACATATTCTTTGTCCTCTTCCGAAGGACTAGACGTTCAGATCGATTTTCCCGTCAAACTGAGGGGAAAAGTCGAGGCCTCTACGGGCAGCGAACCCTGGAACCTCGTGTTTAGTTATTGGCAGGTGAACGTCTGAACCATTCTGCCACTCTTCTCCCATGAGTGACAACGAGCGCGAAGAGAAAAGAATAACTTTCCGACCTCTGCGATCTGGAAGACGATGACATATTTGTTTACTGTCTAAGCTGGAGGTTATATATCAGGGGACTTACGATGCAGTTGGATGAAATTTCGAAGACTTTGGAACAGCTATAAAATCGTTAATTAAAATATATGAGATCACGATTTTAGAACAGCCACAAATCTGTCGTGTGTAGGTTCCAAAGCTTAAGATCTTTTTGAAGGTCTGCCTTTTGCGAATGAAGAAGAAAAAAATCAACATCTAGTTATTCAGAAGTTTGCAGATTTTGCAATGGAGAAAAAAATGAGACTTGTTTCTTACGTATTTCATAAAAGCCATCTGTTAAAATGTCATTTGTAATTCGAGAAACTCATCAAATCTTGAAATTTTGGCAGCACTGACCTTCAAGAGAAGCTTCTGAGAGAACAAATCAGAGCAAAGCTATTGGATGTGAGAAAACTGACTTAAAGAAACTGCTTAGACACTTACAGAGCTTACAAAATGAGTCAGCAACAATGCGGCTATGAGGTCAAGTTCATATTGCTTATTACCCAGCCGACTACAAGAGCCATATCAGAGCTAACACCACGTCAAAAACGACAACCAGGTTAAGATAAAAGACAATTTAAAACCATGTTCACTGTTAACCTTGCAAGTCTAAAATGCAATCAAAGAAAACCATACTTGGACGTAAAATCATATAATGTGAACTCTCTTGATCTCTTGTAAAAACTGGAAAATTGTATCAGGAGGGACTTCCCGGAAGAGGTTCTGTAAAGAGTCCGCCATGTAGTGCTTTTGTCTCACATTGTACAAGCCCCAGCAATCAAGGTGTCTGACGCACAACGGCTCGTCACACGGTACACACCACGGTGCTTCTTCATTTTTAAAAGGTATGAAATGAGTGTAGGATGTGTTCAATTCAGTTCATAGTGCTTATAGCCCAGCCGACTACTACAGCCATATCAGGGCTAACACCAAGTCAAAAACGACAACCTGTTAAAATAAAAGACAACAGTTAAAAACCATGCTCACCGTTAACCTTGCAAATGTAAAATGCAATTAAAGAAAAACAAACGTAAGATTATATCAGGTGAAATCTATTGATCTCTTGTAAAAACTGGAAAATTGCATCAGGAGGGACGTCTCGGAAGAGGTTCTTTAAGGAGTCCGCTGTGTAATGATTTTGTCTCACATTGTACAAATCCCAGCAATCAAGGAGGTGTCTGATGTTCAACGGCTCGTCACATGGTATACAGCACCGTGCTTCTTCTTTATTCTTTATTATGAATGAGTGCAAGATGTGTGACCAATGTGTAACCTACATAACACTGTCTCTTTCTTACGGTTCCCTGCAGCAGATGGGAGAAAATCTTTCAGGTTGGGGCGGATTTATGCGGCTATAAAGACTAAAGACTAGAAGACTGATGGAGAACACATCAGTCCTCTTCATGAAAAAAAGAAAATAAAACTGAAAGAAAAAAGAGACGCTGCTGAGAAAGTGCAATTACTGCCTGAAACAAAGCAGACAGAAAAAAGAAGAAGAATGTCCTGCATTCTGAAAAACTTGCCTAAACTGTGGAGGAAAAATCGTTTTCAGCTCTTTGCAAAACACCAGGAAGAACATCAAAAAGAGAACATGTTCAGCATGTATCAGTATCAATTGAAGAAACAGATTGAGGGGTGGAAGTCTGGACCGTAGACCACAAGAGAAGAATGTCAGAGAAAAATTCCTTAACAATAGAAACCAACTCAGGTTTGTTCTGGACACGAGGGCATTGACAAATGTTACATCAAAGAAAGATGAATCCATCCGTGAAAATTTAACATACACGTCCAAAACAAATTCAGTGTTCTGGAGGACGTTGGTGACAGTGAGGAACAACAGACAATTTGGAGAAACTCGATAAACGAAATTTGCGAAGAAATCCCTGAAGTTGAAGAAAAGAAAAGAAAAATTGGATGACAAAAAAATTTAGACTTGATGGAAGAACGGAGGAAGGCAAGAGGAAAGCAGGCAGAATACAAAAAGATACACCAGGAAATCAGGAATAGGTGCAATGAAGCTAGAACAGCTTGACTAGAAACAAAGTGAAAAGACATACAAAACAGATACATGTAACCAGTTTTATGTACAGAAACACTGAAGAAACTGCCCTCTGGAAAAGACGTGCACATCAACTAGTTGCTTAAAATGTAAAGATGGTACGATTATTATGTAAAAGGGCAAAATACTAGATAGACTGGGAGAGTGCATTAAAGACCATTTTGACGATGACAGAAAGAAAGAACACATAGTAAGAAAGAACGTTGAAGGACCACCCATAATGAAAGATGAAGTTAGAACTGCGTTGAAATAGATGAAACCGGAATGTGACGGATGCACTGTTAATGGTTATCATTTTCACACTGCTGTTTTTGCATTTTCACACTGTCGTGTAAAAAGGTGTTTTGGTTTCTTTTGCTTCTGTGAATTGGAACACCCAAACGATATGGCACAGGGAAGATGGTGCGTGCTAGGTGACAAGAATAACAGGGAACTGAGGAAAGAAGCGTGTTGGGATTTGTTTCTTCTGCATAACGTAAACTCGCCCATGTTAAAACTCTGCCTTTGCTAGTTAGTGGAGTCCAGGAATGTTTCAACATAGGATTAATTGCAAAAGAATTTGAAATCAGTGCATTTATTTGCTTACACTATTCCTTACAACATATGTAAAAAGTAGGGAAAAGTAAGTTTCGCGAGATGTTTAAAAATACGTTTATTATAGCGGAATCTTTCGCTTTCGCGCTTTCGCATTTTTTAGCGTAGTGATGAGGCTGCGCATTGATTTCTGTATCAACAAACAATGGCGTCGACCATAAACCACGAGGAAAAAGATCCTACAACTTGTGAAAGCGGCTTACCAGGTGAGTACTCTAACTTATATCATGTTGAAAAAAACAATTGTAAGAACTTCCACCATCTATCTCTTAATTTTTCCTCCTTCTGATTATTATCGCGATCGTTGACTAACTGGGATGTGACGGATCGAAGGGCTAGACTCAGACCGGCACATGGTGCGTTTTTCAGCTATACTGTCAAACTACTATTATTCTAAGAAAACTATTATGTACATTTCTTTTACAAATAGCGTGTATTAATCATTACAGCTCTGTATTTCCTTCGTTTTGTCTTTATTAGTAAGTTCACCTTATAAAGTTTTATTTACGCTTTGTTGTTAGTAGACCATGCTAGCGAAGAGGTAGTGCACTCTGCTACTAACTTGAATTTTTTTTTGGGGGGGAGCGCGGGTTCGATTCCCGCTAAAGGCTATTTTTTACATTTTTTTAAACTATAAAATGTAAATTTAATTTGCTATTATTATTGTTTGTGCCGTTTGCTTTGCTGTTATATCCCATATTCTCTCTTTCTCTCTTTTTATACTATTGAAATTAGCAGTCTTGTATAGATAATAGCGTGTTTTCATTCCTTTTTCGTTATCTTTTCTTTTGAATGCCTTTTTAATTTTTGTTTTATGGGCGGTTTTTTGTTTTTGTTTGTTTCTTTCTTTCATCTTAACTGCTCGTTGTTCTTCTCTGTTATTAAGATTTTTTTTTTCGAATTGTTTCAGACCAGTTGGACACAGATGTTTGCATTTTATGCAAGCAGTCCCTGAGGAACGGTCAAGAAACAGTCACCCAAACAGAAAAAGGTGTTGCTGGTCTTCGGAAAGCAAGTCGAAAGAGAGAGGAGACTAGCCTGGATTTTTATCCTGGCCAGATTCTGCACAAAATCTGTCGACATGAGCTCTGTAATGAATTTATAATTCAGCGCGATTTAAAAGCTCGACAAGTGCAGTCATCAAAGTCAAAGACATCTCTTTGCTCTTCTCAAACAAAATTTGACTTCGCCAGTGACTGTATCCTCTGTGGGACATCTGTAAAGGGCCAAACAAAGAAAGGTGATGTCTCTGTGTACCAAATCCGCACATCCAGTTGTCAAGCTACTTTGGAACTTGCATGTTTGCAACGAGGACCGGGGACAAGTGGGCCCAAATAGTAAAGGGGCGGATTGAATATGCACAGGATTTACATGCTGCTGATGCTGTTTACCATCAACAGTGCAATGTGAATTTTAGAACTGGACGAAATATTCCACAAGCGATAAGCAGTGGCAGACAACAAAAAAGGGCGACCAGAGGATGAAGTTCGACTTGCAGCATTTTCCAAAGTAGTTTCCTACCTGCAGGAAAATGACGATGAGCAGTTAACAGTGGGTAATCTGTGCCTGAAAACGCGCGAGTATCTTGGAGATGAAGAACCTTACTCCAAAGACCACATGAAAAGAAAGCTACTGAAAACCCTTGGAAGTGACATCATTATCACACACATACAAAGGAAAGCAAATGTTGTCACATTCCAGATGACTGCGGAGAAAATCTTAGACCGCTTCTGGAAGACAGAGAAAGAACAAGATTTATTGGCTGACAAAATGAGAATAATTGAAACTGCTGCCAAACTCTTGTTGTCCGACATCAAAGATCTGAATTATCCCAAGGATGTCTATCCAGCAAGAAAAGAGGTCAGTGATGTTGAAGCAAACAATAATTATTTGCCAGATTCACTGCGTTTGTTTCTACAAACACTGATGCAGAAAAAAAGGGAATGTAAACTGAAAACTGCTTCCATTGGTCAAGCGATCATGCATGCCATCAGACCAAATATCTTAATACCACCTCTGCAATTGGGACTTGGTGTGCAAGTGCATCATCTTCATGGATCCCGGTCTTTGGTAGAACTGTTAAACAAACTTGGATTCTGTTTGTCGTATCATGAGGTCCAACGCTTTGAACAATGTGCAGCCTATAGTCAAGGCACAGATCTTGTTGGTGTGGGTCCTAACAGTTTTGTGCAGTTTGTTGCTGATAATGTGGACCACAACTTGAGAACATTGGAAGGTTCAGGGACATTCCATGGGATGGGAATCATAGGAGTGGTCACACCCGGTCAAAAACATACAAAGGTGATCCACCGCAACACTAGTGTAACTGCACGCCAAACTTCTGCCCTGGGTCAAATCCCACTCCGTTTCTTCAGTCCATCAAAGACTGATTTGAGGCGTCTGATACATTTATGTAGTTGCATGGCTTGATATGGGCAATTGAACTCAATCTAAAGATTCGCATTCCATATTAAGGTAATCACACGCTGAATAATGCTGGACAATAGTGCTTCCAAGAACAGTGTCGGAGGCGCTGTAGCTCTGCCGTCTAAAAACATTACCGAGGACATTACATTTGTCATTTTTTGTCACAGTTTCTTGAATATATTTATTTACCTGATGAATGTGAATGTATCTCGTCAAGACCTTTCGAACGAGGTGCTACATGATGACATTCGGATTACTATGAGAAATGTTAGTGCTTCGTTCCGATGTGATGACGTCATTTCGTTAATTAGACCCCCTTCCGACATTGCTCTCAACCTACTTTTTTCATATGTTGTTTCAGTGTCAATACTCAAACTATTGGACATAAAATCAAAACTTTTGCAATTAATCCTAAGTTTGACTCTTATTTTACATTCCTGGACTCCACCAAGTCTCTTGTCTGAATTGTGGAATGATCACCTCGTTCCTTTGCTGGCACGTCATTGATGACGGCATTCTCCTGAACGTCATCGTCATGACGAAAAAATCTAAAATGGATGTAATAACAAAGGCTGGTGACTGTGCGGGCTTCGGACATGGGGAGCGGTCTGGTCTGGTTCACGGGGAGCCACATCTGTAAAAAAAAAAAGTCCGGTTTGAGGGGATCCAGCCCTTGTCCTAAGCTGTTAGGACTCTGCTGCGTACCTGGACGTTTCTGGTTAATGACGCCTCTGTGATTTGTCCTGCTCCCGGAAATTTGCGGAAACAAATAGTAACGTGAAAGCATTTAAACTAGCGGAACTGTGAGAAATGAAGATAAACTGAAATCGTCTGTGCAGCAGAAAAATTTATGTCGTCGGAGGAAGTATGTTTATATACAGTGATGAACTGAATGTAGAACAATGATATCGAAGCCGTGAAAGTTGAATTGTGAGAACTGCCCGGGGTGTGTTGTGCAGTGAAAGATTCCTTGTAAAGCGACTGTTTGGGAAGGAAAAATAACTGAACTGAGTAAATGATTACCTGCCTTCCACAGTGGACGTTGAACATTTATCTCTTTATTTTCTTATGTTTTTGTTGATCCGGCTGGATAAAGACGAACTGAGGGTTCCTGATTGGTTATGAGATATTGAAATCTCAGCTTACTGTTCTATTAATGTTGAACATTGTGAAATGTGATTGGATTGTTATGTATTATAAGTATTCATTGGTCTTTGCCCGCTAAGTCCAATATTGTCAATCTGCTGTCTTATTTGCAGAGGTGGATGAGGTGACTGAATGGATGGTTGTGTGTGATTGGGGAAAACACACAGAACACGCACCTACACACACAGTTTACATCATACCTCTAGTCTTCTGTCTTTCATTCTATTTCTGTCACAGTGTCAGTCACTCATAAACCACCTTTGTAACACGGAAAAAGCCCCAGGACAATGTTACTGCATAAATGATTGAGACTAGAGACTTGGTATTGGAAAATATTACGGTCCTCCTAAATGAAATTCATGACACCGGAAAAATATCTAAAATTATGTCAAAATCAATTTTCATTGCACTTCCAAAGAGAGCAGGGGCTGCACAATGCGAACTCCATCGTACAATCAGCTTGATGAGTCATGTCACAAAGATTCTATTAAGAACAATCATATAGAACAAGGGACAGAATTAAAAGAGAAATAGCAAAAGAACAATGTGGATTTGTCAAACGCTTTTGATTAGGTAAGACACGAAGAACTGATGAACCAACTAGAAAGGCTCAATGCTGATGAAAAAAAAATCTAAGAATAATCAGAAACATGTCTTGGGAACAAACAGCAACAAATAAGAACAGAAAACGATATAAGCTCTTTCCTAAATATCAAGAGAGAAGTTACGCAGTGATGTGATCTGTCACCAGACTTGTCTTCACTTTACAACAAAACCATCATGAGAAACCTAGAAGAATGCCCCGGGATAAAGGTTGGAGGAAAAATGATAACCACTCTTCGATATAAATGCAGATGACACTGTTCTAATGCAGAAAATGAAGAAGACCTACAAAACCTTGTGAAGATAATAGAAATAGAGAGCAGAAATAAAGGGCTGGATCTAAATAGCAAGACGACTAAAGTCATGGTAATCAGCAAAAAATGAGAAATCCCCTCATGCAATATAACAAATGGTACAACCCTGAGACAGGTTAAGTTTAAATATCGGGGAGCGGTCATCTCACCTGACGGCAGATGCACATCAGAAACAGCCAGCAGAATTGGCCAAGATAAAACAGCATTCAAGATAATGAAAAGCGTCTTTACCAACAAATGCTTATCAATTAACATCAGGAAGAGAGTTCTTGGGTGTTAAATAGAACCGATACCGTTGTACGGATGTGAGGCGTGGACAGTCAACACGGAAAGTCAGAACAAGATTGGGCAACCGAAATGTGCTTTCTAAGAAGAATGTTGCGACTTCAAAGAAAAAGGTAAGACAGCTTTGAAGGAGGCAGACACAAGAAGAACATTAATGAAGCTTGGCCGAATCTGCTGGCTGTTTCTGCTGTGGATCTGCCATCTGGTGAGATGACCATTCCCAGATATTTAAACTTATCAACCTGTCTAAGCGTTGTGCTGTTTGCTGCTATTTTGCATGAGACGACTTCTTATTTTTTTCACTGATTACCATGACTTAGTCTTCTTGCTATTTAGATCTAGCCTTATATTTCTGTTTTTTTATTTCTATTATATTTACACTATTTTGTAGGTCTTTTTTTTTTCATTTTTTGCAATTAGAACAGTGTCATCAGCATAACGAAGATTGTTTATCATTTTTCCTCCAACCTTTATCACAGGGCATTCTCCTAGGTTTTTCATAATGGTTACCCTGTAAAGTGAAAACAAATCTGGTGACATCACACATCTCTGCCTAACCCCTCTTTTGATTTTTTGGAAAGAGCTTATATCGTTTTCAATTCTCATTGCTGTTGTTTGTATTGTCCAATCAATGTTGTTTTGTTTCCTTGCGCTGTCTTCAGGTGCTTTCATCACACTGATCAGAACTAGCCAAGACATCAATGTATGCCACCTGGCCAGCTGAAACGGAGGCAGGATATCAGTTGAAATAGAAAACAAGAATGAAGTGGACACACCAAGAAAACAAGAATGAAGTGGACACACCAAGGAACACCAAGAGATCATCCAGGTGTGTCGTTGCAACAAAACCTAGCAAGTGGCACTTCCTCAGAACATCATAACTCGTCTCCAGTCCCATCTACATCAAGGGATTATGGCAATGTCACAACAAGTTGGACCAGCAATTTGATCCATACAAGATCCATTCATCGAAGACTCAAATCTACAACATAGTTCCGACGCATAGACTACGATGACATCACTCTAGAAGTTAGCTGGTGTTCAAGAAGAATGCAGGGCAGATTCAAAGAAAATGAAGACTGCACCCAATGAAGGTTCCTTTTCCACAATGGGATCATCCCAGAACATAACAGATATTCATGCCTTTATGCGCTGGGCGTGTCGTGGAAGTGACCGTGTGGCTGTCTTTCATGACAAGAAGGATCTGACACAACACATGGAGACCCACATGGAGAAAGAAAACAAAAAAATATCAAGTGTGTGGACACGTCTCTAATCTGCCTCGGCATACGTCACATACAAACGCCAAGGACTATGTATCATTGTATGCAGCTATTGTGAATAAAAGGCTTCAGAAGAAAAGACAACCTACAAGTTCACATGACAATGCACCCAAGGGAAATTCAGAAGAAGCCTGATGTTCAAGAAGAGTGCAGTACAGATACAAAAAAAATATGAAGACAGCTGCAAAAAACAAACAGACTGCATCCAGCGAAGATTCCTTTTCCACAGTGGGATCATCCCAGCACACAACAGATATTCAAGTACACATATGCTGGGCGTGTCATGGAATTGATAGTATGGCTGTCTTTGATCACTGATGACAAGAAGGGTCTGACACAATAGATGGCGACTCACATGGATAGAGAAAATGTCAAGTGTGTGGATGTGTTTTTATTCAAACAACGCATCTGACTCGACACGTCATGTCACACACAAATGCCAGAGGCTATGTATGTAATACCTGTGGCAAAGGCTTCTACAGAAAAGACCACATGCAAGCTCACATGAGACACTACACTCGAGGGAAATCCAAGAGAAATCTGGTGTTCAAGATGCTTGCATGGTAGTCTTAAATCTACGAAAAAGTTCTGACACACAGACTACTATGAGGTTACTCCAGAAATTAGCTGGTGTTCAAGAAGAGTACAGGGCAGATTCAAGGAAAATGAAGACAGTTGCTAAGGAGAATGAAACATATCCAAAGCTACAAGTACGATCACAAGTGCACGGACCACATCCCAAGTGAACATGCGAGGCAAAAACGATACTGGTCAATCGCAAGCCACTACCAGCAAACATATGGCATCCACTGAAGGTTCCATTTCCTCAGTGGGATCATCCCAGAACATAAGAGATATTCAAGTATACATATGCCAGGCGTGTCGTGGGACTGATAGTGTGTCAGTCTTTCATGACAAGAAGAATCTGACACAACACATGGAGACTCACATGGATAAAGAAAAGAAGAAATGTTAAGTGTGTGGGCTCGTCTTTATTCTTTCAAAGGTTCTGCTTTGGCATATCATGTTACATACAAATGCCAAAGACTATGTGTGTCGTATCTGTGGAAAAGGCTTCACAGTACTTGTAGAAAAGACCACCTACACTCGAGGAAAATCCAGGAGAAATATGTTCAAGAAGAGTGCAGGACAGATCCGGGAAAATGAAGACTGTTGCTAAGAAGAATGTTACATATCCAAAGGCGACAAGTACAATCACAAGTGCACAGAACACGCCCCAAATGCACACGAGAGGTAAAAACGACACTGGTCAGTCACAAGCCACTACCGGCAGGCTGCATCCAGTGAAGGTTCGTTTTCCACAGTGGGATCGCCTCAGGACTTAACAGATACTCAATTTATACAGAGCGTGTCGTGGAAGTGATAGTATGGCTTTGATGACAAGAAAGATCTGATACAACACATGCAAACGCACATAGATAAAGAAAAGAATAAATGTAAAGCGTGAGATGTATTCATTGTAATAAGCAGTCTGGTTCAGCACCTTATATCGCATACAAATGTCAGAAACAGTGTCTGTAGTGAGTGTGGGAACACCTTCGGTACAAATGACCATCTGAGACTCTACGTGAGAATGCACGCGAGGGAAATCCAGGAGAAACGTAGAGTTCGAACTCTGCAATAGGATCATCCCAGGACATTCCCAGAGTATACATACAAATGGCATGTAAGCTTAATGAATGTGATTCTGCTGATATAATTCGTTGTCACAGATCTGACCCGACATTAACATAGAGACTCACATGGATGAAGAAAACAAGAAATGTATGTTAAAAAAAATTTGCTCATTATCGCAGCCTGACTGAGCATATCGTTACACTCAAATGTAAAATTGTAATATATAATTGTATATAATATGCTCTCTATAATTTTCCATTGCTTTTATTCTTTCTCCCCATTTATAGCCGTGTGCGTGTGCGTGTGCGTGTGTGTGGTGTGTGCGTGTGTGTGTGTGTGTACGCGTGCGTGCGTGTGTGTGCGTGCGTGCGTGTGTGTCTGTTTTAGCGCTTAGATTTGATTTTATCAAGATTTTGCGCTATATAAATAAATATTGTATTGTATTGTATTGTATTGTAAAAGACTGTGTATGTAATGAGTGTGGGGAATGTTTTCCTAAAAGTGGCAATCTTTCTCGGCACCATGTCACACATAAAGCGCAAAAATGACTATGTATGTATGAGTGTGGGAAAGGCTTCAATCTAAAGCCAAGGGCAGCCTGCAAACACACATAAAAATACATTCAGGCCAAGCGCAGTTGTTATGCCATTATGGGTGGTGAAGGATTCAGTGAACACAGCAGCTGGAAAAGGTCCTAGTACCATAACCAGCGTACACGTTGTTGACCGACACTCCTTTTTGGAATGAGTTGTTGGCCAGGTTATCAACGTTTCACAAAATATGGTGGAGTCAGGTATGTATCTACCGTTCTACGTGTCCCGAGCAGCCAAACAGCCAAACGTTACTTCAGATCCATAAGTAGAACAACGATGTCGTAGACTGACCAACACCGTCGGTACGTTTACTCTAGCACAATATCAATTATGCCTGGGTTCACTTAGAAGTTACACACCTTGACCCTTTTACCTCATTTTTCTCTCTTCATTCCACTGAGAATCAACGGGGCGCCGCACTAAGGAACTGTGTTCCAGTTTCCTCCAGCTCTGTCAGCTGTGTGCCAAAGCCTGGTTCTCTGCAAATGGTACCTCTGTCAACACTGTGGGCAGTCCATCGTTTCTTCTGTCTTCCCTCCGTCTCCTGACACAAATTTGCAAAGTGCATGTAATAACTTAATAAGCCTTAGTATGTATTCACAGAAAGAAAAAACGAACTACAGAAAAAAAAAGAGACAGACAGACAGACAGAGGGAGAGAGAAAGAATGAACTACAGAAAAAATCAGAGACAGACAGACAGACAGAGGGAGAGAGAGAGAGGAGAGACAGACAGACAGAGGGAGAGAGAGAGAGACAGACAGACAGACAGACGAGAGGAGAGAGGAGAGATAGACAGAGAGAGACAGACAGACAGACAGAGAGAATTATTATACTGTTTTCGTTACTCTATTTAATATTTATATCTGTTGTTGATTTTGTATATTTTAATGTACGGTAATCTAAACGAACTAGACATCAAATCACTACAAATGTAATGTCAGCCGCGAATATGAAAGACATAACAAATGGAGAAAAACATACAGGATTGCATACTAGTATTGGTAGTTTAGTACCATGGTACCACTGCCCCTTATTTTGTTTTTAAAACCTTGAGGAAAAATGAGTAATGTGCTTTGCCACATCCAGCGGCCAGGACAGGTGATGTTAGTATCACTGGGTAGATATCAGACATTCAGTATCAACATCTGTGGCCTATGACTCCGACTATGTTTAGTGATCTACAATGTTTCTCTGGCTTTTCCTTTCCTGATTCACACATCACATTAATTATAGAGATAGACAAGTGGTATTCATCTCTGTACCACACTTACGTATGACAATGTTATCAATATTACGAGCGTACATACATCATGTCTAATCTCTGTTATGGTTTTTCAACAATACATAGTCATTTGATTTATACAGTTTTATAATACATGCAAAACGTCTACATCTTCAACAAAGGGTCTATGTGTGTGAATTACAGTCTCCATCAATTACGTATAAGACAAACATAAAAATATAAACAAATACAAACAGGCAGGTCATAGAGAAACCACACATACGTCTCATAAAGAAGCAAAAAGTCACATCAAACTTCATCCGAAACCAGGGACACATATGGCAGCCATTTTTCTCTAAAAGCGTGTAAATTCCAGCTCAGTTTTGCATTATATTCTTCGATCTGGTATTTTTTGATAAGATAAAGATATTTTGTAAAACTAAAAGAAATGGTTTTGGCAGATTTGTTTCGAGTTCATTTTGTTAAATACATTTTTCCTAAAAGGATTATTAAGTTAAATATTGAATCTGCTCGTCAGCACCAAATGAAATTAACTTTTCATTTAATCTAATGTTTGCACAAGTCACGCACCATGACCTCAACAATTCTATCCTTTCCCAAAATCTTTTGACATATAAACGCTTTCAAAATATGTGATCAATGCTGTCCTTCGCTTCCAAGCAAAAGTCACAGCGAAAGCTATGTACAAGTCCCACTTCTTTCAGACTGCTATTAGTTCCTAAATCATATACACACTGCTTATTTTTGAAACCATTTTTGTTTACATTCTTGCATCTTTGAATTTTCATAAATACTTTTTTCCTCGGAACGCTTGTTTCCAGTTTTTCTAATCATTTAGAACAAGAATTTGGAAGTGTATCATCTGTTGTCAAAATATCATAGTATAGCCGTTCTCCTTTTGATATTGAGTGAACTGTTTTCAGTGAGCAGGGACATCATGTGCACAGCCACTTGGTATGCTTAGTTTTGCTTCTTTTGTGTTTTGTTAATATATGTTCTGCACCCGTTATAAAAAAAATTCACATTTGTATTGTATTTTCTATTAAAATCATCATATGTCATAAATGATCCGTATCATTTACAAAATGTATGAAATGCAATAAACCCCTCTTTCAATCCGATCAGTAGATTTTATTACATCGTTTCCGATTTTAATTTTTTCATTAAATAAAATCGGTTCTGAAAGTAAATATGTCAGTAACATTAATTTTATACTTCTGCAGAAATTATCGTATGCTTTAAAGATATGTTTCCAGAATAAATTATTAATAGCTTGATGTAATTCATAGCTAGAACCATATTTTTCTGTTTCATTTAGAAAAGGATAAACTTCTCTAGAAATATTTTTCCATTTGTGCTTTGTCATCTTAAACTTTCTCCACTTCTCTAGAAATATTTTTTTCATTTGTGTTCTGTCGTTTTAAACTTTCTCAACCAGGACAGTTTTAAGGCTGTAATAATTTCTTAATATCTGGTATGTTTAAACCTCCGATGTATGCTTTTCTGATTGATTGTTCTTTTGATTCTCTCATTTACCTTTCCAGATAAACGAAAAACATTCTGATGATTTTTTTTTCACAAATTCATCCAGCAGATCTGGGAGCAAAATCCACAGGTGAATTAGTTTTGATAAGAAAAGAGAGTTTAATACCGCAATCCGTTCACTCCACCAGATGTTAAACAAAGTTCTTTGCTTCTGATAATGTTTCTGAATAATTTATTTCTTCACATCTGTTTACGTCATTTGTAAACCAAGCACCTACAATTTTGAATCTTTTGGGATTTCCGTGTATATTTAGAATAAGATGCTGCATTATTTAATATTTGATCCCTTTTTAGTTCCTGATCAGACGCCTGCGTTTTGTCAGTATTCACAAAAAGCCCTGAAACGCTTCCGAATTTTAAAACGTGGTGTATAGATTTCTCAAGATATATTTTATCTCCAGTATCGATTAACTTAGTGTCATCGGCAAACTGAGATATCTTATGTTCTTCATCATTTACCACAATGCCTTTTACATAACTATCTTCTCTTATCATGATTGGTAATATTTATACGCGTAATACAAACAAATAAGGAGAAAGTAGGTCACTTTGTCTACAGCCTCTTTCTATGGAGAACCAATTTGTAGTTTGGCTGTTAACAACAACTGTTGATTTTATGTTTTATAAAACGTTTCTATCCATTTACAAATATTTCTACCAAATCCATATGCCTTTAGAACTCTGAACAGAAATTGCCAATCCAAAGAATCAAAAGCTTTTTCAAAGTCTAGGCAGAGTCCAGGTAAGTTTTTTTAATCTAAGTAACTAATTAAGTCGCATATTGTCTCCGAAGTACCTGCTCGCAATAAAGCCTGTTTAATCTTCACAAATTAAGTTAGCCTGTTTGATCTTCACAAATTCAGTTTGGAAGGATCGTCTAGATTCTATCTGCTATGCATGCAGCCCCGACTTTGTGTAACACACTGAGAAGTGAAATAGGCGTCAAGTTCTTTATATACTTCTTTGGTTTATCAGGTTTGGGGATGCATGTTATAATTCCTTCTTGTTGGGTTGCTGAAAGTTCCCCGTCTCTAAATGACTGATTTAAGGTTCTCACAACAAATGGACTAAGTTTTCTCCAAAAGAATTGGTACAATTCTACCCCAAAGTCCATCTGTTCCTGGGCTCTTTTCGTTCTTCGTGTTTTTAACGCAAATCTCGCTTCCTCTAAATTTGTCCTTCCATTGACTTTCTATCTTCGTTGAATAACTTACGGTGTTCTTTCGTTAAATCTTTTATTTCACACACTTCTAAATTTATCCTCGTGTGTAGTTTATAGAATGTATACACTTCTTGGTTTTTGTTTTGTTTTTTGTTTTTGGTTTTTTTGAGGTTTGTCAGTTAGAGCTTTGTCAGTTAGAGCTCCATTTTGATCAGTAAGCTTGATCATACTTTTATTTATAAAGTGTTGTTCTTCTAAGTTACAAAAATATTTTGTTATTTTTCCCCTTCAGTAAGCCATTTTGCTCTTGATCTCAGCATAATTCCTTGTAATTTTCTCTCTCTCAATTGGACCACTTCTTGTATTTTTTTCTTTCGTTAGCTTTTCTTCTGCTTCAGCCTTATTTTCTTTTATTTCCAGCTGTTCAAGTTCACTAACCAGTTTATTTTCCTTTTCTGTTGCTTTCTTTTTTTTTCTCTCTCTCATTGTCGCATAAGCTTTAGGTTTAGATCTTATTTTCATGAGTAAAAAATCAATGAACAGCTTATCTGGGACATTAAGACTGATTTCCACCAAAGAAGCATTATCAAGCGTAGATGTATCATAATGTTCGGTAAATATTTTAATATAATGTCATCGATCAGACTCTTTATTTCTTCCACGTATTGTTTTTCCTTCAACAAGGAGCAGTTAAACTTCCAAAATGTATTACGTTTTACATTTTTGCCAAATTTTAGTTTCAGAGTAAACATCGAGTGATTAGATCTATACCCAGGTGTAATATCTGTATCTTCAAAGTTCAACATGAGGTTTTCAGATAGAAGAAAAAAATCTAGTCTATTTTGCTTTAAAGGAGACGTCTTTCGCCAGGTAAAAAGTTTAACTTGGGGATTTTGTTCTCTCCAGACATCCACTAAGTTTAATTCTACAAAAATACTTTCAACTGCTTCTTTTGCTTTGGGGGTTGTTAATATTGATACAATTATCATAATCTAAATATGAATCGAGGACGAGGTTCCAGTCACCTACTAAGAAAAGGTTTTGACTTTTATATGATTTAAGGTTTTTTTCTTTTATTCTTTCAAGGAACAAAGGGCTATCTTTCTTTGGGTCGTAAATATTTATCAAAACACTATTTTTCTCCATTTTACTGAAAGATATGATGATAAAGTTACCATCCTCCTCTTTTTCCACTTTGTTAACTTTAAATTCAAAGTTATCATTAAGCAATATTGCCACTCCCCTTGCATTAGAACTTGTACGATGCGAAGAAACATTTATAACCCCATTGTGATGTGACATATTTTTCTAACTTTGTACTGAAGTGAGTACCTTGCTGACAGAATATATTGTATGATTTCTTTTTAAGAAAATGAAAGACGTCTCTTCGCTTTTGAAGATCACCAAGCCCCTGACAATTCATGGAAGATATTGTCACGTTAGACATTGCAGCAAAAGGTTAAACGATGTCAACAAAATCATCTTGGGTATTGAAAAACAGTTCTTTCTTCGACTACATATCGCTGGCACTGCCAAGTTGGCAGTGCTCGTCTATTCATAATCTGAACACAAATATACTCATCAATATGTATAAACGCTGTCATCCTATTTAGCAATACACCCCTTTGAATATTTGTTTGCATATAGTATACTCAACATTTTACAAAGATTACCCTGTAGAGTACAGCTGTTTTCGTACAACCAAAAAATCGTTTGTGACGCCATTTCTTTCGCACGCACATTGCTTTGCCATACATACGAACATAAGTCCACAATCTTGCATATAACTATAAGTACATTTCAGCATAATAGACAAAACCAAGAATGTACATAAACATACTAATGCACACAATCACATAGAAAAAGAAGAAGTAAAAACATCTACATGTAGCCTAAACATCACACAAAGAAAGCTAAAATGCAATGTAATACAGTGATACTGAGAGTGAGAGTAACAGCAAAAAACGAACAAACAAACAAACAAAAAACAAAACAAAACAAAAAAAAACACTATTACTGTATTAGACAACTTTCATTTAGATGGGATATACGAACAAAATGTTGAAAAAGTTACAAGAACATAGAATGGTCATTAACTGCCTATCTCTCCAAGTCCAATAAAATTTCAAGATGTCTTTTCAAAATTCATCTGAAAAAGCCAAAGCATTTCTTAAAACTTGTTACTGATGATAACCAGTCGGTTAATTTGAAATCAAATTCTGTAACTCTCAGTCTCAGGAAAGAATAAGAACAACAACAACAACAACAAAAACCCTTTACAGTCATCTAGGCCTAGATCTAGTCTCTGACTAAAGCTATTAACACGCCAATCTAGAGGAATGTGTGGAACATTTGGAGTCTTTTCCATCCAGTAGATCTAATCAGGCCTATTTCTTCTGTTAGTTTAGATGGTATCCCCTATAAGCTGTTAACTCATTTGCCTACGATGTGAAAGAAATTATAACATTTATTTTTCTCAATAATGTTGGTCAAATGCTGAACGATCATTTTCAGAAGCTAATTTTCTGGTGAATAAGAGATAAAACATATTCAAAGATGACAAAGACAGCTTACTACATTGCTCTACCATTGTCTTTACATATATCGTAAAAGTAACAGGAAGTAGGCCTATGCATTATCACTCTCTCATTAACCCACACATGAAATTTGTATTTCTCTCTGAGTCTTGCGCGCGCGCACACACACACACATTGCCACGACAAAGATGGCTGCTTGGTAACTGAACGTTTTCAGAAGGAATCAACTAGGCTGAAAATGACACACTCAAACGTTATCTCACAAAAGAGAAAGCCGGGAAAAAACACCAATGGGAAAGGCAACACCAGGACACAGAAACTACCATCTTCCGAGACCCCACAAGTCCCACAGCCACGGTCAATATCATTAGCTGGCTGTCAATGTCAAGAGGCAGTAAGAGAAACTGACATTTTAAAAAATGCGTTTCAACAAATGTCTAACCTCAATCTGCAGCCTCACAGCCACGCTTCTGTCAGAGAGAAAACGTCTGCTGGAAAGCAACACAACGTGAAAAGAGCTGTGCGACGTCAAAAAATGCGCGATACTTACGACCACCACAGCATGCCAAACCGATTCCACAGTCCACGGTGATTTTACCACCATATCACCCCGATGGACAAATTTTCCACCTATGCGGAATGCGCAGCTCAATCTCCCAAGCAGAAGTTCGGGCAAGCACTGATCAAGGACGGAAAAATGGCATCAAGCAAAGACCTGACATTATTAGGCCTATCAAATCCAAATGTGACGTCAAACCTGCTGTATCTTCTACACATTCCAGATCTAGATCTAATGCTCTCCCATGCGTCATCACTCATGACGCCGTGTGAAATAAAGTGGGGAATGAATGTGACTGGGTTCTTCCTGCGGTTTTCATGTGGGGACGAGGAAGCTACATTCAACCGAGGACGGTAAGACAGCTATTGAAAAATCTAAAGAAGAGCTCACACCCGAACCTAACTGCGTAGTTTTCACATGTGGGGATAACAGATCTAAAAACAAAGGAGTCCAATGAATGTAGTACAAATCTAGACACCCAATTTCCAAAAGCCAAGGTAATGTAGTGTCAGGTCACTCCTGAGAGAAACAAACGCATAAATGTGAAAAGGGACTCCCTAATGCCCTGACAAAAGCAAGACACATAACAGCAGTAAATATCGACTAAAATAAAAAAGTCATTTTTCATTGGGGCAAACATATCTATATTCACAGCGGAATTAGTCGCTATTATACAAGCATTGCATTATCTAGTAAATCTTAAACCCGTGTTTTTCAAAGTAGTTCTCTTTGTTGACTCAAAATCTGTACTATATCATATGCCTTACAGTCTTTTGATACAGACACAAGACCTGATTTAATTACTGAGGCAAATCATCTTGTACATCGTTTAAGGATAAAAGATACAGATATCAGTTTATGCTGGGTGCCTTCTCACGTTGGTCTTCACGGCAACGAAGTAGTTGACAGAGCAGCTAAGCAAGGTGCAGAGAATTCTGTTAATTCTATAGAATTCCGTGTTCATTACTTCCGTAAAAGAAGCTTGCAACATGCTCGAATCAGCCTCATGGATTCGATTTCATGAACATTTCAATGAACAGTTTGTGTCACAACAAATGATAAAACTTTCAGTTCAAAATTTATATTAAAAAATGCAATATTCTTCCATGTATCATTTGCGATCGATTGTTGCTGTTCGTTTTCGTATTCCGCTAAACGCATTGAAAACAAAATATTGTAAAAATGTCAAGTGTATTTGCGGCAAACAGTTCAAATTGTTTCACTGTTTATTTTATTGCAAAATGCTACGTTCTTTTCTACCGAAAATGTTTACACAAGAAAACTATTCTGAAACTCATTTCAAAAAAGTAACATCAGATCAATCTTTGCTTGTTAAAATTTCAGAATCATTAGTTCACAGTCCTGTTAATGCATTACTTTAACTTTATGCAGTTTATGTTTTAGTGTTAAATTTTCCCTTCACATTGTTGAAGTTAATTGTTACTAATGTTAGAGTTAAGATTTCGTTCCATCTTACTATTCTACCACCTATTTATGACTTTTTCCTCTGTCTCCCCTCTACCCCAATCCAACATGTCCAACTATCGTTCTCCATTTTATTGTATATATGTTCCGCGGTAATTAGCGCGGAACATATATACTTTTTTCCCCTCCCCCGTCTAATATCATTTACAGTGAAAAGACGTTAAATCAAAGAACGAACACGAACGAATATCGACTACATCAGCTACGATAATTTGCAAACTAGCAGCTACACTCAAGTCAGCCGGGACGACATACATCCAACCACCAGAAGGGCGAGCGTTCTGACCAGAAACTTAGGGAGGCAAATCCATCAGCTCTTCTGGGAAAACACGAGGAGATCAAACCGACAACGCCGCCAACAAAGTCTTTCACCCTCCATTTTTCTTCCCTCCCTGGTCATTTTAGATTCAACCCAGATTCAGTTCTCCGTTTAGTACTCAAACTCATTGTTTTACTTGTTTGCTTGTTCGCTTATTTTTTATGATCTGTGTAGATTTTACTTCAAATTGATTATCTAATTATCTAAACGTAGAATAGTGCTCCAAGTTAATCCAACCAATCATGAAAAAGTGTGTCGACAGTGATATTACCATTGTTCAGTAGAACACACTTCCATTGTTAGTAATATTTCATATTTGAGTAACTATCTCATCTTTGTTGCAAAATCCGGAATACTCCTCAGTAGCCAATAGATCGGAAACGTCAAGAATTTGTGATTCTTTGTAAGAGTGGCAATGTCAAAGATTGTGGCAGCTGTAGAACCATTGCCCTGATCAGCCATGCCAGTGTGAATTTGCTCATAACTTTCTCAACAGATTGAAGCCCAAGATAGAAGAGACCTCTCTGACTGCCAGGTAGTTATTATGATATGTATGTGTGAGGATGATTCAGACTGACATTATTATGATATGTATGTGTGAGGATGATTCAGACTGACATTATTATGATATGTATGTGTGAGGATGATTCAGACTGACATTATTATGATATGTATGTGTGAGGATGATTCAGACTGACATTATTATGATATGTATGTGTGAGGATGATTCAGACTGGCATTATTATGATATGTATGTGTGAGGATGATTCAGACTGGCATTATTATGATATATATTTGTGAGAATGATTCAGACTGACATTATTATGATATGTATGTGTGAGGATGATTCAGACTGACATTATTATGATATGTATGTGTGAGGATGATTCAGACTGACATTATTATGATATGTATGTGTGAGAATGATTCAGACTGGCATTATTATGATATGTATGTGTGAGAATGATTCAGACTGGCATTATTATGATATTATATTTGTGAGAATGATTCAGACTGGTATTATTATGATATGTATGTGTGAGAATGATTCAGACTGGCATTATTATGATATGTATGTGTGAGAATGATTCAGACTGGCATTATTATGATATGTATGTGTGAGAATGATTCAGACTGGCATTATTATGATATGTATGTATGAGAATGATTCAGACTGGCATTATTATGATATGTATGTGTGAGAATGATTCAGACTGGCATTATTATGATATATATTTGTGAAATGATTCAGACTGGTATTATTATATGTATGCATGAGAATGATTCAGAGTGGCATAGTGACAAAGGATGTATTCGTAGCGGAGGGGGGGGGGGGGATGGGCACGAAGGCCAACGCCATGCCTCAGGGCACATGATGATGATGTTGTAAGAAGAACAACTTGTAATCGTTTTGACCTTCTGGTAATGCGTGGGCAAATGTTTTGTCATACTGTGTGGGCTATTGGTCATACTGTGTGGGCTATTGGTCATACAGTGTGGGCTATTGTTATACTGTGAGGGCTATTGGTCATACTGTGTGGGCTATTGGTCATACTGTGTGGGCTATTGTTATACTGTGAGGGCTATTGGTCATACTTTGTGGGCTATTGGTCATACTGTGTGGGCTATTGGTCATACTGTGAGGGCTATTGGTCATATTGTGTGGCCTATTGGTCATACTTTGTGGACTATTGTTATACTGTGAGGGCTATTGTTATACTGTGAGGGCTATTGGTCATATTGTGTGGGCTATTGGTCATACTGTGTGGGCTATTGGTCATACTGTGTGGGCTATTGGTCATACTTTGTGGGCTATTGGTCATACTGTGTGGGCTATTGTTATACTATGAGGGCTATTGGTCATACTTTGTGGGCTATTGGTCATACTGTGTGGGCTATTGTCATACTGTGAGGGCTATTGGTCACACTATGTGGGTTATTGGTCACACTATGTGAGCTATTGGTCACACTGTGTGGGCTATTGGTCTTATTGTGTGGGTTATTGGTCATATTGTGTGAGTTATTGGTCATATTGTGTGGGCTATTGGTCATATTGTATGGGCTATTGGTCATACTATGTGGGCTATTGGTCATACTGTGAGGGCTATTGGTCATACTATGTGGGCTATTGTCATACTGTGAGGGCTATTGGTCATACTATGTGGGCTATTGGTCATACTGTGAGGGATATTGGTCATACTATGTGGGCTATTGTCATACTGTGTAGGTTATTGTCATACTGTGTGGGCTATTGGTCATATTGTGTGGGCTATTGGTCATACTGTGTGGGTTATTGTCATACTGTGAGGGCTATTGGTCATACTGTGTGGGCTATTGTCATATTGTGTGGGTTATTGGTCATACTGTGAGGGCTATTGGTCATACTGTGTGGGTTATTGTCATACTGTGAGGGCTATTGGTCATACTGTGAGGGCTATTGGTCATACTGTGTGGGTTATTGTCATACTGTGAGGACTATTGGTCATACTGTGAGGGCTATTGGTCATACTGTGTGGGTTATTGTCATATTGTGTGGGCTATTGGTCATACTATGTGGGCTATTGGTCATACTGTGAGGGCTATTGGTCATACTGTGTGGGTTATTGTCATACTGTGTAGGTTATTGTCATACTGTGTGGGTTATTGTCATACTGTGAGGGCTATTGGTCATACTGTGTGGGCTATTGTCATATTGTGAGGGCTATTGGTCATACTGTGTGGGTTATTGGTCATACTGTGAGGGATATTGGTCATACTATGTGGGCTATTGTCATACTGTGTGGGCTATTGTCATACTGTGAGGGCTATTGGTCATACTATGTGGGTTATTGGTCATACTGTGTGGGCTATTGGTCATACTGTGTGGGCTGTTGGTCATATTGTGTGGGCTATTGGTCATACTGTGTGGGCTGTTGGTCATATTGTGTGGGCTATTGGTCATATTGTGTGGGCTGTTGGTCATATTGTGTGGGTATTGGTCATACTGTGAGGGCTATTGGTCTCATACTGTGTGGGTTATTGGTCATACTGTGTGGGCTATTGGTCATACTATGTGGGCTATTGGTCATACTATGTGGGCTATTGGTCATACTGTGTGGGCTATTGGTCATACTGTGGGTTATTGGTCATACTGTGTGGGCTATTGGTCATACTATGTGGGCTATTGGTCATACTGTGTGGGCTATTGGTCATACTGTGTGGGCTATTGGTCATACTATGTGGGTTTTTGGTCATACTGTGTGGGCTATTGGTCATACTATGTGGGTTATTGGTCATACTATGTGGACTGTTGGTCATACTATGTGGGCTATTGGTCATATTGTGTGGGCTATTGGTCATATTGTGTGGTCTATTGGTCATACTATGTGGGATATTGGTCATATTGTGTGGGCTATTGGTCATATTGTGTGGGCTATTGGTCATACCATGTGGGTTATTGGTCATATTGTGTGGTCTATTGGTCATACTATGTGGGATATTGGTCATATTGTGTGGGCTATTGGTCATATTGTGTGGTCTATTGGTCATACTATGTGGGATATTGATCAAATTGTGTGGGCTATTGGTCATATTGTGTGGGCTATTGGTCATATTGTGTGGTTTATTGGTCATATTGTGTGGGCTATTGGTCATATTGTGTAGGATATTGGTCATATTGTGTGGGCTATTGGTCATACCATGTGGGTTATTGGTCATACTATGTGGGTATTGGTCATACTATGTGGGTTATTGGTCATATTGTGTGGGCTATTGGTCATATTGTGTGGGCTATTGGTCATATTGTGTGGGCTATTGGTCATATTGTGTGGGCTATTGGTCATATTGTGTGGGCTATTGGTCATATTGTGTGGGCTATTGGTCATATTGTGTGGGCTATTTGTCATACTATGTGGGCTATTGGTCATATTGTGTGGGCTATTGGTCATATTGTGTGGGCTATTGGTCATATTGTGTGGGCTATTGGTCATATTGTGTGGGCTATTGGTCATATTGTGTGGGCTATTGTCATACTATGTGGGCTATTGGTCATTATTGTGTGGCCTATTGTCATACTACGTGGGCTATTGGTCATACTATGTGGGTTTTTGGTCATATGTGTGGGCTATTGGTCATACTAGTGTGGGTTATTGGTCATACTATGTGGGCTATTGGTCATACTATGTGGGCTATTGGTCATACTATGTGAGTTATTGGTCATATTTGTGGGCTATTGGTCATACTATGTGGGCTATTGGTCATACTATGTGAGTTATTGGTCATATTGTGTGGGCTATTGGTCATATTGTGTGGGCTATTGGTCATACTATGTGGGCTATTGGTCATACTATGTGGGCTATTGGTCATACTATGTGGGCTATTGGTCATACTATGTGGGCTATTGGTCATACTATGTGGGCTATTGGTCATACTATGTGGATATTGGTCATACTATGTGGGATATTGGTCATACTATGTGGGCTATTGGTCATACTATGTGGGCTATTGGTCATACTATGTGGGCTATTGGTCATACTATGTGTGGGATATTGGTCATACTATGTGGATATTGGTCGTACTATGTGGGATATTGGTCGTACTTTGTGGGCTATTGGTCATACTATGTGAGTTATTGGTCATATTGTGTGGGATATTGGTCATATTGTGTGGGCTATTGGTCATACTATGTGGGTTATTGGTCATATTGTGTGGGTTTTGGTCATATTGTGTGGGCTATTGGTCATACTATGTGGGTTATTGGTCATACTATGTGAGTTATTGGTCATACTATGCGGGTTATTGGTCATATTGTGTGGGCTATTGGTCATACTATGTGGGTTATTGGTCATATTGTGTGGGCTATTGGTCATATTGTGTAGGATATTGGTCATATTGTGTGGGCTATTGGTCATACCATGTGGGTTATTGGTCATACTATGTGGGTATTGGTCATACTATGTGAGTTATTGGTCATATTGTGTGGGCTATTGGTCATATTGTGTGGGCTATTGGTCATATTGTGTGGCCTATTGTCATACTACGTGGGTTATTGGTCATATTGTGTGGGTTATTGGTCATATTGTGTGGGTTATTGGTCATACTGTGTGGGCATTTGACGTCAGCGTACAGAATGGCATAATCACGACCAGTATTACTGATTCTGATATTAATCAAGAGATCATGTCGAGAAATTCGCAAAAAAAAAGTGAGAGAGAGAGAGAGAAGAGACAGACAGACAGACAGACAGACAGACAGACAGACAGAGCAGAGACAGAGAGAGGTTGGGGGGGGGGGGGATAGAACAAAGACGTCATTTTTATCACAAGACGGAGAGCATAAGCACGTCGCTGGTAATCTTATCATTTAGGACGTCACGCAAAGAGAACGGTTTATAAACGTTACTCAGGAGAATCATTGACAAAATCTTCAACTTTTCTGTCTTCTGCCAAGTGATACGGGAACCCCAGTCTTTTATGTCTGTGCGTGCCTGTCAGACTGCCGTTGCTATATGTCCCTCAACTGATGCACTCATCATCGGTGTGTATTTCCACCGTGGGAATGCTGGGGGCTCTTTCAGTGTAAATAGTATCCTCACCTTCTGAACATTCTGTGCTAGAAATTTCCTCTTCTCTATCACTCGTTTTGTTTCTGCTTTGTTCCTTTGCTTTCTGTCATTTCTTCCTATCACTTTCTGCCTCGCTGGTCCATTCACTTGTATCTATGTGTTCGATAAAGTCTTACGTACTTATTCTTAGGATTGATAATTGGGTACATGTATTAAGTGCATTTTAAGCTCTAGGGAGGTGAGAGATGCAGAAGCAGTTTTGGGTAATTTAGGCCTGTTTTATATGTGTTTTGGTGTCCTAAGTTATGCTTAAATTTGTACTCGGGTGTGTTTTTAAATCCCCTGTGCGATCAGATGGACGGAGTGGTCAGCGTCGGGGACATGTCCTTAGATCATGTGCGCGAATGCATTGAAATGTGTACTTGATTTTCTTTTTTTTTTTTTTTCCTGTTGAAGTTTTGTGCGTTTTGAAACGGTTACAGCCCTGATATGGCTCTACGCAGTCGGCTGGACTTTAAACAATAACAACAACAACAATCGGTGTGTATGTGTGTGTTTACCTGCATGATCGCCAGTGCTGTCTACGTCTGTGTGTCTTTCCGTTCATGCTCCTACAGAACTGATTCGTGTGTGTGCGTATGTTGTCTGTGAGATCGTCAATGTTGTTTTCTCTTCCTGGAGGCTGATGCACAGACCATCTGCGTGAGGCTCAGACTCTGACACAGTGTGTGTGTGTGTGTGTGTGTTCGTTCGTTATTTCTTTTAACGTCTATTCACATATGTGCTTTTAGACGGAATAAAAAAAAAGAAAAAAAAAAAAAAAAAGGTGTCTATGGGGTGGAAGATTCTACGAAATCATAAAGACAGTTTAACATATTAATTAACATTAAAAAAAAAATTATAGGACAATAGAAAAGCAATCATAACATTAGAACGATCAGGCTTGAACAATTGCTCAGGGCTGTATGTGTGTATGTAACCGCGCGCGCGCGCGCGTGTGTGTGTGTAGTGTGTGTGGTGTGTGTGTGTGTGTGTGTGTGTGTGTGTGTGTGTGTGTGTGTGTGTGTGTGTGTGAGTGTGTGCACGTATACGCATGCGCATGCAACGAGCGTATCCTGTGCTGGGTTATGACAAACCATCTGTGATTATCTGGTGGGGTAGAGGGGTAGAAAAGGATAATCTTACCGAATAAAAACATTGTAACAGTCAAGGAGTAATGATAAAACTAACAAGCAAACAAACAGAGGTAGGTGGGAGTTACAGGTATAAAAACAATCGGTCTTAATCAAAGAAAACGACCTACAGGACTGTGCAGTAAATGCCTAGCAAAGTGTAAATACAAAGTGAAATCAGTGTGTTTCTGTTTCAATTTTGAAAATGATACAGGGAAATAAGGTCGCATTCGCTGACAACACAAAAGGTGTTTAACTGTTATAGACTCATTACAGACACATTTGATGGTATTATTGAACTTAATCCGAAGTGAGTCCAGATATAATCTGTAAGCTAAAGTTATTTCTAGTCTTGTAAAACCCTGGTAATTTACGATGAAGGGTCGATAGTGACATTGCGCTTTTACTTTCTTTTCTAATATAGCATTCATTTCATGTTCAGAGAGTCGTAAATCAAGTTTAGTACTGCCTGCCCTATTCATTGCTGCACTTTTAGCGATTCTATCGACTCGATCATTATCTATTATACCACAGTGTGATGGAATCCAACAAAAAGTAACGTGAGTATTATTTGTTATTAAACAATGAATTAAAATGTTTATCTCAAATATTAACGTACTATTTACTTTACATTTGCAGCTCGTCAGGGATTGTAATGCAGATTTCGAATCTACACATAATAAGATACTAAATATAGCTATGGGTAGATCTACTATATATTTCAGTGCCATTAGGATGGCGGCTAATTCAGACGTGAAGATTGAGTGTCCCTGTCCTAAAGAGTAAGTCTTTTCCACTTTTAAGTTTGGAATTATAAAACCAGCGCCTGCTGCACCATCATCTAGAACAGAGCCATCAGTAAATATTTTCAAGTGATGTGAATATTTTTCATGCAGATGAGACAGAACGTCAATTGCCAACAGGTGCGGATTAATATCTTTTCTCAAGTCAGTTTCAATGTAGTTGATATCAAAAGTAGCAGTGGACAATTCCCAGGGGGGTAGAGGACAACATATCAGTTTATGTGAAACTTTTTTAGGAACTACTCTGCAAATTTCGAAGAGCTCATTTGTGTAACTGGATATTGTTTCTTGTGCCTTTATTGTTCTTGCTCTCTTGGGGAAATGGATGTCAGACCGAATTTTAAGATCGTGTCAACATAGTTAGCTACTGCATTTGCTCTAACTATATAATTAGCAGCTGATAACTTCCTCCAGTCTTCCAAAGGAAGGATGTCGGCTATTTTATATACTTCTTGTGTTTTTGTATACACCGGTACCCCAAGAGCACATTTAACAGCTTTACTATCTAAGCTTTGAAGTTTTTTCAAATAACATTTTGGGGCTGAAAAATAGACCTCTTGGCCATAAGCCAACTTTGATCTGACTAAAGCTGTAACAAGATGTAATAACGTTTTAGTGTCCTGCCCCCATGACTATTTACTAATTAGTTTTATTAAATTAAAGTTTTTCACGGCTTTGTATAACAAGGCATCAATATGTACTTTCCATTGTAAACTAGAAGTCAAGTGAACTCCCAGAAATTTCACCTGAGTGGTATATTTCAGTTCCTCATTATCAATTTTGAACAGTGGTAACTCTTTAGGACTGAAACCATTATTAAAAAGAATCATATGTGTCTTTTCATTGGATATTTCCAGACCGTTAACTTTCAAGTAAGTGGAAATGTGATCAATTTCACGTTGATAGATCTTTTTAATATAGGTTATTTCTCTTTAAGGAAGTCTTCCTTTTCAACGAAACGTTCATCCAGAGCGCTATATCATCAGCGTACTGAGCTAAGTTCACATTGTTTGAGACTTGTGATGGCAGGTCATTGATCAAAATATTAAATAAAAGAGGAGATATTATGGAACCCTGTGGAATTCCCATGTTTACAGGTCGTTTTTCAGAGTATGTATTACTTATTTTAGCGACTATACTTCGATTACTTATAAATGCTTTGATGAAATAATAAATATTACCTTTGAGACCAATATGTTTCAATTTCAACAAAAGTCTTGCATGCCAGACTTGATCATACGCTTTTTTAAGATCAAAAAAGGTAGCTAAGACATTTTTCCTTCTCGCAAACTGAGTTTTTATTTGAGTTGTTAATTTGACTAAATGGTCTGTCGTCGATCTACCTTTTCGAAATCCAGACTGGTTAATAGGTATTATATTATTTTTCTCACAAAAATAAGTCAGTCGATTCAGAGTAATTTTTTCCATTAGTTTCGAAACATGGGATGTAAGCGAGATAGGCCTGTAACTACCTGTATCAGAGCGTGGTTTATTAGCTTTCAGTACAGGTATCACAATTGAATTATTCCAAATGTCAGGTATGTGACCACTTTCCCAGCATTTTAGTATGATATGGTGTAAATATTTAATCCATTTCTCTGGTAAATGATTTAAAAGCGTATACGAAATGCCATCCAGACCTACAGCCGATTTTTTATTGTTCAAAGAGAGAAAAGCATCTTTAAGTTCTTGTAACGTAATTTTTGAATTTATGTACATGTGGCTATCGGGGGGAGGATCTGAGTATTCTACAGATTCATCAATTTTCCGTCTTTTCTCCTGAATTGGTGGAGACAAGCTACTGGAATTACTTGCTCTTGAAAAGAACTGTACAAATTCTTCAGCTTTCTCAGATGACGAAGGAAATTCATTGTCTCTAATCTTAATAGGAAACTGTTGTAAATGAAATCCATTTTTCATTTCTTTGATCTTATTCCAAATTTTAGGAAGATCTTTAGGACCGGAAATTTGTTGAGAACAGAAATCTGACCAATATCTCTTTTTGGCTTGGGCTATGATCTTGTTTGAATGAATCTTTGCCATTTTCATATTGTAATGGTCTTCTGGAGATTTAATTTTTAAGTAGGTTTTATACATTTTCTTTTTTTCGTTCTTAGCTTCTTCACATAATTGATTCCACCAGCTATTTCCAACAAAATTACCTTTGTTTACATTTTTCCTTTTTGGAATTGAATCTTTTGCTGCCTCATGTAATGTGTTTGTGAAGTGTGAATACATATAATTAACACTGTCGCTCTCGTTCAACGTGCAATCTTTTCCCATTAAGATCGTGTGGTATTTTACCCAGTTTGCACGGTTGTACAAATATCTAGGAATACACTCATCTTGTTCTGGTGCTTTAGCAAATAATTCATCAATAACTGTGACAACTGGTAGATGATCACTTCCAAGGGAGTCGGATGTAATATCCCATATACAATTAATAACAAGGTCAGGAGATAATAAAGTCAAGTCAATGGCGGAAGCTTTATGTTTAGGATTATCTGGTAGTCTAGTTATTCGACCGTCATTTAATAATACCAAGCCAGAGTCAACGATGTTTCCAACAAAACAATTGTTAGACACATATTGGCAGTCTTTGTCCCAGAATGGAGAATGGGCATTAAAATCTCCGGCGATCAACCATTTCTCAGCATGTTCTAAAGTTCGTAGCCAGTCACTGTTGTTTCCATCAGGGCCACGTGGAAAACATACAGACATGATATTTAAAGTTGATACATAGTTAATTTTTACTTTCACAGCCACACAATAAACACCATCCGTGTCCTTTGGCACAGGAGGCTGAATGATTTTGTAGTCCACATCTTTACGGATATATATAGCTGCATATGTCTTAGAGTTATGATCACAAATGTGTGTCACAGGAGGATAGTAATAGTCCTCTAACTTTGGTAATTTACTTTTCGTCACATTCATGGACTGTAAGGCGATAATATGATGCTTATTTTCGGATAAGTAGTGCTGGAGATGAAGAAGATTAATATTGATGGAGCGACTGTTCCACTGAAGAACAGAAAAACCTGTTTTAGAACGTTTTTTGACTTGCATAACTAACACACAAACAAACAAACAAACAAAACCCAGTAGGAAACAACTATATAAAGTAACAAAAAATAAAATTTTAAAAGAAATCAAGGATGCTGATAGTTTTGGCGAAAGTAAGAACAACCTGTAAGCGACAGAAAAAATCAATATATGAAAGTCGCTACTAAGTTCATCCTGACGCTGGGTGTGTGTGTGTGTGTGTGTGTGTGTGTGTGTGTGTGTGTGTGTTTGTGTGTTTGTGTTTTGTGTGTGTGTGTGTGTGTTTGTGTGTGTTTGTGTGTGTGTGTGTTTGTGTGTGTGTTTGTCTGTGTTTGTGGTGTGTGTGTGTGTTTGTGTGTGTGTGTGTGTTTGTGTGTGTATGTTTGTATGTGTGTTTGTGTGTGTATGTTTGTGTGTGTTTGTGTGTGTGTGTGTAGTGTGTGTTTTGTGTGTTTTTGTGTGTGTGTGTGTGTGTGTGTGTGTGTGTGTGTGTGTGTGTGTGTGTGTTTATGTGTGTTTGTGTGTGTGTTTGTTTGTGTATTGTGTGTGGTGTGTGTGTGTGTGTTTGTGTGTTTTGTGTGTGTGTGTTGTTTGTTGGGATGTGTGTTTGTGAGTGTGTGTGTGCTGTGTTGCTGTTGTGTTTGTGTGTGTGTGTGTGTGTGTGTGTGTTGTGTGTGTGTGTGTGTGTGTGTGTGTGTGTGTGTGTGCTGTATGTGTGTATGTGTGTGTGTTTTGTGTATGTTTGTGTATGTGTATGTGTGTGTTGTGTGTGGTGTGTGTGTTGTGTGTGTGTATGTATGTTTGTGTGTTATGTGCCTGTGTGTGTTGTGTGTGGTGTGTCTGTCTATCTGTGTGTCTCGTGTGGTGCTGTCTCTGGCCCCATGACGGATGAAGGCTACAACGTTGTGGTCCCCATGCAACAGGTTGTTGGCCGTTAGAGAATGACTGGCATCATTGACATCATCAGTCACTCCTGTCGCGATTAACACAAGTCTGTTAGTGTCAGCCAGCAAGTATGTCAGTCAGCCAGCAAGTGTGTCAGTCAGTCAGCAAGTGTGTCAGCCAGCCAGCAAGTGTGTCAGTCAGCCAGCAAGTGTGTCAGTCAGGCAGCAAGTGTGTCAGTCAGCCAGCAAGTATGTCAGTCAGCCAGCAAGTGTGTCAGTCAACCAGCAAGTGTGTCAGTCAGCCAGCAAGTGTGTCAGTCAGCCAGCAAGTGTGTCAGTCAGCCAGCAAGTGTGTCAGTCAGCCAGCAAGTATGTCAGTCAGCCAGCAAGTGTGTCAGTCAGCCAGCAAGTGTGTCAGTCAGCCAGCAAGTGTGTCATCAAACAGCATGTGTGCCAATTCGCAAGTGTGTCTGCCAGCAAGTTTGTCAGTCAACCGGCGAGTGTGTCATCCAGCCAGCAAGTGTGTCAGTTCGCAAATGTGTCAGCCAGCAAATGTGTCAGCCAGCAAATCTGTCAGCCAGCAAATCTGTCAGCTTTTAGGTATCGGTCCTGATATGTAATATATCATGTGTCATCAACAATGTGTGGTATGCCATGTGTCAAGACCAAATGTGTGATGTGTTATGAACAATGTGTAGTATGTCTTGTGTCATGAACGATATGTAGTGTGTCATATGTCACGAACAATGCGTAGTATGTTATGTGTTGATGAACAATGTGCAGTGTGTCGTGTGTCATGAACAGCGTGTAATTTGTCATGTGTCTTGAACAAAATCAATGTATTGATGACAGGCCAAGTGACGGATGTCCGTTGACGGACAGAGACTGGAGCCGGGGTGGGATGAGGAGAGAACGGTGAAGGTGGTAGTACTGGGGGAGTCGGGGGTGGGCAAAACCAGTCTGGTCAGCCGTCTGACGCACAAGATGACGTCATCTTCGTCACCCCCCTCCCCCACACTTGGTCTGGACTTCTCTCTCTGTCACGTCCGGCTAGACGATGCCTGGGTATGTGTACACTAGTGTGTGTGTGTGTGTGTGTGTGTGTGTGTGTGTGTGTGTGTGTGTGTGTGTGTGTGTGTGTGTGTTTGTGTGTGTGAGTGTGTGTTTGTGTGTGTGAGTGTGTGTTTGTGTGTGTTTGTGTGTGTGAGTGTGTGTTTGTGTGTGTGAGTGTGTGTTTGTGTGTGTGAGTGTGTGTAGGTGTGTGTTTGTGTGTGTGAGTGTGTGTTTGTGTGTGTGTTTGTGTGTGTGAGTGTGTGTTTGTGTGTGTGTGTGTGTGTGTATTAGTTGTGTGTGTGTGTGTGCATGTTTGTATGTGTACATGTATTTGTGTGTATGTGTGTGTGTGTGTGTGTGTGTGTGTGTGTGTGTGTGTGGAGCGTGCGTGTGTTGTGTGTATGTTTGTGTGTGTATGTGTGTGTATGTGTGTGTGTGTGTGCGTGTTATGTGTATGTTTGTATGTCTGTGTGTGTGTTGTGTGTATGTGTGTGTGTGTTGCATTTGTTTGTTTTGTGTGTGTATGCATGTTGCATTTGTGTGTTTTATGTGTATATTTGTATGTGTGTGTGTGTGTTTCGTGTGTATGCATGTTGCATGTGTGTGTTTTGTGTGTATATTTGTATGTGTGTGTGTGTGTGAAGAACTAATAATTCTTAAAAGTGCAGTAAACGTTTTGAAGTTGCAAAGGAGAAGAAATGGACAGCAATCTCGCTGTGCTGGACAAGAGAAAAATTAAAGTATCAATCACTTTCCTTCTTATGAAGGAGGAACTAATGTATATCTACAGCCAATTGTTATTATGAGGGTGTGGGTGGGGTGGGGTGGGATGGGTAATGTATTAACACGACAATCAACTATCATAAAAGAAGGACTTTTTTTAATTACCATAAGAATTGACTATTACAAAAGACAGACTAACGTATTACCACTGGTATTACTATTGCAACTGACTATCATAACAGATGGGTCTAGTGTATCACTATAACAAATGCCATTATACGAAATAGAGTAATGTATTACTATTGCAACTGAACCTGACATATATCAGAGTGGACTAATGTGTCATTACGGCAATTAACTGTTATCAAAGAAGAAATAATGTATTACTATGGCAACTGACTATTATGAAGGAGGGACTAATGTATCACTATGGCAACTGATTATTATGATGGAGGGACAACTGTATTACTGTGGCAACTGATTAGTATGAAGGAGGGACTAATATATTACTATGGCAACTGATTAGTATTAAGGAGGGACTAATATATTACTATGGCAACTGATTAGTATGAAGGAGGGACTAATATATTACTATGGCAACTGATTAGTATGAAGGAGAGCCGAGTACATGTATATTACTATAGCAACTCACTGTTATGAAGGAGGGATTAATGTGTTACTATAGCAACTCATTATTTTGTAGGAGTGACTAATGTACCAGTATGACAACTGATTAGCATGAAGGAAGGACTAATGTATCATTATGGCAATTGACTGTTATAAAAGAACGACTGATATGTTATACTGGCAACTGACTATTATGAAGGAGGGACTAATGTATCACTATGGCAACTGACTATTATGAGAGGGACTAATGTATCACTATGGCAACTGACTATTATGAAGGAGGGACTAATGTATCACTATGGCAACTGACTATTATGAAGGAGGGACTAATGTATCACTATGGCAACTGACTATTATGAAGGAGGGACTAATGTATCACTATGGCAACTGACTATTATGAAGGAGGGACTAATGTATCACTATGGCAACTGACTATTATGAAGGAGGGACTAATGTATCACTATGGCAACTGACTATTATGAAGGAGGGACTAATGTATTACTATAACAGCTGACTGTTATGAAGGAGGGACTAATGTATTACTATAACAACTGACTATTATGAAGGAGGGACTAATGTATTACTATAACAACTGACTATTATGAAGGAGGGACTAATGTATTACTATGACAACTGACTGTTATGAAGGAGGGACTAATGTATTACTATACACTGACTGTCTATGAAGGAGGGACTAATGTATTACTATAACAACTGACTTTATGAAGGAGGGACTAATGTATCACTATGGCAACTGACTATTATGACGGAGGGACTAATGTATACTATACAACTGACTATTATGAAGGAGGGACTAATGTATTACTATAACAGCTGACTATTATGAAGGAGGGACTAATGTATTACTATAACAACTGACTATTATGAAGGAGGGACTAATGTATTACTATAACAACTGACTATTATGAAGGAGGGACTAATGTATTACTATAACAACTGACTATTATGAAGGAGGGACTAATGTATTACTATAACAACTGACTATTATAAAGGAGGGACTAATGTATTACTATAACAACTGACTGTTTGAAGGAGGGACTAATGTATTACTATAACAACTGACTGTTATGAAGGAGGGACTAATGTATTACTATAACAGCTGACTGTTATGAAGGAGGGACTAATGTATTACTATAACAACTGACTGTTATGAAGGAGGGACTAATGTATTACTATAACAACTGACTGTTTATGAAGGAGGGACTAATGTATTACTATAACAGCTGACTTAAAGGAGGGACTAATGTATTACTATAACAGCTGACTGTTATGAAGGAGGACTAATGTATTACTATAACAGCTGACTGTTATGAAGGAGGGACTAATGTATTACTATAACACTGACTGTTATGAAGGAGGGACTAATGTATTGCTATAACAGCTGACTGTTATGAAGGAGGGACTAATGTATTACTATAACAACTGACTGTTATGAAGGAGGGACTAATGTATTACTATAACAACTGACTGTTATGAAGGAGGGACTAATGTATTACTATAACAGCTGACTGTTATGAAGGAGGGACTAATGTATTACTATAACAACTGACTATTATGAAGGAGGGACTAATGTATTACTATAACAACTGACTGTTATGAAGGAGGGACTGATGTATTACTATAACAGCTGACTGTTATGAAGGAGGGACTGATGTATTACTATAACAGCTGACTGTTATGAAAAATGGACTAATTTATTACTATGACAACTGGCTGTCATGAAGGAAGGACTGATTTACTGCATGTGCAGAGCAGTTTCCTCTAGCATTTCGTGTCTACAGCCTGATTTTGTTGTTCTCAGTCTGCTAGCAGTGTCTGTGATCTGCTTCCATGGCTTACATAGCAGATCAGACAGCACCTGTGATCTGACAAGCCTGCTCTTGTTGGGAAGCCGATATGGTTCTCCCACACCCTGTTAAGTCTGGCCATCATTGCGATGGGTGTAGAGGTCTAAATGCAGCTTTCTACTGTGCAAATTCCATCCTTTGACGTGGATTGGTCCCGAGTATCTGAAGCTCAACACTTCTTCTGACAGTTCATCGTTCATGGTGCTGTTGGCACTGGTGTAGTAGTCTAAGCTGTTCATTTCCCTTCTGCTGACTTCCATGTCGTACGCACTGGCACTTCAACCAGTCTGTTCGTCAGGTCTTGTAGTTTTGTTTGTTGTTTGTTTTCATTGTTGCTGTCCTCCATCAGATCAGTGTCGTCTGCGAAGCGCACGTTGTGGATGGAACAGGGCAGGTCAAGAACAGTTCCACTCTGTTACGCGTTTTGATGTTATCTGCGTGTTGCAGTGTTACACATGTATTCCATGTGTTACAGGTACGGGGCAATATATGGAACATGGCAGGTCAAAAACGGTTTTACTCTGCTCCACGCTTGCTGTTGTGATGTTACCTGCGTGTTACAGGTGTTTACACGTGTGTTCCATGTGTCACAGGTACAGGTCAATATCTGGGACACGGCAGGACAGGAACGGTTCCACTCTCTATTACCAGCTTACTGCCGTGGGGCACAAGGCGCCATCCTGGTCTTTGACCTCACTGACCTCCGCTCTTTCCTGGCTCTGGACACCTGCTTGCAATGGGCGCATGACACGTTACCTGATAACTGCTGTAAGGTAGGCACAGACGTCCATTTATCTGTATGTCTGTCTGTATATCTGTCAATATCTATCTGTCTGTCTATCTATCTATCTTATCTGTCTATCTATCTACTATCTATCTATCTATCTATCTATCTATTATTATCTATCTATCTATCTATCTGTCTGTCTGTCTGTCTATCTATCTCTCTATCTATCTGTCTATCTATCTATCTATCTATCTGTCTGTCTGTCTATCTATCTATCTATCTATCTATCTGTATATCTATCTTATCTATCTATCTATCTATCGATCTGTCTGTCTGTCTGTCTGTCTGTCTGTCTGTCTGTCTGTCTATCTTTTGATTTGTCTGTCGATGCCACATTATCCACCAAACGGTTTAGTGGCGATATTGGAAAGTAACATGCACATAAACAGAAAATAATTACAGTTCGTAATACTAATATTACCAAGAAAAAATTAAGAACCTAGCCTAAACAGGAACGCTAGAGGGAAAAAGAAAAAGTATCAAGTAGACTTGCAGGGAAAATGTTAGACAGTTTTGCAGAGCGGGTGGGAACAAAAAAAAAAGGATAGGAGACATGATGCAGCGATAAAAGATAGATTCGTTTGGAGGGCCATGATCGCCAACGCCATGCGGTAAGGCACATGATGGTGATGATGATGATGTTGTTGCTGATGATGATGACGACGCCGACGCCGACGACGACGACGACGACGATGATGATGATGATGATGATGATGATTAATCAACACAGCCCAGTACTAGGCTCATGCTTTCCTTTGCCTCTTGTTCAGCCTCGCACAACGCCGTAATGTTTACAGTGTGCAGGTTTATCGCATATGAAATGTGCAATAAAGAGTGGTAGAATGGTGCAGACGTTCACCTGCCAATAACTAAACTCGAGGTTCCAGGGTTCGCTCCCGTAGAGGCAAGACTTTTCTCCTCGGTTTGAATGGAAAATCAAACTGAACATCTTGTCCTTCGGAAGGGGACGAAAAACGAATCGGACCCAGTTGCCTTCTGGCTGCGCACGCTGAAGATCCTACGGCAGTTGAAAATCGTGAACAGCAGGGCATTGCCCGGTTGCCTTAGTATACGAGCCGTAGGTTGATTTTCCAGGTCCCACCCCTTGAAGGCCAATTAGCCGTCTTGGCCTTTCTGAATTATGGTAAAAAAAAAGTGAATATGAATATGAATTTAAATCGAGAGAGAGGGGATGGGTGTCGCCCTCGTGGCGCTGGCCCCGGGAAAAGTTGAGGTCTCTGTCATCTCGCTCCCCTACGACCTCAGGGTTAAGGAACTATCTAGGTAGGATCTCAGGACCTGGCCAGCTCATGGGTTTATTATGTGCAGGCTTAAGGCTTGTGCCGAGATCATTCTGGATTTTCTCCGTCACATGCCGTCTGTGATGATAGTGCATATGGAACTCATACCGAGTGCGGAGACGTCATCTTGAGGTACTGAAACTGAAACTGAAATATACAGCGGGGAGCGACTTACTGGGTCTTGTAGGCAGCAGCACCTGAGAAATCTACATCCGGATGAAGGCCTGAAAGGTTTTTGTCAGTTGGGGGTAAGAAGCAACGTTTATAGAACATTTTATGAGGTAAGGAAACTTAGAGCACCCAGTCGCAACAGGAAGGCTGTAGGGAAAGAGAGCACCAGGTAGACCCAGGTGGAAACTATTGGAAGGACTTGCGCAGGGGATGAAGACAGACAGGCTGGGGGAAGTAGTTGCAGCAACAAACGGTAGATTCATATGGAGGGCCATGATCGCCAATGCCATGTAGAAGGGGAACATGATGATAATAAGGGTAGGAAGGCCTGGTGTCAGGGTAGGAAGGCCTGGTGTCAGGGTAGGAAGGCCTGGTGTCAAGGGTAGGAAGGTCTGGTGTCTGGGTAGGAAGGCCTGGTGTCAGGGAAGGAAGGTCTGGTGTCAAGAGTAGAAAAGTCTGGTGTCTGGATAGGAAGGTCTGGTGTCAGGGTAGGAAGGCCTGGTGTCAGGGTAGAAAGGCCTGGTGTCAGGGTAGGAAGGACTGGTGTCAAGGGTAGAAAGGTCTGGTGTCTGGATAGGAAGGCCTGGTGTCAGGGTAAGAAGGCCTGGTGTCAAGGGTAGAAAGGTCTGGTGTCTGGATAGGAAGGCCTGGTGTCAGGGTAGGAGGGTCTGGTGTCAGGGTAGGAAGGTTTGGTGTCTGGATAGGAAGGCCTGGTGTCAGGGTAGAAAGGTCTGGTGTCTGGATAGGAAGGCCTGGCGTCAGGGTAGGAAGGCCTAGTGTCTGGATAGGAAGGCCTGGTGTCAGGGTAGGAAGGCCTGGTGTCAAGGTAGAAAGGTTTGGTATCTGGATAGGAAGGCCTGGTGTCAGGATAGGAAGGCCTGGTGTCAGGGTAGGAAGACCTGGTTTGCTGTGCGATAATCAAGCATCAACGAACAATGTGATAACAGACATGATATTAATTTGTACATATCAAACAAATATTGTTCACATACAAACAACCTATAACACACAAAAACATATATGACAGTATTCTAATCAATGAAAGTTTTATTGTGTACATCAAAATTCAAGAACATGTCATGAAGAAAATCCGTTTTCTGCGGGGAGAACATTGGCACATAGTTGTTCAACTGTGCATTAAGAATAGTGCTCTTTTGGGCGTTCTTATCAACAAATGCCTATCAATTAACATCAGGCAGAGAGTTCTTGAATGTTATATAAAACCTATACTGTTGTACAGTTGTAAGGTGTGGACAGTCAACACGCAAAATCAAAACAAATTTGAGGCAACTGAAAAGTGGTTTCCAAGAAGAATGTTGAGAGTTCTGTGGACAGCAAAGAAAACGTACAGTCAACACGCAAAATCAAAAAAATTGAGGCAACTGAAATGTGGTTTCTAAGAAGAATGTTGAGAGTTCTGTGAGCAGCAAGGAAAACAAACAAGACAGTCTTGAAGGAGGCAGAGACAGGAAGATCATTAGTAAAAAAGATTAGTAAAAGGCAAGCAACATTTATAGGACATTTTATGAGAAAAGAGGAATTATAACACCTGGTTACGACAGGAAAGCTGGAGGGAAAGAGCACACCATGTAGACCCAGGAAGAAAATATTGGACGAACTTGCATGCAGGGTGGCTGAAGACAGACAGGGTGGGAGATGTATTTGCAGCGACAGGGGATATATTCATGTTGAGGGCCATGATCGCCAACGCCATGTGGCAGGGCACTTGATGATGATGATGATCCAAAGGTCCTGACAACAACAATCATCCCATGTCCCCAGCAGGCTTGGGTTTTATGCCAGCCGAGGTAATGTTGCTTACAGACACACAGGATCACTGGGACCCCAGTCTGGTACTGATACACCACAGTCATATTGTTCCTTCCTTTTGTTTTCTGAGGCTGTAAGGTGCTCCATCTGCTTTGCTGTAAGCCACCATGTATGTTCGTTCGTTATTTCTTTTAACGTCTGTTCACATGTGTGCTTTTAGACGGACACCATGTATGTGTGTATGTGTGTACATACGTGTGTGTGTGTGTGTGTGTGTGTGTGTGTGTGTGTGTGTGTGTGTGTGTGTGTGTGTGTGTGTGTGTCTGTATATTTGTCTGTCTGTGTACAGCTGGTGGTGGGCAACAAAAAACGATCTAACTGAACGTGCTGGTTGATGTATGTGTGCGTGCGTGTATGTGTGCGTGTGTGTGTGATTGTGTGTGTGTCTGTGTGTGTGCCTGTGTGTGTGCGTGTGTATTTATGTGTCTATACATCTGTGCGTGTGTGTGTATGTGTGTGTGGTGTATGCGTGCGTGCGTGTGTGTATGTGTGTCCGTATGTGTGTGTGTGTGTGTGTCTACATGTATGTGTGTGTGTATGTGTGTGTGTCTACATGTATGTTGTGTGTGTGTGTGTGTGTGTGCGCGCGCGTGTGTATGCATGTGTGTGTGTCTACATGTATGTGTGTGTGTGTGTATGTGTATGTGTGTCTACATGATGTGTGTGTGTATATGTGTGTATGTGTGTGTGTGTCTACATGTATGTGTGTGTGTGTGTATGTGTGTGTATGTGTGTGTGTCTACATGTATGTGTGTGTGTGTGTTTGTGTGTGTGTGTGTCTACATGTATGTGTGTGTGTCTACATGCATGTGTGTGTGTATGTGTGTGTGCGTGTGTGTGTGTGTGTGTGTGGTGTGTGTGTGTGTGTGTGTGTGTGTGTGTGTGTGTGTACGTGTACGTGTACAGTTGGTGATAGGCAACAAGAAAGACCTGGCTGAACATGGAGGTCGGGCAGTGACCTCGTGGATGGGGCAGGAGTGGGCGTCAGGTGAGGGTGCTGACTACGTGGAGCTCAGCATGGTAGATAACCCTGCCGACTCTCTCTTCTCCATCTTCGCCTCCTTCCTCCGTCAGATCAAAAACGCCCACCCCCCTCAACCCCTCAACCCTGTCAGCACACACGGCAATTCTGTTGTCGGGCACAAGTGTTGTACTTAACACACACCACACACACACACACACACACACACACACACACACACACACACACACACACACACACACACACACACGCATGCACGCACACACACATACACATACATACACACACACATACACACAGAGACACATACACATACATACACACTCATACAAACACACACGCACATAAATATAGACACACATAAACACACACACACAAACACACACGCGCTCGTACGCACACGCGCTCACTCGCACGCACGCACACACACAGAGAAACACACACCACAAACATGCACATAAAAACATAAACACACACAAACACACAGAAACACACACCACGGACATGCACGTAAACACACACACACACACACACACACACACACACACACACACACACACACACACACACACACACACACACACACACACGTACACACGCACACAAAACAACACACAAACACAAACACAAAAAAACACACACAGGCACATACACACAAGCACAGCATACGAAAATACACACAAACACACTTGCTCGTGCGCGCACACACACACAGACATGCACATAAACACAAGTACAAACGCAACACACAAGCGCACACACAACCATTCAAACTCACACATACACACACACACACGAACACACAAACACAAGTACACACACGCACGAATACACACACACACACACACACACACACACACACACACACACACACACACACACACACACACACAAATAGACTGGCGCACACATGCATATGATGACACAAAGACATACTCTGACACACACTCTGACACGCATGCACAGTGACATGCGCGCACACACACACACACACACACACACACAACACACACACACACACACACACACACACACACACACACACACACACACACTATGCAAACGCACATATACACATACACACACTGACACAGACGCTGTCAATGTTTGCCGTATACTGTAAATTGTATACTTGTGTCTTACTATAGCAGTTGTATAGATTATTATGTATCTCTTCATGAAGTTTGTTTACAAGAAGAACTGTTTTGAGACGAGTCATTCTGCACACAACATTTGTTGTCTTTGTACTTAAGAAAACGATCGAGCGTTTGGACTTGTGGATTGACTTAGACACGTTGGTGGTGTTCATGGACAATGTTTCCAATAAAGCTGAAAACAGTGAATTCTATCGTTTTTTGCTTTTGTCTGTCCTGTTATCATTCTGTCTGACCTGTTATCATTCTGTCTGACCTGTTATCATTTTGTATTCCCTGACCTTTTATCATGTTATACTCCCTGTCTGCCCTGTTATCATTCTGTCTGTCCTGTTATCATTCTGTCTGACCTGTGATCATTCTGTCTGACCTGTTATCATTCTGTCTGACCTGTTATCATTCTGTCTGACCTGTTATCATTTGTATTCCCTGTCCTTTTATCATTCTGTCTGACCTGTTATCATTCTGTCTGTCCTGTTATCATTCTGTCTGTCCTGTTATCATTTTGTCTGTCTTGTTATCATTCTGTCTGTCCTGTTATTATTCTGTCTGTCCTGTTATCATTCTGTCTGTCCTGTTATCATTCTGTCTATTCTGTTATCATTCTGTCTGTCCTGTTATCATTCTGTCTGTCCTGTTATCATTCTATACTCTCTGTCCTATTATCACGTCACACTTTCCTTTCTGTCGTGTTGTTATGTACATGTACACCTGTATGTCCTGTTATCGTTCTATACTTCCTGTCTATCCTGTTAACTGATGGAAAGAGGCAGGTAGAATTCATTGTCGGGAAAGGAGGTGGGGTTTTAATTTTGATTTAAAAGCAGAAAAGGTAGGTGATACACAGAAATCCACAGACGTATTTATTGTATGTAAGAAAAGAAAAACAAACAAACAAAAAGGACAAAATTAACACACACAAATTAATTCATTCTGGCTCTCTGAATTCATTAGTGTGATATAACGACATCCAATCATAAAACGAATGAATAATATTAATAAAGCCTAACTGTTTAGTTGTGCTCTGTTTTCAGATGTGCATGATATATACTTAAAGAAGCTACAGATTTTATTATCTAGAACACACATTATGTTCAAATGAATATTACACACAAGTATCGTATGAATTAACTCCTGAACGTGTTAGTTAGTAAGTTAGTAAGTAAGTAAGTGAGTAGCCTAAGTAAGTAAGCAAGTAAGTAAATGAAAATTAATTAACAAATATCTATCCAGAGTATCCGTTATAGTTCGTTCTAATTTCAGCACAGCATAAGTTAACATATCTCCTCTCCCCCACCTCCATTTTTTTGTTCTCAATCCTGTCTTGGCTTTTTTCTTTTCCTTTGATTCTATGTCTGCAATTCATGTGTGTGTGTGTGTGTGTGTGTGTGTGTGTGTGTGTGTGTGTGTGTGTGTGTGTGTGTGTGTGTGTGTGTGTGTGTGTGTGTTTCTGTGTGTTTCTGTGTGTATGAGTATGTGTGTGTGTTTCTCGGTGTGTGTGTTTCTCTCTCTCTCTCTCTCTCTCTCTCTCTCTCTCTCTCTCTCTCTCTCTCTCTCTCTCTCTCTCTCTCTCTCTCTGTCTCTGTGTATGTGTGTGTTTTTTCTCTCTCTCTCTCTCTGTCTCTCTCTCTCTCTCTGTATGTGTGTGTGTGCGTGTGTGTTATAAGGGTGCATACTATTGCTCAATTCATGTGTCTGTTTGTTTGGTTTTTCTTTTTTTGTTCTTTTTTTGCAAGAGTGCACACGTTTGCTACTTTTAATTTTATTATTTTTGTTAATGCTAGAGGTTTGACATGTATTTGCTTGACATGTGTCTGTCTTTTGTCTCTCATAGTTTTGTAAAGTGCTTGACCAAATGATATGTAAAAGTCAATAATTTTTAGAATTTATTTTCACATGTTCTTCCACGTCGTGTGTGTTTTGATTCATCCTTTTTCAATATAATCTATACCTGTATCTATCTGTTTATCTATCTAACTAGCTAGCTTGCTACCTAGCTAGTTAATCTAATCTAATCTATCTGTCTATCTATACATACATATACATATATCTATATATGTTGATATATATATATATACATATATATATACATATATATATATATCTGTATCTCTCTCTCTCTCTCTGTATATATATGTATATATATATATTTATGTATATATGTATGTATATATATATATATATATATATATGTATATATATATATATATATATATATATGTCTACATGTATATTTATTGTCATTTTACCCTGAGGAAGGCCAAATCTATCAATCTATCTATCTATACATATATATATACATATATGTGTGTGTGTATATACATTCATAAATATTACGTACACACACGTAGAGCATCAAGGTATAGCTATATATACATAATTATTATGCATACATGCGTGGCGTATCAAGGTCTAGCTATATATACATAAATATTATGCATGCATGCGTAGAGTATCAAGGTCTAGCTATATATACATAAATATCATGCATACATGCATAGAGTATCAAGGTATAGCTATATATACATAAATATTATGCATACATGCGTAGAGTATGAAGGAATAGCTTATTAAGACAGTTCAAATGAAACCCAACACTACAGTCCTCGAGTAAGAAGTGTTTCGAAGTTTTGAAATTCTCTCTCTCTCTCTCTCTCTCTCTCTCTCTCTCTCTCTCTCTCTCTCTCTGTGTGTGTGTCTGTCTGTCTGTCTGTCTCTCTCTCTCTCTCTCTCTCTCTCTCTCTCTCTCTCTCTCTCTCTCTCTCTCTCTCTCTCTCTTTCCTTTCCTCTCGTTCACGCATTTGCTCGCGCACTCTCATATTCTGTTGAAGTGTATAGTGAAATTTTGTGTATCAGTTTTCATTGATAAACCCATCCAACTCTTTGCGTCAGTGTTATGTTGTTTTTCCCTTGTTGTGAATGCTGCTGTTGTTGTTCTTGCAGGTTAGTAGGCCTATGATGTTGGTGGAGAGTCGCAGATGATATATGCTTGTTTCAGCCTTGTTTGTTTATTTGATTTAATGTTATTTCTTTACATAACACATTGAGCTGACACATGAGCCATTCTGCCTGTACAGTTAAACAGAACCACCTGAACCTGTGTGGTCAGACCCGTCAGAGTGGAAGGGACAGTGTGCACAGATGTCTTATATGTAAGATGTCTGTGACAGTGTGCCACAGGACAATTTTGAAACGAGTATGAGGTGAAGGTCATTTCGAGTTTGCTGTTTTGCTTATCAGACTTCAGAAGAAAATGCGAAAACAGCGCATAATTGTCTTCTCTAGGTAATGTTTGCTTTTGTAAGTTTTGCTTTGGCTATCCCGATGAACATCATTTAATTTGATACAATTCTAACAAGCAAATATAGCCTACTTCGTCTCTGAATCGACGAGTTTCATCGCTTGACTGGAAGACGCCATTTGCAAAATGGGTGTTGGCTCTACGCTGAGCGTTGATTGGCTGGAGAATGTCAGCCGTCCGTTTCGTGTAGATCGGAGTGTATTTCAAATTTCATGGTCGGGTTGAACTTGATGCTCTGAGCCGCCTGTGATGTGCGTTTACGATGACAGACGATCCGATGTGGGTTCGTATACTTTGTCTACTCAAAGCATACGGACTGAATAGATCGTGTGTCATTCAAGGCCTTAAACATTAAAGCAGTTGTGACGGTTGTCTGTGTGTCTGTGTCACGAGTCTTCTGCTTAACCCTTTGACTCACGCACCTGATTCACCAATTGCAAAAACTGAACACTTTGACTCCCTCGCCCTGTCCACCAGCTTCCTGCAGGAATCTGGTGGATATGGTGAGGGAGTCAAAGAGTTCAGTTTTTGCTTTGCAAGCATGCTTGACAATGCAAGATGCTGGTGGACAGGATGCGGGATCGAAGGGTTAATGTGTAGAAAGTGTGGTCGGCCTATACCTGTTCACTAAATTCAGGACACGATGATACGAGGTATTGAAGTCTTAATTTATTCACCAGCAACACAGCAGCAAATTTAGTCATACAAGCATCAAAATGTTTTTGAACGTATGCACAATGCCTTGGCAATACACATTGGCAAGATTAAAGATGGTGATGTAGAAATTGTATCAGTGCCAGAGCTTGGTTGATTGATGCAAGATGTCCTCCATGTCAACATACAAAGAACGTGGCTTAAGTGTTCGACACACACACACACACACAAAAAACACACACACAAAAAAAATCCACACAATATATGTACAATCAGCACAGCTTAACTCGAATAGATTTTTCATAAATCACAGAACATTTGCTGGTTGTTGGATTTTATTCAGGCCTGCTAGACAGGTTTGTTTACAACTTCTGCTTTCCTTGAAGTTTTTATTTTTTGAGACAGACTGAGGCTGGCAGAAACAGAAGACAGAGACAGTGCCATTCACAATATTTAGTGTTAAGCGGGACCACACTGTGAGCAGTGTGAGCAATGTCGTGGCCTGTCGTGGATTTAAGCAATGAAGTTAATCACTACTGATTCCCATATGTCAGTGAAGATAATAGGATCAACGTAAACTGTCTGTAATCTGTACATTTGCTGGACGAGTGGTTGACTGTTACGTGTATACGCGTCCCGTTATTACCAGCATTATCTTCCGACGATTCTATTGTATCTATCCAAGGTAAAAGACACTATGTAAAGGTACCTGTCCAGCGGAAAAGACACTATGTACACGTATCTATCCAGGGTAAAAGACACTATGTAAAGGTACCTGTCCAGCGGAAAAGACACTATGTACACGTATCTATCCAGGGTAAAAGACACTATGTAAAGGTACCTGTCCAGCGGAAAAGACACTATGTACACGTATCTATCCAGGGTAAAAGACACTATGTAAAGGTACCTGTCCAGCAGAAAAGACACTATGTACACGTATCTATCCAGGGTAAAAGACACTATGTAAAGGTACCTGTCCAGCGGAAAAGACACTATGTACACGTATCTATCCAGAAGATACCGAGTGACAAAGGAAAGAAAAAAGAAAAAAAAGGATGCTATGAACAGATCCACGGAAAAAGACGCTACATACAGGTAAGTATCCCGGAAAAAAGAAACTACGTACAGGTACCTATCCAGGGAAAAAGACACTACGTACAAGTATGTATCTAGAGAAAAAGACACTATGTACAGATATGTATCCATGGGAAAAGACATTATGTACAGGTACCGATCCACGAAACAGACACTATGTACAGGTACCGATCCAGGGAAAAAGACACTACGTACAGGTACCTATCCAGGAAAAAAGACACTACGTACAGGTACCTATCCAAGAAAAAAGACACTACGTACAGGTACCTATCCAGGGAAAAAGACATTACGTACAGGTATGTGTCCAGGGGAAAAGACGCTATGTATAGTATGTATCCAGGGAAAAAGACATCATGTACAGGTAACTATCCTGGGAAAAGACACAATGTACAGGTATGTATCCAGGGAAAAAGACACTATGTACAGGTATCTATCCAGGGGAAAAGACACTATGTACAGGTATGCATCCAGGGAAAAAGACACTATGTACAGGTATTATCCAGGGAAAAAGACACTATGTACAGGTATGTATCCAGGGGAAAAGACAAGATGTGCAGGTAAGTATCCAGGGAAAAAGACATTATGTACAGTATGTATCCAGGGAAAAAGATATTATGTACAGGTACCTATCCAGGGGAAATTGACATTATATACAGGTACCTATCCAGGGAAAGGACACTATGTACAGGTATGTATCCATGGAAAAAACACTATGTACAGGTATGTATCCAGGAAAAAGACACTATGTACAGGTATGTATACAGGGAAAAGACACTATGTACAGGTATGTATACAGGGAAAAGACACTATGTACAGGTATGTATACAGGGAAAAGACACTATGTACAGGTATGTATCCAGGGAAAAGACACTATGTACAGGTATGTATACAGGGAAAAAACACTATGTACAGGTATGTATACAGGGAAAAGACACTATGTACAGGTATGTATCCAGGGAAAAGACACTATGTACAGGTATGTATACAGGGAAAAGATACTATGTACAGGTATGTATACAGGGAAAAGACACTATGTACAGGTATGTATACAGGGAAAAGACACTATGTACAGGTATGTATACAGGGAAAAGACACTGTACAGGTATGTATACAGGGAAAAGACACTATGTACAGGTATGTATACAGGGAAAAGACACTATGTACAGGTATGTATACAGGGAAAAGACACTATGTACAGGTATGTATACAGGGAAAAGACACTATGTACAGGCATGTATACAGGGAAAAGACACTATGTACAGGTATGTATACAGGGAAAAGACACTATGTACAGGTATGTATACAGGGAAAAGACACTATGTACAGGTATGTATACAGGGAAAAGACACTATGTACAGGTATGTATACAGGGAAAAGACACTATGTACAGGTATGTATACAGGGAAAAGACACTATGTACAGGTATGTATACAGGAGAAAGACACTATGTACAGGTATGTATACAGGGAAAAGACACTATGTACAGGTATGTATACAGGGAAAAGACACTATGATCAAGGTCGAGGTTCAACCGCCTAACAGGCACGGTCACCTCACTGCCGATATTTGTGGTGTTTCTGTGTTTCCAGGGACTGTTTGATGTTTATTTTGTGTGAGCAAGTGTGTAAACATATAGTCTACGATGTCGTCATCACATCATGTTGATTGCCCCCCGTATTTTAAGGTACTGTTCGTTTTCTTTTTCATTCGACTGGCCTTCCTGAAGTATGCTGAAATCCCGCCATGTTACTTCCCGTCCGTCGTGCACGTGCACCCCTATCAATCCAGCCGAACTGTCAACGCCATCTCTATGTCGTCTCTTGTTGACATAAAAAATCAGGTTCAGTGCACATACACCAGAGATCAACTCCTTGCATTGGCTTCCCCGGCACACGCGAATCTTGAACCTGAACTGATCTCACGTCTGAAAAAGTACGACATCAGTTGTAGCCTGCCTCGTCGACGCTCGCGCCGGGGCGGCATACGCAAGCGCCATGCTATATAATTATGTGGTTACTCGTAATTCTTCAATGTGTCAGCTCAAGGCCCCCTCTCCTCTGAACTTCGTCCCTTACGCTTCCTCACCCTCACCTCTGAACGTCGACCCTCACATCCCCCCATCCTTTTCTGACAACATTCTTCCTGCAGTTTTCGACCGACCTTCCTGTTCCAACGTCAACAATCTGGTTGTCATTGACACTCGCTCTGCAAGACAAATTTCTCGCCGTTCTGCTTCATTCCGTCTGGGTATTTTCAACGCTCAGGCCCTGGGCACCAGAACAGATAAACGTTCGGCACTTGGCTATTTTATCCACGACAGCAACATTGACGTTTTCGCTGTTGTTGAAACCTGGTTTCGTTCAGTTGGTGATGAAGCCAAGTGCCGTGACATTGCTCCCCCTGGTCACTACACCCTTTCCTTCCCTCGTCAGTCCAGCCGTGGTGGCGGCATTGCCTTTGTCGTCGCTGATCAACTTTCACCTTATGCCTCAACCAAATTTGCCTTCCCTTTCAGTCACTCCTCCTTTGAACTGGCCCAACTCACCCTTACTTTCCCTCATCAGACGTTCCACCTGCTTTGCCTCTACCGCCCTCCACCCAACTCCAAGAACCGTCTGACTGACTCTACCTTCACTGACGAACTGCCTGACCTTCTGTCTTACTGCAATTCACTCAGTGGTTCCTACATCATCGCCGGGGACTTCAACATTCATTTTGACCATCCTGCCAACACTTACTTCTAAAGTTATTGATCTACTGGACTCATATGGTCTGGTTCAGACAGTCAACGTGCCTACACACACACGGGGGCATACCCTAGACGGTATTATCCACAGGGCTGATCAGGCCATCGTGAAGTCCATCACCACTGATCACACCCTCCCTTCTGACCA
>JAPXFY010000027.1:34078346-34080846 GCA_030674185.1 Monoplex corrugatus | reverse complement strand
TGGATCTTCTCCATCACATGGTATCTGTGACGTTAGTGCATATGGAATTCATTGTGAGCGCGGAGACGTTATCTTGAAAAAATGAAACTGAAACTGATACCGACACCCTAAAACGGGTTATATGGGAAATGAGATGGTATGGGTCCCTCTCCTCTGGGGTCAGCTTTTCGACAGTGGGTCTTCCTCTCCTTCGTTGCTTGACCTTCCCTAATCCTGAACAGGACCAGGTGACTATTCACAGCTGGGTGGATGGGAGGCCATACACACACACACATATATAAATCTCCTTGGGCGTGATTCGCACTTATACAAACCAGTGCAGACAGGTCGAAAGCGGGCACTGTACGACAACCAAACTTCCTAAAAAGCGTTATGAACGTTTGTATGATGAAGGAAACAAGACACATGCAAACTGTCTAACGTATGCCTTTCATCATTATATTATTGTTTAAAGCCCACCGACTGCCAGAGCCATATCGGGGCTATAAACAACTCAACACCTCTATCAACTGGGAAAAAAAATCCACAGAAACAAAAAACTGGAAAAGAAAACCAAGAACACATATCAATGCAGAAAGCTGGTGGATAGGGTGAAGGAGTCAAAGGTTAAGTTTGTGCTTTGCTAGCACGGTTGAAAATGAAGGATGCGAATGGACAGGGTGCAGGAGTCAAAGGGTTAACTTTCCCCCAAATTTGCTAGACAAGCGTTGCACTCAAGTAAAGTTCAATTAAGGGCTCCATCCCAGATTCCGAATTATGGCAAACCCTCCTCCTTTCGTTTATGCAAAGGGTCAAATTCATCCCACGACATGAACAAGGGACAAAAACAAATGAGAGTAACAGAAAAGAGGAAATTTCTAGCACAACATTTCCAGAAGGTGGGGACACTATTTATACTGAAAGAACCCTCAGCAAAGCCATGTCCTTTATCAAAAATGAAAGGACAAAAGACAAAATGCCGAAAAGGAGAAAGAAAGACTGAAAGGTACAATGGAAGAGAAGAAAGAAAGGATTGTAAAAAAAGAAACAAAAAGGGTTACAAGAAAGAAAGAAAGAAAGAAAAGCACGCACAGAAAGAAAGGATTGTAAAAAAAGAAACAAAAGAAAGGATTACAAGAAAGAAAGAAAGAAAAGCACGCACAGAAAGAAAGAAAGAAAGAAAAGCACGCACAGAAAGAAAGGATTGTAAAAAAAGAAACAAAGAAAGGATTACAAGAAAGAAAAAAGAAAAGCACGCACCGAAAGAAAGAAAGAAAGAAAAGCACGCACAGAAAGAAAGAAAGGAAACAGATTGTTCGTTTCAAGCCGTCAATAACTTTTGAAAGGTTGTTTTTCTTCTGTAACTCGTTGAAGACTGGGAGATGTTGTTTTAGCGCTTGCGTTGTGTGTGTGTGTGTGTGTGTGTGTGTGTTGTGTGTGTGTGTGTGTGTTGTGTGTGTGTTGTGTGTGTTGTGTGTGTGTGCTGTGTGTTGTGTGTGTGTGTTGTGTGTGTGTTGTGTGTGTGTCGTGTCTGTGTGTGTGTCTGTGTTGTGTGTGTGTTGTGTGTTGTGTTTGTGTGGTGTGTGTGTTGTGTTGTGTTGTGTGTGTGCTGATGTCTGTGTGTGTGTCTGTGTGTGTGTGGTCTGTGTGTCTGTGTATCTGTGAGTGTGCCGAGACAGACAGACAGACAGACAGACGGAGACAGAGAGTGAGACACACAGACAGTGCAAGAACAGAGGGTGAGAGAAGTAGGACAGATAAAGAGACCCAGACAGACGGACGGACGGACGGACGGACGAACAAACAGACAGACAGAAGACACAATACACACAGACAGACATAAGACAGACAGACAGATAACGTAACTGACAAAACAGTAGAAACTGACCTTGCTGGCTTGGTTTATACACTCCCAGGCTTTTTCAAGGCAACCCTGCAAACCAGTCAAACAACATACAACCTTCCCTCAAATCTTACAACTCACATAAAAAATGATGATGATGAGAGAGGAGGACGACGACGACGACGACGATGAGAATGATGATGATGATGATGATTATGATGATGATGATGATGATGATGATAGAAATAATAACAATATCAACAACAATAACAATTCATCATCATCATCATCATCATCGTTATCATTATAATAATGATAACGATGAAGATGATACTACAACTAACAATAACACACATACACACACCACACACACACACACACACACATGCAGCCCAGAACTTTCAGTTTTGATTATCAGATGGATTTAAAGGTACCACGGGATTGTCGACTGAGCTGGGTTCCAAATGGATGTAGTTTGAGCTTAGTGCGCAAAAGGATTTCTGGTCAAAAGGTTTTTGTGCTATGGGCACAGTGAACATCTGAACCTTCAACAACGAAACGGCTGATACTGAAAGGCCGTCAAACGAGATGACAAGTATGACAGAAGAGAGCATGACAGAAACGAATATAGCCTACTTGTCACATAAACTATAAACATTCCCACCTTCATCCTACGTC
>JAPXFY010000027.1:34065846-34070846 GCA_030674185.1 Monoplex corrugatus | reverse complement strand
CATATATACATACATATACAGGGGAGTGAGTGGCAGACACCTTAACTTTGCCAGGAGCCAGCATTATAAGGACAGTCCTAAACTCCTTCCCAACACCGCTTTATCTTTCCTATCCGCCGGTTGGTCTTTTGATAAGAGTCGCGGACTTCAGGTCTGGTATCTGGAGTTCAATCCCAGGCCACAACATTAAAGACTGGCCTGTTCGCTGCCCATCTGAATGTTTCCATCATTCTGATGGTGTCAACCTAGTATTTTATGGGTCCCTTTAGATTTCCCATTTCAAGACCTTGCCAGCGCCTAGTTTCAGGCTCAGGGAGTCTGCTCACCACTGCTGGCAGATTAGATGGAGCGCATATGGACTTGTCCCAATGCAGTTATCCCTCTTGAATACACTCCAAGCTCCCTATTCCAGAACAGGATTAGGTAACCCGCTTACAGCTGGGTGGACTGGAAGCCTTTCGCACAAAGTTCCATACTACATACAAGACAGGGTCAAACACGTGCGCTGAGACTGGCACATTCATACTATGTTATAACAGATGTAGATTACACAACAAATCGTATATCATGTATGATACATTAATTGGATCGTAGACAGAGAGGTATTTAAAACAGAGACACACTGAGAAGTAAAAATGTGGAGGAACACACACACACACACACACACACACACACACACACACACACACACACACACACACACACACACACACACACACACACACACACACACACACACACACACACACACAGAACAGAGAGAGAGAGAGAGAGAGACTGACAAACAGGCGGACAGGCGTACAGGCAGACTGACTTGAAAATGTCTCTTTGACAGTCTTCTGAGTGAATTTCCGTTCTCTGACTTTCTGGTCTCCTGCAACACAAAAACAACACACACACACACACACACACACACACACAACACACACACACACACACACACACACACACACACACACACACACACACACACACAACTCACACACACACACACACACACACCACACACACACACACACGCACACACACATACACACGCACACATGCACACACGCACACACACAAATACACGCATACACACACTCGCGAGCGCGCATACACACACACACATACACACACACACACAACACACACACAACACACACAACACACACACCCACACAACCACTACACACACAAAACAACACACATACACACGCACACAGCACACGACACACAATACACACACACACCACCCACACACGGCAACACAACACCACACACACACACACACACACACACACACACACACACACACACACACACACAACACAACCTCACAGAGATCATACACGTATAAATCATATCTGCTTCTGACGAGTTGCTCTCCTTCCGGGTAGTAGATCAACGATTCAATGAATGGAAAACAGATGGAGAATAGATGGATGGATAAATAGGTCAATGGATGAATAAATAAATGGATAACTCTACAGATGGATGGATGGATTAAAGGACGGAAAGATCGGTGGATGGATGCCTGGACAAAAGGATCCATGGACAAATGGATGGACAAATGGATGGACGGATGGATGGATGGATGGATGGATGGATGGGATGGATGGATAGGATGGAAAGATAGGTGGATGGATGACTGGACAAAAGGATCCATGGATGGATGGATGAATGGATGGATGGACGGATGGATGAACAAACGAACAGGTGGATGAATAAACGAATAGATGAATGTATGAACAGATGAATCAGTGGATAAACGGATGGATGAATATAAATGGATAAAATGAATGGATGGAGAAATGGATGAATGGACGAAAAGATGAATGAAGGGATGAAAAAAATCTCTTCCTTTATTTGTTTGTTTGTTTATTTATTTTTTTTATTTATTTCATTGATTTGATTGATTTATTTATTAAACTATTTGTTCCTTTATACGCATTTTGGGCTTTTTTTTTTGGGGGGGGGGGGGGGGCTTGAAGACAAGGTAGAAAGAAGAGAACTCTTCCTGCGGATGTCAGTGTAAATAATGTCAATTTATCTAGTCAAGATTTCTTCAAGCGGCCTTGTGGCCTAATGGATAAGGCGTCTTACTTCGGATCAGAAGATTGCGAGTTCGAATCTCGTCAGGGTCGATTTTTTTTCCATTTTCGTATTGTTCTTTTTATTCATTTGCTTGTGTTACCTATAATTTTTTTATGTATCTATTCATTCTGACATTCATTCAGTCGTTATGAGAGAATGATTTCTTGTGACTGGATATCTTGAGATAAATTCCAGTGCACGGTATTAAAGAATATAAAATCAAAACCAATAGTAATGATAATAGTAATAATAATAATAAAGAAGAAGAAGAACAACAACAACAACAACAAGAAAGAAGAAATAAAATGAAATAAAATAAAATAAAAATAAATAGCAACAACAACCATCCATTGCCACTCAGCGTGCGCCAATTAATCTGTTGCAGAGTGGGGGGGGGGGGGAGTGAGGAGGCCATAAGCTTTTTACGTCTCAGAAGTCCTGCCTTCTCTCCCTTTTCAAGACCTTGGCAATGTATAACGTTTTACAGAGACTCGTGGAGTCTACAATTATATACTTGTAGTTTGAATGTTGCGGCCGGGATTGAACATCAACACATCGGATCTTGACCCTTTGACTCCCGCACCCTATCCACCAGCTGCAAAAACTTAACCCTTTGATTCCCTCACCCTTTCCACCAGCTTCCTGCAGGGTTAAGTTTTTGCTTTGCTAGCATGGTTCCATGGACAGCAAAGAAAAACGAGACAGTCTTGGTGGAGGCAGACACAAGATCATTCATAAGGAGGATTAGGAAAAGATAGGCAACATTTATAGGACATTGTATGAGGAAAGGGGAATTGGAGCACCTGGTCACAACGGAAAAGCTGGAGGGAAAGAGAGCACCAGACAGACCCAGGGAGAGGATATTGGACGGACTTGCAGAGTGGCTGCGGACAAAGAGGATGGAAGAAGTGCTTGAGGCAACAAGGGATAGAAACAGATGAAAGGCCATGACCGCCAACGCCATGTGGCAAGGCACCTGATGATGATGATAAGCATGGTTTGCAATACAGGATGCTGATGAACAGGGTGCGTCAGTGAAAGGGTTAACGACTCTATCAAAAGAACTGATCTGCCCACATTAAAAAAACAACAACTTCGTGTGGAACCGCTACTGTGTCCGTTACTTTTGAAACTTAACAGAACATTTAATCAATGAGAAATGCCAAAATATTTTTAAATCAAAGTCACACGGAACCTTGTGTTACTGAATAATAAAAGGTTCAGTGTTATTTTGATTTAAAAATATACCAAAATTTCGGTGCTGATCAAACTGTAAAAACAGATAGAATATTCGATCTTATTATAATGCCTGTAAAATCATTTCTCTGTAAATTTAAGATTAACAAAACTTTTTCGAATGTACCTGCTTTTCAAAGACCATTAAATATAAGATTCAAATTTGAAGAGTATAATGCCAAAATAAACTTTCACTTCTCCGTCTTTAACGCTCAGTGGAATAATTATGAACCCCTATTTTCTCAATAGAGAACAAATTCATTTTTTTGACACGTTTTTAAATCTTGATGTTGACTTTGAAACCTCCAATGTATGAAATACTGTTATATGTTTTCTGTATGTTGTATGCTGTCAGATGTCCAAAATGTTCCTCTTATGTGTATTAATTGATATCATTTTTCGTTACTAAATTGTGTATGTTGATGTTTGTTCATTGTAAAACAAAGAAATGAATTTTTTAAAAAGTGAAAAAATGGCCAGACGACCTCTGCCTTATCAGCTCAGTTACCAGGCCACTAATACATAAACATGTATGGCTTTTATGGCAGTCGAGTCCACGACCTCCACGTATTCAGGATGGGTCTTCACCCATTTGATCTCATGGGCGCCACAGGTATTTTTGTACTTCATTTTCTTTCTTCATGATTTTATTCCCATCCCTTTCGAGTCTGAAGTTTATTTATTAACAGACATTAGACACGCCATTTGCCAGAGGGCCAAACATTTTAACTAAGCTTGACAGAACATATCAATAATCTACTGATACATTCTTATTAAAACGTCTTAATACTATTCAAAGATGTTTGTTGTTTGTTGTTGTTGTTGTTTGTTTGTTTTTGTTTTGTTTTCAGTTTGTTTGTTTTTTGCCAAGAGCTAAAAGAAATAACTCATGCGTCATGACTGACCTGTCCTCAATCAGCAATCGCTCAATGTCCATAGCCAGGTCCTCCGAGATTCCCAGAAGATCCTGTAAACACATCACACAGATAAGCATCATGTTGTGTTGTATTGTGTAGTATTATCCGGATTTAAAACTAGAGGCATCTCCCGTGGGGATACCAGGGGCACTTTCAGTATTAATAGTATCCTCGCCTTCTGGAAATTCTGTGCTAGAAATTTCCTCTTTCCTGTCACTCTCTTTGTTTCTCCCTTGTTCCTTTGTTTTATGTTATTTCTTCCTGTTATTTTCTGCCCGTCTGGTCCATTCACCTGTATGTCTTCGGTAAAGTCTTACGTACTTTTTCTTAGGATTGATAACTGGGTACACACGTATAAGTGCATTTTTGACTCTAGGGAGATGAGATATGCGGAAGCAATTTTAGGTAACTTAGGCCTGTTTTTAGATATGTTTTAGTATCCTTAGCACTAATTGATTTTCTGTTCAGGTATGTTTTTTTTTAAATCCCCTGAGCGATAATTTGGATGGAGTGGTCAACGCCAGGTGCATCTCCTTTGATGATATGCGCAAATGCATTGATATGTGTATTCAATTTCCTTTTCCCCTTTTTCTTCCTGTTGAAGCATTGTGTATGTTTTGAAACGGCTATAGCCCTGATATGGCTCTATGCTTTAAAGCCCAGCCAACTGCATAGCAATAAAAAAAAAAATAAGCTAATGGCAGACCAAGGAAAACTCGGATCAGTTTCCGGAAAGACAATTCGACGTCACACTCCACCTCTCCACTTCAG
>JAPXFY010000027.1:34038346-34045846 GCA_030674185.1 Monoplex corrugatus | reverse complement strand
CCAAAGGGGCGGCGTGCAGAAGTCTATTCTATTGGTGAAATTAGGTAGTGCTTGTGTTATTTTCAAAAGTCTCGACTGAACTTTAATTTGATAAACTTTTATCAACTACAGCCTGTTTTGTCGCGTTTACGTCAATTATGATGTAGAAACAGGCCCGCCAATAACATCTAAATCATTTGCTAATTTATCTGACGTCAATTTTGATGTAGAAATAGGCCCGCCAATAACATCTAAATCATTTGCTAATTTATCTGACGTCAATTTTGATGTAGAAACAGGCCCGCCAATAACATCTAAATCATTTGCTAATTTATCTGACGTCAATTTTGATGTAGAAACAGGCCCGCCAATAACATCTAAATCATTTGCTAATTTATCTGACGTCAATTATGATGTAGAAATAGGCCCGCCAATAACATCTAAATCATTTGCTAATTTATCTGACGTCAATTTTGATGTAGAAACAGGCCCGCCAATAACATCTAAATCATTTGCTAATTTATCTGACGTCAATTATGATGTAGAAATAGGCCCGCCAATAACATCTAAATCATTTGCTAATTTATCTGACGTCAATTATGATGTAGAAATAGGCCCGCCAATAACATCTAAATCATTTGCTAATTTATCTGACGTCAATTTTGATGTAGAAACAGGCCCGCCAATAACATCTAAATCATTTGCTAATTTATCTGACATCAATTTTGATGTAGAAATAGGCCCGCCAATAACATCTAAATCATTTGCTAATTTATCTGACGTCAATTTTGATGTAGAAATAGGCCCGCCAATAACATCTAAATCATTTGCTAATTTATCTGACGTCAAATTTTGCGCAGTTAATTAAACATTTCGATTCCATTCCTGGCCAATTTTTTTTATAGAAAAATCCACGTTGATAGGCAAACAGACATACGTGCATAGAGAAAAATTAAAGGAGAGAAAAAAAGTGGCATTCTACTGACGCGATGTGCTCTTCTTGGGGATAGCAGCCCGAATTTCACATGGTAAATAAAGCCATTGTGATTTTAAAAAAGAAAAAGAAAAGAAATACAATACCTGGCTGAAGCACTTAGGGAACTTCCCGCTCTCTCCGAACTGGCCGTTGAAAGAAATGTCTGGGAACCACACGCTGTAGCTTTCAGCCCTCAGCCATCAGCTGACAAGACAGTAAGTCATAACAGGCACTGCACGTGAACATTTTTCATGCCCCTCCTAATTGTCCACACTCTACTCCCTGTCTCATCAACGTATCGATCGTTGTATGATGTAAACTCGTTGCTCCGACATCAACGCCAGGTGTGAGGTTTGTCCGAAGGATGGATAGAAAGGTTGACGGGCAGGTTCAATGATCAGTCGCTCCGTACTCTTTTTTTTTAACCCTTTGATTCCCGCACCCTGTCCACCAGCATCCTGTATTCTCAACTATGCTAGCAAAGCAAAATCTTAACTCTTTGACTCCCTAAAAAAAAAGAAAAAAAATTGACTCCCTCAACCTGTCCTCAACCTGCTGAAAGCTGATGGACAAGGGAGGGAGTCAAAGTTAAGTTTTTGCAAATGGCGAATAGGATGCGGCAATCAAGGGGTTAAATAAGAAAATGTTATTACAGGACACTCACAAGGATGCAGGCAAGCGAACACACGTGACTCATGTATGCAAGCACTCACGAGCGCACGCACACGCGCACATACTTTCAAAAACAAACATGCACACACTCTGACATCCACAAAGACAAACACACGCACAATCACACACACACACACACACATAAACACACATATACACACGCGCACACATTTGTGCAAAAACCATGTATGTGTTCGTTTAAAACCGATGAAATCGTTTTTCGTACGTCTGGTCAAATTGTAATTTTCTTTTGTGTTTACTGTCCTCCTCCCAACAGTGCGAACAAACTCACTCTTTCCATATTTTATAATGAAACTGATTCTCTGCTTGATTACTACACTGTAAGAGCAGGGAAATTTGTCATTCTCGGCGACGTTAATGTACACTTTGATGATGAAGATGACTGGGAAACCAAGCGCTTGTGTTTATCTCTGTCTAACTATTCTTTCTCTCAGCTGGGGGCCTAGCTCACACACATTAACCCTTTGACTCCTGCACTGTGTCCACCCCAACTGCAAAAACTTAACCCTTTGACTCCCCCACCCTATCCCCCAGCTTCCTCCAGAATTTCTCTTGCTTCATTAAATGTCCTATAAATGTTGTTTGTCTTTTCCTAATCTTCTTCATTAATGTTCTTCTTGTGTCTGCCTCCTTCAAGACTGTCTTGTTTGTTTTCTTTTTTGTCCATGGAACTCTTAACATTCTTCTTAATAACTACATTTCAGTTGCCCCAATATTGTGTTTTTATCTGATGACTCGTTTTCTACTTTTTTCTTGCAAAATGGAATTTATTTCATGTTGGCGGGACAAGACGGTACGAGTTCGTGTGCATGCGCGCTCGCGCGTGTGTGTGTGCATATGTATATATATATATATTATATATATATATATATATACATATATATGTGTGTGTGTGTGTGTGTGTGTGTGTGTATGTGTGTTTGTGTGTGTGTGTGCGTGTGCGTGCGTGTGTGCGTGCGTGTGTGTGTGTGTTTCCTATGTATGTGTATTTGTGTTTGTTTGCGTCTGTGTTTGCGCGTGTGTTTGTGTTTGTGTGCGTGTGTGTTTCCGTGTGCGTGTGCATGCGCACGCATGCATGTATGCACGCGTTTGTCAGTGTGTGTGTGATTGCGTGCGTGTGATTGCGTGTGATTGCGTGTGTGTGTGTGTGTGTGTGTGTGTGTGTGCGTGTGTGTGTTTCCTATGTATGTGTGTTAGTGTTTGTTTGCGTTTGTGTGTGTACGCGTGTGTGTGTGTTGTGTCTTTGTGTGTGTGTGTGTTTCCGTGTGCTCGCGCGCGTGTGTATGTGTACACGTGTGTCTGTCTGTGTGTGTGTGCGTGTATGTGTGTGTGTGTGTGTGTGTGTGTGTGTGTGGTGTGTGTGTGTGTGTACGTGTTTGTCTCTGTGTGTGTGTGCGCGCGCGCAAGCGTGTTTGTGTATGCGCGTGTAAAACAGCACCTACCACAAGCTGTGATGTTTGATTGCCCATTATCAATATATTGTTGTTTTCTCTACACAGCGTGCACATAGTTTTGATTGCAGTGAAATGGGATGGTGATTTTTGTCTGTGTGCGGCTAATTGGGAGTGGTTTTGAATTTTTTTTTTTTTTGAGGCGGGTTGGGAGGAGGGAGAATTGTTTTGTTGCTCACCAGAATGTGGATTGTCTTCTATGGGGAAGTCATGTCTATGGGGTACAGCACTACCTTGTTTGTTCTCTTTCACCTGTTTCTTTGTGTGTGTGTGTGTGTGTGTGTGTGTGTGTGTGTGTGTGTGTGTGTGTGTGTGTGTGTGTGTGTGTGTGTGTGTGTGTGTGTGTGTGTGTTTTAGTTTTGTTTTCTGTTTGTTTGTTTATTTCATTGGTTGGTTGGTTGGTTGCTTGCTTGCTTGCTTGCTTGCTTGCTTGGTAGGTTGGTTGATTGGTTGGTTGCTTGCTTGCTTGCTTGCTTGGTTGGTTGATTGGTTGGTTGGTTGCTTGCTTGCTTGGTTGGTTGGTTTTGGTTTTGTTTATTTTATTCTTCTGCAGTGCTGTTTCATTCCATCAGCAATGCAATGTAACTGATTTTGTTGTTTTGGTGTGTGTGTGTGTGTGTGTGTGTGTGTGTGTGTGTGTGTGTGTGTGTGTGTGTATAGTGTGTGTGCGTGTGTGTGTGTGTGTGTGTACGTGAGTGCATGTGCATGTGTGTGTGTGCATGTGTATGTGTGTGTGAGTGTGCGTGTGTGTGAAGAGAGAGAGAGAGCGAGAAGGGAGGAGAGAGAGAAAGATGGTGGGAGGATGGATGCAGGTAGGATAGTTAGAGATAGTTTATTATCCACAGTCCATGTTGAAGTACAGAACACACAGGCGTTCCCTGCTCATTGAATTTATTTTGCCAGAAAAAAAAGAACAAACAACGGTACTAACAACAACCAACACCAAACAAAAAATACACTCATTTCCTGACCGGCTAACGGCAATATGGAAGATGTCATTCATCGAGCTGATGAAATGTGAACATCTCCAACAATCGCACGACGCAGTTTGGGGGCCATTCAAAACAGGACATACAGCCTCATGCAGCCAATCAGATGGTGTCGTTGATGAGCCAATCAGGAGAGGTGACAGGTCGGTTCAACCAATCAGTAGGCGTTGCTTCTGAGCCAGCTGGCAAAGTAACTGAGACGAGTGTAGACACTGGGGTAACTACCGCTGCACGTGCTCACGCCCCATGACGTCACGCCGGTCAGTGTGTTGCCACAACGCACGGGACCACCGCTATCGCCCTGTTGACAGTGAGAAAAGAATAAATGAACTTGTTACTGTACACCATCCTTAGGTCACAGACAAGACATACAAGGAGAGGTGGCATGGGGGGTAGACAGGGTTTGAAAAAGAGAGGTGTGGAGGACTGACTATTTTTTCTTTCAACATTTAACTGTCTGAAAGCAAAATTGTTAATTCCAAAAGTGCCACTCATATCAAAAGTAAACTGACCTGAAACAAAATCCAAAACAAGTGTGACTGCCTGCGTTCAAGCAAACAGGAACCAGAAAAAACACGAAAGAAAAATACGAACGCGTTTTAAATAACAACATTCCTTTTCTCACATTGAACACAGCAGCAGGGAAGTTTCAGTCTTTTTCTCAAAATTTTTGTATCTGGTGTTTGTTTGTTTGTAATCTTACGCTTGACAAAGGCCAGTTGGCCCAAAATTTGCGCCTATCTTGTCTTGTTGTATTAAAAACGCGTTCGTATTCTTCTTTTGTGTTTTTTTTTTCTGGTTCCTGACCTAAAACAGTCTACACGATTGTCATTCGCAAAGCAAAGAGAGCACAGTTATTTTCCCATGAATATGAAACAGAATGAGCTTAACCTTAATGGGTAGGTCATAGAAGCAGGTGTGTCCATCATTACTGGCAGACAGACAGAGAGAAAAGCAGAATGACAGAAAGATAGACAGACAGAGAGAAAGACAGACAGACAGGCAGACAGGTAGGCAGACAAACTAATGCTGCAGGTACTTTGGGCACGTCAAAGAAGCAGGTGTGTCCATCATTGATGGCAGGCAGGAAGGTAGCCAGACAGACAGAGAGAAAAGCAGACTGACAGAAAGACAGACAGACAGAGAGAAAGACAGACAGACAGGCAGGCAGGTAGGCAGACAAACTAATGCTGCAGGTACATTGGGCACGTCAAAGAAGCAGGTGTGTCCATCATTGATGGCAGGCAGGAAGGTAGCCAGACAGACAGAGGGAAAGACAGACTGGCAGACAGACAGACAGACAGACAGGAGACAGCAGACAAATTAGCACTGCAGGCACAACACATCTGGGCAGGTCATAGAAACAGATGTGTCCATCATTACTGGCAGACAGACAGAAAGATAGACAGAGAGAAAAGACAGACAGACAGATAGAAAAATAGAATACATACATACATACATACATACATACATACTAATATGTACATACATACATACATACATACATAGATGATAGATAGATAGATAGGATAGATAGATAGATAGATAGATAGGTAGACAGATAGATAGACAGACAGATAGATAGATAGATAGACAGTTAGATAGATAGATAGACAGATAGATAGATAGATAGATAGACAGATAGACAAATAGATAGATAGACAGACAGACAGTGATAGATAGATGATAGATAGTAGATAGATAGATAGAGGGACAGACAACCCAGACAGGCAGACAAACTAATACTGCAGGTACTTTGGGCACGTCAAAGAAGCAGTTATGTCCATCATGAATGGCAGACAGACAGAAAGATAGTAGGGAGAAGGACAAACAGATAAACAGACAAAAAATAGAGACAGATACATAGAGAGAGAGACAGACAGACAAACTAGCACTGCAGGCCCTTCTTGGCGGGTCGTAGAAACAGATATGTCCGTCATCAACGGCAGACAGACAGAAAGACAGATAAAAAGACAGACAGACAAACAGACAGAAAAATAGATAGACAGAGGGACAGACAGACAGGCAGACAAACTAACACTGCAGGTACTTCTAGGCAGGTTATAGAAGCAGATGAGTCCATCATTAGTGGCAGACAGACAGAAAGATAGAAAGACAGAGAGAAAGACAGACAGACAGACGAGCAGACAGACAGACAGACAGACAAACTAACACAGCAGGTACTTCGGGCTCATCATAGAAGCAGATTTGTCCATCATTAATGGCAGTAAAGAAGATAGCCAGACAGACAGACAGAGGGGAAGACAGACTGACAGACAAATAAACAGACAGACAGACAGACAGGTGGACAGGCAGACAAACTAACACTGCAGGCACTACACTTCTGGGCAGGTCATGGAAGCAAGCATGTTCATCATTAATGTCAGAAAGACAGACAGATAGACAGACAGAGAGAAAGACAGACAGATAAACAGACAAAAATAGATACAGATAGATAGGCAGAGGGACAGACAGCCCAGACAGGCAGATAGACAAACTAACACTGCAGGCGCTTCTTGGCGGGTCGTAGAAGCAGATATGACCGTCATTAATGGTGGCCCCACTGACTGATGCCCAGCGCTGCTTACACTCGTCATTGGAGATCTTGGTCATGGATACCTTCTTCAGGATGTTGGCGGTAGATCCACTGCCTGAAACAGAGCAACAAGGACTATGTATTGGTCAAGGACCATCCAAAAGAAGAACAGGGCTTGTTACGAAGAAGAAGAAGAAGAAGAAGGAGCAGACAGAGAAATAAATTGACAGACAACGTCGCAGAATGAATGGACTGGAGAGACCTTTAGCGTAATCCAGATACTCACCAACAACTATGAGAGATGGAGGAGACTGGTGCAGAGTTTATCTGTACATTAGTCTTACCATCCAGGTGAGTTGCGGATAACTATAATCATCATCATCATCATGTGCCCTGCCGCATGGCGTTGGCGATCATGGCCCTCCATACGAATCTATCCCTTGTCGCTGCCAGTACATCTTTCACCCTCTCTGTCCTCAGCCACTCTACAAGTCCGTCCAATACCTTCTCCTTGGGAAAATCTGGCGTTCTCTTTCCCTCCAGCTTTTCTGTTGTGGCCAGGTGCTCTACTTCCCCTTCCCTCATAAATGTTGCCTGTCTTTTCCTAATCTTCTTTGTTAATGATCTTCTTGTGTCTGCCTCCTTCAAGACTGTCTCCTTTGTTTTCTTTGCTGTCCATGGATCTCTGAACATTCTCCTTAGAAACCACATTTCGGTTGCCTCAATTTTCTTCTGACTTTGCGTGTTGACTGTCCACGCCTCGCATCCGTATAACATTATCGGTTCTATATAACGTTCAAGAACTCTCTTCCTGGTGTTAATTGATAGGCATTTGTTGGTAAGAATGTTTTTCATCTTCTTGAATGCTGTTTTATC
>JAPXFY010000027.1:34018346-34033346 GCA_030674185.1 Monoplex corrugatus | reverse complement strand
GGAAAGTCGAGGCCAACAGAAATGAGGTAGTAGAGATCTTAGCATTTCTCAAGATCATTTTTTTGTAAGGGAGGTGACTATCTCCTTTTCCATGCTGCTTGTCTTTCCCCGAGTGTTATCAGCACCATCAAGTGCCCTGCCTGATGGCGATGGCGATCATGATCCTCCATATGTATCTATACCTTGTTGCCTCAAGCACCTCTTCCACCCTCTCTGTCCTCAGCCATTCTGCAAGTCCGTCCAATATTTTTTTTCCCTGTGTCTACCTGATGTTCTTTTTCCCTCCAGCTTTCCTGCTATGACCTCATAAAATGGCCTATAAAAATGTTGCCTGTCTTTTCCTAATCTTCCTTATGAATGATCTTGTGTCTGCCTCCGTCAAGACTGTCTCGTTTGTTTTCTTTGCTGTCCATGGAATTTTCAACATTCTTCTTAGAAACCACATCTCGGCTGCCTCAATCTTGTTCTGGCTTTGCTTGTTGACAAGTGTAGGGACGTATTTTAAGTCAATATCGAAACCTCACATATCACACCCAAAGAATAAACAAACTAAACTGACCATCCTGAACCTGGTGATGGACCTGGTGACCTGGTAGTCTTCAACGCCAGACAGAGTGTGTAGACCTGCCTGGATCCTCAGAGAACTGGCACTGTGCAACAGCATCAACATGCATACAGCATTTGTATAATTTCATGTCTCAGAACGAATATTACTACATTACTAGTAAACTTACATTTTTATTTGAATTGTACCATTTATCTTGTTTCAAATTCAAGCCAGGTCAAAAAAAAAAAAAAGAATGAACAAAAAATAAAGGAAACTTGAAGTATCAGTCTCTATACCCATCACTGCTATGTTCTCTCTGTTTGTCTGTCTGTCTGTCTGTCTGCCTTACTGTCTGTCTGTCTGTCTGTCTGCCTCTCTCTGTGTCTCTGTCTCTGTCTTGTCTGTCTTCTCTCTCTCTCTCTCTCTCTCTCTCTCTCTCTCTCTGAATTAAACACTTCAAATATGTTTCGTAAGGGATATGTCCTTCTGTTACTGGTCATTGTACAAAGATACTGCAGTAATGTTCTTTAGTCCTCTGTTGTTTATCCACTGGCCAAATAATAAAGAAATAGTGCCATTTTATATTTTAAACGATAGGGCAATTTTTGACGATATAAACAATTTGTTTCATTTTTTTCTGGCAAAATAACATTATCTAGATAACAAACCTAGATACTGTATCGCAGTATAATGGTTACCATTGGAAGGTAAGGTAACACTTGTCCGGTAACTGAAATTGATCCTCGTTTGGGAACAAGGTTTTGGAGACCTCAACTTCTCTTGCAGAAATGTAGGAATTGTTGTTATCTCCTCGGATTCTGTGCTTTACCTTCCCCATTCCTAAAAATAAGACATTGTCATTTAAAGCTGGGATGGCGTGTCCAAATCGGCGCAAGAGTTCGGTTCCTCCACCCCCCCTACACCCCCACCACCGCTTTTTGGAGTGAGAGTTCTTATCACACTCTTCTTCCTACTACTATACACAGGCCCTAGTTTTGTCCATCAGTGTATATTACTGTCAGTAAAACAGTCTAGACATCCATAGATATCTCTCCGCTAGCGGTACCATTTATTCAACAATTGCAGTTTTACTTAGCTATACATCTAGTCTCCCTTTCGTACAGAGAGAGAGAGAGAGAGACTGAGAAAGAGAGAGAGACAGAGAGATTGAGAGAGAGAGAGAGAGACTGAAAGATAGACAGACAGACAGAAAGGCAGACAGAAAGGCAGACAGACAGACAGAGAAGTGTGGGAGAAAGAAAGAAAGAGAGAGAGAGAGATGTGACAGAGGTGTGTGTGTGAGAGAGAAAGATGTGAGGTGTGTGTGTTGTGTATTTGTGTGTGCGTGCATGTGTGTGTGTGTGTGTGGGTGTGAGAGAGAGAGAGAGAGAGCATGTGTATGTGTGTGTGTATGTGAGAGAGAGATAGAGAACGAGAAAGAGAAAGAAAGAGAGAGAGAGAGTGCTGTGAGAGAGAGAGGTGTGTGCGTAAGACATAGGTGTGAGTGTGTTTTGTGTATGTGTGTGTGCGTGTGTGTGCGCATGTGTATGTGTGTATGTGTGTGTGTATGAGAGAGAGAGAGAGAGCGAGCGAGAGAGAGATAAAGGGAGAGAGAGATGTGAGAGCGAGGTGTGTGTGTGTAAGAGAGAGATGTGAGTGTGTTTGTGTGTGTGTGTGTATGTGTGTGTGTGCGTGCGTGTGTGTGTGCGTGTGTGCGAGCATGTCTATGTGTGTGCGTGCATGTGTGTGCGGATGTGTGTCTGCCTGTTTGTGTGTGTGTGTGTGTGTGTGTGTGTGTTGTGTGTGTGTGTGTGTGTGTTGTGTGTTTAGTGTGTGTGTGTGTGTGTGTGTGGTGTGTTACAGACACAGAGAGAGGTACCTGGACCCATCCAGACAGTGAGCGGCAGTGATGACAGTGTTACGATTGTAGATGACACAGCCACAGATGTGGTAGAACTGAAAGCCCGAGCGGATCTGCAGGGAGCAGATATACGGGTGCTCTCCATATGTGGCCTGCTCCCCGTTCACAATCAGGGTATCCGTATCGGCTTCTGCCCCCACCAACACTCCTGTATACACACACACACACACACACACACACACACACACACACACACACACACACACACACACACACACACACACACACACACACACACACACACACACACACACATGATGGTGATGATGAATGTAATGATGAGAGCAGATACAGGGATGGTCTCCGTACATACCTTTACATTTTCTGCGTGTCTGATTATTCACGTACCAACCCTCTTGTTCACATACGTATTCATAATGATGATGATTATGATGATGACGATGATGATAATGATGATAATAAATGAGAAGAAGGAGGAGGAAGATGGTGATGATGGCAATGATGACGACGATGACTATGATGGTGATGGTAGTGGTGGTGGTGGTAGTGATAAAGACAGACGTCATGACTTCCCTGCATTGAAATACAATGAAATTAACACAATGCGATTCATAACTTTAACAAACCCAACATCATCATCATATGCCCTGCCACATGGCGATGGCGATCATGGCTCTCCATTTGTATCTATCCCTTGTCGCCACAAGCACATCTTCCACCCTTTCTGTCCTCAGCCACCCTGCAAGTCCGTCCAATATTTTTTCCCTGGGTCTACCTGGTGCTCTCTTTCCCTCCAGCTCTCCAGGTGCTCTAATCCCCTTTCCTCATAAAATGGTTTCTAAATGTTGCCTGTCTTTTCTTAATCTTCCTTATCATTGATCTTCTTGTGCCTGCCTCCATCAAGACTGTCTCCTTTGTTTTCTTTGCTGTCCATGGAACTCTCAACATTCTTCTTAGAAACCACACATCGGCTGCCTCAATCTAACATCAGGAAGAGAGTTCTTGAATGTTATATAGAACCGATAATGTTATACAGTGGTGAGGCATAGACAGCCAGCACGGAAAGTCAGAACAAAATTGAGGCAACTGAAATGTGGTTTCTAAGAAGAGTTTGAGATTTCCATGGACAGCAGAGAAAACAATGAGACAGTCTTGAAGGAGGCAGACACAAGAAGATCATTAATAAAGAAGATTAGCAAAAGACAAGCAACATTTATAGGTCATTTTATGAGGAAAGGGGAATTAGAGCATCTGGCCAGAAACCCAACAACAATTATAAAAAAAGAAAGGAAGTGGTAGTAGGTGTGAAGTCACTGAAATGTAGTGGTAAGACTACAGGCATTAAACAAACATCCCTGCAGAACTCTTGACACATGGTGGAGAGGCAGTAACTGACATCCTGACTGCCATCTGCAGCAAAATCTGTCACACAGCCGAATGGCCTATGCCATGGACCCTGTCACTAATCGTCACACTTTCCAATAAAGAAAATGTCCAACACTGCCAGAACTACCACAGTGTCAGCAAAGTGAAGCTAAAGATCACTGTGAAAAGATTAAGGCCGCAAGCAGATAGGCCTACCATTATTTCTGAGGAACAGGCCGGATTCCTTTTTGTCGCACTAGATGAAGCAGCAGGGAAGTTTCATTCTTTTTCTCTGACTGGAAGATGGAATGGACATGGAAGATTTTGTTTTTGTCTGGGTTTTTTTTAGACACAAAACAACAAAACCAAACCAAAATCAAAACAAAATTTAAAAAATGGATTGAGGGATATGAAGCTGAACGTCAAATCAAGATCTACAAGATAGACAGTGACCTGAGGGGCTTCAAAGGAAGATGTCCACGACGGATTCTGAACATTAGAAAGGAGCAACCACTTTCCATTGTGTTTTGAATCTTGGCTTCTGAGAATAGGTGATCCAGTTTCAGTTTCAGTTTCTCAAGATGACGTCTCCGCGCTCGAAACGAATTCCATATGCGCTAACGTCACAGGTGCCACGTGTATGGTGACCGTGGCACATGTCTTAACCTGCACATAAACCCATGCGCTGGCCAGGTCTTGAAATGAGTGCTCCAACAACTATGTTCCCCTTACTATTATGCACAGGGCTTAAAAGGTGGCCAGACAATCTGGCATCAGCATAATTGTCAGTGAAATAAAGACGAAGAGATGGAGATGAACGGACAAAGCAGGACGGACAAAGCAGGATAACCCCGCACCGTTCTGTCATAGGCATCATTCGGGACAAGAGGCACCTGATGGTGCTTACTTCAGCAAGAGACGAAGGAAGCTCGGAAAACTTGGCATGAGCTATGCTGGCGTGATCTTGGCTGTGGTGGATGAAGTAGACTGGTTGACTTACGCCTTATGCTCCATCTGGATTGAAGACGATTGATGTTATTGTTATTGGTATTGTTGTTTAAAGCCCAGCCGACTGCGTAGAGCCATATCAGGGCTACAACCGTTTCAAAACATACAAAACTTCAACTGGAAAAAAAAAGAAAATTAAGTTGGCTACACATATCAATATATTCGCGCACATAATCTAAGGACATGCCTCTGGCGTTGATCACTCCGTCCAATCTATCGCACAGGGGGAAGAAGATTGAGTGATTGAGAGTGAATATTCTGTAGGTGACCGTGCCCCAGTACTTCTGTCCAAAAGGCCACTATTAGTCATTCAAACCTTCTCTGTGAAGTATTACGACTTTGTCACTAAAGAAATAATACGCATGACCACAAAAATGGACGTTTTGATTTTAAAAGAATCATTTCAAAAGTTACCAAGCAATGATAATCCAGTACGAAATGAACTTACCCGTCAAAGCAGCAACAGCCAGAAGTAGAAGGTTGATCATGGTGACGACTGGATGGAAGTAGTGACAGTGTCAACCTGTATTCTCCGTTCTGTTGGGTCCTTCCCCATCACGTCCATATTTATCCCCTGCCCTCTGACCAACACCTGTCATCTTCCCCCCTTGACCACACCTGTCTTGCTCCTCCGCTGACCACTTAGCGTGGCCCCTCATCCCCATCTACCCCTCATCTTTCTAAGACTTTAGCAACATTTCACAGTGCATTGTTTTATTGTACCTTTGTGGTTAACATTGGAAAACGAAGACTGTGTTTATTTCTTGGTCCATTTCTTCAGCTGTTCGGTTCCCTCCTTGACCACATGGCGTATCTCTCTCCTTTACGCACATGGACGTTGTGGTCAAGTGGGAAAGCGTGAAGTCCTCACACCACTTCTGTGTTGTTCAGCTGTATAGAATTAGCAGAATTACTGAATTGGATTGTTTAAGTCGTAAAATCTTGTGGGCTGAGGGCAAAAAGGCCCAGGCCATCAATAGTGTGTCCTTCAATTGTATAGAATTATCATTATGATGTTTGGGACTTTATCAAGTGATTAATGAGTTCACTTGTTTCTTGCCTTTTATGCGATCGCCAGTAGAACAGCAACGAACCTTAATCCTTTTCTCCCACAGGACGAAGCACGGGGAAATTTCTGTCTTTTTCTCCGCATTTTTGTATTTGGTGTTAATCCGTTTGTGATCTTACGTCTACGCTTGACAAAGACCAGTTGGCCAAACATTTGCGCCTGTCTTGTCTGCGCGTATCAAATACGCGTTCTGATTCTATTTTCGTGTTTCTTTTTTTCTTGGTTCCTGTTTGCTTGAACGCGGGCAATGGCACTTGAATTTGTCCACGTCTTTTCTGGGCCAGCTTCTGTGAAGTATTCCAAGTGTGTTTCAGAGCCTTTTAAGTCTCCTACTGTTTGTTGCCATGATTAGGCCTACTGGGTCTTCCTCTTTGCTTTTTTCTGGTGTCCTGGGTCTTCCTATTTGCTTTTTTCTGTGTCCTGGGTCTTCCTCTTTGCTTTTTTCTGGTGTCCTGGGTCTTCCTCTTTGCTTTTTTCTGGTGTCCTGGGTCTTCCTCTTTGCTTTTTTCTGGTGTCCTGGGTCTTCCTCTTTGCTTTTTTCTGGTGTCCTGGGTCTTCCTCTTTGCTCTTTCTGGTGTCCGGGTCTTCCTCTTGCTTTTTTCTGGTGTCCTGGGTCTTCCTCTTTGCTTTTTTCTGGTGTCCAGGTCTTCCTCTTTGCTTTTTTCTGGTGTCCTGGGTCTTCCTCTTTGCTTTTTTTGGTGTCCTGGGTCTTCCTCTTTGCTTTTTTCTGGTGTCCTGGGTCTTCTCTTGCTTTTTTCTGGTGTCCGGGTCTTTCTCTTTGCTTTTTTCTGGTGTCCAGGGTCTTCCTTTTTGCTTTTTTCTGGTGTCCTGGGTCGGGTCTTCTTCTTTGCTTTTTTCTGGTGTCCTGGGTCTTCCTCTTTGCTTTTTTCTGGTGTCCGTGAGGCAGTTGGAGCAATGTTATCCTGTTCATTTCGGTGTATGTGCCTTTTTCTTTTCTCCATCGTCTTTTCTTAGTGATATGCCATATCATTACTTGCTATGGGCAAATAGTTTTTGTTTGAGTGTGGGTGTTGGGCTAAACACATTGGTATGATTCTTCAGAGATTCTTTGTGTGGAAAGTTGATGGCTTGGTTGGGTCGCTGTCTGTCATCCTTCAGCATTCTTAGCTATAAGGTAGGTTTGAAACGGTTGTGTAAAAGCAAATGAAATTCTAATTCTGATCACTACTGCTTATGTCTTCAGTTATGTCATAAGCTTCTAACTATCGTCACTGCGCTTTAAATGTAATAATGATGATAATGATAATAATAATGATAATAATAATGACAATGATAATAATGATAATGAGATGATGATGATGATGATGATGATGATGATGGTGATGTGATGTGATGTAGTGAGGTGGATGATGGTGATGTGATGGTGATGATGATGGATGTGGTGGTGTGGTGGTGTGGTGATGATGATGATGATGATGATGTATGATGATGATGATGATGATTGTAATTCTACAATACAAAAATAAATGAATTATGCTTCTAACACACACTCTATCCATTAAAATTAAGGCTCTGAATATGATCCATATTGAATATGATCCATATACAACCTACTAAAATGAAGCACTAAAACAGAGTGGGATAGCGTCAGTATGTATAATAAGTTGATTTAAACAGAAACATTTAAGGAAAAATTGGCTTTAAACTGGGTTTTAAAGGGGAACGTTGGACAAATTCTCAGATCAAAGGGCAGATCATTCCACAGAAAAGGTCCAAATTTTGCAAAAGATCTGAAAGCATAAGTCTTGTATATATGTATCGAGGGATTTTGAACAGCTGAGTATTAGAAGAAGAGCGAAGAATACGGGAAGAGAATAGGCATGGGGCAATTCAGTGATTTGAACAGAAGCAGTACCAGAGACAACATTGTAACTTACATAAGCAACCTTGTACCTAATATGCTGTTGTATAGGAAGCCAGTGAAGAGTACAAAGCAGGGACGTTGAACTCTCATAGGACGAGTCTTACAGCAACATTTTGAACCTTCTGTGAAGGTTAAACAACGACAAGGGAGCACCAATAAGAAGAGAAGACAAGAAAGTACAGAGTTTTCGAGAAGACAAGAAAGTACAAAGAGTATTCGAGAGTTTCGGCTGCAGGATCAGTGAGGAGATAGCCAGTATACTGGTGATAGAGCAGACAAGCTGACATGAGTTTGAGAGTTATATAACTCTCTGACTCCCGCACCCTGTCCATCAGTTTCCTGAAATGTCAACCATACTAGCAAAGCAAAGACTTCACTCTTTGACTCCCTCACCCTATCCACCAGCTTCTGCACGAAGCTAGAGGATAGAGTGAGGGAGTCTAAGAGTTGAGTTTCAGGTTGGTGGATAGGGTGGGGGAATCAGAGTTAAGTGATGAAAGAGCATTGGCCAAACGAAAGTAGTACTTCATGACCGATGCTGTGTCGTCTTATAATACACGATTATCATTATCATCATCATCATCATCATCAATGTCTTGCCACGTTGGCTATCATGGCCCTCCATATGCATCTGTCCCTTGTTGCCGCAAGCACATCTTGCACCCTACCCGTCTTCAGCCACTCTGCAAGTCCGTCCAATATTTTTTTCCCTCAGTCTACCTGGTGCTCTCTTTCCCTCCAGCTTTCTTGTTGTGACCAGGTGCTCTAATTCCCCTTTCCTCATAAAATGGCCTGTATATGTTGCCTGTCTTTTCCTAATCTTCCTTATGAATGATCTTCTAGTGTTTGCCTCCATCAAGACTGTCTCGTTTGTTTTCTTTGCTGTCCATGGAACTCTCAACATTCTTCTTAGAAACTACATCTCGGCTGCCTCAATCTTGTTCTGGCTTTGCTTGTTGACTGTCCACGCCTCACAACCGTATAACATCGGTTTTATATAACATTCAAGAACTCTCTTCCTTATGTTAATTGATGGGCATTTGTTGGTAAGAATGCTTTTCGTCTTCTTGAATGCTGTTTTGGCTTGGCCGATTCTACTGGCTATTTCTGATGTGCATCTGCCATCTGGTGAAATGATCGTTCCCAGGTATTTAAACTTATCAAACTGCCTCAAGGTTGTGTCTTTTGCTGTTATTTTGCATGAGGGAATTTTATGTTGTTTTTGTTTGTTTGTTTGTTTGTTTGTTGTATGTATGTTTGTTTGTTTGTTTTTTTGACTGATTATTATGACTTCAGTCTTCTTGCTGTTTAGATCCAACCCCTTACCTTTGCTTTCTATTTCTAGTAGACTATATTCACAAGTTTTGTAGGTCCCGTTCATTTTTTTGTAATTAGCACGGTGTCATCTGCGTATCGAATGTTGTTTATAATTTTTCCTCCAACCTTTAATCCAGGGTATTCTTCTGGGTTTATCATTATCATGGCACTTAATCATTGTTTACGAGAGTAAATATTATTAACCAAATGTACGTCCTGGTGATCTGCCATGCCTGCCTGGCATTACTATTGTGATTTTTGACAGCTGTTTAACCCTTCGACTCCCGCATCCTATTCTCCGGCTGCAAAAATTTAACCCTTTGACTTTTCTCACTCTATCCACCTGTTTCGTGTGGGAAGCTGGTGGACAGGGTCAGGGATTCAAAAGGTTAATTCTTTAGCTTTGCTATCATTGATGACGATGCAGGCTGCTACTGATTAGGGTGAGGGAGTTGAAGGGTTAAGTGGCCGTAAAGGAGAAAGTGAAATATGACGCCTGTTGGTGTCTCGTCTAGTTGTATATAATTATTATTATCATCCTTGACTCTTGTTGAAGTGGTTGTAGAGTGTTGACCAAACGATCCTGCCATCTGGTGACTAGTACAGCCATCTTGATATTGGCTATAAAAGTGACTGTCACTCTTATGGCCACTGATATGTCCCCATAGTGGGCAAGATCAGTCCTGTGATCTGTGACACTGTTAGATTTGTGTATGGAAACCAGTCGTTTTTGAATTATTGTTTATATGTTATATTTGTGAATATCCGTTTTTCTGTATCAAGTGATGATTTTAAAAACTTACCGAAAATTCATCTGAGGTTTATTTTGTTTTCATATTTGTAAACGTAACTTTTTGCATGGAACATACTCAATTCGAACAAAAAACTGTTTTATCTAAAATCATAATTGTTACAGTCATCCTCCCCAATTTCAGGACCTTGCCAACGCATAGGGTTTTGCGCAGGCTTAGGGAGTATGCTAGATAATCCCACAATCATTTTTGAAAGGACTAATGAGGATTGGAATCCACAAAACTTCCCTGTCGGTACCCCGTTGCGTTAACCGCTACACCACGATGACTGATTTACACATATATATATACATATATATACACACAACACACACATACATATATAAACATATATATATATATATATTACATATATATATATATATATTATATTTATGTGTGTGTGTGTGTGTGTGTGTGTGTGTGTGTGTGTGTGTGTGTGTGTGTGTGTTTGCCTTTCTCCTCAGTAGTGGTGCAATACTCGAATACTTGTAGCTGTATTTACATTATTATGACCTCATCGGTGGGCTTTTTAGATGGCGAGAAATGGCTCAAAGTCTTTATTTATTTGTTTATTTATGTGTTTATTGATTTATTTATTCATTTATTTATTATCTATTTATTTATTCATTTATTTATTTATTTTCTGTATTCGTTTACTTGTTTGTTTCTTCGTTCATTCATTCAATCGTTCTTTTATTCAATCGTGTGTTGTTTTTTGTTTGTTTGTTTTGTTTTATTTTGCTTTTAGTTTTAGTTTTAGCTTTTAAGTTTTAGTTTTAGTTTTAATTTTAGTTTTGTTTTCAATTTAAGCGTTCCAACGTGTCTAACGGATATATGTTTGCACAGGCTGCTTCGCCCATTGTTGCAGACGGTACCAGTGTTACTGCATATCTGTATTCTCCGTTTTCGGTGTGTGTGTGTGTGTGTGTGTGTGTGTGTGTGTGTGTGTGTGTGTGTGTGTGTGTGTGTGTGTGTATGTATGTGTTGTGTGTGTGTTGTGTGTGTGTGTGTGTGTGTGTGTGTGTGTGTTGTTTCCTATGTATGTGTGTTTGTGTTTGTTTGCGCCTGTGTTTACGCGTGTGTCTGTGTGCGTGTGTGTTTCCGTGTGCGTGTGCGTGTGCTTGCGTGTATGTATGTACGCGTTTGTCAGTGTGTGTGTGTTGTGTGCGCTCGTGTATGTGCGTGTGATTGCGCGCGCGCGCGCCGTGTGTGTGTGTGTTGTGTGTGTGTGTGTGTGTGTTGTGTGTGTGGGGTGTGTGTGCGTGTGTATGTATGTGTGTTAGTGTTTGTTTGCCCTCTGTGTGTACGCGTGTGTGTGTGTTGTGTCTGTTGAGTGTGTGTGTTTCCGTGTGCTCGCGCGCGTGTGTATGTGTACATGTTTCTGTCTGTGTGTGCGTGCGTGTGTGTGTTTGTGTATGTACGTGTTTGTCTGTCTGTTGTGTGTGCGTGTGCGTGTGTGTGCGTGTGTGTGTGTATGTGCGTGTAAAACAGCACCTACCACCGGCTGTGATGTTTGATTGCCCATTATCAATATATTGTTGTTTTCTCTACACAGCGTGCACATGGTTTTGACTGCAGTGAAATGGGATGGTGATTTTTGTCTGTGTGCGGCTAATTGGGGGTGGTTTTGATTTTTTTTTCTTTTTTTTTTTTTTTGAGGCGGGTTGAGAGGGGGGAGAATTGTTTTGTTGTTCATCAGAAATGTGGATTGTCTTCTATGGGGAAGTCATGTCTATGGGGTACAGCACTACCTTGTTTGTTCTCTTTCACCTGTTTCTTTGTGTGTGTGTGTGTGTGTGTGTGTGTGTGTGTGTGTGTGTGTGTGTGTGTGTGTGTGTGTGTGTGTGTGTGTGTGTGTGTGTGTGTGTGTCTGTGTGTTTGTGTCTGTGTGTGTGTGTCTGTGTTTTAGTTTTGTTTTCTGTTTGTTGGTTGTTTGGTTGTTTGTGTTGGTTGATTGGTTGGGTGTCTGGCTGGTTGGTTGGTTGTGGTTGGTTTGGTTTTGGTTCCTTCGTTGGTTGGTTGGTTGGCTGGTTGGTTGCTTGCTTGCTTGGTTGCTTGGTTGCTTGTTTTGGTTTTGGTTTTGTTTGTTTGTTGTTTTTTGTTCTTCTGCTGTGCCGTTTCATTCCATCATCAACACAATGTAACCCTTTTTGTTGTTCGTTCCTTCCTTCCTTGATTTAACGTCTTTTCACTATGAGTGATATTAGACGGTAATATCACTTTGTTTTGTTGTTTTGGTGTGTGTGTGTGTGTGAGTGTGTGTGTGTGGTGTGTGTGTGTGTGTATGTGTCTGTGTGTGTGTGTGTGCGTGCGTGTGTGTGTGTGCGTGTGTGTGAGTGTGTGTGCGTGTGTGTGTGAGTGACTGTGTGTGTGTGTGTTTGCATGTGTGTGTGTGTGCAAGCATGTGTGTGTGTGTGTGTGTGTGTGTGTGTGTGTGTTGTGTAGTGTGCGTGTGTGTGGAGAGAAAGAGAGCGAGAAGGGAGGGGAGAGAGAAAGATGGTGGGAGGACAGATGCAGGTAGGATAGTTAGAGATAGTTTATTATCCACAGTCCATGTTGAAGTACAGAACACACAGGCGTTCCCTGCTCATTGAATTTATTTTGCCAGAAAAAAAACAACAAACAACGGTACTAACAACAACCAACACCAAACAAAAAATACACTCATTTCCTGACCGGCTAACGGCAATATGGAAGATGTCAATCATCGAGCTGATGAAATGTGAACATCTCCACAAATCGCACGACGCAGTTTGGGGGCCATTCAAAACAGGACAAACAGCCTCAGGCAGCCAATCAGATGACGTCGTTGCTGAGCCAATCAGGAAAGGTAACAGACAGGTCGGTTCAACCAATCAGTAGGCGTTGCTTCTGAGCCAGCTAGCAAAGTAGCTGAGACGAGTGTAGACACTGGGGTAGCTACCGCTGCACGTGCTCACACCCCATGACGTCACGCCGGTCAGTGTGTTGCCACAACGCACGGGACCACCGCTATCGCCCTGTTGACAGTGAGAAAAGAATAAATGAACTTGTTACTGTACACCATCCTTAGGTCACAGACAAACATACAAGGAGAGGTGGCATTGGGGTAGACAGGGTTTGAAAAAGAGAGGTGTGGAGGACTGACTATTTTTTCTTTCAACATTTAACTGTCTGAAAGCAAAATTGTTAATTCCAAAAGTGCCACTCATATCAAAAGTAAACTGACCTGAAACAAAATCCAAAACAAGTGTGACTGCCCGCGTTCAAGCAAACAGGAACCAGAAAAAACACGAAAGAAAAATACGAACGCGTTTTTAATACAACATTCTTTTCTCACATTGAACACAGCAGCAGGGAAGTTTGTCTTTTTCTCAAAATTTTTGTATCTGGTGTTGTTTGTTTGTAATCTTACGCTTGACAAAGGCCAGTTGGCCCAAAATTTGCGCCTATCTTGTCTTGTTGTATTAAAAACGCGTTCGTATTCTTCTTTCGTGTTTTTTTTTTCTTGGTTCCTGACCTAAAACAGTCTACACGATTGTCATTCGCAAAGCAAAGAGAGCACAGTTATTTTCCCATGAATATGAAACAGAATGAGCTTAACCTTAATGGGTAGGTCATAGAAGCAGGTGTGTCCATCATTACTGGCAGACAGACAGAGAGAAAAGCAGACTGACAGAAAGATAGACAGACAGAGAGAAAGACAGACAGACAGGCAGACAGGTAGGCAGACAAACTAATGCTGCAGGTACTTTGGGCACGTCAAAGAAGCAGGTGTGTCCATCATTGATGGCAGGCAGGAAGGTAGCCAGACAGACAGAGAGAAAAGCAAACTGACAGAAAGACAGACAGACAGAGAGAAAGACAGACAGACAGACAGGCAGGTAGGCAGACAAACTAATGCTGCAGGTACTTTGGGCACGTCAAAGAAGCAGGTGTGTCCATCATTGATGGCAGGCAGGAAGGTAGTCAGACAGACAGAGGAAAGACAGACTGATGGACAGACAGAAAGACAGACAGGCAGACAGGCAGACAAATTAGCACTGCAGGCACAACACATCTGGGCAGGTCATAGAAACAGATGTGTCCATCATTAATGGCAGACAGACAGAAAGATAGACAGAGAGAAAGACAGACAGATAGAAAAATAGATACATACATACATACATAAGACAGATAATATAGATAGATAGATAGATAGATAGATAGGTAGACAGTAGATAGATAGACAGACAGATAGATAGATAGATAGAGTAGATAGAATGATAGATAGATAGATAGATAGATAGATAGACAGACAGATAGATAGACAGACAGATATATAGATAGATAGATAATAATAGATAGATAGATAGATAGATAGATAGATAGATAGATAGACAGAGGGACAGACAACCCAGACAGGCAGACAAACTAATACTGCAGGTACTTTGGGCACGTCAAAGAAGCAGTTATGTCCATCATGAATGGCAGACAGACAGAAAGATAGGTAGGGAGAAGGACAGACAGATAAACAGACAAAAAATAGATAGACAGATACATAGACAGAGAGACAGACAACACAGACAGACAGACAAACTAGCACTGCAGGCCCTTCTTGGCGGGTCGTAGAAACAGATATGTCCGTCATCAACGGCAGACAGACAGGAAAAGACAGACAAAACAAATAGACAGAAAAATAGATAGACAGAGGGACAGACAGACAGGCAGACAAACAACACTGCAGGCACTTCTAGGCAGGTTATAGAAGCAGATGAGTCCATCATTAGTGGCAGACAGACAGAAAGATAGAAAGACAGAAAGACAGACAGACAGACAGACAAAACTAACACAGCAGGTACTTCGGGCTCGTCATAGAAGCAGATTTGTCCATCATTATGGCAGTAAAGAAGATAGCCAGACAGACAGACAGAGGGGAAAGACAGACTGACAGACAGACAGACAGACAGACGGCAGGACAGGCAGACAAACTAACACTGCAGGCACTGCACTTCTGGGCAGGTCATGGAAGCAAGCATGTTCATCATTAATGTCAGAAAGACAGACAGATAGACAGACAGAGAGAAAGACAGACAGATAAACAGACAAAAAATAGATACAGATAGATAGGCAGAGGGACAGACAACCCAGACAGGCAGTAGACAAACTAACACT
>JAPXFY010000027.1:34010846-34013346 GCA_030674185.1 Monoplex corrugatus | reverse complement strand
GCAATACGTTTTCTTGATGAACACCAGGGGAATGTGACGCTGACCGCTAAGGAGTTTGGGTAGACAGAAAACGAATACGAGAATGGAGAGAGCAACGAAACATGCTGCAGCAAAACATGACTGGAGAGAAGAAAAAGAAAAGAAAACTCCATCAAGGCAGGGAAGTGCGGTCGATTGAAATTGATCAAGCTGTTCTTTTGTTTCTGGATGAAGAACGAGCTGAGGGCAGAGTTGTTAGGAACAAGGATCTGCGCCAAAAAGCCAACGAGATTGCTGGTGGCCTTGGCCTTCAAGACTTTTCAGCCTCCCAAATGTGGCTAAAGCGCTGGAAACAGCGGCACTCTGTTTGCACCCGCAGGTCTACCCACACAAGACAAAAAGTCCCAGATGATTTCGAAGAGCATTTGTTCAACTTTCGAGTGTCAATTCTGAGACTGAGAAATCAACGTGATTACCCACTACGTTTCATTCAGAATATGGACCAAACGATGGTTCGTTTTGATATGGTCCCCAGTCGTACAAATGAGCGAAAAGGGGTGAAGCAAGTGAGAATCAAGACTACAAACGCCCAAAAACGGGGATTTACTGTGGCTCTGTATGCATCTGCTGATGGTGTAAAATACCCAGCCACAATTGTCTTGAAGGAGAGAAATGGGCAGATCCCACAGCGTGCTTTTCGCAACCTTCAAATTCCTGCGAATGTTCGTATCCAAGCAACAAGAAATGGATGGATGACAAGGGAGTCCCTTCAGATGTGGGTGGAGCAAGTGGTCGGTGAAATGGACCACAGGTGGCTGCTAGTCCTTGACAGCTACAGGGCGCACCAGACTCCTCAGATCCGCCAGGCATTGAACGAAAGACATGTTGACGTCGTGTTTGTGCCCCCAGGCTGCACTGGGCTTGCCCAGCCAGTCGACGTTGGCATCGCCAAGCCCTTCAAGGATCGTGTTCGTGATCAGTGGGTGCAGTGGATGCGACAGCCCCGCCCTTTGACGGCAGCTGTCAACCTGACCCAGCCCACTAGGCAAGACGTGATCACCTGGGTCAGCCAGGCCTGGGAAGGAGTTCCAGAGGAGACCATCCGCACCTGCTTCCTTCGATGCGCCATCTCAAACGCCATGGACGGCTCCGAGGACGATCAGGCACTCGAGTGGTTCCCAAATGAGATGGATGGCATTCTGCCACAGGAAGCTGCTGCAGAGGAGCAAGATGAATATGATGAAAGTTCCAATGATGACGAGGAAGAAGCAGACGGATTTGGATTTTTTGAATAAGCGGCACAACATGTGACTATGATTTTCAGTGGCAATGTGACCGGTTTTACTTTGAGAAAGAATTTTTTCGTTTTAAAATTGGAATAAATAGGATTTTTGTTTGAATTCAAGTCTTTTGGTGTTAACTTGTACCTTCAATGGTTGAATTATACTTTGGACAAAGAAGTTCCAATGATGACATGTGATTATGATTTTTAGTGGCAATGTGACCTGTTTTACTTTGAGAAAGATAGACAGGATGTGTATGCTTGAAAATTACCAGCTTTCTTTTGCCTTTCGTTTTAAAATTGGAATAAATAGGATTTTTGTTTGAATTCAAGTCTTTTGGTGTTAACTTGTACCTTCAATGGTTGAATTATACTTTGGACAAAGGATAGGATACCTAGTAAGCGCCCACCGCCTACTTTTCTAAGAAATTTGTGCTTAAGGGGGGGTGGGCGCTTACAAGGTACTTTACAGTACAAGCAGCCCGCCTAAAACAAATAAACAAACAAACAAACAAAAAGCAAGCAAGCAACCAACCAAGCGACCAACCAACCAAGCACCCGACCAACCAACGATCCTACCAACCAACCAACCGACCGACCAACCAACCAACCAACCAACCAACCAACCAGCCAGCCAGCCAACCAACCAACCGACCGACCAACCAACCAACCAACCAAACAAACAAAACAAAACAAACAACTCAAAACAAAACAAACAAGCAAACAAACAAATAATCAAACTAACACACGAACAAACAACCAACCAACCAAACAAACAAACAATCAATCAAACAAACAACCAATCTAGCAAACAAATAAACAAGCAAACAAACGAAGAAACCAAGGCAGCCGGGCAATGCCACGCTTTTCACGATTTTCAACGGCTGTGGGATCTTTAGCGTGCGCAGCCAGAAGGCACACGGGTCCGACTCGTTTTTCGTCCCCTTAAATTCCAAAAGACTAGACGTTCAGTTCGATTTTCCGGTCAAAGTGAGGAGGAAAGTCGAGGCCAACAGAAATGAGGTAGTAGAGATCTTAGCATTTCTCAAGATCATTTTTTTGTAAGGGAGGTGACTATCTCCTTTTCCATGCTGCTTGTCTTTCCCCGAGTGTTATCAGCACCATCAAGTGCCCTGCCTCATGGCGATGGCGATCATGACCCTCCATATGTATCTATACCTTGTTGCCTCAAGCACCTCTTCCACCCTCTCTGTCCTCAGCCATTCTGCAAGTCCGTCC
>JAPXFY010000027.1:33995846-34005846 GCA_030674185.1 Monoplex corrugatus | reverse complement strand
ACTAAAGGTATAATACGCATGACCACAAACATGGACGTTTTGATTTTAAAAGGATCATTTCAAAAGTTACCAAGCAATGATAATCCAGTGCGAAATGAACTTACCCGTCAAAGCAGCAACAGCCAGAAGTAGAAGGTTGATCATGGTGACGACTGGATGGAAGTAGTGACAGTGTCAACCTGTATTCTCCGTTCTGTCGGGTCCTTCCCCACCACGTCCATATTTATCCCCTGCCCTCTGACCAACACCTGTCATCTTCCCCCCTTGACCACACCTGTCTTGCTCCTCCACTGACCATTTAGCGTGGCCCCCTCATCCCCATCTACCCCTCATCTTTCTAAGACTTTAGCAACATTTCACAGTGCATTGTTTTATTGTACCGTTGTGGTTAACATTGGAAAACGAAGACTGTGTTTATTTCTTGGTCCATTTCTTCAGCTGTTCGGTTCCCTCCTTGACCACATGGCGTATCTCTCTCCTTTACGCACATGGACGTTGTGGTCAAGTGGGAAAGCGTGAAGTCCTCACACCACTTCTGTGTTGTTCAGCTGTATAGAATTAGCAGAATTACTGAATTGGATTGTTTAAGTCGTAAAATCTTGTGGGCTGAGGGCAAAAAGGCCCAGGCTATCAATAGTGTGTCATTCAATTGTATAGAATTATCATTATGATGTTTGGGACTTTATCAAGTGATTAATGAGTTCACTTGTTTCTTGCCTTTTATGCGATCGCCACGTAGAACAGCAACGAACCTTAATCCTTTTCTCCCACAGGACGAAGCAGCGGGGAAATTTCTGTCTTTTTCTCCGCATTTTTGTATTTGGTGTTAATCCGTTTGTGATCTTACGTCTACGCTTGACAAAGACCAGTTGGCCAAACATTTGCGCCTGTCTTGTCTGCGCGTATCAAATACGCGTTCTGATTCTATTTTCGTGTTTCTTTTTTTCTTGGTTCCTGTTTGCTTGAACGCGGGCAAAGGCACTTGAATTTGTCCACGTCTTTTCTGGGCCAGCTTCTGTGAAGTATTCCAAGTGTGTTTCAGAGCCTTTTAAGTCTCCTACTGTTTGTTGCCATGAGTTAGGCCTACTGGGTCTTCCTCTTTGCTTTTTTCTGGTGTCCTGGGTCTTCCTCTTTGCTATTTTCTGGTGTCCTGGGTCTTCCTCTTTGCTTTTTTCTGGTGTCCTGGGTCTTCCTCTTTGCTATTTTCTGGTGTCCTGGGTCTTCCTCGTTGCTTTTTTCTGGTGTCCTGGGTCTTTCTTTGCTTTTTTCTGGTGTCCTGGGTCTTCCTCTTTGCTTTTTTCTGGTGTCCTTGGTCTTCCTCTTTGCTTTTTTCTGGTGTCCTGGGTCTTCCTCTTTGCTTTTTTCTGGTGTCCTGGGTCTTCCTCTTTGCTTTTTTCTGGTGTCAGGGTCTTCCTCTTTGCTTTTTTCTGGTGTCCTGGGTCTTCCTCTTTGCTTTTTTCTGGTGTCCTGGGTCTTCCTCTTTGCTTTTTTCTGGTGTCCAGGGTCTTCCTCTTTGCTTTTTTCTGGTGTCCTGGGTCTTCCTCTTTGCTTTTTTCTGGTGTCCAGTGAAGGGCAGTTGGAGCAATGTTATCCTGCTCATTTCGGTGTATGTGCCTATTCCATCTCCATCGTCTTTTCATAGTGATAATGCCCATACTCCATTACTTGCTATGGGCAAATAGTTTTATGGTTTGAGAGGGGGTGTTGGGCTAAACACATTGGTATGATTCTTCAGAGATTCTTTGTGTGGAAAGTTGATGGCTTGGTTGGGTCGCTGTCTGTCATCCTTCAGCATTCTTAGCTATAAGGTAGGTTTGAAACGGTTGTGTAAAAGCAAATGAAATTCTAATTCTGATCACTACTGCTTATGTCTTCAGTTATGTCATAAGCTTCTAACTATCGTCACTGCGCTTTAAATGTAATAATGATGATAATGATAATAATAATGATAATAATAATGACAATGATAATAATGATAATGATGATGATGATGATGATGATGATGGTGATGGTGATGGTGATGGTGATGGTGATGGTGATGATGATGATGGTGGTGGTGGTGGTGGTGGTGATGATGATGATGATGATGATGATAATGATGATGATGATGATGATGATTGTAATTCTACAATACAAAAATAAATGAATTATGCTTCTAACACACACTCTATCCATTAAAATTAAGGCTCTGAATATGATCCATATTGAATATGATCCATATACAACCTACTAAAATGAAGCACTAAAACAGAGTGGGATAGCGTCAGTATGTATAATAAGTTGATTTAAACAGAAACATTTAAGGAAAAATTGGCTTTAAACTGGGTTTTAAAGGGGGAACGTTGGACAAATTCTCAGATCAAAGGGCAGATCATTCCACAGAAAAGGTCCAAATTTTGCAAAAGATCTGAAAGCATAAGTCTTGTATATATGTATCGAGGGATTTTGAACAGCTGAGTATTAGAAGAAGAGCGAAGAATACGGGAAGAGAATAGGCATGGGGCAATTCAGTGATTTGAACAGAAGCAGTACTAGAGACAACATTGTAACTTACATAAGCAACCTTGTACCTAATATGCTGTTGTATAGGAAGCCAGTGAAGAGTACAAAGCAGGGACGTTGAACTCTCATAGGACGAGTCTTACAGCAACATATTGAACCTTCTGTGAAGGTTAAACAACGACAAGGGAGCACCAATAAGAAGAGAAGACAAGAAAGTACAGAGTTTTCGAGAAGACAAGAAAGTACAAAGAGTATTCGAGAGTTTCGGCTGCAGGATCAGTGAGGAGATAGCCAGTATAACTGGTGATAGAGCAGACAAGCTGACATGAGTTTGAGAGTTATATAACTCTCTGACTCCCGCACCCTGTCCATCAGTTTCCTGAAATGTCAACCATACTAGCAAAGCAAAGACTTCACTCTTTGACTCCCTCACCCTATCCACCAGCTTCTGCACGAAGCTAGAGGATAGAGTGAGGGAGTCTAAGAGTTGACTTTTTGCGGTTGGTGGATAGGGTGGGGGAATCAGAGTTAAGTGATGAAAGAGCATTGGCCAAACGAAAGTAGTACTTCATGACCGATGCTGTGTCGTCTTATAATACACGATTATCATTATCATCATCATCATCATCATCAAGTGTCTTGCCACGTTGGCTATCATGGCCCTCCATATGCATCTGTCCCTTGTTGCCGCAAGCACATTTTCCACCCTACCCGTCTTCAGCCACTCTGCAAGTCCGTCCAATATTTTTTTCCCTCAGTCTACCTGGTGCTCTCTTTCCCTCCAGCTTTCCTGTTGTGACCAGGTGCTCTAATTCCCCTTTCCTCATAAAATGGCCTGTATATGTTGCCTGTCTTTTCCTAATCTTCCTTATGAATGATCTTCTAGTGTTTGCCTCCATCAAGACTGTCTCGTTTGTTTTCTTTGCTGTCCATGGAACTCTCAACATTCTTCTTAGAAACTACATCTCGGCTGCCTCAATCTTGTTCTGGCTTTGCTTGTTGACTGTCCACGCCTCACAACCATATAACATCGGTTTTATATAACATTCAAGAACTCTCTTCCTTATGTTAATTGATGGGCATTTGTTGGTAAGAATGCTTTTCGTCTTCTTGAATGCTGTTTTGGCTTGGCCGATTCTGCTGGCTATTTCTGATGTGCATCTGCCGTCTGGTGAAATGATCGTTCCCAGGTATTTAAACTTATCAAACTGCCTCAAGGTTGTGTCTTTTGCTGTTATTTTGCATGAGGGAATTTTATGTTGTTTTTGTTTGTTTGTTTGTTTGTTTGTTTGTATGTATGTTTGTTTGTTTGTTTTTTTTGACTGATTATTATAACTTCAGTCTTCTTGCTGTTTAGATCCAACCCCTTACCTTTGCTTTCTATTTCTAGTAGACTATATTCACAAGGTTTTGTAGGTCCCGTTCATTTTTTGTAATTAGCACGGTGTCATCTGCGTATCGAATGTTGTTTATAATTTTTCCTCCAACCTTTAATCCAGGTATTCTTCTGGGTTTATCATTATCATGGCACTTAATCATTGTTTACGAGAGTAAATATTATTAACCAAATGTACGTCCTGGTGATCTGCCATGCCTGCCTGGCATTACTATTGTGATTTTTGACAGCTGTTTAACCCTTCGACTCCCGCATCCTATTCTCCGGCTGCAAAAATGTAACCCTTTGACTTTCTCACTCTATCCACCAGATTCGTGTGGGAAGCTGGTGGACAGGGTCAGGTATTCAAAAGGTTAATTTTTTAGCTTTGCTATCATTGATGACGATGCAGGCTGCTACTGATTAGGGTGAGGGAGTTGAAGGGTTAAGTGGCCGTAAAGGAGAAAGTGAAATATGACGCCTGTTGGTGTCTCGTCTAGTTGTATATAATTATTATTATCATCCTTGACTCTTGTTGAAGTGGTTGTAGAGTGTTGACCAAACGATCCTGCCATCTGGTGACTAGTACAGCCATCTTGATATTGGCTATAAAAGTGACTGTCACTCTTATGGCCACTGATATGTCCCCATAGTGGGCAAGATCAGTCCTGTGATCTGTGACACTGTTAGATTTGTGTATGGAAACCAGTCGTTTTTGAATTATTGTTTATATGTTATATTTGTGAATATCCGTTTTTCTGTATCAAGTGATGATTTTAAAAACAATTCATCTGAGGTTTATTTTGTTTTCATATTTGTAAACGTAACTTTTTGCATGGAATATACTCAATTCGAACAAAAATACTGTTTTATCTAAAATCATAATTGTTACAGTCATCCTCCCCAATTTCAGGACCTTGCCAACGCATAGGGTTTTGCGCAGGCTTAGGGAGTCTGCTAGATAATCCCACAATCAATTTTGAAAGGACTAATGAGGATTGGAATCCACAAAACTTCCTTGTCGGTACCCCGTTGCGTTAACCGCTACACCACGATGACTGATTTACACACATATATATATACATATATATATACACACACACACATACATATATAAACATATATATATATATATACATATATATATATATATATATATGTGTGTGTGTGTGTGTGTGTGTGTGTGTGTGTGTGTGTGTGTGTGTGTGTGTGTGTGTGTGTGTGTGTGTGTGTGTGTGTGTTTGTCTTTCTCCTCAGTAGTGGTGCAATACTCGAATACTTGTAGCTGTATTTACATTATTATGACCTCATCGGTGGGCTTTTTAGATGGCGAGAAATGGCTCAAAGTCTTTATTTATTTGTTTATTTATGTGTTTATTGATTTATTTATTCATTGATTTATTTATCTATTTATTTATTCATTTATTTATTTATTTTCTGTATTCGTTTACTTGTTTGTTTCTTCGTTCATTCATTCAATCGTTCTTTTATTCAATCGTGTGTTGTTTTTTGTTTGTTTGTTTTGTTTTATTTTGTTTTAGTTTTAGCTTTAGTTTTAGTTTTAGTTTTAATTTTAGTTTTGTTTTCAATTTAAGCGTTCCAACGTGTCTAACGGATATATGTTTGCACAGGCTGCTTCGCCCATTGTTGCAGATGGTACCAGTGTTACTGCATAGTCTGTATTCTCCGTCTTCGGTGTGTGTGTGTGTGTGTGTGTGTGTGTGTGTGTGTGTGTGTGTGTGTGTGTGTGTGTGTGTGTGTGTGTGTGTGTGTGTGTGTTGTGTGTGTGTGTGTGTGTGTGTGTGTGTTTCCTATGTATGTGTGTTTGTGTTTGTTTGCGCCTGTGTTTACGCGTGTGTCTGTGTGCGTGTGTGTTTCGGTGCGTGTGCGTGTGCGTGTGCTTGCGTGTATGTATGTACGCGTTTGTCAGTGTGTGTGTGTGTGTGCGCTCGTGTATGTGCGTGTGATTGCGTGCGCGCGCGCGCGCGCGTGTGTGTGTGTGTGTGTGTGTGTGTGTGGTGTGTGTGGTGTGTGTGTGTATGTGTGTTAGTGTTTGTTTGCGTCTCTGTGTGTACGCGTGTGTGTGTGTTGTGTCTGTGTGAGTGTGTGTGTTTCCGTGTGCTCGCGCGCGTGTGTATGTGTACACGTGTGTCTGTCTGTGTGTGCGTGCGTGTGTGTGTTTGGATGTACGTGTTTGTCTGTCTGTGTGTGTGTGCGTGTGCGTGTGTGTGCGTGTGTGTGTGTATGTGCGTGTAAAACAGCACCTACCACCGGCTGTGATGTTTGATTGCCCATTATCAATATATTGTTGTTTTCTCCACACAGCGTGCACATGGTTTTGACTGCAGTGAAATGGGATGGTGATTTTTGTCTGTGTGCGGCTAATTGGGGGTGGTTTTGATTTTTTGTTTTTCTTTTTTTGAGGTGGGTTGGAGGGGGGAGAATTGTTTTGTTGTTCATCAGAAATGTGGATTGTCTTCTATGGGGAAGTCATGTCTATGGGGTACAGCACTACCTTGTTTGTTCTCTTTCACCTGTTTCTTTGTGTGTGTGTGTGTGTGGTGTGTGTGTGTGTGTGTGTGTGTGTGTGTGTGTGTGTGTGTGTGTGTGTGTGTGTGTGTGTGTGTCTGTGTCTGTGTCTGTGTCTGTGTGTCTGTGTGTGTGTGTCTGTGTTTTGTTTTGTTTTCTGTTGTTTGGTGTTTTGGTTGGATGGCTGCTGGTTGGTTGGTTGTTGGTTGGTTGGTTGGTTGTTGGTTGGCTGTCTAGCTGGTTGGTTGGTTTGGTTGGTTGGTTGGCTGGTTTGGTTGGTTGGTTGTTGGTGGTTGCTTGCTTGGTTGCTTGGTTGCTTTGTTGCTTGGTTTTGGTTTTGGTTTTTGTTTGTTGTTTTTTGTTCTTCTGCTGTGCCGTTTCATTCATCATCAACACAATGTACCCTTTTTGTTGTTCGTTCGTTCCTTCCTTGATTTAACGTCTTTTCACTATGAGTAATATTAGACGGTAATATCACTTTGTTTTGTTGTTTTGGTGTGTGTGTGTGTGTGTGAGTGTGTGTGTGTGCGTGTGTGTGTGTGTGTATGTGTCTGTGTATGTGTGTGTGTGCGTGCGTGTGTGTGTGTGGTGTGTGTGAGTGTGTGTGCGTGTGTGTGTGAGTGACTGTGTGTGTGTGTGTTTGCATGTGTGTGTGTGTGCAAGCATGTGTGTGTGTGTGTGTGTGTGTGTGTGTGTGTGTGTGTGTGGTGTGTGAGTGTGCGTGTGTGTGGAGAGAAAAGAGCGAGAAGGGAGGGGAGAGAGAAAGATGGTGGGAGGACAGATGCAGGTAGGATAGTTAGAGATAGTTTATTATCCACAGTCCATGTTGAAGTACAGAACACACAGGCGTTCCCTGCTCATTGAATTTATTTTGCCAGAAAAAACCCCAACAAACAACGGTACTAACAACAACCAACAAAAAATACACTCATTTCCTGACCGGCTAACGGCAATATGGAAGATGTCAATCATCGAGCTGATGAAATGTGAACATCTCCACCAATCGCACGACGCAGTTTGGGGGCCTTTCAAAACAGGACAAACAGCCTCAGGCAGCCAATCAGATGACGTCGTTGCTGAGCCAATCAGGAAAGGTAACAGGACGGTTCAACCAATCAGTAGGCGTTGCTTCTGAGCCAGCTAGCAAAGTAGCTGAGACGAGTGTAGACACTGGGGTAACTACCGCTGCACGTGCTTACACCCCATGACGTCACGCCGGTCAGTGTGTTGCCACAACGCACGGGACCACCGCTATCGCCCTGTTGACAGTGAGAAAAGAATAAATGAACTTGTTACTGTACACCATCCTTAGGTCACAGACAAGACATACAAGGAGAGGTGGCATTGGGGTAGACAGGGTTTGAAAAAGAGAGGTGTGGAGGACTGACTATTTTTTCTTTCAACATTTAACTGTCTGAAAGCAAAATTGTTAATTCCAAAAGTGCCACTCATATCAAAAGTAAACTGACCTGAAACAAAATCCAAAACAAGTGTGACTGCCTGCGTTCAAGCAAACAGGAACCAGAAAAAACACGAAAGAAAAATACGAACGCGTTTTTAATACAACATTCTTTTCTCACATTGAACACAGCAGCAGGGAAGTTTCAGTCTTTTTCTCAAATTTTTGTATCTGGTGTTTGTTTGTTTGTAATCTTACGCTTGACAAAGGCCAGTTGGCCCAAAATTTGCGCCTGATCTTGTCTTGTTGTATTAAAAACGCGTTCGTATTCTTCTTTCGTGTTTTTTTTTCTTCTGGTTCCTGACCTAAAACAGTCTACACGATTGTCATTCGCAAAGCAAAGAGAGCACAGTTATTTTCCCATGAATATGAAACAGAATGAGCTTAACCTTAATGGGTAGGTCATAGAAGCAGGTGTGTCCATCATTACTGGCAGACAGACAGAGAGAAAAGCAGACTGACAGAAAGATAGACAGACAGAGAGAAAGACAGACAAACAGCAGACAGGTAGGCAGACAAACTAATGCTGCAGGTACTTTGGGCACGTCAAAGAAGCAGGTGTGTCCATCATTGATGGCAGGCAGGAAGGTAGCCAGACAGACAGAGAGAAAAGCAAACTGACAGAAAGACAGACAGACAGAGAGAAAGACAGACAGAAGGCAGGCAGGTAGGCAGACAAACTAATGCTGCAGGTACTTTGGGCACGTCAAAGAAGCAGGTGTGTCCATCATTGATGCAGGCAGGAAGGTAGCCAGACAGACAGAGGAAAGACAGACTGATGGACAGACAGAAAGACAGACAGGCAGACAGGCAGACAAATTAGCACTGCAGGCACAACACATCTGGCAGGTCATAGAAACAGATGTGTCCATCATTAATGGCAGACAGACAGAAAGATAGACAGAGAGAAAGACAAAACAGATAGAAAAATACGATACATACATACATACATACAAGATATATAGATAGATAGATAGATAGATAGATAGATAGATAGGTAGACAGATAATAGATAGACAGACAGATAGATAGATAGATAGACAGTTAGATAGATAGAAGATAGATAGATAGACAGATAGATAGATAGACAGACAGATATATAGATAGATAGATAATAGATAGATAGATAGATAGATAGATAGATAGATAGAATAGATAGATAGATAGATAGACAGAGGGACAGACAACCCAGACAGGCAGACAAACTAATACTGCAGGTACTTTGGGCACGTCAAAGAAGCAGTTATGTCCATCATGAATGGCAGACAGACAGAAAGATAGGTAGGGAGAAGGACAGACAGATAAACAGACAAAAAATAGATAGACAGATACATAGACAGAGAGACAGACAACACAGACAGACAGACAAACTAGCACTGCAGGCCCTTCTTGGCGGGTCTAGAAACAGATATGTCCGTCATCAACGGCAGACCAGACAGAAAGACAGACAGACAAATAGACAGAAAAATAGATAGACAGAGGGACAGACAGACAGGCAACAAACAAACACTGCAGGCACTTCTAGGCAGGTTATAGAAGCAGATGAGTCCATCATTAGTGGCAGACAGACAGAAGAGAAAAGAAAGACAGAGAGAAGACAGACAGACAGACAGACAAACTAACACAGCAGGTACTTCGGGCTCGTCATAGAAGCAGATTTGTCCATCATTGATGGCAGTAAAGAAGATAGCCAGACAGACAGACAGAGGGGAAGACAGACAGACAAGACAGACAGACAGACAGACAGGCAGACAGGCAGAACAAACTAACACTGCAGGCACTGCACTTCTGGGCAGGTCATGGAGGCAAGCATGTTCATCATTAATGTCAGAAAGACAGACAGATAGACAGACAGAGAGAAAGACAGACAGATAAACAGACAAAAAATAGATACAGATAGATAGGCAGAGGGACAGACAACCCAGACAGGCAGATAGACAAACTAACACTGCAGGCGCTTCTTGGCGGGTCGTAGAAGCAGATATGACCGTCATTAATGGTGGCCCCACTGACTGATGCCCAGCGCTGCTTACACTCGTCATTGGAGATCTTGGTCATGGATACCTTCTTCAGGATGTTGGCGGTAGATCCACTGCCTGAAACAGAGCAACAAGGACTATGTATTGGTCAAGGAC
>JAPXFY010000027.1:33988346-33990846 GCA_030674185.1 Monoplex corrugatus | reverse complement strand
AGAAGAAAAAGAAAAGAAAACTCCATCAAGGCAGGGAAGTGCGGTCGATTGAAATTGATCAAGCTGTTCTTTTGTTTCTGGATGAAGAACGAGCTGAGGGCAGAGTTGTTAGGAACAAGGATCTGCGCCAAAAAGCCAACGAGATTGCTGGTGGCCTTGGCCTTCAAGACTTTTCAGCCTCCCAAATGTGGCTAAAGCGCTGGAAACAGCGGCACTCTGTTTGCACCCGCAGGTCTACCCACACAAGACAAAAAGTCCCAGATGATTTCGAAGAGCATTTGTTCAACTTTCGAGTGTCAATTCTGAGACTGAGAAATCAACGTGATTACCCACTACGTTTCATTCAGAATATGGACCAAACGATGGTTCGTTTTGATATGGTCCCCAGTCGTACAAATGAGCGAAAAGGGGTGAAGCAAGTGAGAATCAAGACTACAAACGCCCAAAAACGGGGATTTACTGTGGCTCTGTATGCATCTGCTGATGGTGTAAAATACCCAGCCACAATTGTCTTGAAGGAGAGAAATGGGCAGATCCCACAGCGTGCTTTTCGCAACCTTCAAATTCCTGCGAATGTTCGTATCCAAGCAACAAGAAATGGATGGATGACAAGGGAGTCCCTTCAGATGTGGGTGGAGCAAGTGGTCGGTGAAATGGACCACAGGTGGCTGCTAGTCCTTGACAGCTACAGGGCGCACCAGACTCCCAGATCCGCCAGGCATTGAACGAAAGACATGTTGACGTCGTGTTTGTGCCCCCAGGCTGCACTGGGCTTGCCCAGCCAGTCGACGTTGGCATCGCCAAGCCCTTCAAGGATCGTGTTCGTGATCAGTGGGTGCAGTGGATGCGACAGCCCCGCCCTTTGACGGCAGCTGGCAACCTGACCCAGCCCACTAGGCAAGACGTGATCACCTGGGTCAGCCAGGCCTGGGAAGGAGTTCCAGAGGAGACCATCCGCACCTGCTTCCTTCGATGCGCCATCTCAAACGCCATGGACGGCTCCGAGGACGATCAGGCACTCGAGTGGTTCCCAAATGAGATGGATGGCATTCTGCCACAGGAAGCTGCTGCAGAGGAGCAAGATGAATATGATGAAAGTTCCAATGATGACGAGGAAGAAGCAGACGGATTTGGATTTTTTGAATAAGCGGCACAACATGTGACTATGATTTTCAGTGGCAATGTGACCGGTTTTACTTTGAGAAAGAATTTTTTCGTTTTAAAATTGGAATAAATAGGATTTTTGTTTGAATTCAAGTCTTTTGGTGTTAACTTGTACCTTCAATGGTTGAATTATACTTTGGACAAAGAAGTTCCAATGATGACATGTGATTATGATTTTCAGTGGCAATGTGACCTGTTTTACTTTGAGAAAGATAGACAGGATGTGTATGCTTGAAAATTACCAGCTTTCTTTTGCCTTTCGTTTTAAAATTGGAATAAATAGGATTTTTGTTTGAATTCAAGTCTTTTGGTGTTAACTTGTACCTTCAATGGTTGAATTATACTTTGGACAAAGGATAGGATACCTAGTAAGCGCCCACCGCCTACTTTTCTAAGAAATTTGTGTTTAAGGGGGGGTGGGCGCTTACAAGGTACTTTACAGTACAAGCAGCCCGCCTAAAACAAATAAACAAACAAACAAACAAAAAGCAAGCAAGCAACCAACCAAGCGACCAACCAACCAAGCACCCGACCAACCAACGATCCTACCAACCAACCAACCGACCGACCAACCAACCAACCAACCAACCAACCAACCAGCCAGCCAGCCAACCAACCAACCGACCGACCAACCAACCAACCAACCAAACAAACAAAACAAAACAAACAACTCAAAACAAAACAAACAAGCAAACAAACAAATAATCAAACTAACACACGAACAAACAACCAACCAACCAAACAAACAAACAATCAATCAAACAAACAACCAATCTAGCAAACAAATAAACAAGCAAACAAACGAAGAAACCAAGGCAGCCGGGCAATGCCACGCTTTTCACGATTTTCAACTGCTGTGGGATCTTTAGCGTGCGCAGCCAGAAGGCACACGGGTCCGACTCGTTTTTCGTCCCCTTAAATTCCAAAAGACTAGACGTTCAGTTCGATTTTCCGGTCAAAGTGAGGAGGAAAGTCGAGGCCAACAGAAATGAGGTAGTAGAGATCTTAGCATTTCTCAAGATCATTTTTTTGTAAGGGAGGTGACTATCTCCTTTTCCATGCTGCTTGTCTTTCCCCGAGTGTTATCAGCACCATCAAGTGCCCTGCCTCATGGCGATGGCGATCATGACCCTCCATATGTATCTATACCTTGTTGCCTCAAGCACCTCTTCCACCCTCTCTGTCCTCAGCCATTCTGCAAGTCCGTCCAATATTTTTTTCCCTGTGTCTACCTGATGTTCTTTTTCCCTCCAGCTTTCCTGCTATGACCTCATAAAATGGCCTATAAAAATGTTGCCTGTCTTTTCCTAATCTTCCTTATGAATGATTTTGTGTC
>JAPXFY010000027.1:33950846-33983346 GCA_030674185.1 Monoplex corrugatus | reverse complement strand
TGATCATGGTGACAACTGGATGGAAGTAATGACAGTCTCAACCTGTATCCTCCGTTCTGTCGGGTCCTTCCCTATCACGTCCATATTTATCCCCTGCCCTCTGACCAACACCTGTCATCTTCCCCCATTGACCACACCTGTCTTGTTCCTCTCCTGACCACTTAGCGTGGCCCCCTCATCCCCATCTACCTCTCATCTTTCTAACACTTTAGCAACACTTCACAGTGCATTGTTTTATTGTACCTTTGTGGTTAATATTGGAAAACGAAGACTGTGTTTATTTCTTGGTCCATTTCTTCAGCTGTTCGGTTCCCTCCTTGACCACATGGCGTGTCTCTCTCCTCTACACGCGTGGACGTTGTGGTCAAGTGGGAAAGCGTGAAGTCCTCACACCACTTCTGTGTTGTTCAGCTGTATAGAATTAGCAGAATTACTGAATTCGATTGTTTGAGTTGTAAAAACGTATGGGCCGAGGACAAAAAGGCCCAAGCCTTTAGTACTAGTCCTTCAATTGTATAGAATTATGATTATGATGTTTGGGACTTTATCAAGTAATTAATAAGTTCACTTGTTTCTTGCCTTTTATGCGATCGCCACGTAGAAAGGCAACGAATCTTAGTCCTTTTCTCCCACTGGACGAAGCAGCAGGGAAGTTTCTGTCTTTTTCTCCTAACTTTTGTATTTGGTGTTTATCCGTTTGTGATGTTACGTCTACGCTTGACAAAGACCAGTTGGCCAAACATTTGCACCTGTCATGTCTGTGTGTATCAAATACACGTTCTGATTGTATTTTCGTGTTTCTTTTTTCTTTTCTTTTTTTATTTTTTTTTTTTATTCCTGATTGCTTGAACGCAGGCAATGGCACCTGTTTTGAATTTGTCCACGTCTTTTCTGGGCCAGCTTCTGTGAAGTATTCCAAGTGTGTTTCAGAGCCTTTTAAGTCTCCTACTGTTTGTTGCCATGAGTTACTGGGTCTTCCTCTTTGCTTTATTCTGGTGTCCAGGGTCTTCCTCTTGCTTTTTTCTGGTGTCCAGGTCTTCTCTTTGCTTTTTTCTGGTGTCCTGAGTCTTCCTCTTTGCTTTTTCTGGTGTCCTGGGTCTTCCTCTTTGCTTTTTTCTGGTGTCCTGGGTCTTCCTCTTTGCTTTTTTCTGGTGTCCTGGGTCTTCCTCTTTGCTTTTTTCTGGTGTCCTGGGTCTTCCTCTTTGCTTTTTTCTGGTGTCCTGGGTCTTCCTCTTTGCTTTTTTCTGGTGTCCAGTGAAGGGCAGTTGGAGCAATGTTATCCTGCTCATTTCGGTGTATGTGCCTATTCCATCTCCATCGTCTTTTCATAGTGATAATGCCCATACTCCATTACTTGCTATGGGCAAATAGTTTTTGGTTTGAGAGGGGGTGTTGGGCTAAACACATTGGTATGATTCTTCAGAGATTCTTTGTGTGGAAAGTTGATGGCTTGGTTAGGTCGCTGTCTGTCATCCTTCAGCATTCTTAGCAATAAGGTAGGTTTGAAACGGTTGTGTAAAAGCAAATGAAATTCTAATTCTGATCACTACTGCTTATGTCTTCAGTTATGTCATAAGCTTCTAACTATCGTCACTGCGCTTTAAATGTAATAATGATGATAATGATAATAATAATAATAATAATATTGATAATAATAATAATGATGATGATGATGATGACGACGACGATGATGATGATGATGATGATGACGATGATGATGATGATGATGATGATGGTGATGGTGATGGTGATGGTGATGGCGATGATGATGATGATGATGGTGGTGGTGGTGGTGGTGATGGTGTGGTGGTGGTGATGATGATGATGATGATGATGATGATGATGATGATGATGATGATGATGATGATGAAAGTGATGATGATAATTTTACAATACAAAAATAAATGAATTATGTTTCAAACACACATTCTACCCATTAACATTGAGACTCTGAATATGATCCATATTGAATATGATCCATATACAACCTACTAAAATGAAGCGCTAAACCAGAGTGGGATAGCGTCAGTATGTATAACAAAGTTGATTTAAACAGAAACATTTAAGGAAAAATTGGCTTTAAACTGGGTTTTAAAAGGGGAACGTTAGGCAAATTCTCTGATCAAAGGGCAGATCATTCCACAGAAAAGGCCCAAATTTTGCAAAAGATCTGAAAGCATAAGTCTTGTATATTTATGTATCGAGGGATTTTGAACAGCCGAGTATTAGAAGAAGAGCGAAAAATACAGGAAGAGAATAGGCATGGGGTAATTCAAAGATATGAGCAGAAGCAGTACCAGAAACAACATTGTAATTTATATAAGCAACCTTGTACCTAATATGCTGTTGTATAGGAAGCCAGTGAAGCGTACAAAGCAGGGACGTTGAACTCTCATAGGACGAGTCTTAAGCAACATTTTGAACCTTCTGTGAAGGTTAAACAACGACAAGGGAGCACCAATAAGAAGAGAAGACAAGAAAGTACAGAGTTTTCGAGAAGACAAGAAAGTACAAAGAGTTTTCGAGAATTTGGGCTGCAGAATCAGTGAGAAGATAGCCAGTATAACTGGTGATAGTGCAGACAAGCTGACATGAGTTTGAGAGTTATATAACTCTCTGACTCCCGCACCCTGTCCATCAGTTTCCTGAAATGTCAACCATACTAGCAAAGCAAAAACTTAACTCTTTGACTTCCTCACCCTATCCACCAGCTTCCTGCAGGAAGCTTATGGATAGGATGAGGGAGTCTAAGAGTTGAGTTTCGCGGTTGGTGGATAGGGTGGGGGAATCAGAGTTAAGTGATGAAAGAGCATTGGCCAAATGAAAGTAGTACTTCATGACCGATGCTGTGTCGTCTTATAATACACGATTATCATTATCATCATCATCATCATCATCAAGTGCCTTGCCACGTTGGCGATCATGGCCCTCCATATGCATCTGCCCCTTGTTGCCCCAAGCACATCTTCCACCCTCCCCGTCTTCAGCCACTCTGCAAGTCCGTCCAATATTTTTTTCCCTCAGTCTACCTGGTGCTCTCTTTCCCTCCAGCTTTCCTGTTGTGACCAGGTGCTCTAATTCTCCTTTCCTCATAAAATGGCCTATATATGTTGCCTGTCTTTTCCTAATCTTCCTTATGAATGATCTTCTAGTGTCTGCCTCCATCAAGACTGTCTCGTTTGTTTTCTTTGCTGTCCACGGAACTCTCAACATTCTTCTTAGAAACCACATCTCAGCTGCCTCAATCTTGTTCTGGCTTTGCTTGTTGACTGTCCACGCCTCACAACCGTATAACATTATCGGTTCTATCTAACATTCAAGAACTCTCTTCCTGATGTTAATTGATAGGCATTTGTTGGTAAGAATGCTTTTCATCTTCTTGAATGCTGTTTTGGCTTGGCCGATTCTGTTGGCTATTTCTGATGTGCATCTGCCGTCTGGTGAAATGATCGTTCCCACATATTTTAATTTATCAACCTGTCTCAAGGTTGTGCCGTTTGCTGTAATTTTGCATGAGGGGATTTTATGTTGGTTTGTTTGTTTGTTTGTTTTGACTGATTACCATGACTTCAGTCTTCTTGCTGTTTAGATCCAACCTTTGCTTTCTATTTCTAGTAGACTATATTCACAAGGTTTTGTAGGTCCCATTCATTTTTTGTAATTAGCACGGTGTCATCCGTGTATCGAATGTTGTTTATAATTTTTCTTCCAACCTTTAATCCAGGGTATTCTTCTGAGTTTATCATTATCATGGCACTTAATCATTGTGTACGAAAGTAAAGATTATTAACCAAATGTACGTCCCGATGATCCGCCATGCCTGCCTGGCATTACCATTGTGATTTTTGACAGCTGTTTCACCCTTTGACTCCCGCACCCTATCCTCCAGCTGTAAAAACTTAACCCTTTGGCTATCTGACCCTGCAGGAAGCTGGTGGACAGGGTCAGGGAGTCAAAAGGTTAAGTTTTTTTGCTTTACTATCATTGATGACGATGCAGGCTGCTACTGATTAGGGTGAGGGAGTTGAAGGGTTAAGTGGCCGTGAAGGAGAAAGTGAAATATGACGCCTGTTGGTGTCTCGTCCAGTTGTATATAATTATTATTATCATCCTTGACTCTTGTTGAAGTGGTTGTAGAGTGTTGACTAAACGATCCTGCCGTCTGGTGACTAGTACAGCGATCTTGATATTGGCTATAAAAGTGACTGTCACTCTTATAACCACTGATATGTCCCCATAGTGTGCAAGATCAGTCCTGTGATCTGTGACACTGTTATAGATTTTTGTATGGAAACCAGTCGTTTTTGAATTAAAAAATATCCGTTTTTCTGTATCAAGTGGTGATTTTAAAAACTTACCGAAACATTCATCTGAGGTTTATTTTGTTTTCATATTTGTAAACGTAACTTTTTGCATGGAACATACTCAATTCGAAAATATTGTCTTATCTAAAATCATGATTGTTACAGTCATCCTCCCCAATTTCAGGACCTTGCCAACGCATAGGGTTTTGCGCAGGCTTAGGGAGTCTACTAGATAATCCCACAATCATTTTTGAAAGGACTAATGAGGATTGGAATCCACAAAAGTTCCTGTCGGTACCCCGTTGCGTTAATCGCTACACCCCACGACTGATTTATTCATATATATACATACATACATATGCACACACACAGACACATATAAAAATATATTTATTTAAATATATATATATACATATATCTGTGTGTGTGTGTGTGTGTGTGTGTGTGTGTGTGTGTGTGTGTGTGTGTGTGTGTGTTGTGCGTGTGTGTGTGTGTGTATGTGTGCCTGTCTTTCTCCTCAGTAGTGGTGCAATACTCGAATATTTGTAGCTGTATTTACATTATTATGGCCTCATCGGTGGGCTCTTTAGACGTCGAGAAATGGCTCAAAGTATTTATCTATTTATTTATTTATGTATTTATTGATTTATTTATTCATTTATTTATTTATCTTCGGTGTCTTCGAAGACGCCGACTGAGACTGATCGGGCACAGCCTTCGAATGCAGACAAGGTGTCCCACTCCCCTGGGTGACATATTGTACCAACCTCAGCGACCGTGTCAACCTTCGACGTGGACAAGGCAGAACCATGACCCTGAACCCTGATGCTAACAATGATCTTGACTTCCTCGGCATTTCCCCAGCAATTGTCATGAACATGAACAGTATCCAATTTTCACAGTTGATTGGTTCGCTCTAATTTGCTGAGCGTTAAATATATATATCTTCGGGGGTGTGTGTGTGTGTGTGTGTGTGTGTGTGTGTGTGTGTGTGTGTGTGTGTGTTGTGTGTGTGTGTGTGTGTGTGTATGTGTGTGTGTGTGTGTGTGTGTGTTTGTGTGTGTGTTGTGTGTGTGTTGTTGTGTGTGTGTTGTTGTATGTATGTGTGTGTGTGTGTGTTTTGTGTGTGTGTGTGTGTGTGTGTGTGTGTGTGTGTGTGTGTGTGTGTGTGTGTGTGTGTGTGTGTGTGTGTGTGTGTGTGTGTGTGCTGGGTCTTTTCCTATTTCTGCAAGTCACTTTACAGCGAAACCATAATGAGAAACCTGGAAAAATACCCTGGAATAAAGATTGGAGGAAAATTGATAAGCAACATTCGTTACGCAGATGACACCGTGCTAACTGCAGAAAACGAAAAAGACCTATAAAACTTTGTGAATATAATAGAACTAGAAAGCAAGAATAAAGGGCTGGAGCTTAATACCAAGAAGACTGAGGACATGATAATCAGTAAAAAAAAAAAAATAAATAAATAAAATAAAATCTATAAAAAAAAATGACGTGCACGATCTTTTTAATTAACTCTTTGACTCCTGTGCCATGTCTTTCACTCCTGCGCCCTGTCTACCAGCATCCTGCGTTGCCAACGAAGCTAGAAAGCAAAAACTTAACCCTGCAGGAAGCTAGTGGGTAGGGTGAGGGAGTCAAAGGTTAAGTTTTTGCAGTTGGTGGATAGGGTGCGTGAGTCAAAGGGTTAACGGACATACACCCTATAGATACACGCGGAGGGAAGTTTAGGCTCGAACAGGTCTGCACACGCATTGACCTTCATCGTCGTCATCGACGTCATCATCATCATCATCATCATCATCATCATCATGTTCCATGCCGCATGGCATTGGCGATCATGGCCCTCCGTATGTAGGCCTATCTATCCCTTGTCGCCGCAAGCACATCTTCCACCATCTCTGTCCTCGGCCACCCTACAAGTCCGTCCAATATTTTCTCCCTGGGTCTACCTGGTGTTCTCTTTTCACTCCAGCTTTCCTGTTGTGACCAGGTGCTCTAATTCACCTTTCCTCATAAAATGGCCTATAAATGTTGCCTTAGAGATAGGAAATTACACTCTTTACCCACTAAGATGGAGGTAAGCCTACTCAGACGGAACGACTTGAAATTAATTAACTACCGCACCCATCGTTCGATTACACATATCAGCTTGCCATTGAAACGCGAATCATTATCATCATCATTATCATCATCATCATCATCATCATCATCATCATGTGCCCTGCTGCATGGCGTTGGCGATCATGGCCCTCCATGTGCATCTATCCCTTGTTGCCGCAAGCACATCTTCCACCCTCTCCATCTTCAGCCACTCCTGCAAATCCATCCAATATTTTCTCCCTGGGTCTACCTGGTGCTCTCTTTCCCTCCAGTTTTCCTGTTGTGACCAGGTGCTCTATTTTCCCTTTCCTTGTAAAACAGCCTATAAATGTTGCCTGACTTTTCCTAATCTGCATTATGAATGATCTTCTTGTGTCTGCCTCCATCAAGACTCTCTTGTTTGTTTATTTTGCTGTCCATGGAACTCGCAACATTCTTCTTAGAAACCACATCTTAGCTGCCTCAGTCTTGTTTTGGCTTTGCTTGTTGACTGTCCACGCCTCACAACCGTATAAGGTAAATATCGTCTAAAATGCTTGGAAAACATATCGGTTTCGTTTCATTGTTTTTACGATAGCTGGTTCGTTCGTTTGATAGAGCTGTGGACTCCAGATCTGATATCTCGAGTTCAACCCCAGTCGGCAGCATTTAAAACTGGCCTGTTCGCTGTCCATCTGAATGTTTCCATCATTCTGGTGGTGTCAGCTTGGTGTTTCAAAAAATCCTGCCCCCATTGACTCTTTGACAATAAGATGTTCGTCAAAGAAGTGGCCCCCTTCCCTCCCCCTCTACGAAGTCTCCCTCTATTTCCCCAACCCCCAACTGTGTTACTTACATGCAAGGGCCCCCCCTCCCCTCCCTCCCTCCACAAAGTTTCCCTCTGTTTCCCCAACCCCCAACTGTGTTACTCACATATAGGCCCCCTCCCCTCCCGTCCCCTCCACAAAGTTTCCCTCTGTTTCCCCAACCCCCAACTGTGTTACTCACATATAGGCCCCCTCCCCTCCCCTCCCCTCCACGAAGTCTCCCTCTATTTCCCCAACCTCCAACGGTCGCGCGCTCGTAACAAAGCCGTTGCACTGATGAACAGGAATGAGAACTCTTCCTTGATACGTGGTCCTGCTTTGAGAGCAGTTCTTTCCCCTGTATAGAAACTACATCTTGCATTTCGTGTAGTTTCTTTTTTGGTCACACAACAAAGACGTTATAAATTTAACAACGTCTTTGGGTCACAGTGGCTTTACTGTGTAAAATTCGGGCTGCTCTCTCTGGAAAGAGCGCGTCGTCTTGGTGTGGCAGTACCCATTTTCTTTGTTTTGTGTATTCATGTAGGCTATAAATTTCTATTACCAATCCACCGCAGGTCGATTGGTTCTTTTGATAAGAGCCGCGGACTCAAGGTCTGATGTCTCGAGTTCAACCCCAGCCTGCAACATCAAAAACTGGCCTGTTCGCTGCCCATCTTAATGTTTCCATCATTCTGGTGGTGTCAGCATACTCAAACTTCATCATCATCATCAGGTGCCCTGCCGCATGGCGTTGGCGACCATGGACTTCCATCCATCTCTATCTCTCGTTGCCCCTAGCATCTCCCCCACCCCCCTCATCCCCAGCCACTCTGCAAGTCCGTCCAGCATTCTCTCCCTGGGTCTACCTGGTGCTCTCTTTCCCTCCAGCTTTCCCGTTGTGACTAGGTGCTCCAAATCCCCCTTCCTCATAAAATGGCCTATAAATGTTGCCTGTCTTTTCCTAATCTTCCTTATGAGTGATCTACTTGTGTCTGCCTCCATCAAGACTGTCTCGTTTGTTTTCTTTGCTGTCCATGGAACTCTCAACATTCTTCTTGGAAACCACATCTCGGCTGCCTCAATATTGCTCTGGCTTTGCTTGCTGACTGTCCACGCCTCGCATCCGTACAACAGTATTACTCAAACTTACTGTTTCAAAAGTCCCTCCCCCTCCTCCCAAATTTCAAGACCTTGCCACACATAGGGTTTGTGCACGCTTAGGGAGTCTGCCAGATAATTGCTGGCAGATCTGGGTGGAGCACATACGGAATTGTCCGAGTGCGATGAATCCCTCTTGAACAAACTCCAAACTCCAATTCTATTCAGCTACGAAAATAGATGTTTGTGTTTATACATTGAAGTTAGCCCAGGACAAGCTGTGTTCTTCTGTAAGGTTCTAGAATAAAACAGTACAAATAGGGCTTAGACGCTGTTCACGTATCAAAGGATTCAAGTCTTTTAGTTCAGTACACTCTGTTCTTCGCTACGACCTTCTGTAAGACTTTCTATCAAGTTGTTCATGATTCACTCTGTTCGCTTGTTGTAAATTAGTTTACAGAGCTCTCTCTGTCTCTCTCTCTCTGTCTCTCTCTGTCTCTGTCTGTTTCTGTCTGTCTGTCTGTCTGTCTGTCTGTCTGTCTCTCTCTCTCTCTCTCTCTCTCTCTCTCTCTCTCTCCCTCTCCCTCTCCATGTGTGTGTGTGTGTGTGTGTGTGTGTGTGTGTGTGTGTGTGTGTGTGTGTGTGTGTGTGTGTGTGTGTGTTTTAATTAATCTATGATTTTAAGGTGAAATCCAAAATCAGTGTGACTGCCCGCGGTCAAGCAAACAGGAACCAGAAGAAAAAAAAGGATCAGACCGCGTATTAATACAACCAGACAAGACAGGCACAAATGTTCGGCCAACCGGACGAAGCAGCCAGTAAGTTTCAGTCTTTTTCTCCTAATTTTTGTATATGGTGTTTGTTTGTTTGTGATCTTACGTCTAAACTTGACAAAAGCGATTTGGCCGAAAATTTGCGTCTATCTTGCCTATTTGTATTAAATACGCGTTCTCATTCTTTTTTTCTTTTTTTTTTTCCCGTGTTTTTATCTGGTTTCTAAGGTGAAATGTCAAATGGTCTTCCGTTATTAACCGTAAGTCCAGGACGTTCCATTTGGAATGAGTTCTCTGAGCTTTTTAGAAAGTTGTGTTGCCTTATATTTAGTGGGCGTCTGGGGCCTGGAGAAAGAGAGAGAGAGAGAGAGAGAGAGAGAGAGAGAGACGGGGAGGGGGGAGGTGAGGGGGAAGGACAACGACAGCATTTGAAAATGATCAGACTACTGGTCCTATCTTGCCAATGTACACTGCCAAGGCACTGTGCATATGTTTGAGAACAATTTGATCTTTTTTATGACTGAATGAGCTGTTGATTTGCTGGATGAATTTCACCATCAGTAGCCTACCTCGTATCATTGTGTCCTCCTGGTTTGGATATGAACTGAAGGCAGAGATAAAAAAGAACTTAGGTAGTCAATATGTCTAACACTTTTCCCATGCATGAGATGAACGATTTGTGACACAGACAAACACACAGACAACAAACTCATATCATCATCATCAAGTGCCCTGCCGCATGGTGTTGGCGATCATGGCCCTCCATATGAATCTATCCCTTGTCGCTGCAAGTACATCTTCCACCCTCTCTGTCCTCAGCTACCCTACAACTACAAGCCTGTTCAATATTTTTCCCTGAATCTACCTGGTGTTCTCTTTCCCTCCAAGCTTTCCTGTTCTGAACAGGTGCTCTAATTCCCCTTTCCTTATAAAATGGCCTATAAATGTTGCTTGTCTTATCCTTTTCTTCTTTATCATTGATCTTCTTGTGTCTGCCTCCATCAAAACAGTCTCTTTTGTCTTCTTTGCTGTCCATGGAACTCTCAAAACAGTCTTCTTAGAAACCACATCTCGGCTGCCTCAATCTTGTTCTGGCGTTTGCGTGTTGACTGTTCACGCCTCACAACCGTACAACATTATCGTTTCGATAGAACATTCAAGACCTCTCTTCAACAAACTGCATTAATTTAAGGCTCTGAGTGACACACGAGCTGTCCAGCCCGCACTCTTTAAGAAGACAGGATGAAATATGCCCAGATCGGATCGTCTGCCATCGTAAACTTACGCCACAAGCAGCTTAGGGCATCCAGTTCAACCTGACTGATGGGCATTTAACCCTTTGACTTCCGCACCCTGTCCACTACCATCCTGTACTATCAACCATTCTAGTAAAGCAAAAACTTAATCTTTTGATTCCCTCACCCTATCCACCAGCTTCCTGCAGGAAGCTGTCTGCCACTTTTCTTTTGAAGTCTGATAAACAAAACAGCAAAACTTGCAATGACCTTCACCTCATATCGATAAAAAAAATATCGTGTAGTATTCGATCTACTTGACACTGACAGACCTGACCACACAGTACAGGTTTAAACGGTTCTCTTTTAACCTTTTGATTCCTGCAGCCTATTCACCAACTGCAAAAACATACCTCAATCAAAGAGTTTAGTTTTTGCTTTGCTAGCATGGTTGACAATGCAGGATGCTGGTGGACATGGTGCAGAATCAAAGAGTTAACCCTACGGTCAGAGTGGCTCGATTCTTAGGTGCTTTATGAAAGAAACAACATTTAAACAAAACAAAACACAACAAAACAAAACAAAACAAGCAAAACAAACAAACAAGGCAGAAACAAGCATCACCTGTGACTCCATCAGCATCATCTCAACTGGCCATGACAACCAACAACATCAACCAGGGGGACAAAATAACAACAACATCAACCAGGGGGACAAAATAACAACAACATCAACCAGGGGACAAAATAACAACAACATCAACCAGGGGGACAAAATAACAACAACATCAACCAGGGGGACAAAATAACAACAACATCAACCAGGGGGACAAAATAACAACAACACTGGCGCAAAGAGTTTGATGAATTTATTAACGAAAATGGATACACAACATTTCAAAACTGGCGCAAACAGTTTGATGGATTTATTAATAAAAACAGATACACAAAATTTCACTATAGTTCACATGTGCGTAGACAGAGAGCTAGCGTGCGAGTAAGAGAGAAGAAGAGAACGAAGGGGAGAAAGAGAGAGAGAGAGATTGAGATAATAATAATAATATATTTTATTTATATAGCGCAAAATCTTGATAAAATCAAATCTAAGCGCTGAGCGTATACATGCATACATACCTACATACATATGAGCGTATACATGCATACATACATGCTTACATACTTACATACATAAATCTAAGCTGAGCGTATACATGCATACATACATACATACATAAATCTAAGCGTATACATACATACATACATACATACGTACGCACATGCATACATAATAATTACAATATTTATATAGCGCAAATCTCGACAAAATCAAATCCAAGCGCCGAAAAGACACACACGCACACACGCACGCACGCACACACCGCACACACACACACACACACACACACACACACACACACACACACCACACACACACACACATGCATGGCCACAAATGGGGAGAAAAGAATAAAAGCAATAAAAGCAAGAATAAAACCAATGGAAAAACCACAGAGAGCACATCATATACAATTATATATTAAAACAAAGTGATTCCCCTCCGAGCGGAGACAGGCTGCAGAGGGGGGTTGAATGAGGTTAGGATTTTATGCAGAGGAGAAAAGGTGAGTTTTGAGAGCGGACTTGAAGGAGGCAAAAGTAGGTTGCTGACGGACTGAGAGAGGAAGTTTGTTCCAGGAGAGTGGACCAGAAACAGAGAAGGCTCGTGGACCATAGGTATTGAGCTTAGTGCGTGGAAAGCGAAAAGTCAGAGGATCGGAGGCAGAGCGGAGGGTACGTGAGGGAACATAGATCTCAAGTAGGCTTGACAGGTAATCGGGGGCTGCGTTATTGAGGCTTTTGTAGCACATGGTGTCTAGTTTGTACTGTATGCGCTTTGATACAGGGAGCCAGTGAAGTTGTGCCAGGAGAGGAGATATGTGGTCAGCTTTTTTCTTTTTGAGTACAAGGCGTACAGCATTGTTTTGAATGCGCTGTAGGATGTGAATGGTGGAGGCAGGAAGACCAGACAGGAGTGAATTGCAATAGTCAATGCGCGACATTATGAAGGAGAGAACGAGTTTTTGCAGTTGTTTCGACAGAGAGATACTTCCTGATCAGGCTTATACGATGGAGATGATAGTAGCAAGATCTGGCAGTTTGAGAAACAAAGTTGTTCATGGACAGGGTAGAGTCAATGCAGACACCAAGGTTTTTAGCTGAATCAGAAATTAATAATAATAATAATTACAATATTTATATAGCGCAAAATCTTGATAAAATCAAATCTAAGCGCTGAAACAGACACACACGCAGGCACGCACGCTCGCACACACACGCACGCACACATACAGACACACACACACACACACACACACACACACACACACACACACACACACACACACACACACGCATGGCTATAAATGGGGAAAAGAATAAAAGCAATAAAAGCAAGAATAAAAGCAATGGAAAATTATAGAGAGCATAGCATACAATTATATATTATAACCATGTGATTCCCTCCGAGCGGAGACAGGCTGCAGAGGGAGGGTTGAGTGAGGTTAGGATTTTATGCAGGAGAGAAAAGGTGAGTTTTGAGAGCGGACTTGAAGGAGACAAAAGTAGGTTGCTGACGGACTGAGAGAGGAAGTTTGTTCCAGGAGAGTGGACCAGAAACAGAGAAGGCTCGTGGACCATAGGTATTGAGCTTAGTGCGTGGAAAGCGAAGAGTCAGAGGATCAGAGGCAGAGCGGAGGGTACGTGAGGGAACATAGATCTCAAGTAGGCTTGACAGGTAATCGGGGGCTGCGTTATTGAGGCTTTTGTAGCACATGGTGTCTAGTTTGTACTGTATGCGCTTTGATACAGGGAGCCAGTGAAGTTGTGCCAGGAGAGGAGATATGTGGTCAGCTTTTTTCTTTTTGAGTACAAGGCGTGCAGCATTGTTTTGAATGCGCTGTAGGATGTGAATGGTGGAGGCAGGAAGACCAGACAGGAGTGAATTGCAATAGTCAATGCGAGACATTATGAAGGAGAGAACGAGTTTTGCAGTTGTTTCGACAGAGAGATACTTCCTGATCAGCTTTATACGATGGAGATGATAGTAGCAGGATCTGGCAGTTTGAGAAACAAAGTTGTTCATGGAGAGGGTAGAGTCAATGCAGACACCAAGGTTTTTAGCTGAATCAGAAATTGGGACTGATGTGTTACATAATGGGAGAGAAAGAGGAGGCAGCTGAGAAAGTTTCTGACGGGTGCCAATGAGGATAGCTTCTGTTTTGTCGTCATTAAGCTGAAGTCTAGAGAGAGATTGAGAGAGACAGACAGACAGACAGACAGACAGAGAGAGAGAGAGAGAGAGAGAGAGAGAGAGAGAGAGAGAGATTTTGTTACTCAAGGACAGCAGCAGTGAATCCCATCTGACTTGTCTTGAACTAGTCCAAGGCACTCTGCGCCTATAAGCCTGATATTTAAATATTATATTGAAAAACAGCTCAACCAATGTATCTAAAGATAATAAACAGCAGAACCAATACATCTATATTGAAAGACCGCTGAACTAATATATATCTGTACTGAAAAACAGCTGAACCAATACATCTATGAACAAGAGAAAACACAAAATTAGAATACGAACGTGTATTTAATACAACAAGACAAGACAGGCGCAAATCAGTGGCCTTTGTCAAGCGTAAGATTACAAACAAACACCAGATACAAAAATTATGAGAAAAAGACTGAAACTTCCCTGCTGCTGTGTCCAATGTGGGAAAAGGAAAAACTGACTAAGATGACATAATGTGTTTTTGAGTAAATAGGATGTCAGCGCGGAAATGAGAACTCTGACGCACTAGCGAAGAGTAGTGTTTGGAATGTAAAGGATACCAGTATTAAATAATGCATAAAGAAAATATAGGCATATATTCGACAGAATGGGAAAATATTTAATCAAGAGGTATGGCTGATATAAATGCATCGTGCCTAGTGTAACGAATCCGGTCTGACCTTGGAATAGGAAAAAAAAAAACATCCTAAACCAACAACCAAGGGGCTAAAGTCCCCAGAGAAAAAAAACCTTAGTCAGACGCGGCTCGGCCTGTCTTGTGAAAGGAGAATTCAAACAGATTGAATTTAAAATAAAAATGAAAATAAAAGTAAAAATAAAAATAAAAATGAAAATAAAAAGGCATATATGCAGCCGCAAAGCCAATACCTCAATGGTATGGGAAAATGGTGATAATGTGGTCTATTTTAGTGAATCATCATCGAGATAAAACATACATGGACTCAAGGGCACATTAAATGAAGACAATAGTATGCATAAAATCATCCAAGCAGTATAAACATAAATTATACAAAAGAGAAAAGAAATGTTATACCTATACATTCCAGCGAATACATACGCATACACATACACACCAAGGTAACAGTACATGCACACAAAGCCATGTCCAGATAAAAGTACATGAAGTGCCATGATACTGACATCAGTTTAAGGAAATCTTTATGGTTTGTCATTGAGGCCATGTGGCTTGTGAGTACCAAGTTTATCTATAAGATGGGATTCTCTGTCTTTGCTGTCTATGGTGCTTATACTGTATAGAAGCCACAGATCTTTCACTCGGATGTTGTTGAGTGGTCCGACTGGTTGAAATGATTTGAGATAATTTTATCTCTTTGATGTCAGCCAACAGCTAGGCCTATATTGAAAAACACTGAACCAGTATGTCTATACTGAAAAACAGCTGAATCAATGCAACTATATTGAAAAACAGCTGAGTCTATTCCGATAAACAACTGAACCAGTATATCAATATTGAAAAATACTGAACAAAATATAGATCTATATTGAAAAACAGCTGAACCAATGCATATATATATATATATATATATATATATATATATAATAATCATACATACACACAAACAGACACACATACATATACATATGTATATAGGCCTATTGATAAACAGCTGAACCAACATATATCTATACTGAAAAACATCTGAACCAATATATCTATACTGAAAAACATCTGAACCAATATATCTATTTTGATAAACAGCTGAACCAAAACACATACAATGAGAAGGAAGTTGTAAAAATGAATTGTAATAAGATACTGATTTTTATACGTCAACTGGTCAAGCACCTTACAAAAGCATGAGACTTAAAAGCAGACACATGTCAAGCAAATACATGTCAATCCCTAACAATAACAACAAAAATAGCAGTATCAGTATTAGCAATATTACACACCTTTGTAACAAAATTAGCAATAGTATCAGTATTAGCAATAATACTATACACCTTTGTAAAACAAAAGTGTAGTATTAGCAATACTATTATAACCTTTGTAAAAAAAAAAGTGATTTACAAACGTGGAATCAAAGGAAAAGAAGAAATTGCATACAAATTAACCCTTTGACTCCTGCACCCTGTCCACCTGCATCCTCCATTGTCAACCATGCTAGCAAAGCAAAAAGGTAAGTCTTTGACTCACTCACCCTATCCAACAGTTTCCTTAATTAAAAAAGCTGGTGGCTATGGTGGGGAAATCAAAGGGTTACGTTTATGTGTTGGGTAGTAGTACTAGTAGTAGTAGTAGTAGTAGTAATAGTAGTAGTAGTATTTAGTAGTAGTAGTAGTAGTAGTAGTAGTGGTAGTAGTAGTAGTAGTAGTAGTAGTAGTAGTAGTAGTAGTAGTAGTAGTAGTGGTGGTGGTGGTAGTAGTAGTGGTAGTAGTAGTGTTTAAAGTCCAGCCGACTGCGTAGAGCCATATCAGGGCTATAACCATTTCAAAACATACAATACTTTCAACACGAACAAAAGGAAAAGAAAATGAAGTACACATGTATATCAATGCATTCGCGCACATAATCTACAGAGATACCTCTGGCGTTGACCACTCCGTCCAATTTATTCCACAGAGGATTTAAAAAAAACACCTGAAGACAAATTCAAACACAACGAAGGACATTAAAACATACATAAAAACAGGCCTAAATTACCTGAAATTGCTTCCGCATATCTCATTTCCCTAGGCCAAAAATACACTTAATACAACATGTACACAATTATCAATCCTAAGAGAAAGTACGTAAGACTTTATCGAAAACATACAGATCAATGGACCAGCAAGGCAGAAAATGACAGGAAGAAATGACAGAAAGCAAAGGAGGAAGAAAGAAACAAAGAGAGTGATAGAAAAGAGGAAATTTCTAGCACATAATTTCCAGAAAGTGGGGATACTATTTATACAGAAAGATCCCCTGGCATCCCTTCGGGGGATTTGCAGTTGGTGGATAGGGTGCAGGAGTAAAAGGGTTAAGATCAACTTACTCAACAAGTAGGGCATGGGGGTAGGGGTGGGGGGGTGAGACATGTCAACTAATGCTATACTAATGCTATGCTAAAAACTGATGAACCCTAACACATACAACGCCAAAGAATTTATAAAACTCAATTATAATAAAATATCGACTCCATACATAAATCGATCAAATACACTGCAAAAAGTATGACGGATCAAGGCAGAAGCAGTATGGTAAACACATGTCAATCACTAATAACAACAATGTTGATAATAACAACTACAAGAACATCTATAGAATCAACAACATTAACAGCAACAACAGCAACACTAATGATACTACTACTACTACTACTACTACCACTACTACTACTAAGAAGAAGAAGAAGAAGTAACAAGAAGAAGAAGAAGAAGAGTAGTGTGCAGATATGTCTAACTCGTAACAATAATAACGATGAAAATAGCGAAATAGCAATTGCATATTTTCTTAGGGAGGTGGGAGGGACTATTGACGGAAACATACGGAGGAAAGACAGAAAAAGAAATCGATGGACTGACAGCTTTGAGAAATAGAAAGAGAAACCACTTACAGAGACCCAGGCCTTGCCAGACAACCAACAGAGCTGAAAGAATCTGGTGAACAGTCTTCTCATTGCGAGGATCCCTAAATGACTCTTCACAGAGTTGAGAGAGAAGAATAGTGAGAAGGAGGAGGAGGAGGATGGGACTGTGAAAGTTGTAAAAGAAATGTGAAAAGTCACAAAATACACGAAACACCTGCTAACATACACACAAGCCAGAATAGCACGAAACAGTGCAGAAAGGACAGTCAGTGATCACTTTAGTCCCTACAGTCACACGATCAGGTCACACCAGACTGCTGCTGTGTGTATACATTCGCCTGAGCCATGATGATATTTTGTCTCAAGTTTCAACTTCCTTGCCCTCCACTTTTCTTCTCTTCATTTCTCGCAATGACTGCCTTTCGATAAGCAGACACTTGCCTGACGAACATGACCTCGTCGATCACAACCCACGGAAGTCCCAGACTGCGAATTCTGTCTAATCTGCAACGGGGATCACTCCCCACAAGTCTGGACACTTCAAGGGATGCTGCAGACAACAAACTACGAGGTTGCTTCATGACTGAGTGAAGAAACTTCACCATAGGAGAGTCCTCGTCTTCAAGCAATATCAGCTGTATTTTAGGTGAACTTCGAGCCAGGAAAGACAACTCGCTGTTGTTTACTGCCCCTGTTTCATACAGCAGGATGGCCTCTGGCAGAAGTCTGCGAGAGACGGCATCGTGAAACAATGGAAAGTGCTTGGCACGGTCCGTATTCGAATGCACTTCTGCCCCATCAACTTCTGACCCGTAATGCAAAGGTTTACACGCTGATAACAGAAAGGCAGCAAAATCATCTGAAACGCACGTTTCTGTCTCGTTGCATGAGCACATGCGGTGATGAATGGCATTTATTTGGTGACGAAGCAGCGACAGACGTTTCGAGAGCACACGCTCAAGATGGAAGTATATGTCTGTCATGAACGTGTCCTCTTCTTCGAATGTGTCGAACAATGCAAATATTTTGTGCGGGTAATACGCCAAAACTATGCATTCAGCAAACGATGACAACAGGAAACTATGATGTTCTAGTATCATGCTTTTCAAACCAACCATCGCGTCTCTGTGTTTTTCTCCCAGAGTACGGGGGTTCTCCGAATTCGTTACTGCCATCAACAAGCGATCCCATAGGATACGGATAATACACGTAGAGAGGGGATTTGCTTTTACTATGTCCAGTGCTTTATGGTACTGTCCCTGTTCAACGAGCGTTTCAATGTCTACCCTTTGGGATGGATGTGTTGCAAAACCTGACATTGCAACAATAACAAACCTGAAACACACAGAGCACACACACACACAGACACACACACAACACACACACACACACACACACACACACACACACACACACACACACACACACACACACACACGGCACACACATGGCACACACACTTTGTAATCACTTTGCATCATATATGTCCATGAATCAAACTAATGAATTTTCTTGTCTTAAATTAACAAGTTGGATACACACACACACAGACATGCTCTCCTCTCTCTCTCTCTCTCTCTCTCTCTCTCTCTCGCCCTTTTACACACACACACACGCACACGCACACGCTCACACACACACACACGCGCGCGTGCGCACACAGAAAGAGAAAAACAGAGAGAGAGAGAGAGTGAGCGAGTAACTCGTAATTGATTTGCATTATATACCCAGGGCTAGCGAAATCCACTCGCCCGGTCGCACAATGCGAGTAAAAAAAATCTGTCGGGCGAGTCAAAATCAAAAACTACCAGTCCGTTGGGCGAGTGACAACTCTGACCCCTGCAGTTATAATTTATTTCGATTTTTCAAACTTTCCGATCTGCCAACTAATTTCGTCTGCAATGATTGAGTCTGCCAATGTACGCGTGAAAACGAGGCTGTCTAGGGAAAGGCAACTCTTGCTTCTCACAGGCCTGTGAGTGAAGAGAGTCCATGCGATACGATCGAGTGTTTACACATCAGTGATCTTACGCCCAATCTGTCAGTTTTGGTCGAACAGTTAGAAGCTTCCAACTGAGTACGGAAACCAGAAAAAAATAATGCAACATGTATTATCGAGATCAAGGGAGGAGGAGGGGAAGAGAATGTGTGTGCTGTTGGAAAGGAAATTCGAGAGACAAGAGCAAATTTGCATCACTTCATTGGATGATTCCATCAAAGAAACTACTTTAGAAGCATGGACGCTACTTGACGATTTTTCTTGCATTGTCATCACTTGTCTCTCAGAACATAAATTTCTATTAGAGTGGATTAAATATTTTGAAAGTGTTTCCCTTCACACTGAACTATGGAAGTCAAGAACACACACACACACACACACACACACACACACACACACACGCACGCACGCACGCACGACACACACACACACACACACACACACACACACACACTAAAGAGACATAATACTTATACAACAACAAATCGAAAATTTTGGAAAAAGAAAAATCAAAAATAAAACAAAACACATACGCGCACACAGTCACACACACACACACACACACACACACACACACACACACACACACACAGTCCACACACACACACACACACACACACACACACACACACACACACACAATCAACCAGTCAACAAAAGCCAACAGATAGGCTACATAGTTCAGTACCACTACAGACCAAGCCAACAGATAGGTGTAGCTGGTGATCCAATGAAACAAAAACAATTTCTTTAAAAAGCAGCAAACTAACCATCTTTGTGTATAAAACTGCCAATTGTTCTGCTAGAGTTGTTTTTAATGAACATACTTACCAAGTCTCACCAGTGCCAACATTTCTCACTGTGTTACGCGCGTGCTACACAGACATATGTTATCTCTCTCTCTCTCTCTCTCTCTGTTCCTCTCTCCTCTCTCTCTCTCTCTCTCTCTCTCTTAATGGTTTCCTACTCTGTCTCTTTTCTCTCCCTCCACACACACTCACACTTTAAAAGTAAATGATTAAAATTCTGAAAGGGGAAAAATATTGTAGGATGACGATGAGGTAATTTGCAAGCAAAACGTAACAAATGATCAGTTGGATTAAAATAAACTAAAGAATTCTCTCAAACCTACACAGAGAATCCATGTAAACTTTGAGATCAGTCAGCTGCCTTTTACATCTTCGTGTTATCACTAGATTTTCCACTAGACAAAGCCTCTAGAAACAAACTATATGGTATTGGTGAATAAAACACCACAAGATACATTTCATTTTAAACAATACGAATAAACGAAAATCAAATTCATTATGAAGCTTCTACCGGTATGAGTGATAACACACGATACACAAACAGAACAAGTGGACACCAACATAATTGTAAAGCGTCCATCACAGAAAAACAGCAAGCCAGTTTGAACACTGTATGATCTGAGCATTGTACTGTATATACCAGGTTCCCCAGTTAACCCTTTGACTCTGACACCCTATCTGCCAACTGCAAAAACTGAACTCTTTGACTCCCTCACACTATCCACCAGCTTCCTGCAGCAAGCTGGTGGACAAGGTGAGGAAGTCAGAGGGTTAAATTTTGATTTGCTTGCATGGCTGACAATGCAGGATGGTGGTGGACAGGGTACGGAAGTCAAAAGGTTAAAGCCCAGCCGACTGCCTAGAGCCATATCAGAGCTATAACCGCTTCAAAACATACAAAACTTCAACAGGAAAAAAAAAATTAAGTCTACATATCGATACATTCGCGCACATAATCTAAGCCAGGCTCCTGGCGTTGACCACTTCGTCCAATTTATCGCATAGAGGATTTAAAAAAACTCCTGAATACAAATTTAAGCATACCTAAGGACACCAAAACACACACATATATGTAGGCCTATATATATATATAAACAAGCATAAATTACCTAAAATTGCTTCCAGATATCTCACCTCCCTAGAGCCAAAAATGCACTTAATGCATGAACCCAATGATCAATCCTAAGGAAAAATACAGGTGAATGGACCAGCAAGGCAGAAAATAATAGAAAGAAATGACAGAAAGCAAAGGAACAAGGCAGAAACAAAGAGAGTGACAGAAAAGAGGAAATTTCCAGCACAGAATTTCCAGAAGGAAGGGATATTATTTATACTGAGACTGTGAAAGAGCCCCCGGCATCCCCACGCGGGTGCCTGTTACATAGACGAAGTTCAAAACCTGATTGATTCATTGATTGATTGATGGATTGATTTCAGTTTTACGTCAACACTCAACCTCAGATGTCATGGCCGACGGGGAAAAACCATCCCAGGGAAGTGGGTGAAGGGGGAATTATGAAAAAAAAGAGAGAAAAAATATATTTGTGTGTATAAATATATATATATATATATATATATGTATATATATAATATATATATATATATATATATATATATATAGGCCCTATATATATATATATATATAGGCCTATATATATATTATATATATATATGTGTGTGTGTGTGTGTGTGTGTGTGTGTGTGTGTGGTGTGTGTGTGTGTGTGCATGTATGTATGTATATTATGTGCGCACTCAAACTCGCGTGCACATTCATACATACACTCAAAACTTACACCGAAACGCGCACACACACACACACACACACACACACACACACACACACACACACACACACATTTACACACGCACACAGTTACGCAAATGCACACACACACACACACACATACACACACACACACACACACACACACACACACACACACACACACTGCACACACACGTACACACACTGACGCTCACACACACCTTGCACGCATACATATTCAATACGTGTATCATGTTACATAGTGCTATACACATGACATGTAATACACACACAACATGCAAACACACACACATACACGCACATAAATAGGTAAAATGCGCACTCCCGCACACACAAACATATATACAATAGACACACAAAGACAGACAGAAAGACACATAATAGCAACACAAACACACACACATTCATACAAACAAGCAGATAGGGCCTATAGACAAAGTGGTTAAAAATACAGACACACGTACACGCACAAACACACACGCGCGGCACACACATTTAGACACACACACACGTGCAAGCGCATGTACACACACACGCATGCACACACACGCTCGCACAATACACAAGCATTCACGCGCGCACTCACGCACACATACACATACACAGACACGCACACACACAAACACACGTACGCACACATGCACACTCACGCACACAAACATGCACACACATCATTATGATAATCATAGACAAAAAGATGATGTAGACAGACAAGAGCACACACACACACACGCACATATACACGCACGCGCGAGCTCACACACACACACACACACGTCATAGACAAAAATGTAAAAAGACAAAAGCACACACACGCGCGCGCGCGTTCACACACACACACACACACACACACACACACACACACACACACACAACGTCACAGACAAAAATTTAGGGTGAGAGTGTGCGTGTGTTGTGCATGTCATTGTGTGTGTATGTGAGTTGTGTGTGTGTGTGTGTATGTTGTGTGTGTGTGTGTGTGTGTGTGTGTTGTGTGTGTGTGTGTGTGTGTGTGTGTGTTGTGTTTGTGTGTGTGTATTTCTTTGGCAGATCATTTAGTATGGAATGTTACATTTATTAGGTCTACAATATTTTCATTTTAAGTGTTTGTGTTGCAAACTCCAGCTGAATAAGAATGAAAGACATGTGAGCACATTATGTAATCATTATCATAAACTTTGAATGACAATGAAATCTAGTTGTTAGTAACGAAGGTTGTGACTATAATGTCAGTTTTTGACATTAATCTTTAGACCTGTTTTTTGTTTTTTTTCAAAGTATATTGAGATTTACTAGATCTATCTGACATAAAGAATATTGGCTGGAGGACATGTGTAGCAAATTTCAGGCTCATTGATTGACAGATGTCGAAGTTAATAGTTTCTTTTGTTCACAGATGAAAAAACGTTAAGCCACTTACAAAGGTGCAACTTAGAAAAACTCAACAAACTGAAAGGGGTCCAGGGGCTGGCAGCGCCCCGTATAGGGGGTCTGAAGCTTTTTCAAAAAACAGATTTTTCGTTTCTGACTTGAAAAAACGAATTCCGTGTCGTCAAACGGAAAAAGTTGCATCCATGCAATTAAGGCAATTAATTAGTTAATTACATTTTAATGAAAAGCTATTTCAGTTCAAAATTACCAGTTATCTCAGGCTGACCAAGCTCTTTGTAACTGTATTCATTCTAGTTTTTTGCTTTGCCTATAGGCCCTACTTGACAAAGTTATGCATCGTTAGGCCTATATCACCAAAACTGAAAAAAAGTCACCGTTTTTCTTTCATGAGTCTAACGTAAAAATTCATTCTTTAAAAAATCATAACTTTCGTCACAATTACCCAATCTAATATTTAGGCCTATACCACTGTAAAGGTACTTTTTTCTTCTTGATGCTGATATCAATTAGGGGGTGTGTGTGTCTGTCATGTGAGACGAGTTTAAATACAGATTATTAGCTAGTTGTGTTGTGATAAAGACCTTTAATGATTTATCTATTTACTTCATATATATATATATGTGTGTGTTCCTTTTTTGAAGGTACACATATGGTGTCCCCAGGTGGTCACCCATCCTAGGCACTAACCAGGCCCGACGTTGCTTAATTTACATGCAACTTCGGTAATCGGACGAGAACCAGTGTTATCAACGTGGTGACAAAAGCACACACACACATGCACACATGCACACACACACACACACACACACACACACACACACACACACAACATACACACACACACCTACACCCACACACACACACACATACACATACACACACACATACACACACACATACACACACACACACACACACACACACACACTCACTCACTCACACGCAACACAACACACAAAGACAAAACACACACACACACATACACACACACACACACACACACACACACACACACACACACACCACACACACACACACACACACACACACACACCAGCAACAACAACAACAACAACACACCCCATAGACAAAACTGTAGACAGGCAAAACCAGACAGACAAAGACGAGAATAAGACCTTCAGGTTGTATCGCGCTTAAGTTCGTGTTACTGTTAACCTTTCACATCACGCATACCTCAGACAGAGTACACTGGTAAGTTGTCTTGTTTAGTGTAGGCAGAAACTCCACTGATCAACCTGAAACTAAGAAGAGTGCAGGGCAACACAGGTCTTCAAGTAAATAGGGTGCTTCAGTTCAGTGTCTTGCCACATCACACATCAAACTCAAATAGTGTACTTCAGTGTCTTGCCACATCACACATCAAATTCAAATAGTGTACTTCAGTGTCTTGCCACATCATACATCAAACTCAAATAGTGTATTTCAGTGTCTTGCCACATCACACATCAAACTCAAATAGTGTATTTCAGTGTCTTGCCACATCACACATCAAATTCAAATAGTGTACTTCAGTGTCTTGCCACATCACACATCAAATCAAATAGTGTATTTCAGTGTCTTGCCAAATCACACATCACATTCCCATGGCATGTAGAGAGCGTGTGTAGCAATGACGTCGTCCAACACAAGTCAGCCAAAGCAGACTGACAGTTATGCCCCGCGTTCAAACAGATATCACGTGAGCAAGGGCTGTAGTAGGGTTACGTGGGGCACTGGCGCGAATCAAACTTAACCCTTTGACTCCTGCACCCTATCCACCAGCTGCAAAAAATTTGACCATCCGACTCCCTCATCCCCTAGCAGTCCCCAGTAGTTCAGTTGGTTTGAGCGTTGGATTCACATGCTAATCACGGCTGTACAAATGCTGCCATTTCTCACCATTTAGGCAGGCCTGGCCAGCTCACACTTACACCGCCTGACCTCCCCACCCCCCTTCCCTTTCCCCAGCTCTTATCTCTGGCACAGGTGCCTGCTTGCAGGCGCTAGGCTGGAATCGCTTCTCTGTTATCTGTTAAACTAACACAGTCCATGTACTTAATACAAAAGCATGCAGTGTCCGCCTCAAACTTTGTTGGGGCAAAAGAATTGAGCACACAATTAGACAAAAGACTGTTCTTTTGTTCTGTGCAGTCTGTTTTGCTTAGTAATTTGTTGTGGTGCCTGGTTTATCTACTTTTTACGGAAAATATGAACTTTGTGTGTTAAAGTATACACAAAAGGATTAACAGAACAAATCGGTTTGTGTGTGCGCGTGTTTTTTCATCATTTATTAGGGTGGTTTCATGGTGAGCTACTAATTTAGTATGTGATTTGTTTGTGTCTAATCAAAACAGTATGGAGACAGAACATTCAAAGCAGTTGCTTTTAAAAAAGATTACATTTATTGTATGGAATGTGTGGTGGGCGCTCAAAAAGAACGGCAGAAACTAGTGTAAAATTTTTGCAGAAATATAGACACTGAACTAAAGGCATTTCACATATATAAACCTTCGGTCAGACAGAGAAGGCATTCAGAAACATTTTGTCAAAAATGTCACTCCAGACTGATCAATTTGAAAAAAACAAAGCTCAAACAATTCACCTATGTCCCTTTGAGACATAGAAAACTCGGCAGCCCTGTGGTTCAATCTGATCAGTCACTTCAGATTAGTGACTGCTCTGTGTGTTCACAGTTTTGTGAACAAAGAAAAGGTGGCAAACCAGTAAAACGATCAGGAAGGCCAAAGCAAACAGCAGTGAAACACAGAACAAGCACAGTCTGGCCCATATCTGTGTCTCTATCTTTCCCCTGTCAGTGGAGTAATTAAAGCTGACCTGCTCGGAACCGTGGAATAACTCTTGCCTTTGGGTGAGTGGAATGGCATGCAGAGTGATAGTGTGTCACTGTGTGAGCAAACTGTATGAATGGAAAGTTGCATCTTTGTGAAAAGGAAGTTTAAAACTTCACTTGTTTTTCTAATTGTGTATGTTTTATGATTAGTGCTGCTTCAAACACTCGCATTCAACACAGTCTCTTTGAGGTGCATGCAACTTTTTATAGGCCATGTTTGGTTTTGTTTTGTTGAGAAATTTCTTCTCTATTCATTTCTATGCATGTTGTATAACTGTAAGCACATTAAGAAAAGAAAACAACGAAAGTGAAACCAAGTGATTTTTTTGTCTGGCTAAGCAGCTGTGCATTGGGTGGGGAATACCGCGTGTGTGTGTGATACGCGAAAGAGCGCGGCAGCAGTCTTGTGCGGTGCTGGCACGCGCTAATCTTACAACCGTCTTACAACCGGTCAGCGTGCTGTGCGTCAGTCCGGCGGGCTGGGTCAAGATATCACATTCCTCTGCGCGTACGGGGAGTTTCCTCCTAACTAAAGGGAACGGAAAGAACAGCCGTGTAATGGTTGTGGGTTCGAATCCCGGTGTGCGCTACATTAAAACTGGCCTTCTCACTGTCCCATCTTAACATCATTGTTGTTGTGATGGAGTCAGTATAGGATTAGGTAAATCCCCCCTTCCCCCACTTCCCTGGGATGGTTATCCCCGTTGGCCATATCACCTCACCTGAAGTGGGTGTCCACGTAAAAACTGAACCAAATCAAATCAAATCTCCCTGATCCTATCCACCTTTGCAGGAAACTGGTGGATAGGGTGAGGGGAGTCAGAGTGTAACGTTTTTTTGCTTTGGTAGCATGATTTGTCACCAGATCTGTTTTCACTTTACAGCGAAAACATCATGAGAAACCTAGAAGAAGACCCTGGATTAAAGGTTGGAGGGAAATTGATAAACAACATTCGATATGCAGATGACACCGTGCTAATTGCAGAAAGTGAAAAGAGACCTACAAAACCGTGTGAATATACTAAAAATAGAAAGCAAAGGTAAGGGGTTGGAACTAAACAGCAGGAAGATTGAAGTCATGGTGATCAGTAAAAAACATGAAATCCCCTCATGCAAAATAACAGCAAATGGCACAACCTTGACACAGGTTGATAAATTAAAATATCTGTGAACGATCATTTCATCAGACGGCAGATGCACATCAGAAATAGCCGGCAGAATCGGCCAAGCCAAAACAGCATTCAAGAAGATGACAAAAATTCTTACCAACAAATGCCTATCAATTAACATCAGGAAGAGAGTTCTTGAATGTTATATAGAACCAATACTGTTGTATGGATGCGAGGCATGGACAGTCAACAAACAAAGCCAGAACAAGATTGAGGCAGCCGAGATGTGGTTTCTTAGAAGAATGTTGAGGGTTCCATGGACAGCAAAGAAAACAAACAAGACAGTCTTGATGGAGGCAGACACAAATAGATCACTCATAAGGAAGATTAGGAAAAGACAGGCAACATTTATAGGCCATTTTATGAGGAAAGGGGATTTGGAGCACCTGGTCACAACGGGAAAGCTGGAGGGAAAGAGAGCACCGGGTAGACTCAGGGAGAAAATGCTGGGCGGACTTGCAGAGTGGCTGGGGACGAGGAGGGTGGGGGAGATGCTAGGGGCAACGAGAGATAGAGGCAGAAGGAAGTCCATGATTGCCAACGCCATGCGGCAGGGCACCTGATGATGATGATGGGCATGGTACCATGACAACGCAGGATTGCTGGTGCACAGGGTTGCGGGATTTAAAGGGTTAAACCTTTCGTCGTCTTGTTTTATCAGAATCTCCGCGGACTGTGGTCAACACTGGTCACGTTAGTCAAGTACAGCCCTCAAGCAAACCATGACTTCAGTCTTCCTGCTGTTTAGTTCCAACCCCTTACGTGAACAGAGCGGTCAGTGACACGTCGACAGATACCAGCACGTTTGCCAATTGTTTTCCAAGAGGGCCATTGCCACATAAACCTACATTGTCGTCACATTTTGGCCAGAAAGATAAGGGCCAGCCCTTTGACACTGTGTGACACGATGATCATATGCGTGGAAGTGTCTCCGGGTAAGGGGCTAGGGGGATAAGACAGACAGATAGACAGACAGCAGACGAACATGTCGACAGACGCTCACATATATTCAGAATACACACACATATGAACAAAAACACACACCTCCAGCTGAGTGTTACTTACATATAGGGCCGGCCCCCTTCCCCTCCCCCCCCCTCCACGAAGTCTCCCTCTATTTCCCCAACAGCCAACTGTGTTACTTACATATATGACCCCCTCCTGGGGACAGGGAAGGTGGAGGAGATGCTTGAGGCAACAAGAGATAGAAACAGATGGAAGTCCATGATCGCCAACGCCATGCGGCAAGGCACCTGATGATGATGAGGATGACCCCTCCCCTCCCCTCCCCTCCCCTCCCCGAAGTCTCCCTCTATTTCCCCAACCTCCAACGGTCGCGCGCTCGTAACAAAGCCGTTGCACTGATGAACAGGAATGAGAACTCTTCCTTGATACGTGGTCCTGCTTTTAGAGCAGTTCTTTCCCCTGTATAGAAACTACAACTTGCATTTCGTGTAGTTTCTTTTTTGGTCACACAACAAAGACGTTATAAATTTGAACAACGTCTTTGGGTCACAGTGGCTTTACTGTGTAAAATTCGGGCTGCTCTCTCTGGAAAGAGCGCGTCGTCTTGGTGTGGCAGTACCCATTTTCTTTGTTTTGTGTATTCGTGTAGTTCTATTCACTCAAGAAAATAGATGTTGGTGTTTACATATTGAACTCAGCCCACCTGGGACAAGCTGTGTTGTGTAAAGTTCTAGAATAAAACTGTATAAACAGGGCCTACACACTGTTCACGTATTAACCCTTTGACTCTGGCACCCTATGTAGGCTACCAACTGCAAAAACTTAACTCTTCGACTCCCTCACGCTATCCACCAGCTTGCTAGCTTTGTTGACAATGCAGGATTCTGGTGGACAGGATGCGGGAGTCAAAGAGTTAAAGTAGTCGTCTTTTAGTTCGGTACACTCTGTTCTTCGCTGTGTCCTTATGTAAGACTTTCTATTGGGATGTTGATAATTCAAGCTGTTCGCTTGTTTTATATTGGTTTACAAAGTTGTGTGTGTGTGTGTGTAGTGTGTGGATGTGTGTGTTGTGTGTGTGTGTGTGTGTGTGTGGTGTGTGTGTGTGTGTGTGTGTTGTTGCGTTGTGGTGTGTGTTATGTGTATGTATGTATGTGTGTGTGTGTGTGTATGTGTGTGTGTATGTGTGGTGTGTATGTCTGGTATGTGTGTGTATGATGTGTTGTGTGTGTGTATGTCTGTGTATGTGTGTGTATATGTGGGTGTGGGGGGGGGAGGGGGTTTAATCTATATTTTTAAGCTGAATTCCAAAACAAGTGTGACTGATCGAGTTCAAGTAAACAGGAACCAGGAAAAAAACGCAAAAAAGAATCAGACCGCGTATTTAATACAACCAGACAAGACAGCGTAAAATTTCAGCCAACTGGACGAAGCAGCAGGGAAGTTTCAGTCTTTTTCTCCTAATTTTTGTATTTGGTGTTTGTTCGTTTATGATCTTACGTCTACGCTTGACAATGGCCAGTTGGCCGAAAATTTGCGCCAGTCTTGTCTGTTTGTATTGAATACGCATTCTGATTCTTTTTTCGTGTTTTTATCTGGGTTCTAAGGAGAAATGTCAAATGGTCCTCAGTTATTAACAGCAAGTCCAAGACGTTCCATTTGGAATGAGTTCTCTGAAATTTTAGGAAGTTGTTTGCCTTATATTTAGTGGGCGTCTGGGGCACAGAGAGAGAGAGAGAGAGAGAGAGAGAGAGAGAGAGAGAGAGAGAAAGAGAGAGAGAGAGAGAGAGAGAGGGCGGGGTGAGAACAACGAAAGCATTTGGCAATGATCAGACCTGGTCCTATCTTGCCAATTTACACTGCCAAGGCAGTGCATGATATTGTGCATATATATGTTTGAGAACAATTTGATCTTTGCCTGACTGAATGAGCTGTTGATTTGCTGAATAAAGTTCACTATCAGTACCTCCTATCATTATGTCCTCCTGGTTTGAATATGAACTGAAGGCAGAGATCAAAAAGAACTTAGGTAGTCAATATGTCTAACACTTTTCCCATGCATGAGATCAAAGATTTGTGACACAGACAAACACACAGACAACAAACTCATCATCATCATCATCATCATCATGTGCCCTGCCGCATGGTATTGGCGATCATGGCCCTCCACACGAATCTATCCCTTGTCGCTGCAAGTACATCTACCACCCTCTCTGTCCTATGCCACCCTACAAGCCTGTTCAATACTTTTCCCTGGATTTGCCTCTTTCCCTTCCTTCAAACTTTCCTGTTGTGAACAAGTGCTCTAATTCCCCTTTCCTTATAAAATGGCCTATAAATGTTGCTTGACTTTTCATCGTCTTCTTTATCATTGATCTTCTTGTGTCTGCCTCAATCAAAACAGTCTCGTTTGTCTTCTTTGCTGTCCATGGAACTCTCAAAACAGTCTTCTTAGAAACCACATCTCGGCTGCCTCAATCTTGTTCTGGCTTTTGCGTGTTGACTGTTCACGCCTCACAACCGTACAACATTACCTGTTCGATATAACATTCAAGACCTCTCTTCAACAAACTGCATCAATTTAAGGCTCTGAATGACGTAACGAGCTGTCCAGCCCGCACTCTTTAAGAAGACAGGATGAAATATGCCCAGATCGGTTGGTGGATAGGGTGCAGGAGTAAAAGGGTTAAGATCAACTTACTCAACAAGTAGGGCAAGGGGGTGGGGTGGGGGGGTGAGACATGTCAACTAATGCTATACTAATGCTATGCTAAAAACTGATGAACCCTAACACATACAACGCCAAAGAATTTATAAAACTCAATTATAATAAAATATCGACTTCCATACATAAATCGATCAAATACACTGCAAAAAGTATGACGGATCAAGGCAGAAGCAGTATGATAAACACATGTCAACCACTAATAACAACAATGTTGATAATAACAACTACAACATCTATAGAATCAACAACAATAACAGCAACAACAGCAACACTAATGATACTACTACTACTACTACCACTACTACTACTACTAAGAAAGAAGAAGAAGAAGAAGTAACAAGAAGAAGAAGAAGAAGAGTAGTGTGCAGATATGTCTAACTCGTAATGTTCAATAATAACGATGAAAATAGCGAAATAGCAATTGCATATTTTCTTAGGGAGGGGGGGGGGGAACTATTGACGGAAAGAGATGGAGGGAAGACAGAAAAAGAAATCGATGGACTGACAGCTTTGCAAAATAGAAAGAGAAACCATTTACAGAGATCCAGGCCTTGGCAGACAACCGACAGAGCTGAAAGAATCTGGTGAACAGTCTTCTCAGCGCGAGGACCCCTAAATGACTCTTCACAGAGTTGAGAGAGAAGAATAGTGAGAAGGAGGAGGAGGATGGGACTGTGAAAGTTGTAAAAGAAATGTGAAAAGTCACAAAATACACGAAACACCTGCTAACATATACACAACAAGCCAGAATAGCACGCAACAGTGCAGAAAGGACAGTCAGTGATCACTTTAGTCCCTACTTTAGTCCCTACAGTCACACGATCAGGTCACACCAGACTGCTGCCATGATGATATTTTGTCTCAAGTTTCAACTTCCTTGCCCTCCATTTTTGCTCTGTTCATTTCTCGCATTTCGATAAGCAGACACTTGCCTGACGAACATGACCTCGTCGATCACAACCCACGGAAGCTGCAGACTGCGAATTCTGTCTAATCTACAACGGGGATCACTCCCCACAAGTCTGGACACTTCAAGGGATGCTGCAGACAGCAAACTACGAGGTTGCTTCATGACTGAGTGAAGAAACTTCACCATAGGAGAGTCCTCTCTTCAAGCAGTATCAGCTGTATTTCAGGTGAACTTCGAGCCAGGAAAGACAACTCGCTGTTGTTTACCGCCCCTGTTTCATACAGCAGGATGGCCTCTGGCAGAAGTCCGTGAGAGACGGCATCGTGAAACAATGGAAAGTGCTTGGCACGGTCCGTATTCGAATGCACTTCTGCCCCATCAACTTCTGACCCGTAATGCAAAGGTTTACACGCTGATAACAGAAAGGCAGCAAAATCATCTGAAACGCATGTTTCTATCTCATTGCATGGGCAGATATAGCGATGAATGACATGCCTGATGCTTCTGTACCCTTCGATGCCCAGAGTTTTATGGTAATGAAGCAGCGACAGACGTCTCGATAGCCGACGCTCAAAATGGAAGTATATGTCTGTCATGAACGTGTCCTCTTCTAATGTGTCGAATGTGTCGAACAATGCAGATGTTTTGTGCGGGTAATACGCCGAAACTATGCACTCAGCAAACGACGACAACAGGAAAGCATGATGTTCTAG
>JAPXFY010000027.1:33825846-33943346 GCA_030674185.1 Monoplex corrugatus | reverse complement strand
TGCTACATTAAAACTGGCCTTCTCACTGTCCCATCTTAACATCATTGTTGTTCTGGGGGTGTCAGTATAGGATTAGGTAAGTCCCCCCTTCCCCCACTTCCCTGGGATGGTTATCCCAGTCGGCCATATCACCTCACCTGGTTAGTGCCGAGGAAACTGGTGGATAGGGTGAGGGGAGTCAGAGGGTAACGTTTTTTTGCTTTGGTAGCATGGTTTGTCACCAGATCTGTTTTCACTTTACAGCGAAAACATCATGAGAAACCTAGAAGAAGACCCTGGATTAAAGGTTGGAGGGAAATTGATAAACAACATTCGATATGCAGATGACACCGTGCTAATTGCAGAAAGTGAAAAGAGACCTACAAAACCGTGTGAATATACCAGAAATAGAAAGCAAAGGTAAGGGGTTGGAACTAAACAGCAGGAAGACTGAAGTCATGGTGATCAGTAAAAAACATGAAATCCCCTCATGCAAAATAACAGCAAATGGCACAACCTTGACACAGGTTGATAAATTCAAATATCTGTGAACGATCATTTCATCAGACGGCAGATGCACATCAGAAATAGCCGGCAGAATCGGCCAAGCCAAAACAGCATTCAAGAAGATGACAAGAATTCTTACCAACAAATGCCTATCAATTAACATCAGGAAGAGAGTTCTTGAATGTTATATAGAACCAATACTGTTGTACGGATGCGAGGCATGGACAGTCAACAAACAAAGCCAGAACAAGATTGAGGCAGCCAAGATGTGGTTTCTTAGAAGAATGTTGAGGGTTCCATGGACAGCAAAGAAAACAAACGAGACAGTCTTGATGGAGGCAGACACAAATAGATCACTCATAAGGAAGATTAGGAAAAGACAGGCAACATTTATAGGCCATTTTATGAGGAAAGGGGATTTGGAGCACCTGGTCACAACGGGAAAGCTGGAAGGAAAGAGAGCACCGGGTAGATCCAGGGAGAAAATGCTGGGCGGACTTGCAGAGTGGCTGGGGACGAGGAGGGTGGGGGAGATGCTAGGGGCAACGAGAGATAGAGGCAGAAGGAAGTCCATGATTGCCAACGCCATGCGGCAGGGCACCTGATGATGATGATGAGCATGGTACCATGACAACGCAGGATTGCTGGTGGACAGGGTTGCGGGATTTAAATGGTTAAACCTTTCGTCGTCTTGTTTTATCAGAATCTCCGCGGACTGTGGTCAACACTGGTCACGTTAGTCAAGTACAGCCCTCAAGCAAAGACGTTACGTGAACAGAGCGGTCAGTGACACGTCGACAGATACCAGCACGTTTGCCAATTGTTCCAAGAGGGCCATTGCCACATAAACCTACATTGTCGTCATATTTTGGCCCGAAAGATAAGGGCCAGCCCTTTGACACTGTGTGACACGATGATCATATACGTGGAAGTGTCTCCGGGTAAGGGGCTAGGGGGATAAGACAGACAGATAGACAGACAGCAGACGAACATGTCGACAGACGCTCACATATATTCAGAATATACACACATATGAACAAAAACACACACCTCCAGCTGAGTGTTACTTACATATAGGGCCGGCCCCCTTCCCCTCCCCTCCCCTCCACGAAGTCTCCCTCTATTTCCCCAACAGCCAACTGTGTTACTTACATATAGGGCCCCTTCCCATCCCCTCCCCTCCCATCCCCTCCACGAAGTCTCCCTCTATTTCCCCAACAGCCAACTGTGTTACTTACATATATGACCCCCTCCTGGGGACAGGGAAGGTGGAGGAGATGCTTGAGGCAACAAGAGATAGAAACAGATGGAAGTCCATGATCGCCAACGCCATGCGGCAAGGCACCTGATGATGATGAGGATGACCCCTCCCCTCCCCTCCCCGAAGTCTCCCTTTATTTCCCCAACCCCCAACTGTCGCGCGCTCGTAACAAAGCCGTTGCATTGATGAACAGGAATGAGAACTCTTCCTTGATACGTGGTCCTGCTTTTAGAGCAGTTCTTTCCCCTGTATAGAAACTACATCTTGCATTTCGTGTAGTGAAAGGTCTTTCTCTTTTCAAGCTCCATCGATGTGGAACAGACTGCCAGACTCTCTCAGACATTCAGATTATTTCTCTTCTTTCAAGTCTAAACTTAAAACCCATCTATTTTCTCACAACTAGTCAATGCTGCGTAGGGGTACCACCTATGTCATAGCCGTCTAAGCCTTGTTTTGACATACTGTTTCAGGGTGTGTGTTTTCTATAGCATGTGTTTGTTGTATAATTGAACGTTGTGTGATTTGGTTTTGTAGCAATGCTTGAGATGAGTGAGTGTTGTGCTCGTAGGATTTGTTGGTTTCTGTAGTGGTGGTATTCGTAGTTGTTTGTGAGGTGTGTGGTTGTGTGTGTAGGAGAGGCGAATGCAGTATATTTTTGTAAAGCACTTAGAGAAATTATTTTGTTTAAGTGCTATATAAGAAGCCATTATTATTATTATTATAGTTTCTTTTTTGGTCACACAACAAAGACGTTATAAATTTATTCAACGTCTTTGGGTCACAGTGGCTTTACTGTGTAAAATTCGGGCTGCTCTCTCTGGAAAGAGCGCGTCGTCTTGGTGTGGCAGTACCCATTTTCTTTGTTTTGTGTATTCGTGTAGTTCTATTCACTCAAGAAAATAGATGTTGGTGTTTACATATTGAACTTAGCCCACCTGGGACAAGCTGTGTTGTGTAAAGTTCTAGAATAAAACTGTATAAACAGGGCCTACACACTGTTCACGTATTAACCCTTTGACTCTGGCACCCTATGTAGGCTACCAACTGCAAAAACTTAACTCTTCGACTCCCTCACGCTATCCACCAGCTTTGCTAGCTTTGTTGACAATGCAGGATTCTGGTGGACAGGATGCGGGAGTCAAAGAGTTAAAGTAGTCAAGTCTTTTAGTTCGGTACACTCTGTTCTTCGCTGTGTCCTTATGTAAGACTTTCTATTGGGATGTTGATAATTCAAGCTGTTCGCTTGTTTTATATTGGTTTACAATGTTGTGTGTGTGTTGTGTGTGTGTGTGTGTGTGTGTGTGTGTGTGTGTGTGTGTGTGTGTGTGTGTGTGTGTGCGTGGTGTGTGTGTGTATGTATGTATGTATGTGTGTGTGTGTGTGTGTATGTGTGTGTATGTATGTGTGGTGTGTATGTCTGTGTATGTGTGTGTATGTATGTGTGTGTGTGTGTATGTCTGTGTATGTGTGTGTATATGTGGGTGTGGGGGGGAGGGGGTTTAATCTATAATTTTAAGCTGAAATCCAAAACAAGTGTGACTGCTCGAGTTCAAGCAAACAGGAACCAGGAAAAAAACGCAAAAAAGAATCAGACCGCGTATTTAATACAACCAGACAAGACAGCGTAAAATTTCAGCCAACTGGACGAAGCAGCAGGGAAGTTTCAGTCTTTTTCTCCTAATTTTTGTATTTGGTGTTTGTTCGTTTATGATCTTACGTCTACGCTTGACAAAGGCCAGTTGGCCGAAAATTTGCGTCAGTCTTGTCTGTTTGTATTGAATACGCATTCTGATTCTTTTTTCGTGTTTTTATCTGGGTTCTAAGGTGAAATGTCAAATGGTCCTCAGTTATTAACAGCAAGTCCAAGACGTTCCATTTGGAATGAGTTCTCTGAAATTTTAGGAAGTTGTTTGCCTTATATTTAGTGGGCGTCTGGGGCACAGAGAGAGAGAGAGAGAGAGAGAGAGAGAGAGAGAGAGAGAAGAGAGAGAGAGAGAGAGAGAGAGAGAGAGAGAGAGGGCGGGGGTGAGAACAACGAAAGCATTTGGCAATGATCAGACCTGGTCCTATCTTGCCAATTTACACTGCCAAGGCATTGCATGATATTGTGCATATATATGTTTGAGAACAATTTGATCTTTGCATGACTGAATGAGCTGTTGATTTGCTGAATAAAGTTCACTATCAGTACCTCCTATCATTGTGTCCTCCTGGTTTGGATATGAACTGAAAGCAGAGATCAAAAAGAGCTTAGGTAGTCAGTATGTCTAACACTTTTCCCATGCATGAGATCAAAGATTTGTGACACAGACAAACACACAGACAACAAACTCATCATCATCATCATCATCATGTGCCCTGCCGCATGGTGTTGGCGATCATGGAGCTCCACACGAATCTATCCCTTGTCACTGCAAGTACATCTACCACCCTCTCTGTCCTATACCACCCTACAAGCCTGTTCAATACTTTTCCCTGGATTTGCCTCTTTCCCTTCAAGCTTTCCTGTTGTGAACAAGTGCTCTAATTCCCCTTTCCTTATAAAATGGCCTATAAATGTTGCTTGACTTTTCATCGTCTTCTTTATCATTGATCTTCTTGTGTCTGCCTCAATCAAAACAGTCTCGTTTGTCTTCTTTGCTGTCCATGGAACTCTCAAAACAGTCTTCTTAGAAACCACATCTCGGCTGCCTCAATCTTGTTCTGGCTTTTGCGTGTTGACTGTTCACGCCTCACAACCGTACAACATTACCTGTTCGATATAACATTCAAGACCTCTCTTCAACAAACTGCATCAATTTAAGGCTCTGAGTGACACACGAGCTGTCCAGCCCACACGCTTTAAGAAGACAGGATGAAATATGCCCAGATCGGATCGTCTGCCATCGTAAACGTACGCCACAAGCAGCTCAGGACATCCAGTTCAATCTGACTGATGGGCATTTAACCCTTTGACTTCCGCACCCTGTCCACTACCGTCCTGTACTATCAACCATTCTAGTAAAGCAAAAACTTAACCTTTTGATTCCCTCACCCTATCCACCAGCTTCCTGCAGGAAACTGTCTGCCACTTTTCTTCTTAAGTCTGATAAACAAAACAGCAAAACTTGCAATGACCTTCACCTCATATCGATAAAAAAAAATATCGTGTAGTATTCCATCTACTTGACACTGACAGACCTGACCTCACAGTACAGGTTTAAACTGTTCTCTTTTAACCTTTTGACTCCTGCAGCCTATTCACGGACTGCAAAAACATAACTCTTTGATTCCCTCACCCTATCCACCAGCTTCCTGCAGGAAGCTGGTGGATAAGATGAGGGAATGAAAGAGTTTAGTTTTTGCTTTGCTAGCATGGTTGACAATGCAGGATACTGGTGGACATGGTGCAGAATCAAAGAGTTAACCCTACAGTCAGAGTGGCTCGATTGCCAGGTGCTTTATGAAAGAAACAACATTTAAACAAAGCAAAACAAACAAACAAGGCAGAAACAAGCAAAACAAACAACAAGGCAGAAACAAGCATCACCTGTGACTCCATCAGCATCATCTCAACTGGCCATGACAACCAACAACATCAACCAGGGGGACAAAATAACAACAACAACAACCAGGGGGACAAAATAACAACAACATCAACCAGGGGGACAAAATAACAACAACATCAACCAGGGGGACAAAATAACAACAACATCAACCAGGGGGACAAAATAACAACAACATCAACCAGGGGGACAAAATAACAACAACATCAACCAGGGGGACAAAATAACAACAACATCAACCAGGGGACAAAATAACAACAACAACAACCAGGGGGACAAAATAACAACAACATCAACCAGGGGGACAAAATAACAACAACATCAACCAGGGGGACAAAATAACAACAACACAACCAGGGGGACAAAATAACAACAACATCAACCAGGGGGACAAAATAACAACAACATCAACCAGGGGGACAAAATAACAACAACATCAACCAGGGGGACAAAATAACAACAACATCAACCAGGGGGACAAAATAACAACAACATCAACCAGGGGGACAAAAACAACACAACAAAACAACAAACAACCAGGGGGACAAAATAACAACAACAACAACCAGGGGGACAAAATAACAACAACATCAACCAGGGGGACAAAATAACAACAACATCAACCAGGGGGACAAAATAACAACAACATCAACCAGGGGGACAAAATAACAACAACATCAACCAGGGGACAAAATAACAACAACATCAACCAGGGGGACAAAATAACAACAACAACAACCAGGGGGACAAAATAACAACAACACTGGCGCAAAGAGTTTGATGAATTTATTAACGAAAATGGATACACAACATTTCAAAACTGGCGCAAACAGTTTGATGGATTTATTAATAAAAACATACACAAAATTTCACTCGATTTCACATATGCGTAGACAGAGAGCTAGCATGCGAGTAAGAGAGAAGAAGAGAACGAAGGGGAGAAAGAGAGAGAGATTGAGAGACACAGACAGACAGACAGACAGACAGACACGAGAGAGAGAGAGAGAGAGAGAGAACTTCAAAATATTTTGTTACTCAAGGAGAGCAGTAGTGATTCTCATCTGACTTGTCTTGAACTAGTCCAAGACACTCTGCGCCTATAAGCCTGATATTTAAATATTATATTGAAAAACAGCTCAACCAATGTATCTAAAGATATTAATAAACAGCAGAACCAATATATCTATATTGAAAAACAGCTGAACTAATATATATCTGTACTGAAAAACAGCTGAACCAATACATCTATGAACCAGAGAAAACACAAAATGGAATACGAAGTGTATTTAATACAACAAGACAAGACAGGCGCAAATTTTGGCCAATTGGCCCTTGTCAAGCGTAAGATTACAAACAAACACCAGATACAAAAATTATGAGAAAAAGACTGAAACTTCCCTGCTGCTGTTTCCAATGTGGGAAAAGCAATAAACTAAGATGACATCATAATGTGTTTTTGAGTAAATAGGATGTCAGCGTGGAAATGAGAACTCTGACGCACTAGCGAAGAGTAGTGTTTGAAATGTAAAGGATACCAGTATTAAATAATGCATAAGAGAAAATATAGGCATATGTTCAACAGAATGGGAAAATATTTAATCAAGAGGTATGGCTGATGTAAATGCATCGTGCCTAGTGCAACGAATCCAGTCTGATCTTGGAATAGGAAGAAAAACATCCTAAACCAACAACCAAGGGGCTGAAGGGAAAACCGGAGTCCCCGAAGAAAAAACCCTTAGTCAGACGCGGCTCGGCCTGTCTTGTGAAAGGAGAATTCAAACAGATTGAATTTAAAATAAAAATGAAAATAAAAGTAAAAATAAAAATAAAGATAAAGATAAAAAGGCATATGTGCAGCCGCAAAGCAATACCTCACTGAGATGGGAAAATGGTGATAATGTGGTCTGTTTCAGTAAATCATCATCGAGATAAAACATACATGGACTCAAGGGCACATTAAATGAAGACAATAGTATGCATAAAATCATCCAAGCAGTATAAACATAAATTATACATGAGGGACAAGAAATGTTATACCTATACATTCCAGCGAATACATGCGCATACACATACACACCAAGGTAACAGTACATGCACACAAAGCAATGTCCAGATAAAAGTACATGAAGTGCCATGGTACTGACATCAGTTTAAGGAAATCTTTATGGTTTGTCATTGAGGCCATGTGGCTTGCGCGTACCAAGTTTATCTATAAGATGGGATTTCTGTCTTTCCTGTCTATGGTGCTTATACTGTATAGAAGCCACAGATCTTTCACTCGGATGTTGTTGATTGAGTGGTCCAACTGGTTGAAATGATAATTTTATCTCTTTGATGTCAGCCAACATCTATATTGAAAAACACTGAACCAGTATGTCTATATTGAAAATCAGCTGAATCAATACACCTATATTGAAAAACACTGAACCAGTATGTCTATATTGAAAATCAGCTGAATCAATACACCTATATTGAAAAACACTGAACCAGTATGTCTATATTGAAAAACACTGAACCAGTATGTCTATATTGAAAAACAGCTGAGTCTATTCCGATAAACAGCTCAACCAGTATGTCTATATATTGAAAAATACTGAACAAAATATAGATCTATATTGAAAAACAGCTGAACCAATGCATATATATATATATATATATGTATAGATACATACACACACAGAGACACACATATATATGTATATATATATATATATATATATATAATATATATATACATATATATATATATACATGTTGATAAACAGCTGAACCAATATATAATGATTCTGAAAAACATCTGAATCAATATATCTATATTGATAAACAGCTGAACCAATATATATCTATACTGAAAAACATCTGAACCAAAACACATACAATGTGAAGGAAGTTGTAAAAATGAATTGTAATAAGATACTGATTTTTATATGTCAACTGGTCAAGCACCTTACAAAAGCATGAGACTTAAAAGCAGACACATGTCAAGCAAATACATGTCAATCCCTAACAATAACAACAAAAATAGCAGTATCAGTATTAGCAATAATATTACACACCTTTGTAACAAAATTAGCAATAGTATCAGTATTAGCAATAATATTACACACCTTTGTAACAAAATTAGCAATAAAACTATACACCTTTGTAAAACAAAAGTATAGTATTAGCAATACTATTATAACCTTTGTAAAAAAAATGTGATTTACAAACGTGGAATCAAAGGAAAAGAAGAAATTGCATACAAATTAACCCTTTGACTCCTGCACCCTGTCCACCTGCTTCCTCCATTGTCAACCATGCTAGCAAAGCAAAAAGGTAAGTCTTTGACTCACTCACCCTATCCAACAGATTCCTTAAGAAAGCTGGTGGCTATGGTGGGGAAATCAAAGGGTTACGTTTATGCGGTTGGGTAGTAGTAGTAGTAGTAGTAGTAGTAGTAGTAGTAGTAATGGTAGTAGTAGTAGTAGTAGTAGTAGTAGTAGTAGTGGTAGTAGAAGTAGTAGTAGTAGTAGTAGTGTTTAAAGTCCAGCCGACTGCGTAGAGCCATATCAGAGCTATAACCGTTTCAAAACATACAATACTTTCAACACAAACAAAAGGAAAAGAAAATGAAGTAGGCCTACACATATCAATGCATTCGCGCACATAATCTACGGAGATGCCTCTGGCGTTGACCACTCCGTCCAATTTATTCCACAGAGGATTTAAAAAACACACCTGAAGGCAAATTTAAACTTAACGAAGGACATTAAAACATACATAAAAACAAGCCTAAATTATCTAAAATTACTTCCGCATATCTCATTTCTCCAGGGCCAAAAATACACTTAATACATACATGTACCCAATTATCAATCCTAAGAGAAAGTATGTAAGACATTATCAAACACATACAGATCAATGGACCCGCAAGGCAGAAATTGATAGGAAGAAATGACAGAAAGTAAAGGAGGAAGAAAGAAACAAAGAGAGTGACAGAAAAGAGGAAATTTCTAGCACAGAATTTCCAGAAAGTGGGGATACTACTTATACTGAAAGATCCCCTGGCATCCCTTCGGGGGATTTGCAGTTGGTGGATAGGGTGCAGGAGTAAAAGGGTTAAGATCAACTTACTCAACAAGTAGGGCAAGGGGGTGGGGGTGGGGGGGTGAGACATGTCAACTAATGCTATACTAATGCTATGCTAAAAACTGATGAACCCTAACACATACAACGCCAAAGAATTTATAAAACTGAATTATAATAAAATATCGACTTCCATACATAAATCGATCAAATACACTGCAAAAAGTATGACGGATCAAGGCAGAAGCAGTATGATAAACACATGTCAACCACTAATAACAACAATGTTGATAATAACAACTACAACAACATCTATAGAATCAACAACAATAACAGCAACAACAGCAACACTAATGATACTACTACTACTACTACCACTACTACTACTACTAAGAAGAAGAAGAAGAAGTAACAAGAAGAAGAAGAAGAAGAGTAGTGTGCAGATATGTCTAACTCGTAATGTTCAATAATAACGATGAAAATAGCGAAATAGCAATTGCATATTTTCTTAGGGAGGGGGGGGGGGGGGGGAACTATTGACGGAAAGAGATGGAGGGAAGACAGAAAAAGAAATCGATGGACTGACAGCTTTGCGAAATAGAAAGAGAAACACCATTTACAGAGACCCAGGCCTTGGCAGACAACCGACAGAGCTGAAAGAATCTGGTGAACAGTCTTCTCATCGCGAGGACCCCTAAATGACTTTTCACAGAATTGAGAGAGAAGAATAGTGAGAAGAAGGAGGAGGAGGATAGGACTGTGAAAGTTGTAAAAGAAATGTGAAAAGTCACAAAATACACGAAACACCTGCTAACATATTCACAACAAGCCAGAATAGCACGCAACAGTGCAGAAAGGACAGTCAGTGATCACTTTAGTCCCTACAGTCACACGATCAGGTCACACCAGACTGCTGCTGTGTGTATACATTCGCCTGAGCCATGATGATATTTTGTCTCAAGTTTCAACTTCCTTGCCCTCCACTTTTCTTCTCTTCATTTCTCGCAATGACTGCATTTCGATAAGCAGACACTTGCCTGACGAACATGACCTCGTCGATCACAACCCACGGAAGTTGCAGACTGCGAATTCTGTCTAATCTACAACGGGGATCACTCCCCACAAGTCTGGACACTTCAAGGGATGCTGCAGACAGCAAACTACGAGGTTGCTTCATGACTGAGTGAAGAAACTTCACCATAGGAGAGTCCTCTTCTTCAAGCAGTATCAGCTGTATTTCAGGTGAACTTCGAGCCAGGAAAGACAACTCGCTGTTGTTTACCGCCCCTGTTTCATACAGCAGGATGGCCTCTGGCAGATGTCTGCGAGAGACGGCATCGTGAAACAATGGTAAGTGCTTGGCATGGCCCATCTTGGAATGCACTTCTGCCCCATCAACTTCTGACCGGTAATGCAGAGGTTTACACGCTGATAACACAAAGGCAGCAAAATCCTCTGAAACGCACGTTTCTATCTCGTTGCATGGACAGATATTCTGATGAATGACATGCCTGATGCCTAAGCACCTTCCGACGCTCGGATTTTGAATGAAACGAAGCAGTGACAGCCGTCTCGATAGCCGACGCTCAAGATGGAAGTGTATATCTGTCATGAACGTGTCCTCCTCTAATGTGTCGAATGTGTCAAACAATGCAGATATTTTGTGCGGGTAATACGCCGAAACTATGCACTCAGCAAACGATGACAACAGGAAACTATGATTATTTTTACTATGACGTTCTAATATGATGCTTCTCAAACCAACCATCGCGTCTCTGTGTTTTTCCCCCAGAGTACAGGGGTTCTCCGAATTCGTTACTGCCATCAACAAGCAATCCCATAGGATACGGATAATGCACGTACAGAGGGGATTTGCTTTTACTACGTCCAGTGCTTTACGGTACTGTCCCTGTTCAACGAGCCTTTCAATGTCTACCCTTTGGGTTGGATGTGTTGCAAAAGCTGACATTGCAACAATAACAAACCTGAAACACACAGACACACACACACACACACACACACACACACACACACACACACACACACACACACACACACACACATACACGGCACACACACTTTGTAATCACTTTGCATCATATATATGTCCATGAATCAAACTAATGAATTTTATTGTCTGAAATTAAAAAGGTGAATACACACACACACACAGACATGCTCTCTCTCTCTCTCTCTCTCTCTCTCTCTCTCTCTCTCTCTCTTGCCCTTTTACACACACACACACGCACACACACACACACACACACACACACACACATACACACACACACGTGCGCGCGCGCGCACATAGAAAGAGAGAAAAACACAGAGACAGAGAGAGAGAGAGAGTGAGCAAGTAACTCGTAATTAATTTGCATTATATACCCAGGGCTAGCGAAATCCACTCGTCTGGTCGCCCAATGCGAGTAAAAAAAAATGTCGGGCGAGTCAAAATCAGAAACTACTAGTCCGTTCGGCGAGTGACAATTCTGACCTCTGCAGTTATAATTTATTTCGATTTTTCAAACTTTCCGATCTGCCGACTGATTTCGTCTGCAATGATCGAGTCTGCCAATGCACGCGTGAAAACGAGGCTGTCTAGGGAAAGGCAACTCTTGCTTCTCACAGGCCTGTGAGTGAAGAGAGTCCATGCGATACGATCGAGTGTTTACACATCAGTGATCTTACGCCCAATCTCTCAGTTTTGGTCGAACAGTTAGAAGCTTCCAATTGAGTACGGAAACCAGAAAAAATAATGCAACATGTATTATCGAGATCAAGGGATGGGGAGGGGAAGAGAATGTGTGTGCTGTTGGAAAGGAAATTCGAGAGACAAGAGCAAATTTGCATCACTTCATTGGATGATTCCATCAAAGAAACTACTTTAGAAGGCATGGACGCTACTTAACGATTTTTCTTGCATTGTCTTCACTTGTCTCTCAGAACATAAATTTCTATTAGAGTGGATTAAATGTTTTCAAAGTGTTTTCCCTTCACACTGAAGTCAAGAACACACACACGCACACACTCTCACACACACACACACACACACACCACCACACACACACACACACACACACACACACACACAACACACACCCCTACAGAGACATAATACTTATACAACAACAAATCGAAAATTTTGAAAAAAAAAAAAAAATCAAAAAAAAACAAACAACACACACAACACACACACACACACACACACACACACACACACACACACACACACACACACACACACACACACACACACAATCAACCAGTCAACAAAAGCCAACAGATAGGCTACATAGTTCAGTACCACTACAGACCAAGCCAACAGATAGGTGTAGCTGGTGATCCAATGAAACAAAAACAATTTCTCTCTCTTCTCTCTCTCTCTCTCTCTCTCTCTCCTCTCTCTCTCTCTCTCTCTCTCTCTCTCTCTTAATGGTTTCCTACTCTGTCTCTTTCTCTCCCTCACACACACTCACACTTTAAAAGTAAATGATTAAAATTCTGAAAGGGGAAAAATATTGTAGGATGACGATGAGGTAATTTGCAAGCAAAACGTAACAAATGATCAGTTGGATTAAAATAAACTAAAGAATTCTCTCAAACCTACACAGAGAATCCATGTAAACTTTGAGATCAGTCAGCTGCCTTTTACGTCTTCGTGTTATCACTAGATTTTCCACATATATATATATATATAAACAAGCATAAATTACCTAAAATTGCTTCCGCATATCTCACCTCCCCAGAGCCAAAAATGTCACTTAATGCATGAACCCAATTATCAATCCTAAGAAAAAGTACAGGTGAATGGACCAGCAGGCAGAAAATAATAGGAAGAAATGAAAGAAAGCAAAGGAACAAGGCAGAAACAAAGAGAGTGACAGAAAAGAGGAAATTTCCAGCACAGAATTCCAGAAGGTGGAGATATTATTTATACTGAGACTGTGAAAGAGCCCCCGGCTCCCCACGGGGTGCCTGTTACATAGACGAAGCTCAAAACCTGATTGATTGATTGATTGATTGATGATTGATTGATTGATGGATTGATTTCAGTTTTACGTCAACACTCAACCTCAGGTGACATGGCCGACGGGGAAAAACCATCCCAGGGAAGTGGGTGTAAGGGGGACTTATGAAAAAAAAAGAGAAAAAAAATATATGCGTGTATATATATATAATAATATATATATATTTATATAATATATATTTGATTTTGGGGTTAGTTTGTTTGTGTGTGTGTGTGTGTGTGTGTGTGTGTGTGTGTGTGTATGTATACGGTATGTATTATGTGCGCACTCAAACTCACGTGCACATTCATACTACATACACTCAAAACTTACACTGAAACGCACACACACACCACACAATATGCATGCACTCACACACACATTTACACACGCGCCACACACGCACACATACACATACACAGACACGCACACAACACACATGCACACTCACACAAACGCACAAACACACGTACGCACACATGCACACTCGCGCACACAAATACGCACACACATCATTATGTAATCATAGACAAAAAATTATGTAGACAGACAAAAGCACACACAACAGCACACACACACAAGCGCCGCTCTATACTACATCACACACACACACACACACACACACACACACACAACACAAACACACACACACGCACGCACGCACACGACAACACACACACACACACACGTCATAGACAAAATGTAGAAAGACAAAAGCACACACACGCGCACACACTCGCGCGTGCACGTTCACACAACACACACACACACACAACACACACACACACACACACACACACACACACACAACACACACACCACACACACTACACACACACGTCACAGACAAAAATTTAGGGTGGACAGTGTGCGTGTGGTTGTGCATGTGCTTGTGTGTGTATGTATGTGTGTGTGAGTGAGTGTGGTGGTGTGTGTGTGAATGAGTGTTTGTGTGTGTGTGATGTGAGTGTGTGTGTGTGTGTGTGTGTGTGTGGTGTGTGTGTGTGTGTGTTTTGTGTGTGTGTGTGTGTGTGTGTGTGTGTGTGTTTCTTTGGCAGACAAGTGTTTACAAATCATTTAGTATGGAATGTTACATTTATTAGGTCTACAATATTTTCATTTTAAGTGTTTGTGTTGCAAACTCCAGCTGAATAAGAATGAAAGACATGTGAGCACATTATGTAATCATTATCATAAACTTTGAATGACAATGAAATCTAGTTGTTAGTAACGAAGGTTGTGACTATAATGTCAGTTTTTGACATTAATCTTTAGGCCTGTTTTTTTGTTTTTTTCAAAGTATATTGAGATTTACTATCTGACATAAAGAATATTGGCTGGAGGACATGTGTAGCAAATTTCAGGCTCATTGATTGACAGATGTCGAAGTTAATAGTTTCTTTTGTTCACAGATTAAAAAACGTTAAGCTACTTACAAGGGTGCAACTTAGAAAAAGTCAACAAACTGAAAGGGGTCCAGGGGCCGGCAGTGCCCCGTATAGGGGGTCTGAAGCTTTTTCAAAAAACAGATTTTTCGTTTCTGACTTGAAAAAACGAATTCCGTGTCGTCAAACGGAAAAAGTTGCATCCATGCAATTAAGGCAATAATTAGTTAATTACATTTTAATGAAAAGCTATTTCACATTTTCAGTTCAAAATTACCACCGTTATCTCAGGCTGACCAAGCTCTTTGTAACTGTATTCATTCTTGTTTTTTGCTTAGCCTATAGGCCCTAGGTCAGACTTGACAAAGCTATGCATCGTTAGGCCTATATCACCAAAACTGAAAAAAGTGGTCACCATTTTTCTTATATGAGCCTATTGTAAAAATTCATTCTTTAAAAAACGATAACTTTCGTCACAATTATCCAATCTTCTTAATATTTAGGCATATACCCCCCAATTGTAAAAATTCATTCTTTAAAAAATGATAACTTTCGTCACAATTATCCAATCTTATTAATATTTAGGCCATATACCACTGTAGACACTAATGGTACTTTTTTGCTCTTGGTGCTGATATCAATTATATTACGCAAAAAAAAAAAAAAATTGTCACATCCCTAGGCCTATGCCTACACACCACCGTTGTGGAAATGGCTTGATAACAACTACACACAAACACACTGGGTCTATATTATTATTAAAAGCGGGGAGGGGGGGGGGGTCTGTCATGTGAGACGAGTTTAAATACGGAATAGCTAGCTGTGTTGTTATTCAGACCTTCAATGATTTATCTATTTACTTCATGTTATATACATAGGCCTATAGGCCTAGGCCCTATATGTGTGTTTCCTTTTGAAGGTACACATATGGTGTCCCAGGTGTCACCCATCCAAGCATAACCAGACCCGACGTTGCTTAATTGACTTCAGTGATTGGACGAAACCAGTGTATCACGTGGTGACAAAAGCACACACACATGCACACATACACACACACACATCACCACCATGAAGAAAGTCAAAGCACACACATGCACAACACACACATAATACATACACACACACACCACCACACCACCACCACCACCACCACACACCATCCACCACTACCATGTAGAAAGACAAAAGCACACACACTGATGTGAACAGACGTTAAAAGAAATAACGCGCGCACACACACACACACACCACACACACACACACACACCACACACACACCACACCACACACAACACAACACACCCCGTCTATACACTATAGTGAAAAGACGTTAAATTAAGAACGAACGAACAACACACACACCACACACACACACACACACACACTCACTCACATGCACACACACATACACACACACTCACTCACACACAACACAACACACACAATACAAAACACACCACACAACAACAACAACAACAACACACCCCATAGAGACAAAACTGTAGACAGGCAAAACCAGACAGACAAAGACGAGAATAAGACCTTCAGGTTGTATCGCGCTTAAGTTCGTGTTACTGTTACCTTTCACATCACACATACCTCAGACAGAGTACACTGGTAAGTTGTCTTGTTTAGTGTAGGCAGAAACTCCACTGGTCAACCTGAAACTACGAAGAGTGCAGGCAACACAGGTCTTCAAGTAAATAGGGTGCTTCAGTTCAGTGTCTTGCCACATCACACATCAAACTCAAATAGTGTACTTCAGTGTCTTGCCACATCACACATCAAACTCAAATAGTGTATTTCAGTGTCTTGCCAAATCACACATCAAACTCATATAGTGTACTTCAGTGTCTTGCCAAATCACAAATCAAACTCAAACAGTGTACTTCAGTGTCTTGCCACATCACACATCACATTCCCATGGCATGTAGAGAGGTGTGTAACAATGACGTCGTCCAACACAAGTCAGCCAAAGCAGACTGACAGTTATGCCCCGCGTTCAAACAGATATCACGTGAGCAAGGGCTGTAGTAGGGTTACGTGGGGCACTGGCGCGAATCAAACTTAACCCTTTGACTCCTGTACCCTATCCACCAGCTGCAAAAAATTTGACCATCCGACTCCCTCATCCCCTAGTAGGCCCCAGTAGTTCAGTTGGTTTGAGCGTTGGATTCACATGCTAATGGTTGTGGGTTCGAATCCCGGTGTGCGCTACATTAAAACTGGCCTTGTCACTGTCCCATCTTAACATCATTGTTGTTGTGGTGGAGTCAGTATAGGATTAGATAAGTCCCCCCTTACCCCACTTCCCTTTGCAGGAAGCTGGTGGATAGGATGAGCAAGTCAGAGGGTTATGGGGTTTTTTTTTTCTTTTTTTGTTTTTGCTTTGCTAGCATGGTACTATGACAATGCAGGATGCTGGTGAACAGGGTTGCAGGATTTAAAGGGTTAAACCTTTCGTCTTCTTTTATCAAAACCTGCTCCCCCTCCCCCTACTGTGGGCAACACTGACCACGTAAGTCGTACTAGCCCTCAAGCAAAGACGTTACGTGAACAGAGTGGTCAGTGACGTCGACAGACACCAGCACGTTGCTCTTTGTGCCAAGTGGGCCACTGCCACATAAACCTTCATTGTCTTCACGTTTTGACCAGAAAGATAACGGCCAGCCCTTTGGACGCTGTGTTATTTTCACGATGATCCCATACGTAGAAGTGTCTTGGGATAAGGGGGCAGGGGGGTAAGACAGATAGACAGACAGCAGACGAACATGTCGACAAACAGACGCTCATAGATATTCAGACCACACACACATGCACAAACACACACACATACACATAGACAAACACGCACACACACACACACACACGCACACACAATCACACAATCACATACATACACACACACAAACACAAGCACACACAATCACACAAACACACACACACACACACACACACACACACACACACACACACACACATGCGGCCAACACGCACACACAAACACACAACACACACACAGTCACACACATATACACACACAAACACACACAAACACAAACACAGACAAACAAACACACACATGGACAAACAAACACACAACACACACACACACACACACACACACACACACACACACATGCGATGATGATGATGTCGATTAGGATGATAATCATGATGCTATGGAGTTCCACTAGGATTGAGACTGCATGACAGGGCTGTACTCTACGCTTACTATCAAAATATATCCTGGCGTCAACCGGGCCTGAGAAATACAGACACCTGCGCTGTTGCTCAGAAGATTTGAGCAACACCTCAATGACGCATCCGTGAAGTGGATGAGACTCGACTGTGTGGTCCCAGTCTTCCCAATGAGCCCATAACACGCCCATCTGTGGGTAGGAGCCGGTTAGAGCCGAAAAATCCCACTATGAGTTTTGAAGGTAATGATGGGGATTCGAACCAACAACCTGCCAGTCGGTAGTCTGTTGCGTCAACCACTAGTCCACGGCGACTGGTCTGCCTTTAGAAGGTTGACCAAGAGGTTGTGGAAAAACTATAACATCAGGCTTGTCACAAAGATTGTGTAAAGAACAGCAGGCATCAATGTTGTGATGTGCCTCTCCAAGACCTGGACTATGTACCAAAGGACTTTCAGCAGCTGGAATGGCTCCACCAAAGATGTCTTCAGAAGATCTTCAGAATATCACGTGATAAGTTCGAGTATCCAATCTTCAAGTTCTAAAGAAGCGCGACTTTTCAAGCATTGTCTACCCATCAGATGCCAGTTTGGCTTCTTGTTGTTGTTGTTGTCACTGTTGTTGTTGATGGTTTTGTTTTTAACAGGACACGTTGTCCATATAGAAGACAACTGCATCCCTGAAATACTCCTGTAAGAACAATTGAAGCAAGGACATCTTGTCTGAAAAAAAGGACCATTAAAGCCGTACCAGGATATTCTAAAGGCCAACTTCGTCAGCTGCCACGTCAACACCAACAACTGGCTAGACACTCCAAACAATACAGTATGCTGGTGCACGCAGGCCACAGTTACCTTTGAATAGCCCAGAGATTAGCATTGGTACAGCTGGCATTCAAGAGAAGAGGGACTGGTGAAACAAAACCAAAGGACACAGGACTCCTACCATGCTGTGCCTGTAGAAGAACATGTGCACAAAAAGAATCGCATAAAAAGATCCACTTCAGGTACTGCAGGCTAGTAGTAGGCCTACCTACTCTGCCATCAGATCAGTGGAAGAGATCATCACACACACACACACACACACACACACACACACACACACACACACCCTTTGAAAACCAATAAGCCTTTTTGCCTTTCTGAAATATTGGTTTTAAAAAATGTGAATATGAATATGAATTTACAATGCCAGCACACAGGACTTATGTGCCGGCATCTCCTCCTCATCACATGGCATCAGTGGTGTCAGTGTATACGGAATTTATTACGAGCGCAGAGACGTTGTCTATAGAAAATGAAACTTGAAGCTTGGCACTCAAAGACCAATCAGTGGGTTTGTGTTCCGAAAGTGGACAACAATGACTTTTCTGACTATAAATAGACTTCTCTCTCCTCTGATTGGTAGGCACCTATCTCTTTGTGCGTGCTGGCCATTGTTGTCTGCTTTCACAGTTGGATAACAAGCGTCCATACGATCCAGTCTGATCCACAACAGCGTCCCCCTTGTACACTGAACAGTTCCGGGTCTACGTTGGAAGAATGAATGGCACAGACTTGTAGGCCTACCAGCTGTATAAAAGTATATCATAGCATACGAACCACTAGCGGTCCTCAGAAGCTCAACTGGTTTCAGCGTCGGATTCACATACAGATGGTTGTGGGCGCGCTACATACATCTCACTGTCCCATCATAACATCATTGTTGTTCTGGTGGAGTCAGTATAGAATTAGATAGATTCCCCCATCCCCTACTTCTCTGGGATGGCTATCCCCGTCGGCCATATCACCTGAGGTGGGTGCCGACGTAAACACTGAACCAAATCCTGCGGACCTCAGTAGCTCAGTTGGTTGAGCGTGGGATTCACATGCTAATGGTTGTGGGTTCGAATCCCAAGGTGAGCTACATTAAAACTGGCCTTCTTAGGATTAGATAAGTCCTTCTTCCCCCACTTCCCTGGGATGGTTATCTCCGTCCGCCATATCACCTGACGTAAAAACTGACCAATCAACGACCAAGCTACCAGTCAGGTTTTTTTTTTAAATGTGTGTGCGTGTGCGTGCGTGCGTACGTGTGTACGTGTGTGTGTGGGGGGGGGGGGGAGGCGTGCGTGCGTGCGTGCGCGATCCTGTCGTGGTGGACGTCTCCACCGTCTTTGGCACAACCTGCCTCCTGCCCGACGCCACTTTTCGTCTCCTGCTTCTTCTTCGTCTCCTCCACTGCCCCTGCCCTCGACCTCGCTGCTGCAATCTTCGTCTCCTCCTCTGCCGTCTTCGCCTTCGCCTTCTGTCCGGTTAGTACCGCCTTCACCTTCTGTCCCGCTAGTGCCGCCTTCACCTTCTGTCCCGCCGGTGCCGCCTTCACCTTCTGTCCCGTCGGTGCCGCCTTCGTCGCCACCCCGGCCACCACCATATGACTGTGATAAACTAAAATTATGCCTTTTTAATGCTCAGTCAACATGCAAGGATGGCAAAGCCGAAGTCATTGCCGATTTTATCGCAGATGAACGTGTTGACATTGCTTTTATCACAGAGACATGGCTTAACCCCCTTGGTCACGAACCTATACATGCTAGCCTCACTCCGAGTGGTCACAGGCTTGCTTCTTTCCATCGCTCATCCCGAGGTGGCGGTATCGCCATCCTCTACAAGGACTCACTCCATTCCTGCCTATCTTTCTCGCAGTCTCTGCCTTTCTCCCATCCTTCTTTCGAGCACGTTGAAGTATCCTTCCAATCCAACCCTCACCCCATCACCTTCTCCTGTGTCTATCGACCCCCACCTAGCTCTGCCAACAAACTCACCACATCCACGTTTCTGTCTGACTTTGACCAATTGCTTGACCACTACTGCCTCTTACCTGGAAATCTCATCATTCTAGGTGACATCAATGTCCACTATGACAACACTCACCGTTATGACACAAGACATATCATCAACTCTCTGTCCAATCACAATATGACTCAACACATTTCTGAACCAACCCATCAAAAAGGTCACATTCTTGACTGGATCATTTCTCGTGATCACCACTGCTTAGTTCTTTCTACCCGTCTAACTTCAGCCCTTCCATCTGACCACTCTGCAATTCTTTGTTCTCTCGACATTTCTCCTCCTTCCCGTACCATGCGCACAGTGACTCGACGCAATCTCAAATCTATCGACCTCTCCACATTTTCATCTGATGCCTCCCGTCTCCTTTCTGAAAAGTCACATAACCTTGCCGATGAATTCTATACTACTCATGAGATTGCCTGTGCAAAACGTGCCCGCCGCAGAGCAGAGCGCCGTTGGCGCAAATCCAAACTCACTGTACACAGGCAACTTTTCCAAGCCTCTAAAACAAAAGTATCCACCCTCATTGCATCAGCAAAAACAAGCTATTTCCAAACCAAAATCCTGAATGCCTCTTCTTCAAAAGAACTCTTTACAACCATGAATCATCTCCTTGGCACACGAAAAGATTTACCTCTCCCAACAAAACATACAAATGAAGAACTCCCATCTGTATTCTCCAAGTATTTCACCACCAAAATACAAACTCTTCGTGACAGGCTTGACAGGACACCCTGTCAACCATGCCCACCTGACCCTTCCTTCTCTGGCACACCTCTTACTACTTTTACCCCAGTCTCACAAGAAGAAATTTTCAACACAATTAGATCCATGTCGTTCAAAACCTGCGAACTGGATCCTCTTCCAGGTTCTCTCTACTCCGACTGTCTCCCTACTCTCCTCCCATTCATCACTGACATCATCAACACTTCTCTTCAAACTGGAACTGTCCCAGATTCTTTCAAGTCTGCTATTGTTCACCCTCTCCTCAAGAAACACAATTTAGACCCAAATGAACTGAAAAATTATCGGCCTATCTCTAATCTCTCTTTCTTATCGAAACTCCTTGAAAAAGTCGTCCTCAACCAGCTGAACTCTCACCTGTCTGCCAACAATCTCCTCAATCCTTTCCAGTCAGCCTACCGACCAGTGCCATAGCACTGAAACTGCCCTACTACACATTCTCAACAATCTCCTCCTTGCAACTGATACTGGCAAAGTCTCTCTCCTCACACTCCTTGATCTGTCTGCAGCCTTTGACACCATTGATTATGGTATTCTCCTTTCTAGATTTCATCATACTTTTGGCATCTCTGACATTGCTCTGTCCTGGTTCACTTCATACCTATCAAACAGAAAACAAACTGTTCTCATCAATGGCACTTACTCTCAACCTGCATACCTGACCTGTGGTGTTCCACAAGGATCTGTCCTTGGCCCTGTTCTTTTCACTCTTTACACCTCCCCCCTGTCCACCATCATCAACTCCCACTCTATAAAACACCACTTTCTATGCTGATGACACCCAACTTCAAGACAGTGACTCACCTGATAATATACAGCGCCTGTTGACTCGCACCACTGAGTGTTACTCGGACATTAAGAACTGGATGACACACAATAAACTTCAGCTTAATGACGACAAGACAGAAGCTATCCTCATTGGCACCCGTCAGAAACTTTCTCAGCTGCCTCCTCTTTCTCTCCCATTATGTAACACATCAGTCCCAATTTCTGATTCAGCTAAAAACCTTGGTGTCTGCATTGACTCTACCCTGTCCATGAACAACTTTGTTTCTCAATCTGCCAGATCTTGCTACTATCATCTCCATCGTATAAGGCTGATCAGGAAGTATCTCTCTGTCGAAACAACTGCAAAACTCGTTCTCTCCTTCATAATGTCTCGCATTGACTATTGCAATTCACTCCTGTCTGGTCTTCCTGCCTCCACCATTCACATCCTACAGCGCATTCAAAACAATGCTGTACGCCTTGTACTCAAAAAGAAAAAAGCTGACCACATATCTCCTCTCCTGGCACAACTTCACTGGCTCCCTGTATCAAAGCATATACAATACAAACTAGACACCATGTGCTACAAAAGCCTCAATAACGCAGCCCCCGATTACCTGTCAAGCCTACTTGAGATCTATGTTCCCTCACGTACCCTCCGCTCTGCCTCCGATCCTCTGACTTTTCGCTTTCCACGCACTAAGCTCAATACCTATGGTCCACGAGCCTTCTCTGTTTCTGGTCCACTCTCCTGGAACAAACTTCCTCTCTCAGTCCGTCAGCAACCTACTTTTGTCTCCTTCAAGTCCGCTCTCAAAACCCACCTTTTCTCCTCTGCATAAAATCCTAACCTCACTCAACCCCCCCCCCTCCCCCCTCTGCAGCCTGTCTCCGCTCGGAGGGGAATCACATGGTTATAATATATAATTGTATATGCTATGCTCTCTATAATTTTCCATTGCTTTTATTCTTGCTTTATTGCTTTTATTGCTTTTATTCTTTCTCCCCATTTATAGCCATGCGTGTGTGGTTGTGTGTGTGTGTGTGTGTGTGTGTGTGTGTGTGTGTGTGTGGTGGTGTGTGTGTTGTGTGCGTGTGTGTGCGTGCGTGCGTGCGTGCGTGCGTGTGTGTCTGCTTCAGCGCTTAGATTTGATTTTATCAAGATTTTGCGCTATATAAATATTGTAATTATTATTATTATTATTATTATGTGTCTGTGAGCCAGTTAATGAATAGTAAGTTATCGTTTTTGTCAAATTGAACTTTAGACAAATAGAATGATCTGGTATCTCGTGCCTTGTGTGTGTGTGTGTGTGTGTGTGTGTGTGTGTGTGTGTGTGTGTGTGTGTGTGTGTGTGTGTGTGTGTGTGTGTGTGTGTATGTGTACGTGCGAGTGTATCTGTGTGTGTGTATGTTGTGTGTGTATGCGTGTGTGTAAGTGTGTGTGTGTGAGTGTGTGTGTGTGTGTGAGTGTGTGTGTGTGTGTGTGTGTGTGTGTGTGTGTGTGTGTGTGTGTGTGTGTGTGTGTGTGGTGTGTGTGTGTGTGTGTGTGTAGACGGGGAGGGGAAGAGGGTGCATGAGTGTATGCATGCTGACGCATGTGATCTTCTTTCAATATCATTAAAGCAGTACTTTGTAGGCCTACTTTATTTTGCACTGTTGCATTGATTGTAAAACGCTTTAGTTTTTGAAGTAGTTTCTGTTATAATCCCTGTGACATTGATGCTGGCCGTGATTTTGTTAAATAATTAATTAATCGTAGTAAGCTTTTTGACATTGTTGAATAGTTAATACAACATCGTTCATTGTGACATTGTTAAATAATTAATTAACCATAGATAACTTTGACGCTGTTGAATAATCAATAAAACATAGGGCATTGTGATATTGTTAAATAATTAATCATAGTAAGCTTTCACATTGTTGAATAATTAATTAACATTGTTGAATAATTAATTAACCACAGTAAGCTTTGATGTTGTTGAATAGTTAACAAAACATAGGACATTGTAATATGGTTCAATGATTAATCAACCATAGTAAACGTTCACGTTGTTAAATGATTAATTGACCATAGGAAACTTTCACATTGTTAAATAATTAGTTAACTATAGTGAGCTTTGACATTGTTGAACAGTTTATTTTTACTTTTTTTAAATTCATTTTTTGTTTGACAACAAACGGACATCTAACATACAATATGGCAACGAAGAAAGACAACCAAAAAAATGTTTACGCATATGAAAAGACAATGCTGACACATGAACTCCACACAGCATACAGAATATACACAATGATATTTTATACATTGGAAGTTTAAAAATGAACAGTAAGATCTAGCACATGTCAACATTTCTCCTATGAATCCGTTCCAAATTGTTGAACAGTTAATAAAACATAGCACATTGTGATATTATTAAATTACTGTTTAACCATAGTAAGATTTGACATTGTTGAATAGTTAATAAAACATAGCACATTGTGATATTATTAAATTACTATTTAACCATAGTAAGATTTGACATTGTTGAATAGTTAATAAAACATAGAACATTGTGATATTATTAAATTACTGTTTAACCATAGTAAGATTTGACATTGTTGAATAGTTAATAAAACATAGCACATTGTGATATTATTAAATTACTGTTTAACCATAGTAAGATTTGACATTGTTGAATAGTTAATAAAACATAGCACATTGTGATATTATTAAATTACTGTTTAACCATAGTAAGATTTGACATTGTTGAACAGTTAATAAAACATAGCACATTGTGATATTATTAAATTACTGTTTAACCATAGTAAGATTTGACATTGTTGAATAGTTAATAAAACATAGCACATTGTGATATTATTAAATTACTGTTTAACCATAGTAAGATTTGACATTGTTGAACAGTTAATAAAACATAGCACATTGTGATATTATTAAATTACTGTTTAACCATAGTAAGATTTGACATTGTTGAATAGTTAATAAAACATAGCACATTGTCACATTGTTAAATAATTAATTATCCGTAATAAGAGTTCATATTGTTGAATAGTTAATAAAACATAGTACATTGTCACATTGTTAAATAATTAATTACCTGTCATAACAGTTGACATTGTTGAATAGTTAATAAAACATGGTACATTGTTACATTGTTAAATAATTAATTACCTGTCATAACAGTTGACATTGTTGAATAGTTAATAAAACATGGTACATTGTTACATTGTTAAATAATTAATTATTCTTGGTAAGATTTGACATTGTTGAACAGTTCAGAAAACAGAACATTGTGACCTTGTTAAATAATTCATTAAACGTATTAAGCTTTTACATGGTTAAATAATCAATTAACCATAGTAAACGTTGACATTGTTGAATAGTTAATAAAACAGTTCATTGTGACCTTGTTAAAGGGTTTATTAACCATTGTAAACTTTCACATTGTTAAATAGTTAATAAAACATAGGACATTGTGACCTTGTTAAATAGTTAAACATAGTAAACTTTCACGTTGTTAAATAGTAAATAAAATATGGTACATTAAGCTTACTACGGCTAATTAATTATTTAATAATGTCATTTGTGACATTATTAAATAATTAATTAGCCGTAGTAAGCTTAAACTGTGATATTAAATAGTTGATTAACCATGGTAAGCTCTGACACTGTGAGATGGTTAGTAAGTTGTGATACTGTTAAATAATTAATTAATAAGAATAAGAGTAAACTGTGATACTGTTGAATAATTAATTAATCATAGTACGATATGATATTGTTAAATAATTAATTAACCATAGCACGACATGGTATTGTTAAATAATTAATCAACCATAGCAAGCTGTGGTACTGTTCAGTAATTAATTGAATATAGTAAGCTGTGACGTTGTTAAATAACTAGTTAACCATAATAAGCTTGTATTCTTTAGAGGGTCTTACTTGTTTGGGTGTCTGGGGGTGGTCGTCTCGCCGGACAGCGGGTGCGCATCGGAAAGGGAGAAGGGTGGCACAATGGTTCAGACGTTCGCCTGTCAATAACTAAACTCGAGGTTCCAGGGTTCGCTCCCTGTAGAGGCCTTGACTTTACTCCTCAGTTTGACCGGAAAATCAAACTGAACGTATAGTCCTTCGAAAGGGGACGAAAAACGAGTCGGACCCGTGTACCTTCTGCTTGCGCACGCTAAAGATCCCACGGCAGTTAAAAATCGTGAAGAGCAGGCCATTGCCCGGCTGCCTTGGTATAAAACATTGGAGAGATAGGCTGATTTCCCAGGTCCCACCCCTTGAAGACCCGTTAGCCTTCTTGCCTTTCTGAAGTCTTCATAAAATATGTGAATTTGAATATGAATTTGAAACGAGGAAGAGGGGATGGGCGCTGCCCTCATAATGCTGGCCCCGGGAAAAGTTGAGGCCTCTGTCACCTCGCTCCCCTACGACCTCAGGGTTAAGGAACTATCTAGGTAGGACCTCAGGACCTGGCCAGCTCTTGGGTTTATGTGCAGGCTCAAGGCTTGTGCCGTGATCATTCTGGATTTTCCTTATCACATGGCGCTTGTGACGATACTGCATATGGAATTGATTCCAAGCGCGCAGACGTCACCTTGAGAAATTGAAATCAAAATTGAGAAATTTGCATCGGACGTGGCCGGCGGAGTCGGCCAGGCCAGGCCAGCATTCGGGAGATGGAAGGCATTCTTACCGACAAGTGCCTGTCGGTTGGCGTCGGGAGGAGAGTTGTTGAATGTTGTATGGAACCGATGGTGTTGTACGGTTGTTGGGCGTGGACGGTCGGCGCGCGGGGCCGGGGTGGGATTGGGGAAGCCGAGATATGGTTTCTGGAGGGGTATTGAGAGCTCCATGGACGGCGGGGAGGGCGGGGAGGACGGGCGGGACAGTCTTGGTGGGGTCAGATGCAGGAGGATCGTTGATGGGAAATATTCAGACCTTTAATTATTTGTTTATTTACTTTTATATATATATATATATATATATATATATATATATATATAATATATATATATATATATATATATATATATATGTTCCTTTTTTGAAGGTAAGATACACACATACACATGTCATTTACATGTAACCAAGATCATTCCAGTGGTAGGTTGATAAAATACCAGTATAAAATATAGACTAGGTAAAACTAGGTTGAGTGAGTCAAACGATTAAGTGTTTGCAGTTGGTACATAGGGTGCGGGAGTCAAAGGGTTGCGGGAGTCAAAGGGTTCTAAAGTCCTGCTACTCTCGGGAGTACATGAGGACTGGTATAAGAATGTTGCTCAAAGAAGCCTTAAGACATTTTGGTTACACTGTGAGACACCGATGCTATTGTCGGATTCTCTGGATTGATTACGACTATTGTCTCTTCATGTCTTTACCACAGGCATATTACGTTATATAAGATTTCTGTGGTCTTTTCAAAGACGTTACAATGTCTTTGGGTATTTACCATTGATTTCAGCCCGGCAGAGGTATTGGCAAAGAGCCAGTGATGCCTCGAGCTAGGGAAACATTATGTGGCCACACTCCGCAGGTTCACTTGTTTATGTTTGAAACCTCGTGGTGTGCTTCGTTCTTGTATCGTGTGAGTGTATAGGCCCCACAAAACGCGTGCCAAAGACGTTTTGTCTTCACGGTATGTTTACAGGAACGGAACTATAGGCGACTTCGGTGTGCTAGTCAATGACTGATTGACACAGACAAACAGGGCCAAGTTTAGACGGAATTTTTATGTTAAAGGTCATTACAGCACAATTTCTCATGTGATGGAATAGGATGTTGTGTGTGTATGTCTCTCTCTCTCTCTCTCTCTCTCTCTCTCTCTCTCTCTCTCTCTCTCTCTCTCTCTCTCTCTCTCTCTCTCTCTCTCTCTCTGCGTGTGTTGTGTTGCGTTGAGTTGTGTGTGTATGTGTGGTGTTACATTGTGTTGTGTTGTGTTGTGTTGTGTTGTGTTGGTTGTGTTGTGTTGTGTAGTGTAATGTAGCGTAGTGTAGTGTAGTGTAGTGTAGTGTAGTGTTGTGTTGTGTTTTGTTGTGTTGTGTTGTGGTGTGGTGTGCGTATGTGTGTTTGTTGTGTGTGTGGTGTGGTGTGGTGTGGTGTGATGTGGTGTGTGTGAGAGAGAGAGACAGACAGACAGACAGACAGAGTGACACAGAGAGAGACACAGACAGTGACAGACAAGACAGAGACAGAGACAGAAAGTGAAACAGACAGACAGACAGACAGACAGACAGAGAGGTTGTATGTGTGTGTGTGTGTGTGTGTGTGTGTGTGTGTGTGTGTGTGTGTGTCTGTGTGTGTGTGTGTCTGTGTGTGTGTGTCTGTGTCTGTGTGTCTGTGTGTTTCTGATGGAGAGCTGACTTGATGTGGTTGAAAGCCATGGCCCTTTGTCTATCATACATCAGATGGCGGGTTTGCGTATTTTCACTTATTGAGCTTATCATTGCTCCTTGTGGTTTAAGACGTAGTTTCAGCTTTTAAGGGAGAAGAGTGGCAGAATGGTTCAGACGTTCGCCTGCCAATAACCAAACTCGAGGTTCCAGGGTTCACTCCCCATAGAGGCCTCGACGTTTCTCAGTTTGACCGGAATATCGAATGAACGTCTAGTCCTTCGGAAGGGAATGAAAAACGAGTCGGACTTGTGTGCCTTCTGGCTGCACACGCTAAAGATCCCACGGCAGTTGAAAATAGTGAAGAGCTGGGAATTGCCCGTCTGCCTTGGTGTAAAACATTGGAGAGATAGGTTGATCTCCCAGGTCCCACCCCATGAACACCAATTGGTCTTCTTGCCTTCCTGAAGTCTAGGTAAAAATAAATGTGAATATGAATATGAATTTGAAGTGAGAGAGAAGGGATGGGCGCTGCCCTCATGGTGCTGGCCCCGGGAGAAGTTCAGGTCTCTGCCACCTCACTTCCCTACGACCCCAGGCTTATTGAACTATCTAGGTAGGACCTCAGGACCTGGCCAGCTCGTGGGTTTATGTGCAGGCTTAAAGCTTGTGCTGTGATTATTCTGGATCTCCATCACATGACACATGTGACGTTAGCGCATATGGAATTTATTCCGAGCGCGAAGACGTCATCTTGAGAAAATGAAACTCAAAACTTTCAGCTTTAAACCGGCGCAGTGTGTGGACAACTGGGGGCTGCTATATGCTTCAGAGTCATTGCCGATTGGGCAACCAAGACGGACGGCGCCACCTTCTCCAACGTTCATGCTGCAAACTCGAAAGTGCCTGGAGCAAACTGCACTCCATATCACTGACAGAAGACCTTGGGTTTTCGCAGATAAGTGAACAATGCGGATTCTTTTTCAGGAGAAGTGCTGCTGCGGTTCAACCAAATAACAATGCCTTCATAAAGGGACAAATTTGTCTTACCTGTCTCACCCGTCGGTGTCACCAGGTTCGCTGCACGCTTGGACATCACCATCTCCCCCTCTCTTGACTTTTGTGGACAATTATTTGAATATCTAGGCCACCGATGTTGGTTATGTTCTCGATGTATGAGATGGAGGTCTGCCTGTCTTCCTTTTTGTCACTGTTTTTTCCTTGAAAGATGTCCGTGTTCCTGTATCAAGCTCCCCCAGGACATTTTCATCAGTTCTACTATCTGCCCATTTGACACGTAGTAAATTCCGAAAAAAACACATCTCTGCTGCCTCAATTTTTCTGCAATCAGTTCTTCTCAGAGTCCAGATTTCGCAGCCATAAATCATGACTGGCCAGATCAAACATTCTAAAAGTCTAACTTTCAGGCCATTTCGCATGCCTCTGTATTTCCAGATGTTATTGAGTTGGACCATTTTTTGCTTTGCCATTCCAGTTCTTATTTGTAGGCCTACTTGACAAATACAAATTTGTACTTGACAAAAATATTATTGTACAAGAACATGAGACTCTTACTAGGGCTTGTTCGGTTAAAAAGATAGATTAAGCAAATCATTTAAGTTAGTATTCAGTGATAATTATATCTAGAGGTTAATAAAATGTAGAAATGTTATCCTTGTGCCAATTCCTTTATTTGAAAGAATCAAACCCATTGCTTGAGATAGTTTGTGGCACCATCCAAACCCCATCCCCCGACAGTAGTGAGCAGCGGATGGTGGTCTGACAAATGGATCCCAGTGAAAAAGAAGAGGGGGATAATATGCCACAATAACTTCCTCGTAAAGAAAAGCCTAAGAAAATGACAATATAAGCTTTAAGAATATCCCATATTATGAGCTATATGAATATCTATAACACTAATGCAAGGACTTCAAGGAAATTCCATACGCAAGGTTCTGTAGGAATAGTCAGAACACTAAAACTTCAACTTACCCATTTTTCCCTCAGTAAAAGTGTTTTGTTTTAAAGAAAGGGTGAAGTGGCAGTAGACTTCAGTTATCTGCCTAGGCAAAAGCAGGTAAATAAATGGTCTCACAAACTGAGTCCTCAATATATAAAAAGAAGAGAGAAAGGAAGGAAGAAGAAAGAAAGATTGAGACAGACAGACAGACAGATAGACAGACAAACAGACAGACAAACAGACATACAGACAGACAGAGAGACAGAGACAAAGACAGACAGAGACTGAGAGAGAAACACAGAAGAGAATGCGAGAGATAGAGAGAGAGAGAGGGAGAGAGAGAGAGCGAGAGTGAGAGAGAGAGAGAAAGAGAGACAGAGAGAGACAGAGAGACAGAGACAGAGAGACACAGAGATACAGAGAGGCAGAAAGAGACAGAGAAACATTGAAAAAACAAAACAAAACAAAACAAAAACAACGAAACAAACAAAACAAACAAACAAAAACGAAAGAAGAAAGAAAGAACATATCAATCACTCATGAAAGCAAATCGCAACCTGATCCAAAGTGCATATCAATTTTAATGTTCTGTGTGCATACATGTACACACGAAGGGAGCTTAGGCACCGACTGGTCTACACACATGCAGACATGGGAAGTCTAACAAGTCTCCAGCCTTCACTCAGGCAAGTTCGAACCCAGACGTTCTGATTCAAAGTCTCACGTCTTACCCACTTGGCTACCACGACCTTCAGACGTTAATGATGGTGATAATGATGATGATGATGATAATAACAACAACAACAATAATAATGATGATGATAATAATAATGATAACAATAATAATAATAATAATGATAATAATAATAATAATGATAATAATGATGATGATAATAATAATAATAATAATAATAATGATAATAATAATAATATAATAATAATAATAATAATGATGATGGTGATGGTGATGATGATAATGATGATGATGATGATGATGAGATGATGATGACGACGACGACGACGACGACGATGATGATGATGATGATGATGATGATGATGATAATAGTATAGTACATAGTAGGCCTCCTTCGGTCATGGCTGACCATGGACAAAGTACATCCGACTTAATGTCTAGATGGGCTGTCTGCTTGGTCCAAGCAGCGTCGCTTGTGACTGTAGAGACCAATGCGAGAGAGGCAGTCTCTGTAGCAGCGGTCGCATGTGTATGCTGATGCTGGTCTGTTGGCTGTCATCCCTTTTCTGCTGCAGCAGCTGACAGTTTGTCCTCACCAATCCGCAGCTGTTTCTTGAGAGTGCCTCACCAGCTGTTGCGGTCATCTGCGAGGTCCTCCCAGGACTCAGTGTTGATCTCAAGCGCCTTCATGTCAACGTTTGCAAACGTCTCTGTATCTCAGCTGTGGGCAGCCAGTGTTTCTCTGCCCTGTGGCAAGCTCACCATAAAGGGTGTCTTTTGGGATGCGACCATCTTCCATGCGGCGAACGTGGCCCAGCCAGGGGTGGGAGGAGGGGGGGGGGGCAGCCGATTTTTCGGAGAGCCCTGAAAAGGCCATCTCTGCTGACAAGGTCAAAGGCCTTGGTAGGTCAATGAATGCCACATACAGGGGCATCCGCTGCTCTCTGCACTTCTCCTGGATTTGGCGAAGGAAAAAGACGACATGGTCTCCGTGGATTTCTCTGCTCGAAAATCTCACTGTGATTCAGGGTAGACGCGTTCAGTCAGTTTCTGTGGGCGGATTAAGAGGACCCGAGCATAGACTTTGCCAACAATGCTGAGGAGCGAGATACCTCTATAGTTGTTGCAGTCGCTCCTTTCGCCCTTGTTTTTGTACAGGGTGACGATCTTGGTGTCCCTCATGTCCCGCAGTACAGCTCCCTCATTCCAACACTGACAGAGGACTGCGTGCAAAGGGTGCAGAAGAGTAGTCTTGCAGTGCTTGATGAGGTCTGGGGAATTCCGTCGTTGCCAGACTATCAATTGCCTTGCTGAGTTCGTCCACAGTTGGCTTTGCGTCAAGTTCTTCCATGACCGGCATGCACTTGATGGCATCGAGGGCTGAGGGGGACACTGTGTTCTCTGTGGAGTAGAGGTCGAAGTAGTGTTCCGCCCATCTCTCCATCTGTTGGCTAGGATCGCTGATTACTTCCCAAGTGGAGGATTTGAGGGGAGCGGTCTTGCTCTGTGTTGGTCCCAGTGCCTTCTTGATGCCATCATACATTCCTCGGATGTTGCCTCTTTCAGCAGCAGTCTGTATCTCTTTGCTGAGCTCTGTCCAGTACTCGTTTGCACAGCGCCTGGCGTTAAGCTGAACCTTACTCCTGGCAGCCCTGAGGATTTGCAGGTTCTTCTCACTGGGTGACCGCTTATACTCGGTGAGTGCAGCGCGCTTGGCCTCAATAGTGGGAGTCATCTCTGATGATTTGGCCTCAAACCAGTCGTGGGACTTCACAGTTTTCTTCCCAAAGGTGGCCATAGCAATGCGGTGCATGGTGTCTCGTAGCGTTTCCCATCTCTCTGTGGCAGAGTCTCTGGGCTGCAATGCATCATATTCTCTCTCAAAGGCCTCTGCGAACTGTTCTACAAGATCTGGCTGAGACATCTTGCTGACGTCAATGCGAGGGTTCCCTTGTTTCTTTGAGCAGAGAAACTTCTTTGGTTGCAGCCTGATCTTGCAACATACCAGAGAGTGGTCTGTGTCGCAGTCTGCGCTGTGATAAGAGCGAGTGTGGAGAACGTTTTTGATAGCGGCGCGTCTTACTAGGATCAAATCCAGTTGGTGCCAATGTTTTGAGCGGGGATGCCTCCAGGAGACTTTGTGTTGAGGCTTCGTCTTGAAGAAGGAGTTGGCGATACACAGTTCATGACAGGCGCAAAACTCAAGCAGTCGTTGTCCATTCTCATCCATTTTCCCCACTCCAAAGGAACCGAGGCAGGAGGGCCATGAGTCATTGTCTGCACCCACTCTGGCGTTGAAGTCGCCCAGGAGAACAAGTTGTTCTGTCCTGGGGATGTTCCTTATGGCTGATGCAAGATTTTTGTGGAACTCATCCTTGGCGTCTGGAGAGGCGGACAGAGTTGGGGCATAAACGCTGATGAGAGTGACATAGCCTTCGGTGGTGTTGAGGCGGAGAGTCAAGAGTCGCTCTGAACCGCCGCTGCCTGGTTCAATCATGTTCAGCAGGCTGTTCCTTACTGCAAAGCCTACTCCGTACTCTCTTGGGGCATCAGAACTCTTTCTTTGCCAGAAGAAGGTGTAGTCCCTTTCCTTTAGTGTTCCTGAGTCAGCCAGCCGTGTTTCCTGTAGAGTGGCAATGTCCACATTGAGCCTCTTTAGCTCGCTGTTTATGACGGCGGTCTTTCTGGCGTCGCTGATGTCTTGCAGATCTTTGGAGAGCCCAGGCATCATTGTTCGGACATTCCAACAGCCCAGTTTCACTGCTGATATGTTTCCTGATCCGTTTCTTGAATTTGAAATTTTCCTTTTGCCTGGTGCGGTAATTAACGACCTGCTTGTCAGATTTTCTCCTAATCTTCATGCACCCAGTGAAGAAGGCAGGTCGTGGCGGGACAGCACCTAATTGGCTGGGGGCTGCCCAGTTTAGGCGGGCGGTAGCTGTCCAGTAAGACACGAAGGTCTCTCCCACCGTAAAAGCAGCCCCTGGCGTCAGCTCTACGCCGATTGAGCAATGACTTATCACCGGTAACTGTTGCTTCCGGTGTTGTGCCGACACTAGTGCTAGTAGCGAAGCTGGAGTGTCCTCTCCAGGTCGTAGGTGCAGAGTGTTTGTGGATGAATGGACGGATGTAAGCCTGGGCAGTGTAATATGGAAGACAGGCTGTTGCCCATGCAACTTGTCCCCCCTCTCCACCTCGCTGACAGATCCAAAGGAGAACAGCAGGGCTGTTACGTTTGGTGCCAACGCGGCCGCAGGAGCAGCCGGAAAGTGACAAAGTTTGCCATCTAACCGCCTTAGGGGCCCCACACCGGATTTACTGTCAGGGTTTACTCCCTTAGCTAGATGGCCGCCGGTAGCTCTCCAGAGCTGGCGCCCTTTGATGGATCTAATTTATTTCCATCAGGGTTTCTAGCCACCCTCCTCACCATCCTCCTGAGAGGACTGGTGGGGGTGCTGGTTTAGTCGCCAGCGATTCGACCCTGTGACAGGTAGTACTGGGTTCGAGGTTACCAGTAGCAGATATATCTATCCGACCTGACATTGAGCTAGGGCTTATAGCGGCCCTTACCCGCTGATGAACCCGTCATAGGACACCTGGGGCATTTTTCAAGGATAGCAACGCCACCTGCTACCCAACCCTGTCCTGATAGGAACACCGCCAGTTTGGTCCGGGACTGCTTATTTGCTAGCAAGCTAGCTTATTCACCGCCAACCTCCATATCTGAAGGGCTTCACTATCCGCCACCTGTGACCCGCCTGGGTTGGGGATGGTCGCCCCGCCGCTGAATTGGAAGTCGGCCTTTCCCAAGTAATAATAATAATAATAATAATGGTGAATATAACAATATTAATGATATCAATCATGGTGATGATGATAATAATTATGATATCATGATGATGATGATGATGGTGATAATAATAATAATGGTGATGATAACAATCATGATAATAATAATAATAATAATAATAATAACAATTATAATAAAAAATACATATACAAAAATACAACGACAACGACGACGACGACGATGATGACGACGATGATGATGATGATGATGATGATGATAACAATAGTAATAATGATAACAATAATAATAACAATAATGATATAACGATAACGATAACGATAACGATAACGATAACAATAACAATAAGAGTGTGTGCTCTCACTGCACCTCATCTGGCAAACGCCCTCCTAAGAGTCACACAAAGTCGGAAGTAGCAGAGATGGACATGGATGTATCGATAGTTTCAGTTTCAGTTTCTCAAGATGACGTCTCCGTGCTCGGAACGAATTCAGTATGCACTAACGTCACAGGTGCCATGTGTATGGTGATCATGGCACAAGCCTTAAGTCTACACATAAGCCCAGGTCTTGAGGCTCTCCCAAGACTATGTTATACCTAGTCTATATTTTACACTGGTATTTCATCAGCCTTCCGCTGGAATAATCTTGGTTACATGTAAATGACATGCGTATGTGTGTATCTTACCTTCAAAAATGGAACATGTATATAAAGCGAATAAATGAATAATTAAAGGTCTGAATCACAACACAGCTAGCTATTCTGTATAAACTAGTCTCACATGACAGATTCCCCCCCCCCCCCCCCCCCAGTCATTGGCCAAATGCTCAGCTGTCTATCAACTACGTGAAGACAATATTTTCTTAATCATAGATAGGTATGTAAGTGAGTGAGTGAGTAAGTAAGTAAGTAAGTAAGTGAATAAGAAGTAAGTAGGTGAATAAATAAATACAAAATAAAGGAGTATGTGGATAAATAAACAGGTAAGATATGAAAATAACAAATAACAGTAAATGTATGCATATTAAACCCACATGCCCGCACGCAGACATGCTCACATACATTCATACATACACACCCATATCGACACAGCATTATGGCCGACAACAACAATAACAACAACAACAACATCAGCAAAGAGGAAACAACCATACATACATATCATGACAAACTTGCATATCTGGACAACACTCAACAAACAGTCCCACACACAACACACACACACACACACACACACACACACAGTATGGCAAAATTGCTTGTTCTTCAGTTGTCTTTTTCTTTAGGGGGAAAACTCTCCACCTTTTACCCGCTAAGCGTAACTGGGTAAGGTTGAACTCAGAACTTCTGATTGAAATCTGTCAGCCTACCCACAGTCAACAAGTACGGCGCCGTTCAGTTATTGTCCTGCTTTTGCGCCGTCTGGTGTAAGACCAGCCTGGTCAAACCAAGCATTGAGTGTACCTGTACACACACAATCACTCCAACCACGCAACGGACCAGTCTGAAAACCAACCAGCTTCTTGCCTTCAAACTTGTATAAACGTGAAGTAGGTCATCGTGTCGAGGAACAACGACTCCGGTTTGAAAATTACGTGCTGCAGGCAAGTGACTTGCCTAGTCTTGTGTTTGCCACCTACCAGGTCAGGCCATATCAGACAATGATGATTGTAGCTAGCTGCCTTTTCCTATAAAGTGGCCTAATTAAGCGTGGTCAGGATTGTACAGCTTGTAAGCCAATATCGAAAGTAGATTGTAAAGTGCTGCCAAGTGATTTCTAGGCTAGCAAATTATCAACAAACAAACAAAAAAGTCGGTCAGTGTGCTGGCAGTTTAGAATCAAAGAAACCTCAGAAGTGGAGCGAACAAGACAGCCTAGACATAATCAATAAGTGGTTCTACGTGCGTCAGTCGTAGTACTAACTTGTACATCGTTCAACTGCCAAATTTTTTGTTTGATCCAGTTAGCTACATTTAATCTGGTCTCCATCAACGTCTCCATCATGCCGTTACTGGAAAGGAATACACAATTATTAAGAACGAGAAACACTAAACGTACTGTTCGCGGCTTCATCATGAAAAAGTTGACAGCTGCAAACTTCATGCTGCAAATGGCCCTTCTTTTGTTCGCCGCTGGGATTTTCTCCGAAATTGCGTGTAGGTGGTTAACTTCTGGGTCGACAGTAAACAACGTTGGCAAAACGATCAATATTAATAATGTCGTTTGCAATATTACTAACGACAACAACACTGCTGACATGACCAACAGCGTTAACACGCACAGCAATTCTGTCTGCAACTGCACCCACGTCCAGCGTCAACTGCACCAATTCCAGCATCAACTGCACCAATTCCAGCATCAACACCACCAAGTCCAGCATCAACACCACCAAGTCCAGCATCAACTCCACCAAGGCCAGCATCAACTCCACCACGTCCAGCATCAACTCCACCACCAACACTAGAAACGAGAACAATAACCACAGCATCGATGCCACCATCAAACATGGTAAGTAAGGAGTCGAACAACTTGAGGGTTTGTCATCTTCAGTAAACGAAGGCTCATAATATATTAACAAAAATATTGGCTTCACCCAGTTGATAGATGGCTGAGCATTTGGGCATTGACTAGGGGGGGGGGGGGGGGGTGGTTCTGTCATGTGAGACGAGTTTATAGGCCTACATAATAGCTAGTTGTGTTGTGAATCAGACCTTTAATTAGGCCTATTTGTATATTTACTTTATATGTTCCGTTTTTGAAGGCAAGATACACACATACACATGCATTTACATGTAACCAAGATTACTCCAGTGGTAGGCTGATAAAATACCAGTATAAAATATACTATATAGACTAGGTAAAACATAGTCTAGGTAGGGCCTGAGAACCTGGCTAGCTCATGGGTTTATGTGCAGGCTTAAGGCTTGTGCCATGATCACCATACTCATGGCACTTGTGACGTTAGTGCAGATGGAATTCGTTCCGAGCGCGGAGACGTCGTCTTGAGAAACTGAAAATAGGCTTTTTGCGTGCCATGAATATGGATGTTCAACTTCAAGAGGCATTCATCGCACTTGAAAAATTTCATATGCACTGTACCCAAACTTGCCAGCAATTATATACACCCTTTTGTTACAACGCTTGGTATGCGAGGTTTTTGCAAGGTATGCGTTTCTTTGTTCCATCTGGCGGCAAACATGGCTAGATATTCGCTAGATGAGGCTAGGTAGGACAGCAAAGAAAGCAAACGAGACAGTCTTAATATAGGCAGGCACAAGAAGATCATTCGAGACAGTCTTGATGGAGGCAGACATAAGAAGATCATTAACAAAAAAAATGTTAGGAAAAGGCAAGCAATATTGATAACAAATTTGTTAGGAAAGGGGAATTAGAGTACCTGGTCACAACAGGGAAGCTGGAGGGAAAGAGAACACCATGTAGACCTAGGGAGAAATTATTGGACGGACTTGCAGATGGCTGAAGACAGAGAGGGTGGGAGATGACTTGCAGCGACAGCGGATAGTTTCGTATGGAGGGACATGATCACCAACACCATGCGACAGGGCACATGATGATGCTTTGGTAGAATGGAGAGGATCTTGCCGGCGAGGTAAAGATGGCGATCGCATTTCGCCTGTTTTGACGACTCGTTGTTCTGCTGTGAAATGAACCTGTACATTGCAAAATCTCATCCTACTTTGCGTCCGTTTCATAGTGCTACACTTTTTTCTCGCCCTCGCTACTGGCTACCTCGCCAGTTAAGCGCAAGTGTGCTGGTGTTTATCCCTTTGCCCCCAGCAACCCAATCCACCAACCGCAAAAACTTAACCCTTTTGACTCCCTCACCCTGCCCACCAGCTTCCAGTGCAGGAAGCTGGTTGGTAGGGTGAAGGAGTCAAAAGGGTTGTTTTGCTTTTGTAGTGTGGTTGACAATGCAGGATGCTCGTGAACAGGGCGCGGGAGTTAAAGGGTTAAGAAACGGACCCCTGCTGGCACCCCTGTGCATACTGACATGTGCAGGCGAGTTGATGATGCGAGGCTCTTTTTTTTTTTTTTTTTAATGAACATATCCGACAGGTACTGAGTGGAGACCAATCCGCTCAACAGAATTTTTTTTAAAGATCATCGCACTCAGGGAGGTTACCTTTGTGCTCACCTTTTTTTTTCCGCCCCATTTTCTACGCCACTTTAATGACCACAGAAACTGGCACAGTTTTTGTTTGTTTGTTTCTTTCTTTCTTTTTTTTGGGGGGGTTTGTTTGGGGTTTTTTGTGATGATGACGATGTCGATGAGGATGTTAATCATGATGTTATGAAGTTCCATCTAGGATTGAGACTGCGTGACAGGCCTGTACTCTACGCTTACTATCATAATATATCCTGGCGTCAACCAGGCCCGAGAGATACAGACACCCGCGGTGCTGGTCAGAAGATTCGAGCAACACCCTCAATGACGCATCCGTGAAGTGGATGAGACTCGACTGTGCAGTCCCAGTCTTCCCAATGAGTCCATAGCACTCTCAACTCTGTGTAGTAGCCAGTTAGAGCCGAAAAATCCCACAGTGATATAGTTTTGAAGGGACTGATGGGGATTCGAACCCACAACCTTCCAGTCGGTAGTCCGTTGCGTTAACCACTACACCACGGCGACTGGTTGCTCAACAGAATATTAGAGAATGTTCAAAACTTCAGACTGCACTGAACCGTAACATTACTAGATTTCACCAAACATGATAGTTGAAAATTACTTTGTATTGTTTCAAGCCCCTTCATAAGGGGCACTGGCCTAATCGACTAAATCATCTGAAGTCTGAAGCCAGTAGTTCATAGACACACGCATATTGATCAATACACAATCCACAGTAGAGAAATTATACATGTATCTGGCCCCCATGACAGTAGTAACATCTTTTCTTCTCTAACCATTGCTTATCAATGGCCCCTGAACAAAGTTATGTCTAGACGTCTGTTTTTGTGTGCTGTTTCTGTCTGGTAAACTTGTTTTCGTTTTTTTGTCGTTCTTGTCCCGTTGAACTTTATGACCCAAAGGTCAAAACTGGTCAGTTGTCCTGTCTGTTATCAGCGCTTTGACTCCCGCACCCTGATCATCAGCACCCAGCATTGTCAACCACGCTAACAAAGCAAAAACTTAACCCTTTGACTTCCTCACCCCATCCACCAGGAAGCTGGTGTGTAGGGTGAGGGAATCAGAGGTTTAAGTTTTTGCATTTGAGGGATAGATAATGATAATGAGGATACTAATGATGATGATGACGATGGTGATGACGGTAATGACAACAATATTGAAAATTGTAAAATAATGATAATAATAATAATAAATGATAATGAGGAGGAGGAGGATGCGCAAACAGTCCATTCCAAAGAATGTTTGTCGTACGGTGCATAGAGAGAAAAACGTGGAGGGAATTGTTTCGTAACAACACACACGCCAGTGCTGTCCAGACGTAGTTGGACACGGTCACCAACACATCAGTGCAGCATGAACACAATTCATCAATTAAACCATGACACAGATCCATAAGTAAGAAATAGATGGTAGTGACACTGGTCAACAAACAAACAAAATGGAAGAAAACTGCATAAATCGCCTGATAATTACAATCTTTCACTTTCAGATACAATTTTTTATTCTAAACACAAGAAAGCAAATTGTAACAAAAATCTTTTATCTCCAACTACGCAGAGTAAGCTAAATCCGTCCATTTCTCTCTGTTGATGCCACAAACAAGCTGTGATTATCTTTCACTCTGTCCAGACTAGACTACTGTAACTTTCTCTTAGCTGGGCTTCTAATCATAAGCTATCCAAACTCCAACGAATCCAAAACAGTGCAGCTCAACTTGTCTTACGGAAGAGCAATTGCAAAAACACTCTTGCAAAAATTACAGTGGCTGCCAAATGAGACAGTCTTCAAGGAGGCAGACACAAGAAGATCATTGATAAAGAAGATTAGGAAAAGACAAGCAACATTTATAGGACATATTATGAAGAAAGGGGAATTAGAACATCTGGTCACATCAGGAAAGCTGGAGGGAAAGAGAACACCGGGTAGACCCAGGGAGAAAAACATATTGGACGGACTTGTAGGGTGGCCGATGACAGAGAGGGTGGGAGATATACTTGCAGCGACAGGGAATAGATTCGTGTGGAGGGCGGCCATGATCGCCAATTGCCATGCGGCAGGGCACATGATGATGATGACAGTCAAAGCAAGAACTGATATGAAATTGTCACAGTCGGTTTTCAGTGTCTGAGTTCAAATACAATGCCAACATAAGACAGAACTTCTCCTGCCATAGAAACCTTCAAAAACTCTCAGGCCTCAAGGTGCTTATCTCAACAGTACCTCGTTTCTCACTGTCAATTTTCGAGATATTTTTATCTATCTATCTTTAGCCCGCCAAGTATCTTTAAAACAAACCATTTGTCTGCTAACTTTCAAAAAGCACATCAAGACACATTTCTCAGAAGTATCTCCAAAAAGCGCAAATGTAATCCTTGTGGCTCTTCTAAATCCAGTTGTATTTCACTTTATCGTGTTGTGTGGTGTGTGTGTGGTGTGTGTGTGTGTGTGTGTGTGTGTGTGTGTGTGTGTGTGCGTGTGTGTGTGTGTGTGTGTGTGTTTGTGCGTGTGTGTGTGTGTTTATGCACAAGTATGTTTGTGCGCGCGTGCGCACACACACACACTCACACTCGCGCGCGCACACACACACACTCTCTTCTCCTCTCTCTCTCTCTCTCTCTCTCTCTCTCTCTCACGTATACGTATATATATATATATATATATATATATATATATATATATAATGTTTTCATTTGCGTGTTTGTATACAGACCAAACACACAGAGCACAGACACACACACACACACACACACACACACACACACACACACACACACACACACACACACACACACACACACAAAGAGAGAGAGAGAGAGAACACACACACGCACACACACACACACACACACACACACATTTAATATCACATTATGTGGATAGACATTAAATGAAATTGAACACACACACACACACAACACACACACACACACACACACACACACACACACACACACACACACACACACACACACACACACACACAGAGCGAGCACACACACACACACAGAATTATAGTAGTCTACTCTATACAGAACCGAAGATGTGCAAATTCTTTGTTGCATCAGCGGAAAGAAATGGGCGGATTATATTTATTCTATGTAGAATTAGAGAAACAGTTTTTTGCACAGTTAAACTGACCTTCCATGGACAGGGATTCATTTATTAAGAAAACATAAACATTTCTTTGCAGATTTCCCGAAGGTTACAGTATCGTCTTGAGATTCATAACCATATTCTTTGAGGTTACCTTTCTGCGTTTATTATACCTATCTTTCCCCCATGGGGACGCCAGGGGCTCTTTCAGTGTAGAATATCCAATCTTCTGGAAATTCTGTGCTAGAAGTTTCTTCTTTCTGTCATTCTGTTTGTTTCTGTCTTGTTCCTTTGGTTTTTGTTATTTCTTCCTATCATTTTTTGCCTTGCTGGTCCATTCACCTGTATGTATTAGAAAAAGTCTTAAGTACTTTTGTTTAGGATTGATAATTGGGTACATGTGTTAAGCGCATTTTTGGCTCTAGGGCGTTGAGATATGCGGAAGCAATTTTAGGTAATTTATGCCCGTTTTTAGATATGTTTTGGTGTCCTTAGGTATGCTTTAATTTGCATTCAGGTGTGGGTTTTTTTAAAATCCCCTGAGCGATAATTTGGACGGAGTGGTCAACGCCAGGGGCATATCCTTAGATTATGTGTGTAAATGCATTTATATGTGTACTTAATTTTCTTTTCTTTTGGTTTTTGTTTTGCTTTGTTTTGTTTTTTTCCTGTCAAGTTTTTGTGGGTTTTGAAACGGTTATGGACCTGACATGGCTGGGCTTTAATTAAACAGCATTAATAACAATAACGATTTCGTGACACAGGGGCCAACAGTGAACACGTTCAGAAGAAATTGGCCACCGTGGAAATCCAGGTCCCGAATCTTTTCATGATCTGCATTATTGCCATCTTCCTTCTGCTTGCCAGTATCTGCAGCTCTATTGCTGTAGCGGATGTGAGGTATCTACCTCGGTGTCTATTATTGCGCCATGAAAGAAGGCGTCTCAACGGCAATATCTTCAGAAGTGATGATCAGTTTGTCAATGTACGTGTGCTCATCACCGCCATCAGCTGTTTAATTTGTACATGTGGTAAGTTTTACCCCCGTTTTTTTTTTGTTTGTTTTTTATATATCGATCGGAGCGAGGGAGGGGTGTGTGTGTGTGTGTGTGTGTGTGTGTGTGTGTGTGTGTGTGTGTGTGTGTGTGTGTGTGTGTGTGTGTGTGTGTGTGTGGTGTGTGTAGTGTGTGTGTAGTGTGTGTGTATGTGTGTGTGTGTGTTGTGTCGTGTTGTGTGTGTGTGTGTGTCTGTCTGTCTGCCTAGCTGTCTGTCTGTCTGTCTTGTCTGTCTATGATTAAAATCATTTTTATGTGAACAAGATTGTCGCAGGCTCTCTTTACATGTGAATCTTTTCTCAATGTGTGCTTTTATGAAGGTTCTCTCTCTCTCTCCCTCCCTCCCTCCCTCCCTCTCTCTTTCTCTCTCCCCTCTCTCTTTTCTCTCTCTCACTCTCTCTTGCTCTTCTCTCTCTCTCTCTCTCTCTCTCTCTCTCTCTCTCTCTCTCTTCCTCTCTTTCTCGTTCGCTCGCTCCCTCTCACTCTTCTCTCTCTCTCTCTCTCTTTCTCTCTCTGTCGCTTTCTCTCTCAGTCTCACTCACTCACTCACTCACTCACTCACTCACTCTCGCTCTCTCTCCTCTCTGTCTCTTTTTCTCTCTGTCTGTCTGTCTGTCTCCCCCCCACACACATACACATACATACACACAAACACACGCACATTCTTCTCTCTCTCACTCTCTCTCACTCACTCACTGTCTGTCTCTGTCTCTCTGTATGTCAGTCTCTCTCTTTGTCTCTATTTCTGTCTCTTTCTTTCTCTCACTGCTCTCTCTTGTCTTTGTCTCTGTCTCTGTTTGTCTGTCTGTTTGTCTGTCTGTCCTCTCTCTGTCTCTCTCTCTCGCTCTATTTCTCTCTCTCACGTATGTATATGTGTGCGTGCGTGTATGTATGTATGTATGTATGTATGTATGTATGTGTATGTGTATTTTGTGTGTGTGTGTGTGTGTTGTGTCGTGTTGTGTGTGTGTGTCTGTCTGTCTGCCTAGCTGTCTGTCTGTCTGTCTGTCTATGATTAAAATCATTTTTATGTGAACAAGATTGTCGCAGGCTCTCTTCACATGTGAATCTTTTCTAAATGTGTGCTTTTATGAAGGTTCTCTCTCTCTCCCTCCCTCCCTCCCTCTCTCCCTCTCTCTTTCTCTCTCCCCTCTCTCTTTTCTCTCTCTCACTCTCTCTTGCTCCTCTCTCTCTCTCTCTCTCTCTCTTCCTCTCTTTCTCGTTCGCTCGCTCCCTCTCACTCTTCTCTCTCTCTCTTTCTCTCTCTGTCGCTCTCTCTCTCTCAGTCTCACTCACTCACTCTCGCTCTCACTCCTCTCTGTCTCTGTTTCTCTCTGTCTGTCTGTCTGTCTCCCCCCCCCCCACACACCACACACATACACATACATACACACAAACACACGCACATTCTTCTCTCTCTCACTCACTCACTGTCTGTCTCTGTCTCTCTGTCTGTCAGTCTCTCTCCTTGTCTCTATTTCTGTCTCTTTCTTTCTCTCACTGTCTCTCTCTGTCTTTGTCTCTGTCTCTGTTTGTCTATCTCTCTCTGTCTCTCTCTCTCTCGCTCTATTTCTCTCTCTCACGTATGTATATGTGTGCGTGCGTGTACGTACGTATGTATGTATGTATGTATGTATGTATGTATGTATGTATGTATGTATGTATGTATGTGTGTGTGTGTGTGTGTGTGTGTGTTGTGTTCTGTGTTGTGTGTGTGAGTGTGTTTATGTTGTGTGTGTGTGTTTATGTTGTGTGTGTGTATGTGTTTATGTTTGTGTGTGTGTGTGTTTATGTTGTGTGTGTGTGTATGTGTATGTGTGTGTGTACATATGTGCTTCTCTCAACAGTACCTGCTAAATCTGTTTCAAGATAACGGTGGTCTTGAGGAAGCCAAACATCTGGATTTTATGTAATTAGGCTGTGATGTACAAAGGAACATTGTTAGAATGACTTGACTATCTTTGTTCATAGTCTTTTTCATCTGACCTGGACTCGCTCGTAATATATGACGCAGATGCCTCCTTTTCAGTTTTATGTTACCCACAGAGTAAATAGAAATAGCCAGCAGAATCGGCCAAGCCAAAACAGCATTCAAGAAGATGAAAAGCATTCTTACCAGCAAATGCCAATCAGTAAACATCAGGAAGAGAGTTCTTGAACGTTCTATAGAATTGATACTGTTGTACGGTTGTGAGGGGCGGACAGTCAACATGCAAAGTCAGAATAAAATTCAGGCAACTGAAATATGGTTTCTAAGAAGAATGGTGAGAGTTCCATGGACAGCAAAGAAAACAAGCGAGACAGTCTTGAGGAGGCAGACACAGGAAGATCACTGATAAAGAAGATTAGGAAAAGACAAGCAACATTTAGAGGCCATTTTATGAGGAAACGGGAATTAGAACACCTGGTCACAACAGGAAAACTGGAGGGAAAGAGAACACCAGGTAGACCCAGGGAGGAAAATATTGGAGGTCTTGCAAGGTGGCTGAAGACAGAGAGGGTGGGAGATGAACTTGCAGCGACAGGGAATAGATTCGTGTGGAGAGCCAAGGTCGCCAACGCCAAGCGGCAGGGCACACGATGATGATGATGATGATGATGATGTGGTGGTGGTGGTGGTGGTGGTGGTGGTGGTGGTGGTGATGATGATGACGACAGTGTAAAAGTTGTTTTCTTCTTTTTCAGTATTCGTGGCTGAGATGTTTGGCGTGTGCGTGCAGTTTGTCTGGTTTCTCAGGACAGGGAGAGGCGAACAGATCTCACTCGTGTGCTACCTCTTGAGTGCCTTAGCGCTCGCCACGGTTGTGTACTCACAGATTGTAGCTCTCGGTGTCTTCGATTTTCTGTTCGCCGTGCACGTCCAGCTAAACTCTGCTGGAACCAGGACCAGGAGGAACCCATAACTGTTGATGGGTCCAACACAAAAAATATTTCATATGGGGAGGGAGAGAGAAAGAGAAAAGAGAGAGGAGAGAGAAAGACACACAGGACAGAGAGACAGAGAGAGGAGAGAGTAAGACAGGAGGGAGAAAGAGAGAGAGAAAGAGAGAGAGACGGAGAGAGAGAGGGGGGAGAGAAAAAGACAGGAGAGAGAAAGAGAGGAGAGACAGAGAGAGAGAGAGGGGGGGGGGGGCATTTTGATATTGACAACAGAGCGTTAATACAGAGAGAAGGGATATTCTGACATCATTGAATAATGTTGACAAGATAAAAAAAACATATTCAGAGAGACAATGATATTTGACTTCATTAATCAATAGTGTTGACAAACCGGGTATCAAAACAGTCAACGGATATTCTGATATCATTAAAACATTACTGACAACAAAATGATACACGTACACAGCGACATCTAAGGGATATTTGACTTCATAATAGTAATAATGAATTTTCTGAATGATATTAATATATTTTAATAATAATATATTTATAATAATAATATATTTTATTTATATAGCGCAAAATCTTGATAAAATCAAATCTAAGCGCTGAGCGTATACATGCATACATACCTACATACATATGAGCGTATACATGCATACATACATGCATACATACTTACATACATAAATCTAAGCTGAGCGTATACATCATACATACATACATACATAAATCTAAGCGTTATACATACATACATACATACATACTACGCACATGCATACATAATAATTACAATATTTATATAGCGCAAATCTCGACAAAATCAAATCCAAGCGCCGAAAAGACACACACACACACACAGCACGCACGCACACACACGCACACACACACACACACACACACACACACACACACACACACACACACACACACACACACACACACATGCATGGCCACAAATGGGGAGAAAAGAATAAAAGCAAAAGAAAATAAAACCAATGGAAAACCACAGAGAGCACATCATATACAATTATAAATAAACAAAGTGATTCCCCTCCGAGCGGAGACAGGCTGCAGAGGGGGGTTGAGTGAGGTTAGGATTTTATGCAGAGGAGAAAAGGTGAGTTTTGAGAGCGGACTTGAAGGAGCAAAAGTAGGTTGCTGACTGACTGAGAGAGGAAGTTTGTTCCAGGAGAGTGGACCAGAAACAGAGAAGGCTCGTGGACCATAGGTATTGAGCTTAGTGCGTGGAAAGCGAAAAGTCAGAGGATCGGAGGCAGAGCGGAGGGTACGTGAGGGAAAAGATCTCAAGTAGGCTTGACAGGTAATCGGGGGCTGCGTTATTGAGGCTTTTGTAGCACATGGTGTCTAGTTTGTACTGTATGCGCTTTGATACAGGGAGCCAGTGAAGTTGTGCCAGGAGAGGAGATATGTGGTCAGCTTTTTTCTTTTTGAGTACAAGGCGTACAGCATTGTTTTGAATGCGCTGTAGGATGTGAATGGTGGAGGCAGGAAGACCATACAGGAGTGAATTGCAATAGTCAATGCGAGACATTATGAAGGAGAGAACGAGATTTGCAGTTGTTTCAACAGAGAGATACTTCCTGATCAGGCTTATACGATGGAGATGATAGTAGCAAGATCTGGCAGTTTGAGAAACAAAGTTGTTCATGGAGAGGGTAGAGTCAATGCAGACACCAAGGTTTTTAGCTGAATCAGAAATTGGGACTGATGTGTTACATAATGGGAGAGAAAGAGGAGGCAGCTGGAAAGTTTCTGACGGGTGCCAATGAGGATAGCTTCTGTCTTGTCGTCATTAAGCTGAAGTCTATTGTGTGTCATCCAGTTCTTAATGTCCAGAGTAACACTCAGTGGTGCGAGTCAACAGGCCTGTATATTATCAGGTGAGTCACTGTCTTGAAGTTGGGTGTCATCAGCATAGAAGTGGTGCTTTATAGAGTGGGAGTTGATGATGGTGGACAGGGGGGAGGTATAAAGAGTGAAAAGAACAGGGCCAAGGACAGATCCTTGTGGAACACCACAGGTCAGGTATGCAGGTTGAGAGTAAGTGCCATTGATGAGAACAGTTTGTTTTCTGTTTGATAAATACAAAGTGAAAAAGGAGAGAGCAATGTCAGAGATGCCAAAAGTATGATGAAGTCTAGAAAGGAGAATACCATGGTCAATGGTATCGAAGGCTGCAGACAGATCAAGGAGTGTGAGGAGAGAGACTTTGCCAGTATCAGTTGCAAGGAGGAGATTGTTGAGAATATGTAGTAGGGCAGTTTCAGTGCTATGGCACTGGCGGTAGGCTGACTGGAAAGGATTGAGGAGATTGTTGGCAGACAGGTGAGAATTCAGCTGGTTGAGGACGACCTTTTCAAGGAGTTTTGACAAGAAAGAGAGATTAGAGATAGGCCTGTAATTTTTCAGTTCATTTGGGTCTAAATTGTGTTTCTTGAGGAGAGGGTGAACAATAGCAGACTTGAAAGAATCTGGGACAGTTCCAGTTTGAAAAGAAGTGTTGATGATGTCAGTGATGAATGGGAGGAAAGTAGGGAGACAGTCGGAGTAGAGAGAACCTGGAAGAGGATCCAGTTCGCAGGTTTTGAACGACATGGATCTGATTGTGTTGAAAATTTCTTCTTGTGAGACTGGGGTAAAAGTAGTGAGAGGTGTGCCAGAGAAGGAAGGGTCAGGTGGGCATGGTTGACAGGCTGTCCTTTCAAGCCTGTCACGAAGAGTTTGTATTTTGGTGGTGAAATACTTGGAGAATACAGATGGGAGTTCTTCATTTGTATGTTTTGTTGGGAGAGGTAAGTCTTTTCGTGTGCCAAGGAGATGATTCATGGTTGTAAAGAGTTCTTTTGAAGAAGAGGCATTCAGGATTTTGGTTTGGAAATAGCTTGTTTTTGCAGATGCAATGAGGGTGGATACTTTTGTTTTAGAGGCTTGGAAAAGTTGCCTGTGTACAGTGAGTTTGGATTTGCGCCAACGGCGCTCTGCTCTGCGGCGGGCACGTTTTGCACAGGCAATCTCATGAGTGAGCCAGGGGGTAGGGGGGCGGTCAGGTAAAAGACGGGTTGTGGCTGGAGCATGAGTGTCCAGAAGATGGTGGAGAGTAGTATAGAATTCATCGGCAAGGTTATGTGACTTTTCAGAAAGGAGACGGGAGGCATCAGATGAAAATGTGGAGAGGTCGATAGATTTGAGATTGCGTCGAGTCTATTCTATTGAGAATAGAGTGTTAAAACAGAGAGAAGAGCAATTTTGATACTATTGAATGTTATTGACAATAAAAGATTAGAAACACATGCAAAGAAAAGAGATCTCTGACTTTATTAAACGTGTTTGAAAACGCTTTTATAAAAATATGAGAAAAAAAGGATATTTTGGTATCATTGAATATTATTGACAATACGAATGGTAAATGAAAGACAGAGGTAACGGATATTTTATTGATGACAACAAAATATTGTAACGGAGTCAGAGAAAGAAAGGCTGTTAAGATATTTTTTTTATCAAATACTATTGACCAAAAAGAAAAAAAAATAGTGTAACAGAGACACAGAGAGAAGGACCCAGAGCACAATTGCCTCACCACTCTACGGACAGTCACCTCCCAAGGTCCTGACGCCACAAAATAGCCATTTAATCAAACAAAGGAGGGCAGTCCATGCGCTGCATGACCCATTCGGACCCAGTCATCAGTTGACTTGTTTACAAACCGAATGGCAAGGTGGGGAGATGAGAAACCCCGGTACATAGCCACACAACGGGCACCAACCGGGTCCAGCCGTGGCCTTCGCAAAGGCCATGGTCTAGCCCAGCCACTGGACCAAGAGAAAATGGAAGAGCCCTGTCTTGCCCTGCTCTGGGTCTTCGTCTCTCTTTTGGGCAGCTCGCCCAGCCGTCAGTTCGCATAGCTGTCAGCTCTTTTCCTCTTACTATATAGTCTTCAAACAGAGGCAGAGACAGGAGGATATTTTGTTGCTATATAATGTTCTTCGCAACAGATCCTGAACACAGAAAAAGAGAAATGGCATTTTGATATTATTAAGGGATTGTATAGAGTCTGAAAACAGAAAGACAGAAGTGACAGTTTGATATTATTAAGTATTATTGTCAATCAAATATTACAATGCACGACAGAAAATATTGGAGAAGAACGAGTAAGGCGGACAGATGTTTGCGATTTGCTTTGAATTTGAACTAATCGTTTAACCATAGTGTATGATTACGGTATCACTTTATAATATTTTTGTGCTGTATTTTATTGACATAATGCAGTGTTTGTTTTCTGAACCCATTTATTTTAAATATGTTGTAATAAAGCTTTTTTCAGCTTCAAGTAATTTTGCACTTTGTAGGCTATGTATCAAAGTCGTAGTTGTGTACCTGTAGTTTATTTTATTTGGTGTGGTTTTGTTTTATATTTTTTTTAAAGAAAATTGCTTTCAGTTTGTCTGTTGATGCCTGTAGAAGTATTAATCGAGTCTTGCTTGAAAGAATGTCGTTTGATATGAGGTGGTGTTTTTTCGTCTTTTTCTTCCTTTTAAAGTGGAGTGGGTCCAGATAAAGGTTGTTGAGTTTTATGTCCCACCTCCTACGCCACATTAACCCTTGGACTTTCTCACTCTGTCCTCCAGCATCCTGCATCGTCAGCAATGACAGCAAAGCCGAAACTTAACCCTTTCACTCCCTCACCCTATCCACCTAAAGTCTGGGACAGTTTTTCACAGTGTTACATTAATGGCCACAGAAATCTGGGACAGTTTTTCACAATATTACATTAATGGCCACAGAAGTCGGGGACAGTTTTTCACAATGTTTCATTAATGGCCATAGAAGTCTCGGACAGTTTTTCACAGTGTTACATTAATGGCCATAGAAGTCTCGGACAGTTTTTCACAGTGTTACATTAATGGCCACTGAAGTCTGGGACAGTTTTTCACAATGTTACATCAGTGGCCACAGAAGTCTGGGACAGTTTTTCACGGTGTTACGTTAATGGCCATAGAAGTCTGGGACAGTTTTTCACGGTGTTACATTAATGGCCACAGAAGTCTGGGACAGTTTTTCACAGTGTAACATTAATGGCCATAGAAATCTGGGACAGTTTTTCACAATGTTACATCAATGGCCACAGAAGTCTGGGACAGTTTTTCACGGTGTTACATTAATGGCCATAGAAGTCTCGGACAGTTTTTCACAATGTTACATCAATGGCCACAGAAGTCTGGGACAGTTTTTCACGGTGTTACATTAATGGCCATAGAAGTCTCGGACAGTTTTTCACGGTGTTACATTAATGGCCATAGAAGTCTCGGACAGTTTTTCACAATGTTACATCAATGGCCATAGAAGTCTAGGACACTTTTTCACGGTGTTACATTAATGGCCACAGAAGTCTCGGACAGTTTTTCACAGTGTAACATTAATGGCCACAGAAGTCTCGGACAGTTTTTCACGGTGTTACATTAATGGCCACAGAAGTCTAGGACAGTTTTTCACAATGTTACATTATTGGCCCAGCTGTCTGGGACAGTTTTTCACAGTGTTTTATTAATGACCACTGAAGTCTGGGACAGTTTTTCACAATGTTACATTATTGGCCACAGAAGTCTGGGACAGTTTTTCACAGTGTTACACTATCTACAAGACGGCATCTAGAAGACAGGAGAAATTCATTCCGGTATCTGGGAGACAGGAGAAGATCCACCCTTTAACCAGCAAACAGGCGGTACCCGGGAGATCAAAACTCTCTACCCTTTAACCAAGATTATTCCAGCGGAAGGCTGATAAAATACCAGCATAAAATAAAATTATAGACTAGGTAAAGCATATATAGGTAGGACCTCAGGACCTGGCCAGCTCATGGGTTTATGTGCAGGCTTAAGGCTTGTGCCAAGATCACCATACACATGGCACCTGTGACGTTAGTGCATGTATGGAATTCGTTCCGAGCGCGGAGACGTCATCTTGAGAAACTGAAACTGTAAACTACGCTTTCACACTACCCGGGCAGTGTCGAATTTAGCACAGAAGTCGAGCTCTCACCCATTCCAGTCTGCCTTCAGTCCATTCAACTGTGAATGGATACTGACCCTGTTCATGGTTGGGTAAGGTAAAGCAGCCAGGGAGAGGAGAATAGGCACCGCCCTCATAAAGCTGGTCTGGAGAACAGTTGAGCTCCTTACCACCTTCGATTTCAGGCTTTATGGAACGATATTTTCCTTTCAAACGAGCAAAAAACAAAAAACAAAAACAACAAAAGGAAAAAAAGGAGAAAATAAAAGGAAAAAAAAGAAGAATCAGAACGCGTATTCAATATAACCAGACAAGACGGGCGCAAAGTTTCGACGAACTGGCCTTTGTCGAGCGTAAATTTATGTAAGATCACAAACGAGCAAACATCAAATACAAACATTAGGATGAAAGACTGAAACTTCCCTGCTGGACGAAAAATTTGCGCCTGTCTTGTCTGGTTATACTAAATACGCGTTCTGATTCTACTTTGTGTGTGTGTGTGTGTGTGTGTGTGTGTGTGTGTGTGTGTGTGTGTGTGTGTGTGTGTGTGTGTTTGTGTGTGTGTGTGTGTGTGTGTGTGTGTGTGTGTGTGTGTGGTGTGTGTGTGTGTGTTTTCTGGTTCCTTATTATTTACGTTTTATTTGTCTTTAACCCTTTGACTCCCGCACCTTGTCCACCAACTGCAAAAACTTAACCCTTTGACTCCCTCGCCTACCCACCAGCTTCCTACAGGAAGCTGGAGGATAGAGTGAGGAGTCAAAGGTTAAGTTTTTGCTTTGCTTGCATGGTTGACACTGCAGGGTGTGGTGGACAGGGTGCAGGATTCGAAGCGTTAATAAGGTCGCGTCAATCCGATTTCAGACAAGTCATAAAGCCTGTTTTACTAAAGAAAACACGAAAATAAATGTCCAGTCTTTATGACCAAATTGATACAAGTTCTTGTACAGAGTACCGGTACTACAGATGCTGTTGATGGAGAACGGCCAGAATGTCACATATCGGTAAACCACTTTTTTCCCTTTGTTGGGAAAGACGACCATATTTTCCTGCTCATAAATGTGTACAACCAATGATAATTTGGCGATGTATAATTTGCTGACTGTGAGGCATTTGTTGCAGTCCAGTAGTTTTTGTTTTCTTCGATAAAGTTGATTGTTCTAAATGATTGTTTTCTCGTTGATTGGCTTTGCTTTGTATTTTAATGTTTCTTTCTCGTTGATTGGCTTTGCTTTGTATTTTTAATGTTTCTCTCTCATTGACTGGCTTTGCTTTGTACTTTTAATGTTTCTCTCTCGTTGATTGGCTTTGCTTTGTACTTTTAATGTTTCTGTCTCATTGATTGGCTTTGCTTTGTATTTTTAATATTTCTTTCTCGTTGATTGGCTTTGCTTTGTATTTTTAATGTTTCTCTCTCATTGACTGGCTTTGCTTTGTATTTTTAATGTTTCTCTCTCGTTGATTGGCTTTGCTTTGTACTTTTAATGTTTCTGTCTCATTGATTGGCTTTGCTTTGTATTTTTAATATTTCTTTCTCGTTGATTCGCTTTGCTTTGTATTTTTAATGTTTCTTTCTCATTGATTGGCGTTGCTTTGGCTTTGCTTTATATTTTTAAGGTCTGTTTGTTTCATTGTTAATTCTTTTCAGTTGTTGTTGTTACAATGCTTTTGAACTTCGAAAGCTAACCCGGTCTCCTCCCCTTGATTTCTATGTTTTTGTTTTTTCCTTAATTTGTTATCTAAAAGCACTTATTCCTTGTACGAATAAGTTAAAAGAAATTTAAACAATTGCTATCAGTATGCATCACTTGAAATAAATGGAGCCGATGTCTGTTTATCGTGGTATGTTTGAATGTGTTTATAGAGCTATGAAAATTATTAATTGAAAAAAAAAAGTGCTGAAGAAAAGACGTCTTGTAGTTTTGGAATGTTACAAATTTGTATTTTTGGCAAACAGGATGTATTAACACAGTCAAGACAACTGTCTTGAACAGTAATTCTCCATAATGTATCACATGGTTGTGGTTTTTTTTTTTTCTTAGTTCTTTTTCAGCGTTTTGAGCGTAGTTATTGTATAGTAAGTCACTTGGACTGATTGTCTTTTTTGTTTTGTTTGTTGTTCTTTCTTTTTCAATTTGGTCATAATTTGTGAGAAATTGCGCAGAGGATGAGAGTGAGTTGGTGGGGACTTGAATAAAACGCATCTAAGATATTATACGTGTAGTCAGTGTGGATTTGTATTGTGTGGTTTTTGTATATTATTGTGCAGAAATAAATTCCGTTTTCTTGAATTCAGTGTTCATTTGTGAAGATTATTGTTTGTTTGTTTTATGTCCAGAGTTGGTTACGTTTTAGTGTCACGTACAGTCGTTTGTGTACGCTTTATCTTGGAGGATCTGTGTCTGTCTCTGTCTCTCTTTGTCTGTATCTCTATCCGTCTGTCTGTCTGTCTGTCTGTATCTCTCTCTCTCTCTCTCTCTCTCTCTCACACACACACGCACACACGCGCGCGCGAGCGCACACACACACACACATATGTATATAAACATACTCATCTGTCTCTGTGTCTGTCTGTCCTCTGTCTCTATCTGTTTGTCTGCCAGTCTGTCTTTTGTCTATGTGTCTGTCTGTCTGTCTCACTCTCCCTCTCTCTCCCTCTCTCTCTCTCCCTCTCTCTCCTCACACACGCGCATTCACTCACTACCTCCTAGATTTGTTTTATTTTAGTTTTATCTGGGTTAGACTTTTGTAACGGCAGACAATGAGACGTGTATGGAAAACACTGTTCTATTAGTCGTTTTCTTTGGCGATGGAAAACAAACGTCAGTCATAACTATCTCTGTCTCTGTCTCTCTGTCTCTTTCTCTCTCTCTCTCTCTCTCTCTCTCTCTCTCTCTCTCTTCTCTTCTCTCTCTCTCTCTCTCTCTGTCCCTCCTTTTTCTCTGTGTGTGTCTCTCCCCTCTCTCTCTCCCCTGCTATCTACTAATATGAATAGTAAAGAAGTTTATTATAACAAGATGATCAAACACACCACACACACACACAATGTAATTCATTTGTCTTGTTTTGATTGCCATAGGAGACAATTTCAAACGTCTATCAGTATAGCAGATAATTTCAACCGTCTGTCATTATAGATAGGAGATAATTTCAAACGTCTGTCCAAGTCTTTGTCCCAAGCCCAGTCCTAGAGTCTCTGACCTACTTTCCTCCGAGTCTTTGTCGGACGATGCTATATCCGGGAGTAGCTAACCTCCCCCCCCCCCACCCCCCACCTTCCCTCTCGCTCTCTTGTCATTTCAAACAATGTGTGTGTATACATACGTCTCTCTCTCTCTCTCTCTCTCTCTCTCTCTCTCTCTCTCTCTCTCTCTCTCTCTCTCTCTCTCTCTGTATGCGTGTTAGTGTGTGTGTGTGTATCTGTGCGTGTGTGTGTGTATCTGCGTGTATCTATGTATCTGTGTGTGTCTATGTGTGTGTGTGTGTGTGTGTGTGTGTGGCTATGTATCTGTGTGTGTGTGTGTGTGTGTGTGTGTGTGTGGCTATGTATCTGTGTGTGTGTGTGGTGTGTGTGTGTGTGTGTGTGTGTGTGTGTGTGTGTGTGTGTGTGTGAATAACAGATGACTGACTGTGAAGAAAGCAGACCAGCGGACGATATACAACACACAGCGTCTGATCGCACAACTAGTAGGCTACCGGGTAGGCCTACTTTAGAGAGTTACAACGAATTTGTTGACAAAAGAAAGAGAACGGCGCGACAATCAGTCGAGTGAGTAGGATGTAAGGTGATACGAACCCTGCGACTACATCTCAAACTAAACCGGCCAGTGACTGGTTGATATTTTGGCTGATGCAGCAGACATCTTGCTTATGCATATGTGTGAACCATGACCTGAGAGATCGGAGTCACAAGATCGAAAACCTAAAAGCTAATGTGCACCAAGCACAGGGCATCATATCTCGAATGTATATATATATATACATTCTGTCTTATCTCCTGGTAAGTTTGGAAGCGCATCTTTCCCGTATGATTGCGTCCAGTTGTTCCGACGGCTAGAACTATCCTGAATTTTTTTTTGCACTTTTTCCTCAGCAGTTTTGTCCAGAGTGACGGGTAAAGAAGAGTTCAACATGCCTCTTTCGATCAAATGACTCTGTTCCTTCAGGTCATGGTTGATTCATAGTCATAAGCAAGATATCTGCCGTATGACTCAAATTATCAACCAATCACTGGCCGGTTAGTCGCATGTCGAACTGAAAGGTCTGTGCCAGCCTCAGTAGTTCAGTTGGTTGAGCGTCAGATTCACATGGTTGTGGGTTCGAAATCCGGGGTGCGCTACATTAAAACCGGCTTTCACACTGTCCCATCTTAACATCATCGTTCTGGTGGTGTCAGTAAATCATTGAAAACAGCTTACACTGCTAACAGTCGAAAGCTCCGAGGGCCGGACTCTGGCGTGGAGATCATCAGGAGAGAATGCGTCGCAGTTTCGGGCTCTTCCTCTCTACAGCTTCAATGACGCACCGAGCCCCCTCACCGATGTGAGGTCTCCCTGCCAGATCGACTGTATGCCTTTGCCATCAACCGTCAGGATTCGCTCCAGGAGGTGTCCTCTCTCTTCAACCAGATCCAATGACTTGCTTTCTCTACGGTCTTCTGTAGAGCTTTTGTCATGGTTTTCACTTTCTTCGGACCAAATCCAGCCACTTTCATCCACTTTCTGACGCTATTTGCGATGTAACCTCTGCAGCCGACTTCGACTGGGAAGTGCGTTGCTTTCCATCCCGCCTCCTCGCATTCATCGACAAGAGCCTCGTAGCGATTCTCCTTCCGCTCGTGTGCAGCCCTGATATTGTCTTCGTGGGGCACCGTCAGCTCCACAAGGTGCACCTCTCTCTCTTCCTTGCTCCATACCACCAGGTCTGGCTTCTTCGTTGTTGGGATGGGGAAGAATCTCTCGCAGCCCTCAAGGTCTGCGGCTACCTCCCACAGACCACCACACTGGCCATCCGTGGCCTCGCTTGCCTTCTTTCCATCAGGAACCTTGCTTCCTTGCGGTACAAACATGATCTTGCCCAGTCCTTGTTTCTGCGGCATAAGAGCGTATTTTCCCTCCTCCACCTGCTCCTTCGCCATCTTGGTAAACACCCTGAGCACTTCATTGTGTCTCCAGGTGTATCTATTCAAGGCCAGGTGGCAGTTTGAGAGAATATGCTTCATGGTTCCTAGTTTGCCGCACCTGCACTTGTCATCTTCCTGGACCTTCCATCTGACTAAGTTCACTGGTGAAGGCAGAACATCATAGGTGGACCGGAGAAGAAAGCTTAACCTCGATGTGTTCCACTCCCAGATCTCACTCCATCCAATCTTTCTTTCCACTACATGCTCCTCCCACCCGGTCACCCGCCCTTGTTGAGCACACTGGATGAGGTGAACTTCTCGCCTTTCAGTGTCAGTATAGGATTAGATAAGTCCCCCCTTACCCTACTTCCCTGGGATGGTTATCCCCATTGGCTATATCACCTGTCGACGTAAAAACTGAACCAAATCAAATCCATCAGAAAGGTCTGCACGTACGTTGACCCGGGAAATCAGAAAAATCGTCATGAGCTACCAGGCAGAACACAAACAGGTGAATAGACCAGAAAGGCAGTAAATGACAGGAAGAAATGACAGATAGCAAAGGAGGAAGAAAGAAACAAAGAGAGTGACAGAAAAGAGGAAATTTCTCGCACAGAATTTCCAGAAGATGGCAATACTATTTATACTGAAAGAGTCCCCGCTCCTTCAATGACGCATCCGTGAAGTGGATGAGAATCTACTGTGTGTTCCCAGTCTTCCTAATGAGCCCATAGCACGCCCAACTTTGGGCAGGAGCCGGTTAGAGCCGAAAAATCCCACAATGATTTTTTGAAGGGACTGATGGGGATTTGAACCCTTAACCTTTCAGTCGGTAGTCCGTTGCCTTAACCGCTACATCACAGCGACTGGTAAACAAAAATGAAACTTGATAAATGTGTATCATTCTGGTCAATTTTCCTGTCCCCAATACCAAGACCTTGTCGGGTTTTGCACAGGCTCAGCGATTTTGCCGGATAGCTGCTGTCAGATTTAGGTTGAGTGCACATGGAATATTGCGAGTGCGATGAGTCCCTCTCGAACGCAAACTTGCACTGACTACAATAAGGAAGACGCTGCCCATCTCCCCTCATTCGCTGCTTTACCTTCTTCATCCCTGATTAAGATCCGATATCCACCCACTCACAGTTGAGTAGTTTGAAAGGGGTTTGTACAAAGGTTTCTCCTGTCAGATCCATAGAGCATTTGATTTCATTTGATTTCATTTCGTTTCATTTCATTTCATTTTTAATTCCATTTCATTTCATTTGATTCCATTTCATTTCATTTCATTCCATTTGATTCCATTTCATTTCATTTGATTCTATTTCATTTGATTCCATTTCATTTCCTTTGATTCCATTTCATTTCATTCCATTTCATTTGATTCCATTTTATTTCATTTGATTCCATTTCATTTCATTCTATTTGATTCCATTTCATTCTATTTGATTCCATTTCATTTGATTTCATTCCATTTGATTCCATTTCAATTGATTCCATTTGATTCCATTTTACCTCATTTCATTCCATTTCATTCCATTTTACTTCATTTCATTCCATTTGATTCCATTTCATTTCATTTCATTCCACTTGATTCCATTTGATTTCATTTAATTCCACTTGATTCCATTTGATTCCATTTCATTTCATTTGATTCCATTTCATTTCATTTGATTCCATTTTTTTACATTTCATTCGATTTGATTTCATTTCATTCCATTTGATTCCATTTCATTTCATTTGATTCCACTTGATTCCATTTGATTTCATTTAATTCCACTTGATTCCATTTGATTCCATTTCATTTCATTTGACTCCATTTGATTTCATTTGATTTCATTTCATTTGATTGCATTTGATTCAATTTGATTTGAGTTCATTTGATTCCATTTGATTTCATGACGTTCAACAAACTTCAGCTTAATGACGACAAGACAGAAGCTATCCTCATTGGCACCCGTCAGAAACTTTCTCAGCTGCCTCCTAGATCCTCTTTCTCTCCCATTATGTAACACATCAGTCCCAATTTCTGATTCAGCTAAAAATTTTGTTGTCTGCATTGACTCTACCCTCTCCATGAACAACTTTGTTTCTCAAACTGCCAGATCTTGCTACTATCATCTCCATCGTATAAGGCTGATCAGGAAGTATCTCTCTGTCGAAACAACTGCAAAACTCGTTCTCTCCTTCATAATGTCTCGCATTGACTATTGCAATTCACTCCTGTCTGGTCTTCCTGCCTCCACCATTCACATCCTACAGCGCATTCAAAACAATGCTGTACGCCTTGTACTCAAAAAGAAAAAAGCTGACCACATATCTCCTCTCCTGGCACAACTTCACTGGCTCCCTGTATCAAAGCGCATACAGTACAAACTAGACACCATGTGCTACAAAAGCCTCAATAACGCAGCCCCCGATTACCTGTCAAGCCTACTTGAGATCTATCTTCCCTCACGTACCCTCCGCTCTGCCTCCGATCCTCTGACTTTTCGCTTTCCACGCACTAAGCTCAATACCTATGGTCCACGAGCCTTCTCTGTTTCTGGTCCACTCTCCTGGAACAAACTTCCTCTCTCAGTCCGTCAGCAACCTACTTTTGTCTCCAAATCCGCTCTCAAAACTCACCTTTTCTCCTCCGCATAAAATCCTAACCTCACTCACCCCCCCTCTGCAGCCTGTCTCCGCTCGGAGGGGAATCACATGGTTATAATATATAATTGTATATGCTATGCTCTCTGTGGTTTTCCATTGCTTTTATTCTTGCTTTTATTGCTTTTGTTCTTTCTCCCCATTTGTAGCCATGCGTGTGTGTGTGTGTGTGTGTGTGTGTGTGTGTGTGTGTGTGTGTGTGTGTGCGTGCGTGCGTGTGTGTGTGTGCGTGCGTGCGTGCGTGCGTGCGTGTGTGTCTGCTTCAGCGCTTAGATTTGATTTTATCAAGATTTTGCGCTATATAAATATTGTAATTATTATTATTATTATTATTTTATTCATAATTACAATATTTATATAGCGCAAAATCTTGATAAAATCAAATCTAAGCGCTGAAGCAGACACACACGCACGTACGCACGCATGCACGCACGCACACACACGCACGCACGCACACACACACACACACACACACGCATGGCTATAAATGGGGAGAAAGAATAAAAGCAATAAAAGCAAGAATAAAAGCAATAGAAAATTATAGAGAGCATAGCGTATACAATTATATATTATAACCATGTGATTCCCCTCCGAGCGGAGACAGGCTGCAGAGGGGGGGGGGGTTGAGTGAGGTTAGGATTTTATGCGGAGGAGAAAAGGTGAGTTTTGAGAGCAGACTTGAAGGAGACAAAAGTAGGTTGCTGACGGACTGAGAGAGGAAGTTTGTTCCAGGAGAGTGGACCAGAAACAGAGAAGGCTCGTGGACCATAGGTATTGAGCTTAGTGCGTGGAAAGCGAAAAGTCAGAGGATCGGAGGCAGAGCGGAGGGTACGTGAGGGAACATAGATCTCAAGTAGGCTTGACAGGTAATCGGGGGCTGCGTTATTGAGGCTTTTGTAGCACATGGTGTCTAGTTTGTACTGTATGCGCTTTGATACAGGGAGCCAGTGAAGTTGTGCCAGGAGAGGAGATATGTGGTCAGCTTTTTTCTTTCTGAGTACAAGGCGTACAGCATTGTTTTGAATGCGCTGTAGGATGTGAATGGTGGAGGCAGGAAGACCAGACAGGAGTGAATTGCAATAGTCAATGCGAGACATTATGAAGGAGAGAACGAGTTTTGCAGTTGTTTCGACAGAGAGATACTTCCTGATCAGCCTTATACGATGGAGATGATAGTAGCAAGATCTGGCAGTTTGAGAAACAAAGTTGTTCATGGAGAGGGTAGAGTCAATGCAGACACCAAGGTTTTTAGCTGAATCAGAAATTGGGACTGATGTGTTACATAATGGGAAAGAAAGAGGATCTAGGAGGCAGCTGAGAAAGTTTCTGACGGGTGCCAATGAGGATAGCTTCTGTCTTGTCGTCATTAAGCTGAAGTTTGTTGAACGTCATCCAGTTCTTAATGTCCGAGTAACACTCAGTGGTGCGAGTCAACAGGCGCTGTATATTATCAGGTGAGTCACTGTCTTGAAGTTGGGTGTCATCAGCATAGAAGTGGTGTTTTATAGAGTGGGAGTTGATGATGGCGGACAGGGGGGAGGTGTAAAGAGTGAAAAGAACAGGGCCAAGGACAGATCCTTGTGGAACACCACAGGTCAGGTATGCAGGTTGAGAGTAAGTGCCATTGATGAGAACAGTTTGTTTTCTGTTTGATAAATACGAAGTGAAAAAGGAGAGAGCAATGTCAGAGATGCCAAAAGTATGATGAAGTCTAGAAAGGAGAATACCATGGTCAATGGTATCGAAGGCTGCAGACAGATCAAGGAGTGTGAGGAGAGAGACTTTGCCAGTATCAGTTGCAAGGAGGAGATTGTTGAGAATGTGTAGTAGGGCAGTTTCAGTGCTATGGCACTGGTGGTAGGCTGACTGGAAAGGATTGAGGAGATTGTTGGCAGACAGGTGAGAGTTCAGCTGGTTGAGGACGGGTGAACAATAGCAGACTTGAAAGAATCTGGGACAGTTCCAGTTTGAAGAGAAGTGTTGATGATGTCAGTGATGAATGGGAGGAGAGTAGGGAGACAGTCGGAGTAGAGAGAACCTGGAAGAGGATCCAGTATTCCATATGATTTCATTTGATTTGGTTTCATTTTTAATTCCATTTGATTTGATTTCATTTCATTCCATTTGATTCCATTTGATTTCAATTGATTTGATTTCGTTTCATTTGATTTCATTTGGTTCAGTTTTTACGTCACTGAGGTGGATGCCGACGTAAAAACTGAACCAAATCAATCAATCAACTGTGGTCAGACCCGCCCTCATGCCATCAACCGTAACCTTTACCTCTACGCCAAGCGGGCACCAAAAAAGGAAGTGAGGAAGGAGGGGGGTCTTCAAGGAGTAAGAATAATAACATTCAAACTTGACCTTCACACGCACGCACACACACACACACACACACACACACACACACAGAGAGAGAAAGAGAGAGAGAGAGAGACAGACAGACAGACAACAGACAGATAGAGAGAGTCAGAGAGAGAGAGAGAGAGACAGAGAGAAAAAGAGAGACAGAGAGAGAGAGAAACACACACACACACACACACACACACACACCACCCCACACACCACACACACACACACACCACACACAGAGAGAGAGAGAGAGAGAGAGAGAGAGAGAGAGAAAGAGAGAGAGAGACACACACACAATGGATCTGGAATTTATCAACCACAGAAGGTAAGTAAGTGGGCCCTAGGACCATAAAGCGAGGGGGGTGCAGCTGCAGGTGGGGCAGGGGAATGGGAACAGTCGACATGCCGAGTATGAACGATGAATGGAGCTGCAGCAAAATCGCCTCCACAGACACTTTATTATACCACTAGTATAAGACGTCTGTGGTCGCCTCGACCAAGCCGAGCGACGGGAGAAATGCAGACTACATCTTTCCTGGATCATCACTCTCCATGGCAGCCTACCGACAGGAAGACTAGAACATAGTCCTTGCTAGGTAAATAGCAACGACATCTCACAATGCAACCAAAATAATTATCTTAAGGCTTCTTTGAGCAACATTTTTATAACTTCAGTCCTCATCTATAGAGAGAGTGGAAGATGTGCTTGCGGCGACAAGGGATAGATTTCAGCAACATTCTTATAACTAGTCATCATAAATTATAGAGAGTGGAAGATGTGCTCGCGCCGACAAGCGATAGATACATGAAATCATGGAGGGCCATGATCGTCAAAGTTATATGGCAGGGCACATGATGATGATAAGTCCTCTGAGAGTGGTAGGACTTTAAACTCAACGAAACGGACAAACGAACCATGCTAGGTAATAGAGACAAGAAGAAGTAGGCCATCGGTAGGGCAGAATGGACTCGCTCAGCAAGTGGTTGACGTGCTTGTTAGCGCCATTATAGTGGACCATTATGCAACATTTGTGTGTGCCCATACCCATCACACGTGTGTGGCCCTCAGGGTTCACTTGTTTGAGTCAAAATCCCTTGGCGCTGTGCGTGTGTGAGCATGGTCTTCGCGAAATACAATAAGGCCACGGTGTGAGTGAGTGACTGCGTGTGTGTACATGTATATCTCGTGTGTGTGTGTGTGTGTGCGTGCGTGCGTGTGTGTGTGTGTGCTGTGTGTGGTGCGTGCGTACTGTGTGTGTGTGTGTGTGCTCTCGCGCGCGCGGATGTGATGGTGGAAATGGTGGTGGTGTAGGCCCCTACTTGTGGATGATAATGACTGTGTGTGTGTGTATGTGGTGTGTGTGTGTGTGTGTGTGTGTGCTTGACGTGCGCGCGCACATGACTGCGTTGTGTGTGTGTGTGTGTGTGTGTGTTTGCGTGCCTTGTGGTTGTAACCTACATGTGTGCGCGGGTGCCAGTGTGTATGGCATGTATGCATGTTCACGTGTGTGTGGTTGCATACAAACTTAAGCAGGTGTTTGCCTGTATATTTGCGCGCGTACGTACGTGTATACACTATTTACCGTCGTTGATTAGTATATTTCTGACGCAGATTATGGTTACCCATTTGTATGGCAGCTGTGTTTTTCGATAGAGGCAAGTGTGTCTTAACCCTTTGACTCCCAAACCCTATTTACCCACTGCAAAAACTTAACCCTTTGATTCCCTCACCCAATCACCAGCTTCCTAAAACTTAACCCTTTGATTCCCTCACCCAATCCACCAGCTTCTTGCAAATGAAGCTGTTGGATTGGGTGAGGAAATCAAAGGGTTAAGTTTTTGCTTTGCTAGCATGGTTGGCAAAGCAGGATGCTGGTGGACAGGGTGCGGGAGTCCAAGGGTCAATGCAGCATTCGATCCTTCCAGTTCTGCTAGTATCTGTCATATCGATTTAACCTTTTTTTCAGTTGATCTGTTTTGTTGTTATGTTATTCTTTTTTTTTTTTTTTTTTTTTTTTTTTTTCAACGTTCCAATTTTTATCAGATGCTTGTACGCATAAAGTGCAGGCGTTATGTTGCCGCACAATTTGATCCTCCACTTGCAATGTCGCAGACCTGCCAGTGTCTTAAAATCCCTTCGTGTGCACACGCATACAGGCTATCAAATATGTGCGTTAAAAATCCAGTAATTCATGACAGTCATAAATAGAAATAAAACGTCTTTGGGTTTACCGAGAAAAGTTTGAGGGGATATCACTCTCCCTGAATTTGCATCGCTTCTTCCGGTATTTCATCTACAACAACGTGATTTTGTGGTCTGCTGGCTGGTAAGTGCAAAGTAACACATTTGTAAGATTAACTTATTTAAGATCAGTGTATATGGATGTGAGTTGCAGCTAGTTGAAACCTGGGACATTTACTTAAACATCAACAGGCGTTGCAGTCTTCTGCGATAGACTTAGATAATACTAATAGAGACCTAACACGTCGCTCATCTGGTTGAATCGATGATACTCATACTAGGGTCAGCTCCGTCTAATGATAATGATTTAGTAATGTTTCAACACTGTTTGCAATTTGTGCTGAGTTCCATCTTCCAAACACCACCGTTTGCAGCTTTGGTCGACGTTAGTTCGCTTACCAGAATCCAACAGAAGACATTCGGCTTCAGTCACTTATTTCAGATCTGCTCTGATTACTCATCTTTGTCATTTCAAGTAATTCAACAGTTGTAATCTGTGTGAACAGACTTAAGTGTTGATATAGGGAATGTCAGTGAAAGCATCACTTCGTCAGTGTGTGTGTGGTGTATGTATATGTGTGTATGTGTGTGGGGTGTGTGTTTCTTTCGTTATTTCTTTTAACGTCTATTCTGAATTCACGTATTGTGCTGTAGACGGTGTGTGTGTGTGTGTGTTGTGTGTGTCTGTTGTGTATTTGTTGTTGTGTTGTGGTGTGTGTGTGTGTGGTGAGTGGGAGTGAGAGTGTGTGTGTGTGTGTGTGTGTGTGTGTGTGTGAGTGAGGAGAGAGAGAGAGAGAGAGGTGTGTGTGTGTGTGTGTGTGTGTCTAAGTGACATGTGTATACATGTATATTGTATAGCCTGTGTGGGTGCATATGTCTGTGTGTGCATGATAGCATAGGTATGTTTATGTAAGCCTATACATGTCTAATTAAGAATATTTGTGTGTTTGTGTCTATGCCCTGTGTGTGTATATGATCCTTTTCTTTCTTTAAAAAAAAAATCTTGTTGAATAAGCTTTTTTTTCTTCAAAATGGGTTTTTTAATTATAATTCATTTTTATTGCATTTTCAAATCAATGTTGTGTTACATATGACATTTTCTTATAGTTCTATCTGCTATCATTAGCCGTGATTAGGGCCTGTAGATAGGGTAGGGGGTTGACATGTGTTTGTTTTACATGTATGTGTCTGCCATTGTCTTACATACTTTTGTGAAGGGATTAATGATCTTGTATGATGAAGTACATGCCTAAGTGGTCATTATGATTATTATCATTAGGCCTATTGTATTATATCAGTTTATGCTGAATAGTTGATTCTGCGACATATAAATAATGGAGTCCGACTACGATGAAATTCAAGGGCATCGGAATGTGTGTTTGTTATAGGGGTAGTTTTTAGGTGCTAGAAGCAAGAAAAATCAATGACCTTACACAGCACTGATTGTTTTGTGCCTTGCTGGTAGAGTTCAGATGATATTCACAATATTCCCTGTTATATCATCGTTATCAGGACTTCAGTTTTATGGCTTAGTCATGAACTTTGAAGAATCCAAAAAGCAACATGCACACACATACGTATACACATGACATGCACATATTGCTGCTGGCATTACGTCATGCTAATGGCTGTGCTATACAATAATACATGCAGTATTTGATGCTGAACAGTTGTACCAGGCTTGGTGCTTGTTCATTAAAGGGCAAGACTGTACATAGCTAGCTTGGCCTTTTGTTCATACAAAGAGGAATTTGCAGTGCATGATAGTAGATTTTGTTTGTTATAGAGTATTTTACTAGAAGGAAAGAGAAAGAGGTGGGCAGAGAAAATAAAGAGTATGTTATTGCCAGAAATTGTTGTAGGCAGGTTCTTTGTAGGTGGTTTCCAGTGTACCTATCAGGATCAAGAAGATTCGAGAGTGAAAGCCAAAGGAGCTTGAAGATTTGAGGGATTTCAAAATTTGCAATTGCCTGTACTCAGGCAACAGGAACCAGAAAAACATGAAAATAGAATCAGAATGCATATTTAATACAACCAGATAAGATAGATGCACATTTTCGGCCAACTGGCCTTTGTCAAGTGTGAATGTCAAATCATTTAACAAACAAACACCAGATACAAAAATTAGGAGAAAAAGACTGAAACTTCCCTGCTCATTTATCCAGCTGAGCGGAAGAGGCGAACTGTATATATTATGTGTGTATTGTGTGTGTGCATGTGTGCATGCACATGCATGTGTGTGTGTGTGTGTGTGTGTGTGTGTGTGTGTGTGTGTTGTGGATACCGCATGGCTTTTATCATATTGAGTCGGTCAGATATTGTTGCAGAAGCAAGCAAGAAAAATTGGTATAACTGCTTAGAATTTAATTTATGTTGTTGCACATAACATCGTCTGCATACTGCAGTGCCTTTTTAAATTCTTGAGCAAACTGAAATCAAAACTAAAGTAAAATGTTTTGTTACAGCATTTCTGTGAAAACAGCAGTCAGTTTCTGAACAGTCTCGAGTCGGACAAAACCTTCACCATGCCCAAAACACGACCTGTCAGTCAGCAACGTAAGCGGCGAGTACGGATGGCCAAAGCTGCTCCATTTCCTGTGCCTATAGCGACAGTTACTGGAGAAACAGCAAGCAACAGCAATTGGATCTACTACATTGCCACCCTGCAAGATAGCAGTGTCGTTGTTCATCACAGCGGTGATATGGATTTCCTGTATAGAATGGTCAGTTGGATTTGTTCATGTTTCATTACTTGTGCATGGCTGTTATTACTGAAGATAGCATACATTTGAATTCTTTTAATGTGTCTTAATTGGTGTGAATTTGGGTTTTGTAAAATTCTTCTTTTGTGCCCTACCCCCACTCTTTTTAATTTTGATACAGTGTGTGTGTGTGTGTGTGTGTGGTGTGTGTGTGTGTGTGTGTGTGTGTGTGTGTATGTGTGTGTGTGTGTGTGTGTGTGTGTGTGTATGTGTGTTTTCTCTCTAAAGATAGAAAAAAACAGGTGTAGATTTTGAAGGGGGTTGTTTTGTTGTTAATTTGCCTTTTTCTGAATATTTCAAAAATTGTCAGCCACCAAGATATGTTGTGGGAAAAAAAGTTATATTTTCATTTATGTATTCATTTCTTTAACCATATACAACCATTCTTAGCAAACAATCAATTAAATTTCGTTGACACTGTCATGTCCTTGATTTGATTTTCATGTCTTCATTCTGTCAGGCTTGATGATATTTTTAGCTTTGCAGCAAGGATTGTCATGACCTTATTGTGGACAGGGATTTTTTGGCAAGGGGAACATGTCGAGGGGTCAGCCCCAGTGGTCAGAGCATGGGCGTGTGGCGACACTGCCCTGTAAGTCTCCTACTGATGGTGGATGGCAGGGGTTGCTGCATGCTCGAGTAACCAGCAGGCGCAGGTATGTCTTCTTTTGTTGTATATGTTGTGTGACCTGTACAGTTATTATACAGAAGATGCAGGTATTATGCCATGATTTTGGCACTTGCTTGAGCTTCATGGAAAGACCCATCTTAAACTTGGTAGAGGCACAGGCATGTGTTGCTGTATTTTTAACCCTCTTGACTCCTGCACCCTGTCCACTAGCATCCTGCAATGTCAACCATGCAAGTGAAGCCAAAATCTTTGACTTCCTCACCCTATCCACCAGCTTCCTGTAGTGGAGAGACTGAGGGAGTCAAAAGGTTATTTTTTTGCAGTTGGTGGATAGGGTGCGGGATTCAAAGAGTTAAACTACTTTTTCATGTCACTGGTCATCTGTCATAGGACATGTGACATGTGATGCATATCCAGCTTCCAGTGGAGGTGGACATGTTTGACCAACATTCTTATGATAAATTACGTTGTGCGCAAAACTGTATCATGTATGAATCAATAATTTGTTGTACTTGGTATTTGTGTAAGTTTGCCAGAAGAAAAGTCTATTCCTGTGATACAAATAATATGTGAAAAGTATTGTTATTATTTCTTTTAATCCATATACCAGAAAGTCTGATTATTTAACCCTTTGACTCTCAACCCTATCCACCAACTGCAGGAAGCTGGTGGATAGGGTGAGGGAGTCAAAGGGTAAAGTTTTTGCTTTGCTGGCATGGTTGACAATGCAGGATGCTGGTGGACAGAGTTAATGCGCAGTGTGTCCAAATGAGTTTGGAGAAAAGGGCTATAACAAAATGATTTATGAGGATAGTAATGTGATAACTCTATTAGTTAGTACAACCATGATGAAATGACTAGCAGGCACAGATATTTTTTCAGCTATTATTTGGTATTTGGAGAAATTTGCATGACAATAAAACGCTGAAACAGATTAGGTGACAAGTACGCAGAGATGTTGTTTTTGGTTTCAATTGTTTCATAACCTTCTTTGGATTGTTTCATAAAGTTGATCTTAAGTCAGTTTCTGTCATCTTGTACAACCTTATTATCCATTCACATGATTCAGGACTGAGAATTGTGAGATAGATTGAAGATCGAAAGATTGACAAGCAAGGATAGATTGAAGATTGAAAGATTGACAAGCAAGGTGTTTGTTGTGCAATGAGAACATCCAAGGTTTCATAAGTTTGTCAGCCACAACAGCCATGTGGTAAAGAGACAAGAAGGAACAAAGCACTAGAGATGTACCGACAGTGTTAGTATTTTGGTGTTTGGTAGGCCTGCGCAGATGAATTTGCCATAGAAAACAGCCTTCAGTTTAAATGACAAGTTTGCTTTTGTATCTGCTGGTAGTCTTAACTGTTGTTGCTGTTGTTGTTGTTGTTGTTGTTGTTGTTGTTGATTTTGGTTTTTAAGTCAGACTGAAAAGAAATTTGATTTGGTATTGTAATAAATTCAAAAATTTCCAGTTATTCAAGCCATTGATAATGGGTGCTGTCTGATATTGATAATGTTGTCAAGATTTACTGTCACACTGAACAACATACTGCCTGTTTCAGGTACATGACCCACCTGAAGTGGCATCTGCTGTCTGTAGGAGACATCGGCACTCTGGATAGACTGCAGCAAGACCAGGAGCTTGTGGTGGACATGCCCAGACACATTCTTCACAAGACCTGCACAAAGATCTGGCTCCTGAGCTGGATACTCCTGAAGCTGAAGAAGACGATGCAGAGACTGTGGATATGGTAGATGAAGTCTGTGAATACATGTCCGCAGAGACGGAGGTGAAACATTCCACAGATGCAGACTGGGGCGAAGGGGATGGGGATGCAGACTTTTGGGGAACGGAGAACATCACTGACACATCTGTTTCTAAGACACGTGGTGACAGTATGTCTGGGTCGTGGGACGCTGCTGAGGAGGATACTGAGTTCTGGGAACAGAAGTCAAGGCAAACAGCACACAGTCCAGAATGTCTCACCACACTGACAGTAAAACTCCCTGTGATCAGTGTGGTGCTGGAGGTGGCAGCGACTCATTACAATTGGAATCACAAAAACACAAAGCAAATCAGTCTGCATGTAAAAATTGTCAGACACATGGGATTGGGAATGCATGTATATGTGTGGATTTGACAACAGCATCAAAACAAAGGGAAACATTTCTGATATTGAGCATCAAATAGAGTGAATATCGCTGAAAGCAAAGAAAGTGAAAACATTACTCCTAAAGAAATACATGATTCCAGAAATGAAGACACTGCAAATAAACAATCTCCCAATTCAGGTGTTATAAAGGTGAATATAAATGATGTTAACTTAACAAAGAAGTGTCTCTTCCACCTGATGAAAGTGCAGGTGTACCATGTAATTCTGGTTTTGAGAAATCTTTAGTAGACTGTGATGCTAGTCAGAACACATTCAATAACCACAACAGTGAAAGTTCTACTGATGGTTGCAGAGATGCTAGTGATAAAAATGCTGCAGATGATAAGAGTCCTTTAGTTGAATGGAGTGAATTTTGTGAAGATAACGAAGATGTGTCACTCGAACAGAGAGTTGTTGTTTGTAATTGCTGACAGTGATGAAGAAGAAACGAGGTCAGATGGACAGATGTGCCGCACAAAAACACAGTGGAGACCTGTGGTGAAGCCTGACCCTTTTCCACTTCAGGAACGCCTTCACTTAGGCAATGAAGAGGTTGATGCCTTTTCTGTGGTGTGTGTGTGTGTGTGTGTGTGTGTGGTGTGTGGTGTGTGTGTGTGTTGTTGTGTGTGTGTGTGTGTGTTGTGTGTGGTGCGTAACGGTGTGTGTGTTGTGTTGTGTGTGTGTGTGTGTGTGTGTGATGTGTGTGTGTGCTTGTGTGTGTGCTGTGTGTGTGTGTGTGTTGTGTGTGTGTGTTGTGTGTGTGTGTGTGTGTGTGTGACATGCATGTGTGTGTGCATGCTGTGTGTGTGCATGCATGTGTGTGTCTCTGTATGTTGTGTGTAGTGCTTTCATTTTGCATTGTTATTGTTGCATGCTAGTTTGATAATGCATTTGTTAAATGAATATGAATTGATTTCATTCTGCATTGTTTGTTGCATGCTAGTTTTAATTATTCTTTATTATATATGAAATAAAATTGACTTGTAGTTACAGATTTGAATCTTCATATTTAAATGTTTACTAAATTAATGTTTATCATGTCTGTGCAGCCTTTGTAGAGCCCCAGCCTCTATAAAGCAAGGGCTCACAGTTAATTTTATTCAGTGTTTCTTTTGATTTTATTCAATGTTTCAGTGCTTGTTTTGCACTGTTTTCTGTAAACAAAACCAGTAAGAAGGCATGGCATGGTTAAAAAATAATATCGCAATGCATGTAATATAATATTTCTGATGTGTGACGTAGGGTACGAGTTTACAAATTTCCAGCAGAACTCGTCCATTTGTGTCAACAAAACTAATGTATTTTTCATGACTGATTCTGATAGTAACAGTATCATTTTGTATATTGTATATTTCCAGGCCTTTTTTCTGTCTTATGGACTGGGCTGCCTCTCAGTTATGGATTCACAGCAGGTACCTCACTGTTTATTCCAGACATATTCTGTTAATCTATGGAAACTTAATAGTCTTCTTCCACCACTAGTAGGCAAACTATTCTTTACATAATGATAAACAACGTATTTTTGTACATACACAACATAGGAAAACCATGCTAGAGTAGGTCTACATTTCTGTTCTGAGTTTTTTTTTGTTTTTTTTTCCTTATTTTGAAGAAAAAAACACAAACCAGCGCCGGTTTCAAAATATAAAATCCAGTGATTGCATTAATTCATCTGTTTGATTATTAGGGTATGAGATTTTTTGATATTTAAGTAGATCATTTGATCTTCTTACCATATGACCCAGCCTCCACCATGTGTTACCTCCCACGCCCCTCAGCCTCCACCAGTGTTACCTCCTCCCTCCTAGTCATTTCCATTGTGTTTCTTCCCCCCATCCAGCCTCCACTATTATGTTACCTCACCCCCTCACCCAGCCTCCACCATTGTGTTACCCCCCCCCCCCCCAGTTTACTGTTGTGTACTCCTCCCGTCTCCACCATTGTGTTACTTCCTCTCCGCCTCCACCATTATGTTACCTCCCCCCAGCCTCACCACTGTGTTATCTCTCCCCCCCCCCCCCCCCCCGCCTCCACCATTATGTTACCTTCCCCCCAGCCTTCGCCATTGTGTTATCTCCCCCCCTGCCTCCACCATTATGTACCTTCCCTCAACCTTCGCCATTGTGTTATCTCCCCCCCCCCCCTGCCTCCACCATTATGTTACCTTCCCCTCAGCCTTCACCATTGTGTTATCTCCCCCCCCCCCTGCCTCCACCATTATGTTACCTTCCCCTCAGCCTTCACCATTGTGTTATCTCCCCCCCCCTGCCTCCACCATTATGTTACCTTCCCCTCAGCCTTCACCATTGTGTTATCTCCCCCCCCCCCCCTGCCTCCACCATTATGTTACCTTCCCCTCAGCCTTCGCCATTGTGTTATCTCCCCCCCCCCACCTCCACCATTGTGTTACTCCCCCCAGCCTCCACCATTGTGTTACTCCCCCCAGCCTCCACCATTGTGTTACTCCCCCCAGCCTCCACCATTGTGTTACTCCCCCCCAGCCTCCACCATTGTGTTACTCCCCCACCCCAGCCTCCACCATTGTGTTACTCCCCCCAGCCTCCACCATTGTGTTACTCCCCCCCCAGCCTCCACCATTGTGTTACTCCCCCCAGCCTCCACCATTGTGTTACTCCCCCCAGCCTCCACCATTGTGTTATCCCCCCACCCCAGCCTCCACCATTGTGGTTACCCCCCCAGCCTCCACCATTGTGTTACTCCCCCACCCCAGCCTCCACCATTGTGTTACTCCCCCCAGCCTCCACCATTGTGTTACTCCCCCAGCCTCCACCATTGTGTTACTCCCCCCAGCCTCCACCATTGTGTTACCCCCCAGCCTCCACCATTGTGTTACCCCCCCAGCCTCCACCATTGTGTTACCCCCCAGCCTCCACCATTGTGTTACTCCCCCAGCCTCCACCATTGTGTTACTCCCCCCCCTCCCCCAGCCTCCACCATTGTGTTACCCGCCAGCCTCCATCATTGTGTACTCCCCCCACCCACCTCCACCATTGTGTTACCCCAGCCTCCACCATTGTGTTACTCCCCCCCAGCCTCCCCATTTGTTAACTCACTGTGTACCCCCCCAGCCTCCACCATTATGTTACTCCCCCCAGCCTCCACCATTATGCTACTCCCCCCAGCCTCCCCATATATGTTACTTCCCCCACCCAGCCTCTATCATTGTGTTACTCCCCCCCAGCCTCCACCATTGTGTTACACCCCTCAGCCTCCACCATTGTGTTACCCCCCTAGCCTCCACCATTGTGTTACTCCCCCCAGCCTTCACCATTTTGTTACACCCCCCAGCCTCCACTATTGTGTTACCCCTCAGCCTCCACTATTGTGTTACCCCCCAGCCTCCACCATTGTATTACTCCCCCCAGCCTCCACTATTGTGTTACCCCCCAGCCTCCACTATTGTATTACTCCCCCCCAGCCTCCACCATTGTATTACTCCCCCCCCCCCAGCCTCCACCATTGTGTTACTCCCCCCAGCCTCCACTATTGTGTTACCCCCCAGCCTCCACTATTGTGTTACCCCCCCAGCCTCCACTATTGTATTACTCCCCCCCAACCTCCACCATTGTATTACTCCCCCCCCAGCCTCCACCATTGTGTTACTCCCCCCAGCCTCCACCATTGTGTTACTCCCCCACCCCAGCCTCCACCATTGTGGTTACCCCCCAGCCTCCACCATTGTGTTACTCCCCCACCCCAGCCTCCACCATTGTGTTACTCCCCCCAGCCTCCACCATTGTGTTACTCCCCCAGCCTCCACCATTGTGTTACTCCCCCCAGCCTCCACCATTGTGTTACCCCCAGCCTCCACCATTGTGTTACCCCTCAGCCTCCACCATTGTGTTACTCCCCCACCCCAGCCTCCACCATTGTGTTACTCCCCAGCCTCCACCATTGTATTACTCCCCCCCAGCCTCCACCATTGTATTACTCCCCTCCCAGCCTCCATCATTGTGTTACTCCCCCCAGCCTCCATCATTGTCTACTCCCCCCCAGCCTCCACTATTGTGTTACCCCCCAGCCTCCACCATTGTATTACCCCCCAGCCTCCACCATTGTGTTACTCCCCCCAGCCTCCATCATTGTCTTACTCCCCCCCCCCCAGCCTCCACCATTGTTACCCCCCAGCCTCCACCATTATGTTACTCCCTCCCCAACCTCCACCATTGTGTTACTCCCCCCCAGCCTCCACCATTGTGTTATTCCCCCCTCCACCATTGTGTTACCCCCCCCCAGCCTCCACTATTGTGTTAGTCCCCCCCAGCCTCCACCATTGTGTTACCCCCCCACCCCCAGCCTCCACCATTATGTTACTCACCCCAGCCTCCACCATTGTGTTACTCCCCCCAGCCTCCACCATTGTGTTACCCCCCCCCCAGCCTCCACCATTGTGTTACCCCCCTCCAACAGTGTTACCTCCCCCCCCCCAGCCTCCACCATTGTGTTACCCCCCCAGCCTCGACCATTGTGTTACCCCCCTCCACCAGTGTGTAACCCCCCCCCCCAGCCTCCACCATTGTGTTATTCCCCCCTCCACCAGTGTGTTACCTCCCCCCCCCCCCCCCCCAGCCTTGTCCAAACTGAAATCAAGGATAATATTCTTGTATTGTCCAAACTGAAATCAAGGATAATATTCTTGTAATGTCCAAACTGAAATTAAGGATATTATTCTTGTAGTATCCAAACTTGAAATTAAGAACATTATTCTTGTAATGTCCACACTTGAAATTAAGAATATTATTCTTGTAATGTCCACACTTGAAATTAAGGATATTATTCTTGTAATGTCCACACTTGAAATTAAGGATATTATTCTTGTAATGTCCACACTTGAAATTAAGGATATTATTCTTGTAATGTCCACACTTGAAATTAAGGATATTATTCTTGTAATGTCCACACTTGAAATTAAGGATATTATTCTTGTAATGTCCACACTTGAAATTAAGAATATTATTCTTGTAATGTCCAAACTTGAAATTAAGGATATTATTCTTGTAATGTCCACACTTGAAATTAAGGATAATGTTCTTGTAATGTCCACACTTGAAATTAAGGATATTATTCTTGTAATGTCCACACTTGAAATTAAGGATAATGTTCTTGTAATGTCCATACTTGAAATGAAGAATATTATTCTTGTAATGTCCACACTTGAAATTAAGGATAATGTTCTTGTAATGTCCACACTTGAAATTAAGGATATTATTCTTGTAATGTCCACACTTGAAATTAAGGATATTATTCTTGTAATGTCCAAACTTGAAATTAAGGATGCTATTTTTGTAATGTCTAAACTTGAAATTAAGGATAATGTTCTTGTAATGTCCACACTTGAAATTAAGGATATTATTCTTGTAATGTCCACACTTGAAATTAAGGATATTATTCTTGTAATGTCCACACTTGAAATTAAGGATATTATTCTTGTAATGTCCAAACTTGAAATTAAGGATATTATTCTTGTAGTGTCCTAACTTGAAATCAGTGATATTATAAATATTAGAACTGGTAGCCTATAGTGTACAACAAGAATACTATTGTAGCTCATAGTGTGTAATAGTCTCCACATTTTCTGTATCACAAATATTGAAACAAGCAACTTTTTTCATGTTGGCAACAGTAACATGAAAGGATGATATTTTAAGTAACTAAAAACAATGCCACAATTGGCATGGCTAAGAAATGGATGATAGATCTCGCACACATCTAGATAGACAAAACAACAGACACAAAACTAAAAATGAGATTTCTGGTCTGGACCATCATATGCGTATGGAACTAAAGGATGGACCCTCAAAAATGAAAACATGAAAAAAATTAATTCATCTGAAATGTGGTTCAATAGGTGTCTCTTAACTCACTCGGTACGACGGAACGCTATAGCGGTCGTGATGAAAGGCACGGTTGCATACGACAGAACGCTATAGCGGTTTCGGTAATTAAAAATGTTTCGACGCTCCCCTTTTGAGCCTGCATGCCTACCATAGCCACAGTGGTCACTGCAAACATGTCAAAAGCGCCTGCATGCCTACCATAGCCACAGTGGTTACTGCAAACATGTCAAGGGTCAAGTGGAAAGTTACTTCGTGAGATTCCGTAACACTACACTCGTCGGGAAGCGATTGTCTTCGGCACCCCAAATGACTTGCTAATCTGCATTCGTGTCGAAAATGGCGTCGCAGGCGAGTACGAGTTTTCAAACAAATTAGATCGCGACGGCCGCGTTTTACTGCTGCTAAAGTGATTGAAATGCTTCAGACTGAAGGATTGAACATCGAGGAGTATGCTGAAGATAATGGTGAAAGTGTATCAAGTGATGGAAGCTGCCAGCAAGAAGGTACTGACAGTGACCCAGTTTCAGACGACAGTGAAGTGGGAAAGGGAGGTGGGCGTACACGTCACGAGAGGCGAGCAATCAGCAGGCCAAGTACAGCGAGTCGCATGTCTGATGGAGGTTTCATTCACTTTATGAATGCATGACTGGCACGAAGATTTTAGTTTTTCTCCCACTTTGCGTCCTTCTCTGGCTCTTGTGGCCTGCATGTCTCATTTGAGTGCCACACCCCCATAATTCCCCTGTGTAACAATTTGTAACATTTATTCATATAATATCACTAATAATCTTTTTTTTTTTACCCTGAGCAAAGTCTACTTTATTCATGTTGTTTTGTGCACACAAAGACCTTCTCACCTTTGACTGTGTGTTCATGGAGCTGATCAGAGTGACTGACTGTACAGTGATCCAGACCACAAAATTTGGGGTATTTTCAACATGGCACATGACGAAGAAATATTCAAGGAAGAACTTCGATATTTTGGCATGAACTAACCCAGCATGTAAATATTCAGATCTGAAAATTTCATTTTGATCCTTTATGTTTGTTTTTTTGTGTGATTTTTTTCCTAACCCTTCAAAATGGGCCGTACCTGGGGAAACACAAGGGGAAAAACTCTCCGTACTGAGTGAGTTAAGGATGAGCTGGAAACAGGAAGGACAAGAGAAGTGGCAAGAGCACACTTGACGAGCTGAAAGCCTTGAGAACACTTGTACAAGTCATCTTGAAAAAGAAACTGACCTTTGGACATGTGTGCAGAAACGAGAAATGCACTCTCATGAAAGATGTCATTTAGGGAAAAGTTCAGGGCAAACGAGGAAAGGGAAGATCATGAATAGATTACCTAGGAAATATCAGCGAGTGGGCAGGCAGTAACAGTCCAGAGATTTTCAGCTCGGTTGAGGGAAGACAGATGTGAAAGACAGGGACCTGGAAAGCAGTGTGGGCGCCAACATTCCAAGGAGTAATGCTGTAGACTGAACTGAAGAAAAATATATGAAATAGGCCCTGTCTCACCCCCCCCTCCACCACACACACACACACACACACACACCACACATACACACACACATTTATATATACACATGATGTATATATGTGCTTTTAGACAGAAAAAAAGAATAAATAAATAAAATAAAATAAAACAGAATAAGATAAAATGAAATAAGATGAAATAAAATGAAATGAAATAAAGTAAAATAAAATAAAATAAATAAAATAAAATAAAATAAAATAAAATAAAACAAAGCAAAATGAAATGAAATGAAATGAAAAAAAAATGAATAGATCAATGACTAGATAGATAAATAAATAAATATTGAAATGAAGATAGAATGAAATAAAGAATATAGAGAGGTGACTATGGGATGGATGAATCCATGAAGTCATATTGGCATTGTACCATATAAAGTATCATACAGAAAAGCATTCAGAAAGTTAGAACAGCCAGGCAGCATTAGTTTGTACAGGGTGGGGGGTGTGTGTGTATATATATATTTATATAGCGTTTGTGTGTGTGTATATATATATACGGGCGTGTATATGTGTGTGTGTGTGTGTATGTGTGTGCAGCGCTCGTGTGTGTGTGTGAGTGTGTGTGTGTGTGTGTGTGTGTGTGTGTGTGTGTGTGTGTGTGTGTGTGTGTGTGTGCTACAAGCATGTAGGTGCCTGTGCTTGGTGTAAGATAAATCATCTGTTATTGTCTGACGGGATAAGAGTGCACATACGTGCACACTGACACATGCATGGACTTGCATCTACACACACACACACCACACACACACCACACACACACACACACACACACACACACACACACACACACACACACAACATATACACGCCCGTATATATATATACACACACACAAACGCTATATAAATATATATACACACACACACCCCACCCTGTACAAACTAATGCTACGTTCTTTTTTACTGAAAATGTTTACTCAAGAAAAGTATTCTGAAAATCATTTCCAGAAAATTACATCAGATCAAACGTTGTTAGTTAGAATTTCTGAATCATTAGTTCACAGTCCTGTTAATGCATTACTTTAATTTTATTCGGTTTGTATTTTAGTGTTACAATTTCCCTTCACGTTGTTGAAGTTAATTGTTAGTGTTAAGTTCTCGTTCCATTTTACTGTTCCCCCACCTGCTAATGTCTTTTTCCTCTGTCTTCCCTCTGCCCAAATCCAACCCGTCCAACTATCGTTCTACATTTTATTTTGTTCACTTTTTTTTTTTTTTTAAATTTCCCCTTCCCCCCCTCCCCGTCTAATATCACTTATAGTGAAAAGACGTTAAATTAAAGAACGAACACACACACACACACACACACACACACACACACACACACACACACACACACACACACACACACACACACACACACACACACACACACACACACACACACACACTCTCTTTGTCTTGAAAGTGTACATTGTATATATGTTTGCTTATCAAACACATGGTTTTTGATTCTGCCATTCTTTAACAGTTTTGTTCGTTTAATATCTATAATTCATTTGTTTGTGTATTTCCTTTTTTCCCTTCTTTTCCAGATACCACTGAATCTACAAGATCTGTGGCGGGAGTTTTGTAAGCGGCAGCCTGATTTCATTCCCAACTATGTTGCCTACCATTACTACCGCAGCAAAAATTGGGTGCCTAAGACAGGGCTCAAGTTTGGCTGTACTTTCTGTAAGTGAAATCCCTGTGGGGATGCCAGAGGCTCTTTCAGTATAAATAGTGTCTCCACCTTCTGGAAATTCTGTGCTAGAAATTTCCTCTTTTCTGTCGCTCTCTTTGTTTCTTTCTTACTCTTTGGCTTTCTGTCTTTTCTTCTATCATTTTCTGCCTTGTTGGTCCATTCACCTGTATGTGTTCAATTAAGTCTTACGTACTTTCTCTTAGGATTGATAATTGGGTACATGCAGTAAGTGCATTTTTGGCTCTAGGGAAATGAGATACGCGAAAGCAATTGTAGGTGGTTTATGCCCATTTTTATGTGTTTTAGTGTCCTTACTTATGTTTAAGTTTGTAATTCAGGTATGTTTTTTTAAAATCCCTGTGTGATAAATTGGATGGAGTGGTCAATGTCTAGGGCATTTCCTTAGAATAGTGGGTGAATTCATTGTATGTGTACTAATTTTCTTTTCATTTTTTTTTTTCGTGTTGAAGTATTGTATGTTTTCAAATGGTTATAGCCATGACATGGCTCTACGCAGTTGGCTGGGCTTTAAACAAAAATAACGGTAACAGTAACTGTAAGTGAAATTGTATTTACCTGTGTGTATGTGCATGTATCAGTGTACGCACTTTAGCAGTAAAAACAAGACAGGGCTCAGGTCTGGCTGTACCTTTAAGTGAAACTGAAATTAGTGTGATGTGTGTCTGATTTTGAGATATGCTTGTGTGTGTCTGTACACGTTCTTTGTGTGTGCGTGTGTGAGGGCATGCATGTTTGTATGCATTTGAATGTGTGGTGTGTGTGTGATGTGTGTGTGTGTGTGGTGCATGCATGCGTGTGTGCATGTGTGTGTGTGTGTGATATATGCGTGTGTGCTGCTTGTGTGTGTGTGTGTGTGTGTGGGGCGTGTGTGTGTGTGTGTGTGTGTGTGTGTGTGTGTGTGTGTTGTGTGTGTGTGAGATAACATCAAGCGCCATGGTTTAACGCTTTCAATGCTGATAATTATAGTCTGATATTGAGTTTTCACTTTGTTCTGAGATTATTCCCCTTGGTTTGTCCATAAAACGTTTAGATGTAAACACATGTTATCAAAATATTTGCTCGTATTTTTGTGTTTGTGTCAGTCGTAAAATATAAATCAGGAATGATCAAGAAGGTTTGGCTTGAATGCGCATCATTGTGGTCCCAATTACATATTACAGAATTAAAAAAACAACGACAAATTAGCATTTCATTTTCTCACATGCGTGTTTGCATGTTGTTTTAGCCACACTGTGCAACTGTTTGAGATAGCGGTAGACCTCCCACATTCCAATCTAATTGCACAGGATCGAGTCTTCCTCAGTGAAAACTGCATGCGTTCAGCTTCCAGCCAACCCAGCTTTAATCGGTTAACAGGATCTGCTCAGGTTAGAGAAGCCACAGCAGCAAAAAAAAGGGAGATCATTGACACCACCGTTGTAATATTGACTCTAAGAAAATTTGATATGTCTGTCACCTCATTCACCAATGACCTGGTTATGGTACAACCTTTATCTCAACACATACATGCTTGATGCCTCTATCACCTCATTCACCAATGATCCTGGTTATGGTACAACCTTTATCTCAACACTGATACACTCTTGATGCCTCTATCACCTCATTCCCCTATGACCCTGGTTATGGTACAACCTTTATCTCAACACTGATACACGCTTGATGCCTCTATCACCTCATTCCCCTGTGACCCTGGTTATGGGACAACCTTTATCTCAACACTGATACACGCTTGATGCCTCTATCACCTCATTTCCCTATGACCCTGGTTATGGGACAACCAGTATCTCAACACTGATACACACTTGATGCCTCTATCACCTCATTCCCCTGTGACCCTGGTTATGGTACAACCTTTATCTCAACACTGATACATGCTTGATGCCTCTATCACCTCATTCCCCTATGACCCTGGTTATGGTACAACCTTTATCTCAACACTGATACATGCTTGATGCCTCTATCACCTCATTCACCAATGATCCTGGTTATGGTACAACCTTTATCTCAACACTGATACATGCTTGATGCCTCTATCACCTCATTCCCCTATGACCCTGGTTGTGGTACAACCTGTGCCTCAAAACTGATACACACTTGATGCCTCTATCACCTCATTCCCCTTTGACCCTGGTTATGGTTCAACCTGTGCCTCAAAACTGATACACACTTGATGCCTCTATCACCTCATTCCCCTATGACCCTGGTTATGGGACAACCTTTGCCTCAAAACTGATACACTCTTGATGCCTCTATCACCTCATTCCCCATGATGCACTCTTGGTGCCTCTGTCACCTCATTTCACTATGAGTGTGGTTATTGGAGAGCCTTTATCTCAAAACTAATACACTCTTGATGCTTCTATCACCTCACTCCCCTACGACCGTGTTTATGGGAGAACCTTTGCCTCAAAACTAATACACTCTTTACGGCTCTATCATCTTATTCCCCTATGACCCTGGTTCACGGCGCACAAATCCGAGATACTTTAGTTGGCCACTTTCTGCCGGCTATTAATAGCGCACCCCTTCCCTTCCACTCCCCACACCCTTTTCACCCGTCCCTTTATCACTAGTGCGGGAGCACAAAGATGCGCTACACTGACGGACTTTGGTCGACCCTGCCTGGCTAAAAATAGCACACGCAGGTGACGCTGGCTCACAACTAAAGGGTGGCAGAATGGCTGGGAAAATGCAGCCGTGGATTGTGGGACATGAACCTCTGTCTCAAAACTGATACACTCTTGATGCCTCTATCACCTCATTCCCCTGATGCACTCTTGATGCCTCTATCACCTCATTCCCCCTGATACACTCTTGATGCCTGTATCACATCATTCCCCCTGATGCACTCTTGATGCCTGTATCACATCATTCCCCCTGATACACTCTTGATGCCTCTATCACATCTTTCCCCCTGATGCACTCTTGATGCCTGTATCACATCATTCCCCCTGATGCACTCTTGATGCCTGTATCACATCATTCCCCCTGATACACTCTTGATGCCTGTATCACATCATTCCCCCTGATGCACTCTTGACACCTCTATCACATCATTCCCCCTGATGCACTCTTGATGCCTGTATCACATCATTCCCCTGATGCACTCTTGATGCCTGTATCACATCATTTCCCCCTGATGCACTCTTGATGCCTGTATCACATCATTCCCCTGATGCACTCTTGACACCTCTATCACATCATTCCCCCTGATGCACTCTTGATGCCTGTATCACATCATTCCCCCTGATACACTCTTGATGCCTCTATCACATCATTCCCCCTGATGCACTCTTGATGCCTCTATCACATCATTCCCCCTGATACACTCTTGATGCCTGTATCACTTCATTCCCCCTGATGCACTCTTGATGCCTCTATCACCTCATTCCCCCTGATGCACTCTTGATGCCTGTATCACATCATTCCCCCTGATGCACTCTTGACACCTCTATCACATCATTCCCCCTGATGCACTCTTGATGCCTGTATCACATCATTCCCCCTGATGCACTCTTGACACCTCTATCACATCATTCCCCCTGATGCACTCTTGACACCTCTATCACATCATTCCCCCTGATGCACTCTTGATGCCTGTATCACATCATTCCCCCTGATACACTCTTGATGCCTGTATCACATCATTCCCCCTGATGCACTCTTGATGCCTGTATCACATCATTCCCCTGATGCACTCTTGATGCCTGTATCACTTCATTCCACTATGACCCTGTTATGCAAAACATTTGCCTCAGAACTGATATACTCTAACTGCCCGTTCATGACCTGTCTCCTCAGTGCTGTATAAGGATGGACCTCCATTCTACCATGGCAGTTACTCTGTGGTGGTCAAGTTTGTCGACACAGAAGGACGTCCGGTCGAAGGTCACGGCAGACAGCGGCAGTTTTCATGGACGTCTTTGGCTGGCCTCAAACGTATCACAGAGCATGTTGGAAAGGTAAAGCATGGTTAAATGAGTGACTGTATATCTTTTCTGTGAGCGTTTTAAGTTTTAGAGAATGACAGGGCGGTTGATGAGAGAGTGTTTGTTTGCTGATTGATTTATGGACGTTACCGGCAGACATCAAAGGACATCACAGAGTCTGTTGGGAAGGTAAACAGTATAACAAGAGGGCTGTAGATGTTTTCTTTGAACAGATACATTTCAGAGAAAGGCAATCATTTTTGAGAGGGGACATTTATTTGATTTTGTTTTGTTTTGTGTATCAGTTAATTGATTTATGTCTTTGTCAATTTATTTATTTACTCGTGAATATCTCTGGTTGTCATCAAACTTATCAAGAAGCACATTGGAAAGATAAGGAATCGTATACTGTGATCTTACTGACTGTAATATTTTTGTTATTGCTTAGCAATCAGTCTGCCATATTGCTTATGTAGCTGCACAGACGTTAAACCCCAAATAAGAAACCAACATGCTGTGTGTTAGTAGAATTCTTCCCTGAGGTAAATATTATTGTAAGGCATATCTGTTTATTGATGGATTGTTTGATTTATCCATTAATGTATTTGTTTGTTTGTCTGTTTATTTATTTATTTATTTATTATTACTCAGGACCTGGCCAGCTCTTGGGTTTATGTGTTGGCTTAACTCTTTGGAGACGTAACAGCGGATATTCCGCTGCAGCTGGCCATACCATTAGAGACGTGACAGTGGACATTCCGCTGCAGCTGGCCAAACCATTAGAGACGTGATAGCGGATATTCCGCTGCGGTTTTTAAAAATAGATGCAAGCCGGTCGCTGGTCTAGGGGAACTAACTACACATTATAGGAACACTCTTTGGTATCTTCTGAAGTGTTTGTTACTTCCTTTGCATCGATTTTATCCCGATTAGTTACAGTTTTTTGCCTTTATCCAAACCAACCGGAGTGACTGTCCTTGCACAAAAATGGCGACATTTAGGCCTTCTTCTTCTTCTTCAAAGGATCGTCATAATCACTTTGCTGCTTCACCTGTGTGAAAACAAAGCTGTGTTTGTTCTCTTATATCTTCTGGTCATACCAAGGACTTGTGATTACCTGGATTTCTGGATTACCTGGTCAAGAATGGATGTTTTACTGACTTTATGTGTTGGATTACTGTCAATCAAAAACTTCTTTCCCAGAGCCAAAACCCTACCCCATTTCACCTTCTAGGAAGGTAAGTAGAATAGATGTATTGTCCTTGTATGTAGCTTCAGCTCAAAGAGCGTAAATTGAATTTTATTTTGATATAAAATATGTTCTTGTGCTGTAAAATCTGTATTTTTGAGAATTTTTTGAAAACCCCCCAAAATCTTGCGTCTCCAAGGGTTGTGGCAGGTTCCGTTGATCACGTCCACAGTGGTTGTGCAAGGCAACTATATTACGTCTTCAAAGAGTTAAGGCATGTGCCACGGTCACCATACAGATGGCACATGTGATGTTAGTGCATATGGAATTTGTTCGGAGTGCGGAGACGTCATCTTGAGAAACTTTATTTATTTATTTATTCATTTATTTGTTTATTTATTTATTTATTCATATATTTATTTATCTATTTATTCATTCAGACCAGGGGAAGATGAACATTTTCTTCTAGCCAGCCAGGCTTTTGGATTTTGAAATCTAGATACTTGCCTGCATGCATTTTATTAGCCCAACATTTTCTCAGTGAATCAGTAAAATTCAAAATGAGCATATCCTTCCAATTTGCATGCGGGTGATCACAGGCTGCAGTATGGGTTGTACAAAGACACATTTCATTTGTAGAATAAGTCATTCTTAAGTGTACAACAAAGATGGGTAAACATTTGTTTTCATTATTTATATGTGTGCAAGGAAGAGAAGGAGGTTATGGACATAACGCATTTATGAACGGCAGATGATTGGTCTGTGTGTTTTTTGTGTGTGTGTGGAATCTCTGTGTAAGCAGATAAGTAAGAAGAGAGAGACAGAAGTTCTTTAAATCAATATCTGTGTATAGAAATGAGGGTTTAAAGATTTGTAAAAGAGGATAAAAAGGGTGAGATGATGCTGAAGTCAAATTGCAAAATACCAAACGATCAAGTAGACTTCTTTAAACCTTGCCAATCGAAGCAATGAAAATCCCCCCGTGGGAATGCCGTGGGCTCTTTCAGTATAAATAGTAACCCCACCTTCTGGAAAGTCTGCGGTAGAAATTCTCTCTTTTCTGTCACTCTCTTTGTTTCTTCCTTGTTCCTTTGCTTTCTGTTATGTCTTCCTATCATTTTCTGCCTTGCTGGTCCATTCAGCTGTATGTGTTCGTATAGCCTTATGGATTTTTTCTAAGGATTGATAATTGGGTGCATGTATATTATGTGCATTTTGAGCTCTAAGGAAATGTGAAATGCAGAAGCAGTATGAAGTAATTCATGTATGTTTTAGTGTTCTTGGTTGTTCAAAACAAGTATGACTGCCCGCGTTCATGCAAACAGGAACCACAAAAAAACATGAAAAAAGAATCAGAACGTGTATTTAATACAACCAGACAAGACGGGGACAAATGTTTGACCAACTGGCCTTTGTCGAGCGTAAGAATACAAATGAACAAACACCAAATACAAAAATTAGGAGAAAAAGACTGATTGGTTGTGTTTACATTTGTATTCAGGTTTGTTTTTTAAACGCTTTGGTGATAAATTGGACAGAATGGTCAACACCAGAAGCATATCCTTAGATTGTGTGTGGGAATGCATTGATTGATATGTACTTGATTTTCTTTCCCAGGTGGTATTGTTTTTATAAGGTGTACTTTTTGAGATGGTTTTAGCTCTGATATGGCTTTGTGCAGTTGGTTGGGCTTTAAACATCAATAACAAAAAAAGAAAAATTTTAGTTCAGAAGTCTGTATGTGTTTGTGTGCATGTGTGTTTGCGTGTGCGTGCATGTTTGTGTGTGTGCGTGTGTGCATGTGTGTGTGTGTACGTGCATACATGTGAGAGAGAGAGAGAGAGAGGGTGGGGAGGAAAAGAAAGCAACAGAGTATGAGAGACTGTATACGTAATGTGATTGTGTGTGTGTGTGTGTGTGTTTGTATGTGTGTGTATGTGTGTGTTGTGTGTGTGTGTGTGTGTGTGTGTGTGTGTGTGTGTGTGTGTGTGTGTGTGTGCGCACAGAACAGAAATTGATTGGAGACATGTTGTGAATAACAGGAACTGATGGTGTGTTACGTGATCAAGCCCAGGAACTTGAGTCCTCAGGATATGCTGTCCCCCTCCTGTATACCTCACTTCCAAGTCAAGGTCAGTTCTGAGACTGAATTGAAAAGTTAAAAGTAAAAGTATCCTGTTATGTTTTTCAAAACATGATGCTAGCATTCTCGCTACACTCTCCATTGTAGGCCTACCTACCTTACACATAGCGAACTAGATCACCGCAGAAAAGATCCATGTGTACATATAGCGACAATCCTTGCTATGCTTGTTCTGAAAGTAACTGCATCAATGTTTGACTGGGAATACGCTCACAGGTCGGACCCGTGTGCCTTCTGGCAGCACACACTAAAGATCCCATAGCAGTTGAAAATCATGAAGAGCAGGGCATTGTCCAGCTGCCTTGGTATAAAACATTGGAGAAATGGGTTGATTTTTCCATGTCCTATCCCTTGAGGACTAGTTGGCCTTCTTGCCTTTCTGAAGTCTTGGTTAAAAAAAAAAGTGAATATGAATTTGAATTGAGGGAGAGGGGATGGGTGCTGTTCTCGTGATGCTGGCCCTGAGAAAAGTTGATATCTCTGCCACCTCACTCCCTTACGACCTCAGGGTTATGGAACTATCTAGGTAGGACCTCAGGACTTGGTCAGCTCGTGGGTTTATGTGCAGATGTCATCTTGAGAAATTGAAACTGAAACTGAAACTGCTCACAAAGTACAGATACTACGCAATGAAATTTTTCTACATCATCTGACTTACGTTTTCCAGCTTAAAAGGCATGATTTCATTAATTAATCTGAGTCGAAAACAACCAGTCCGACTCTTCTCTTACTTCATCCTGCTTGGACTGTTTACACTGCTCTGTGACTTAATAGCAAAATGGATTGTTTTCATTGTCACTGAAGTTGCAGAATTGATCTTGCTGGCCAAATCTGATGATGACAGACACTTAATCATTATGACAGCTGCATCAGAAGTGTTGAAGATGAAGATTTTGAGACTGATGTGCCAGAAAAAGCTGACAGTAGTGCAGATTCCATCGATGAAGATAGGGAAGGAGATGAAAAAAGAATGAATGACACTGACAATAACACGTCTGTCAACCAGATCGGGCAGTATGTATGTGCGTGTAATTGTTTGCTTTGATTCATTTATGCCCCTTACCTCTACCTGTGGTTCTATACATTTACTTGTTTGTGCACTTGTTGTTCATTTTGTTTCTTTTTTCCTTCATAAACTTCCTAATTATACGCACTTTATCATAATTTTTTAAAATTTATTTTCCATTTGGATTTTGTCATACGTGCAAAAAGACATTGTTTTGGAAGAAGTTATGTACATGTGCAATGACTGAAATAGTGAATTTACCCTATTTGTTTTACTTTGCTGCTAATTTAGTAACTGCTGTGTTTTACTAAAATGCACTATGTTCTCAAAAGTTCATATGCTATCTGAAATGTTGTCTTTTATATGCTGTCTTCTTGTTTGTAACATGCAGAAAAGAAGCCATTTTATGGATTTCCTGGGACTGGTTCATGTTTTTCATTTTGTAGCTGTTGTTGAGATTTTCAGAAGCATAAAACAATAACTGAATGATAATGTACATGATTGTTTTTCAGCATTGGGGAGGCAAAAGTTTGTTCTGCAAAAATGTGTTCTATAAGCAATAATCTAGAGCGTATGGCCTGTTAACCTTTTGCCTCCTGCATCCAGTCCACCAGCATCCTGCATTGTCAGCCACATCATCAAAGCAAAAACTTAACTCTTTTCCTGCAGGAAGCTGGTGGATAGAGTGAGGGAGTCAAAGGGTTAAGTTTTGCAGTTACTAGGTAGGGTGCAGGAGTCAAAAAGTAAAAGAAAATCAAATAAAAATGACCGAAATAGGCTGTCCACGGATTATTTGTGCTGTCTGTCTCCAGTATGCACAGGGCATAGTAACTGCAGGGGGTGTTGTGAATAGGTTAATCCTGAGGTGGGTCATAAGGGAGTGCAGTGGTAGAGACCTCAATGCTCAGAGGTATCAGTTTTTTTGGAGCATGTTCCACTCCTGTCATTCACTGATTTACCTTCCCCAATCTTGGAACAGGTGTAGGCACTCATTCATAGTGCTGGGTGAACGGGAATGGGGTGAGCTGAAGGCTGCACGCAAAAAGTTTCCTGAGTCAGGCTTGAACATGTGCACTCTGATTTTAAGGTGCAAGCTCGTCCTCTGTGCCATCTATGCCTCTTAAGTGTAAGTAGTGGAAGATGTTTACCACTGTTAGTTTCATGAATTCACTGTTTGTGGTTTTGGCCATATGCTGCGACTTGCCACCTACTGTTCAGTCGTCTGTGTCTACTATGAGAGCACCAGGTAGACCCAGGGAGAAGATACTAGACGGACTTGCAGAGTGGCTGAAGACAAAGAGGATGGAAGAGATGCTTGAGGCAACAAGAGATACAGATGGAAGTCCACAATCACCAACGCTATGCGGCAAGGCACCTGATGATGATGATATATATATATATATATTTTACATTCAAATATTAGATAGCATATCAGGCATCAAACGAATCAATCAAATTTGAATATTGTCTCTTTGGCATATATATCACAGTTTGTACGGTACCAAAACTGATCGAATTCAAGTCATCGATGATGATGGTGATGTATGTATGTGTGTATGTATGGGTAGATGGGGCTCATCAGTCTGGGAAGACAGCTCATCTAAGAGAAGGAAAACTCTGATTTCAAACCTCCGCTGCCTTGCGGCCATACCCACTCATAGGAAAGGCTTCGGGAGTCAACCCTGAGGAAAAATCCGGAGTCGGAGTCCCTAAGGCAGTTCGCCGTTGTCTACAACCTCGTTCTGGCAACTCCTGCGTCGCCCCTGGTACCAGGCGTACAGGCCTCCGTCTTTCCCCTGGATTCTACTAGTGGCGAGGAGAGGGGGGATCTGCTGCATGGGCAACAGCTCGTCCTCCATATTCACTTGCCCAGGCCTGCACCTGGAGAGGTCACTCCAGCTTCGCTGGTAACACAGCATCGACACAACACGGAGAGTAGCAGATACCGGTTTTAAGCCTAGGCTTTTTTGGCGTAAGTGCACGTCATGACCACAACGCCTCCTGGTGCAGACTATCATCTCCTGAGATGTAAAGAGGCCGATGGTCAACTATCATGGTTGACAAAGTCCAACCTAGCACTTTATTTGTGTACTCTCAGGCCAAAGTCTAATGCACACAGGCGGCCGCATACTGGACACTCAGTGGAATGCTCTGCAGAGTTGGTTCTGGCCTCTGGCCTTAACTGCTGCATGCTTTCCACTTGGCTGCTTTGTCTTTCATTTTCGTAAGCTTTTGTTTCCTTGCAAATAGCTTGCCTCCATTCAGACCTGTTTGTGGTTATAATTTCCCATTGTTTTTCATCTATGTCACATTTCTGGAGGGATTTTTTCAGGGTATCTTTGTAGTGAAGCTTTGGCTGTTCTCATGGTTGATGGCCCTTTGTCAATTCACCGTAGAAGAACTGCTTTGGAAGCCTGTTATCCTGCATGTGCACAAGATGTCCAGACCATCTTAGCTGAGACTGTGTCTGTCATGTTTGTGAGGGGGAGTTGGCGCTAGGTGCCATATGCATATGTAAGTTGCTGTGGGAGTAAACCCAGACAGAAAATCCTGCAGCCGCATACTGCATAAAGGGCATTACCACAAAACACTGCTTGTGGTTTTGGCCATATGCTGCGACTTGCCATCTACTGTTCAGTCGTTTGTGTCTACTACGAGAGCAGCTGTCTAACTTGGTTTGCCCTGGACCTGTGGAGGCAGGTGGAGAGAATTGCTGAGGCTCTGCGCAAACAACGAATCATAACACTATCTAAATCTGCCACAAATGACAAAGTTTTTTTAAAAATTCATCTAACAAAAATAAAAAAGAAAATTGAAAAAAGAAAAAGAATAACATGTTGGCCATGGTGAACAAAAGAAGGGTTGATTGTGCTTCAAATATTTACATGCTGGCTGTGACACTGTTGATAATGAGAAATCTGTGTGTGTGTGTGTGTGTGTATGTGTGTGTGTGTGTGTGCAGGAAATGCTGGTGTCCAGATGGGTGTCCTCACAAGAAAGAGAAGGGAAAGGACTGGAGGAAATACCTTAACAGTCAGACACGAGAGAGAGAAGACAGAGAGTTACGGAGGGGAGGAGATGCCCCAAGAATTAAACACACAAGACAGAGAGTCAGTTACAGAGAGACAGCTTGGAAGAAAATGCCATAAAAAAGAGAAGTTTGAATTTTGTTCAAGAGGGATTCATCGCCCATATGTGCTCCATCCAGTCTGCCATTAGTGCTGTCTGCCAGACATTTTGAGCTTGTGCAAAACCAAATGTGCTGGCAAGACCATCAAACAGAAAGGGGAAGGTGAGAAATCTCACCTGTCAGCGTCGCCTGGTGTTGGCTGCTCCACATCTGGATGCCAGTAATTACATTTAGAACACAGTGACAGATGTGGATACAAAGTAGGGAAATACACTGCACAAACAGATCCAGTAGAAACTAAATCGGAAAGAAACTGGATATAGTCTGAAACTGTACTTGTAGAGGGATAATTTTTTTACCGTATCAAAGATTTCACTAGTTTGCTCACTAATGCCTTCAGTGTTACCATTTTTCTATATCATTTCTACACACAAGAATAGATGTAGTGAATGAATAAGTAAAGGATTTAATTGTTAAATTTTTTGAGAAAGTGTCCTGAATTTGCTATCTGCAGTTTCTGTATGTAACATATCAATTTGATCTCTTTGTACCTCATAAAGATTTCTGAGGTATAAACAAAATTGGACTTGTTCTGTTGGAGTTGCCTGTTTTTCTTTCATCTGTTGTTTCTGTACTGAACATAGTAATTTCACTTCTGTGGTCGCAGAGAAGTTGCCTCATAATCCTGAGATATGGGAGATCTACCTTTGCATCAAGCAGTCCTCTGTTTGATACAGGTTCCCCTTTGTAAAATGAAACCAAGCTTGGAACCATACAGACACAGAAACAGAATCAGACTACATATTTAGCGTAACAAGACAAACAGGTGCAAATTTTTGGCCAGCTGGCCTTTGTCAAGCATACACGTAACATAACAAAGAGCAAAGAACAAACAACAGAGAGCAAATACAAAGATCAAAGGGAAGAATAGCAAAAAATCTCTGATGTCTTGTGGAGCAGGAGCTCTACTCTATGACAGATCTTGAGGAGGAAGCTGTGCCTTAGCCAGCCTGTCTGATGTGTCCTGTTGAAAAAAAGATCTAACTTTCCTTCAAGTTTTCTTTTCATATATTTTGGTCAACAGGCCTTTGTCTTACACAAAATTGCAACAGAAAAGGTTTTCTATGAACAGTTTAGAAACTGCTTAGCCACACACATCCCAACTGTCTTGTGGATTTTTAATTGTCATTGTCAGAACCATATTTTAACTGTTGTCCCCTTTACCCTGTTCAACACCTTCAAGTAGTATAAAAACGTGTACATGAATACATTGCAATTTATCAAGTAAATGTTTCTCTGGATCCTACAATGTATCCAGAAATAATCAGTTTTGAAATCCTGAGGAAAACTTTTTAAAAGGGTCTTTTCAAAATGTACAAAAAATAAAGACAAAGAAAGAAGTGAATATGAAAATGCACAGAAAGTTTAGAAAAAGAAAAAGAAGAAGAATGATGATGATGATGATGAGAATAAATTGAAAAGGTATGCTTTAAAAATTCTTTTCTGCACCCAAACATCAAAGCCTTGCTGAAAACAAATTCTTTTCAGACCCTAACACCAGGTCTGAGTTGTGTCCCCTGCCCAGTTAAACATAAACTATGTAGGCCTACATTTGAACTGAGTAAATTTGCTACTACATATTGTTTCTGTACTGGACGTGATCTGATCTCATTGTATTGGTTACAGGGCAAATCTTCAGTCTCTGCAATGAATGTATACAAATAATTATTTTATCTGAAAGATTACAAATGCACAAAATCTCCACAAATAGTCTTTAACTGATCCATACAATGAATTTGATACACTGAGCCTAACAACAGGTTGGTGATCTGATGTAATCTTTGGTATTTCAGCTCATTTTAACCCTTTGGCTCCCATACCCTATCCACCAACTACAAAAACTTAACCCTTTGATTCCCTCACCCTATCCACCAGCTTCCTGCAGACAGCTGGTGGATAGAGTGTAGGAATGAAAGGGTTACGTTTTTGTTTTGCTAGCGTGGTTGACAGTGCCGGATGTTGGTGGACAGGGTGCAGGAGTCAGAGGGTTAAGACAATTATCCTGTAATCCAAGGGTACACTTCAGCTTGACAACAGCCTTGTTATTATCTAGTAATCTTCAGTATTTCAACACATTATAACTTACATGTAATTACGGTTTTGGCTGTATTATTTAACATCATTGCGAAGGTTGTTATTATCGCATCGCAAGGTCTTGTTGCGAAACCATCATCTGCCAACCAAGACTGCAGTGTTGGAAGCTGAGGTAGGGATCACTTGGTGTTAGTCTTTTAGCGAGAGCACACTAATACACATCTGTGACGGCCTGTAGACATAAATAGGCAATGAAAGAGCATCAGCTTGTTTCATCACATAGTCTTCAGATTTAACCCTTTCACTCCCGTACCCTATCCACTAGCTGCAAAAAACTTGACCCTTTTCTCTCCCTCACCCTATCCACCAGCTTGCTAGAAGCATCAGCACCGACAACCGCCTCATGTGATGGTCAAGTGGCCTGGATGCAAATGACATCCGAATATATGGCAGGAGGCAGCAGAAGCAGAAAGGTGTCCATGTGGCTGGTGACCTGACAACACTCCTTCACTGACCCTTTGACTACCGCACCCTATCCACCAATTTGGTCCTACAAACACTTAACCCTTTAACTCCTGCACCCTATCAACCAATTGCATAACCTGAACTCTTTGACTCCGCCTCACACACACACACACACACACACACACACACACACACACACACGAGCATCCATCCACAGCAAGAGAACACATCGATAAAAAATATTGTACCCACCTTCACATTTTTACAGATGGATCAGTCTTAGAAAATAAATGTGCTGGAGCAGCATTTTATGTTCCAAAATTTAAAATAAAAAAGTCATTTTTTGTTGGGGCAAACATATCTATCTTTACAGCGGAATTAGTCGCTATTAATCAAGCATGCATTATCTAGTAAGTCTTAAACCCATGTCTTTCAAAGTAGTTTCTCTTTGTTGACTCAAAATCTGTATTATATGCCTTACGGTCTTTTGATGTCGACACAAGACCTGATTTAATTACTGAGGCAAATCATCTTATACATCGTTTAAGGGTCAAAGGTACAGATATCAGTTTATGTTGGGTGCCTTCTCACGTTGGTCTTTACGGCAACGAAGTAGTTGACAGAGCAGCTAAGCAAGGCGCCCAGAATTCTGATAATGTTATAGATTTACATGTTCATACCTCCGTAAAAGAAGCGTGCAACTTGCTCAAATCAGCCTCATGGACTCGATTTCATGAACATTCAAATGAACAGTTTGTTCACAACAAATGATAAAACTTACCGTTCAAAATTTATGTAAAAAATTGCAGTATTCTTCCATGTATCACATTTGAGATCGATTGTTGCTGTTTGTTTTCGTATTTAGCTAAACGCATTGAAAACAAAATATTGTAAAAATGTCAAGTGTATTTGCGGCGAACAGTTCACACGTTTCACTGTTTATTCTACTGTAAAATGCTAAGCTCTTTTTTACCGAAAATGTTTACTCAAGAAAAGTATTCTGAAAATCATTTCCAAAAAATTACATCAGATCGATCTTTGTTAGTTAGAATTTCAGAATCATTAGTTCACAGTCCTGTTAATGCATTACTTTAACTTTATTCGGTTTGTGTTTTAGTGTTACAATTTCCCTTCACGTTGTTGAAGTTAATTGTTAGAGTTAAGTTCTCGTTCCATTTTACTGTTCCCCCACCTACTAATGTCTTTTTCCTCATCTTCCCTCTGCCCAAATCCAACCCGTCCAACTATCGTTCTACATTTTTTTTTATTCCCCCCTCCCCTCCTCCCCCGTCTAATATCACTTATAGTGAAAAGACGTTAAATCAAAGACGAACGAACATACAACACACACACATGCACACACACACTCACACACACACACACACACACACACACACACACACACACACACACATACGACACGCACACACACACACCACAACGCACACCACACACAACATACATACACATACTCTCACACACACACATACATACACACACACACACAAAATGAGAGGGCCTTATCTATCAGTCTATCTATTATCTATCTATCTATCTATCTCATATCTATCTGTCTGTCTGTCTGTCTATTTAGCTCTTTCATGTATGTATGTACTATGTATGTGTATGTATGTAGGCTAGCTAGCTAGCTATATCTGTGTGTGTGTGTTGTGTGTGACATAACCGTCTGAACAAAGATTTTCTTATCCATTTTTGGAAGAATCTTGACTATATCTTGGTGACAGCTGTATGTAGACTGCTGAAGACTCATGAAGTGTAAGGTCACATAGACGGTCAGAAAGAGTGCTTCAAATCAACACGTTTTGGACAGGTGCCCGAACAGCGCTTCCTCTGACATTCTAACAATATGTTCAATCCATTTTGACCCTTGTCATCGTCTACAATTGTTCCCAATAAAAACCAAGTTTTATTTTAAGTGAAGTATGTTCCCCCCGTGAGGATGCCGGGGGTTCTTTCAGTATAAATAGTATCCCCACCGTTTGGAAATTCTGTGCTAAAAATTTCCTCTCTCCTGTCACTCTCTTTGTTCCTGCCTTGTTCCTTTGCTTTCTGTCATTTCTTCCTATCATTTTCTGTCTTGCTGCTTCATTCACCTGTAGGCCTATGTGTTCGATAAAGTCTTACGTAGGCCTACTTCTTCTTAGGATTGATAATTGGGTAGGCTACATTTATTACGCCATTTTTGGCTCTAGGGAGGTGAGATATGCAGAAGTAATTATAGGAAATTTTTGCCCATTTTTATATATGTTTTGTGTCCTTATGTATGCTTTAATTTGTATTCAGTTGCGTGTTTTAAATCCCCTTGCGATAAATTGGACGGAGTGGTCAACGCCAGGGGCATACCTTAGATTATGTGTGCGAATGCATTGATATGTGTACTTAATTTTCTTTTTTTTTTTCTTGTTGAAATTTTGTATATTTTCAAATGGTTATAGCCCTGATATGGCTCTACACAGTCGGCTGGGTTTTAAACAACAATAACAATAACAATTGAAGTAGCCTATCTGCTAGGTCACGCATCTGGGTATTCTGCGGTAATGCTTGTATAAGAAGGGAGATTATCAGCCAACGAGCTTGTCTTTTTTTGTCTCCCTTTTTCTCTTTTGTTCCCCAGTTGACTACAACAGCTGATCTGATTAATGAGCGTTCAGACATATGTTTTTTGACACATAAAAATGAAAGAGCACGTAAGACACTGTAACAGATATATAACAAAGGACGGTATATAAATACTACAGTGTGGACGTATATCACGCAACGTAACACGATCACAATAACAAGGTCATTTCATCGGTTTATTTTAAGTATCTAGATAAAGCCAAACATATTAAACAATAAAGCATAATCATAATTACGTCAAAACACCGTGAAGTGAGCGAGAGAGTCAGAGAGAGAGTGAGAAAGAGAGAGACACAGAAAGAGATGAGAGAGAACAGACAGAGACAGAGAGGAATATGACATGAGTAAGACTAAATGTCAGAACAAAATGTCAATAGAAACAACGATGTGCACATGTGAAAAAAAAAACAACCAATACCTAGTTACTAGTAAGCTATTCATACATGTAAAGAGAAACATTACACACAAAAAGAAAAGGCTGTACTTCTACACATATACAAATAACCCAAAATACTTCTTCCAAGAAAGCAGTCTAGAACTTTATAATGTAAAGATACATAACAATAGTATATGCAGTTTTTCTTTTCTCTGTGAAGCGGGAATACAGCAGTTTGCGTAAGCAAAAAATAGACTAATATCAATACTGCTTACACACAGACAGCGGAGGCATTCGTACATGTGAACATACACATTTAGATCACCCACGAAGAAAATGAATCGGCAGGATACAAACAGAGAGACCTCAACTTCTATCTAGGTTGCTATATGAGGGCAGTGACCGTCTCTTCTCTCACGCTGCTTTACACCCACGTGCATACAAAAGGACAGGTGCCTATTTACAGCTGGTGTGTATGGGCGGGGGAAGTACGTTCAACTCTGGATACCAACTTGGTTTTCCATCTATCTGACAATCATGCTCGATCGTGCTTTATCCTTGGTTTTGCAGAGCAAGTGCTCTAACACCTATGCCATCCAGACCCCGGGTGACCTAGTAACTGGTCTCTTTGGTGGAGATTTTCAAACCTGGAGGAGTGTTATCAGCAGAGGTCATGTCCATCTCCACATCCATAGGATCAGAGGACATCTTGCAGCATGTGCGGAATACTTTCAGCCAGAAGGCCTTCACGGTAGGGTCACGTGCTGTGTACAGCATAAAGATGAAAACACCCTGGAAGGTGCTGGTGACGGTGAACAGGTACTGGAAAACCACACGAGCACCTTCGATGGCGAAGAAGGCAAAGACCCAGTTGAGACCTAAAAGACAACAACAACAACAAACATGTCAAAGATCGATCAAGATGTCTAAAGCCGAAGGGAAGTCAGTTGGTATGTACAAATCTCAATATTGTGAAAACTGGCTCGAGAATACTGAGATTTCTACCTCACTTCCCTACGGCCTTTGTAGTTGGCTTACTTGCACTAAACTTTTGGGAAATTAAAGAATAAAGATAGGGTCAGTTGTCAAGGTGGATTCCAGTAGAGATAGTCAGTTGTCAAGATGGGTTCCAGTAGACGCACAGTCGGTTGTCAAGGTGGGTTCCAGTAGACACACAGTCGGTTGTCAAGGTGGGTTCCAGTAGACACACAGTCGGTTGTCAAGGTGGGTTCCAGTAGAGATATAGTCAGTTGTCAAGGTGGGTTCCAGTAGAGATATAGTCATTTGTCAAGGTGGGTTCCAGTAGAGATATAGTCAGTTGTCAAGATGGGTTCCAGTAGAGATAGAGTCAGTTGTCAAGGTGGGTTCCAGTAGAGATATAGTCAGTTGTCAAGGTGGGTTCCAGTAGACACACAGTCAGTTGTCAAGGTGGGTTCCAGTAGAGATACAGTCAGTTGTCAAGGTGGGTTCCAGTAGAGATAGAGTCAGTTGTCAAGGTGGGTTCCAGTAGACATACAGTCAGTTGTCAAGGTGGGTTCCAGTAGAGATATAGTCAGTTGTCAAGGTGTATTCCAGTAGAGATATAGTCAGTTGTCAAGGTGTATTCCAGTAGAGATATAGTCAGTTGTCAAGGTGGGTTCAAGTAGAGATATAGTCAGTTGTCAAGGTGTATTCCAGTAGAGATATAGTCAGTTGTCAAGGTGTATTCCAGTAGAGATATAGTCAGTTGTCAAGGTGTATTCCAGTAGAGATATAGTCAGTTGTCAAGGTGGGTTCCAGTAGAGATAGAGTCAGTTGTCAAGGTGGGTTCCAGTAGAGATATAGTCAGTTGTCAAGGTGGGTTCCAGTAGATATATAGTCAGTTGTCAAGGTGTATTCCAGTAGAGATATAGTCAGTTGTCAAGATGGTTCCAGTAGAGATATAGTCAGTTGTCAAGGTGGGTTCCAGTAGAGATACAGTCAGTTGTCAAGATGGGTTCCAGTAGACACACAGTCAGTTGTCAAGGTGGGTTCCAGTAGAGATATAGTCAGTTGTCAAGGTGTATTCCAGTAGAGATATAGTCAGTTGTCAAGGTGGGTTCCAGTAGAGATATAGTCAGTTGTCAAGGTATATTCCAGTAGAGATATAGTCAGTTGTCAAGGTGTATTCCAGTAGAGATATAGTCAGTTGTCAAGGTGTATTCCAGTAGAGATATAGTCAGTTGTCAAGGTGGGTTCCAGTAGAGATAGAGTCAGTTGTCAAGGTGGGTTCCAGTAGAGATATAGTCAGTTGTCAAGGTGGGTTCCAGTAGAGATATAGTCAGTTGTCAAGGTGTATTCCAGTAGAGATATAGTCAGTTGTCAAGATGGGTTCCAGTAGAGATATAGTCAGTTGTCAAGGTGGGTTCCAGTAGACACACAGTCAGTTGTCAAGGTGGGTTCCAGTAGAGATATAGTCAGTTGTCAAGGTGGGTTCCAGTAGAGATATAGTCAGTTGTCAAGGTGGGTTCCAGTAGAGATATAGTCAGTTGTCAAGGTGGGTTCCAGTAGAGATATAGTCAGTTGTCAAGGTGTATTCCAGTAGAGATATAGTCAGTTGTCAAGATGGGTTCCAGTAGAGATATAGTCAGTTGTCAAGGTGGGTTCCAGTAGACACACAGTCAGTTGTCAAGGTGGGTTCCAGTAGAGATATAGTCAGTTGTCAAGGTGGGTTCCAGTAGAGATAGAGTTAGTTGTCAAGATGGGTTCCAGTAGAGATATAGTCAGTTGTCAAGATGGGTTCCAGTAGAGATATAGTCAGTTGTCAAGGTGGGTTCCAGTAGACATACAGTCAGTTGTCAAGGTGGGTTCCAGTAGAGATAGAGTCAGTTGTCAAGGTGGGTTCCAGTAGACATACAGTCAGTTGTCAAGGTGGGTTCCAGTAGAGATACAATCAGTTGTCCAGGTGGGTTCCACACTTCTCTCTGTCTCTCAGTGCTTTAATTCCCAAACTGTGAAGACGGTTAAAATCCCTTTCATACCTCTTGGGCTCACGCACAAAGTTTTGTGAGAGAGACTCAAACCTATGCTCTAGGACTGGACAGCAGGAGCTCTACTTCTACGTCCACCAGATAGATACAACATAATAGTTCAATTATTTCTATTACAATCCATATCATTTTTTTTAGAAAAGGTTAGGACAGCAATAGGAACAAAATAGAAACTAGCAAAACTAGAGTGGAATAGGCTCCATGTTGATGAACCTGAGATTTACGTGTGTTTTTCTTGACTCTGATCGAGGATTATGCCTAGTACTATGAGACAGATTCTGGTAAAACCTCAAATTAACTTCATCATCATCAAGTGCCCTGCTGCATGGCATTGGCAATCATGGCCCTACATATGTATCTATCCCTTGTTGCCACAAGCACATTTTCCACCCTCTCTGTCCTCAGCCACCCTGCAAGTCCGTCCAATATTTTTCCTCTAGGTCTGCCTGGTGTTCTCTTTCCCTTCAGCATTCCTGTTGTGACCAGGTGCTCTAATTCCCCCTTCCTCATGAAATGGCCTATAAATGTTGCTTCTCTTTTCCTAATCTTCATTATCAATGATCTTCTTGTGTCTGTCCCCATCAAGACTGTCTCGTTTGGTTTCTTTGCTGTCCATGGAACTGTCAACATTCTTCTAGAAACCACATTTTGGCTGCCTCAATCTTGTTCTGGCTTTGCGTATTGACTGTCCACGCCTCACGACCGTATAAAAATATCGGTTCTATACAACATTCAAGAACTCTCTTCCTGATATTTGTAAGAATATTTGTAAGACACTGTCATATACCTGACAAATGGACTCATTCTTACAAATATCAGGACTCATCAATAACAACAAAGCAGCTAACAAAAACACTGTCACAGACCTGACACGGGGATTCACCAAGAATGACAAAGCAGCCAACAAAGACGCTGTCACACACCTGACAAAGGGACTCACAAAGAACAACAAATTAGCTAAGAAAGACAGTGGCCCAAACTTGACAAAGGGACTCACCAAGAACGACAAAGCAGCTAAAAAAGACACCGTCACACACCTGACAAAGGGACTCACCAAGGACGACAAAGCAGATAACAAAGACACCATCATAGACCTGACAAAGGGACTCACCAAAGATGACAAAACAGCTAACAAACACATCATCATAGACCTGACAAGGGGACTCACCAAAGATGACAAAACAGCTAACAAACACATCATCATAGACCTGACAAGGGGACTCACCAAAGATGACAAAACAGCTAACAAACACATCATCATCGACCTGACAAAGGGGACTCACCAAGGATGACAAAACAGCTAACAAAGACATCATCACCGACCTGACAAAGGGGACTCACCAAGGATGACAAAACAGCTAACAAAGACATCGTCACCGACCTGACAAAGGGGACTCACCAAGGACGACAAAACAGCTAACAAAGACACCGTCATAGACCCGACAAAGCGGACTCACCAAGGATGACAAAACAGCTAACAAAGACATCGTCACCGACCTGACAAAGGGGACTCACCAAGGACGACAAAACAGCTAACGAAGACATCGTCATAGATCTGACAAAGGGGACTCACCAAGGACGACAAAACAGCTAACAAAGACACCGTCATAGACCTGACAAAGGGAACTCACCAAGGACGACAAAACAGCTAACAAAGACACCGTCACAGACCTGACAAAGGGAACTCACCAAGGAAGACAAAACAGCTAACAAAGTCACTGTCATAGACCTGACAAAGGGGACTCACCAAGAACAACAAAACAGTTAACAAAGACACGTCATAGACCTGACAAAGGGGACTCACCAAGAACAACAAAACAGTTAACAAAGACACGTCATAGACCTGACAAAGGGGACTCACCAAGAACAACAAAACAGCTAACAAAGACACCGTCGTAGACCTGACAAAGGGGACTCACCAAGGACGACAAAGCAGTTAACAGAGACATCGTCATAGACCTGACAAAGGGGACTCACCAAGGATGACAAAGCAGCAGATGGCTGCACGGACACTGACAGTCGTGTGGCTAGTGCCAACACGTGACAGGTGGGGACGATGACAGATGCTGGCGACGACGACGATGTAGATGAAGGAGTTGACGACAAGCAGGACCGCTATGGGCGCCAGAAAAGCGTAGTAGAAGGCCTCCAAGTCCATCCAGCAGCTAAACAAAGGCACAACCATTGTTTTTCAAGGAACCAACGTGCAGAGACGATATGAACAGTGTGACCTATTGATGTGTGTGTGTGTGTGTGTGTGTGTGTGTGTGTGTGTGTGTGTGTGTGTGTGTTGTGTGTGTGTGTGTGTGTGTGTGTGTGTGTGTGTGTGTGTATGTGGTGTGTGTGTGTGTGTGTGTGTGATTGTAAGTATGTGCGTATGTGTATGTTTTGTGTGTATGAGCATATTTATGTAACAACAGCAACAACAACAACAATGACAACAACAACAACAAAATAATAATAATGATGATGATATTTCACTGCCACTGAACAGTCATATGAGAACAGGACACAAGTAGAATGATATTTCACTGCCACTGAACAATCATTGTGTGAGAACAGGACACAAGTAGAATGATATTTCACTGCCACTGAACAGTCATTGTGTGAGAACAGGACACAAGTAGAATGATACTTCACTTACTAGTTGTCTCCTCTATGGTACTGCCCCACATCGAATACTGACACCACGATCACCAGAATGAGAGGCAAACCTGCACACATCCGTGGACGGACACACACACATACACAAGCATACACGTGTGCACACACACACACACACACAAACACACACACACACGAACACACACACACACACACACACACACACACACACACACAAACACACACACACACACACACACACACACACACACACACACACACACACACACACACACACACACACACACACACACACACACACACACATTTCAGCTGTTTCAATTTCAGGAAATTTAATGACTGCCATTCAGTTCACGACAATTTATCTTTTGAAATTACCCCCGTGGGGAAGGTGGTGGCTCTTTCAGTATGAACAGTATCCCCATCTTCTGGACATTCTCTGCTAAAAATTTCTTTTCTGTCACTCTTTTTGTTTCTGTCTTCCTCCTTGGCTTTCTGTCATTTCTTCCTATCTCATTTCTGCCTTGCTGGTCCATTCATCTGTATGTGTTCGATAAAGTTTTACCTACTTTTTCTTAGGATTGATAATTGGGTACATGTATTAAGTGCACTTTCGGGTTCTAGGGAGGTGGGTTATGCGGAAGCAATTTTAGGTAATTTATACTGTTTTTACATATGTTTTGAGTCCTTAGGTATACTTATATTTGTATTCAGGTGTGTTTTATAAATTGGACGAGGAGTCAACGCCAGAAGCTTGTCCTCAGATTATGTCCGCAATGCATTGATGTGCGTACTTAATTTTCTTTTTCATTTTTTTTCCTGTTGAGTTTGTATGTTTTGAAACGGTTATAGCCCTGATATGGCTCTACGCAGTTGGCTGGGCTTTAAACAACAAAGAAAAAAATCTTTGAATCACTCATTGACATGCACACAGTGTCGATGTATGGACGTCAGCGTGACATAACTATCATACTACACAGTGCGGTATGTAACTTCATGTGACATAACTTCATACACACAGTGCTATGTAGGCTTCAGTGTGACAAACTATCATACTACACAGTGCGGTATGTAAGCTTCAGTGTGACATAACTTCATAACACACAGTGCAGTATGTAAGCTTCAGTGTGACATAACTTCAACACACCAGTGCAGTAGGATAAGGCTTCAGTGTGACATAACTACATACACACATGCGGTTGTAAGCTTCATGTGACAAACGTCAACTACACAACCATGCAGTATTAAGGCTCAGGTGAATAAACTATCACCATACTACACAGTGCTATATAAGCTTCAGTTGTACAAAACATCATACACACAGTGCGTATGTAAGCTTCAGTGATATAACTACACCATACTACACAGTGCGGTATGTAAGGCATTCAGTGTGATATATCAATTATCCATTATACACATTAGCTTTGTAATGCTTCAGTGTGTATTTATAACTATCATACACATGCGTATGTAGGCTTCAGTGTGATATAAATTCTATCACATTACCATTGTCGGTATGTAAGCTTCATGTGTGATTAACTTCATACTACCAGTGCGGTATGTAATGCTTCAGTGTGATATAACTTTCATACTACAATTGCGGTATGTAAGGCTCAGTGTGATATAACTATCTACCATATACACGTGTGGTATGAGCTCAGTTATATAATTTATACTACACAGTGCGGTAATTAAGGTTCTAGTGTGATATAACTAATCACCATACTACACGCATGGCTTGGTTATATGAACTATTAGCGTATACTTTTCATGTTTATATTTCCACACTGTTAGTATTTGTATGTTTGAAACTGTTACTACACAGTGCGGTATGTAAGGCTTCAGTGTGATTAATACACATACTACAACAGTGCGTATGTAATGCTTCAGTGTGATATAACATCATACTACACAGTGCGGTATGAAGGCTTCAGTGAATAACTATCAATACTACACAGTGCGGTATGTAATGCTTCAGTGTGAATAACTGTCATATACAACAGTGCGTATGTAAGGCTTCAGTGTGAATAACTATCATACTACACAGTGCGGTATGTAAGGCTTCAGTGTGAATAACTTCATACTACACAGTGCGGTATGTAAGCTTCAGTGTGAATAACTTCATACTACACAGTGCGGTATGTAAGGCTTCAGTGTGAATAACTGTCATACTACACAGTGCGGTATGTAAGGCTTCAGTGTGATATAACTGTCATACTACACAGTGCGGTATGTAAGGCTTCAGTGTGATATAACTATCACATACTACACAGTGCGGTATGTAAGCTTCAGTGTGATATAACTATCACCTACTACACAGTGCGGTATGTAAGGCTTCAGTGTGATATAACTTCATACTACACAGTGCGGTATGTAAGGCTTCAGTGTGATATAACTATCATACTACACAGTGCGGTATGTAATGCTTCAGTGTGATATAACTATCACCATACTACAATGCGGTATGTAATGGCTTCAGTGTGATATAACTATCACATACTACACAGTGCGGTATGTAAGTGCTTCAGTGTGATATAACTGTCATACTACACAGTGCGGTATGTAAGGCTTCAGTGTGATATAACTATCCATACTACACAGTGCGGTATGTAAGGCTTCAGTGTGATATAACTATCACCATACTACACAGTCGGTATGTAATGCTTCAGTGTGATATAACTTCATACTACACAGTGCGGTATGTAATGCTTCAGTGTGATATAACTATCACCATACTACACAGTGCGGTATGTAAGCTTCAGTGTGATATAACTATCATACTACACAGTGCGGTATGCAAGGCTTCAGTGTGATATAACTATCACCATACTACACAGTGCGTATGTAATGCTTCAGTGTGATATAACTATCATACTACACAGTGCGGTATGTAAGGCTTCAGTGTGATATAACTATCATACTACACAGTGCGGTATGTAATGCTTCAGTGTGATATAACTATCATACTACACAGTGCGGTATGTAAGGTCTTCAGTGTGATATAACTATCAATACTACACAGTGCGGTATGTAAGCTTCAGTGTGATATAACTTACATACTACACAGTGCGGTATGTAATGCTTCAGTGTGATATAACTATCACATACTACACAGTGCGGTATGTAATGCTTCAGTGTGATATAACTATCACCATACTACACAGTGCGGTATGTAAGGCTTCAGTGTGATATAAACTATCACCATACTACACAGTGCGGTATGTAAGGCTTCATGTGATATAACTATATACTACACAGTGCGGTATGTAATGCTTCAATGTGATATAACTATCACCATACTACACAGTGCGTATGTAAGGCTTCAATGTGATATAACTATCATACTACACAGTGCGGTATGTAATGCTTCAATGTGATATAACTATCATCATACAACACAGTGTCATATATAAGGCTTCTGTGTGATATAACTATCATCATACTACACAGTGTCATATATAAGGCTTCTTGTGATATAACTATCATCATACTACACAGTGTCATATATAAGGCTTCTGTGTGATATAACTATCACTATACTACACAGTGTCATTATAGCTTCTGTGTGATTAACTATCACATACAACACAGTGTCATATATAGGCTTCGTGTGATATAACTCTCACCATACTACACAGTGTCATATATAAGGCTTCTGTGTGATATAACTATCATCATACTACACAGTGTCATATAAAGGTTTCAGTGTGATATAACTATCATACCACAGTGCGGTATGTAAGGCTTCAATGTGATATAACTATCATACCACAGTGCGGTATATAAGGCTTTAATGTGATAGAACTATCATCAGATATTTTTTCCCTGGGTCTACCTGGTGTTCTCTTCCCCCCAGCTTTCATGTTATGACCAGGTGCTCTAATTCCCCTTTCCTTATAAAATGTCCCGTAAATGGTGCTTGTCTTTTCGTAATCTTCTTTATCAATGATCTTCTTGTGTCTGCCTCCATCAAGACCGTCTCGTTTGTTTTCTTTGCTGTCTATGGAACTCTCAACATTCTTCTTAGAAACCACATTTCAGTCGCCTCAGTCTTGTTCTGGCTGTAGTATTGACTGTCCACGCCTAACAACCGTATAACAGCATAAGCTACACAATGTGTCATGTACTTAAATAACACAAATATAGCAATAGAAATTTAAAAAAATATAAAAAAAAAGAAATAAACGGCAAAGTCATGGTGGCACAACTGTCACAAATCAAACAAACGAACAAACAAACAAACAAACGAACAGACAAACACACAAACAATCACACAAACAAACGAACGAACGAACACACAAACAAACGAATGAACGAACACACAAACAAACGAACGAACGAACACACAAACAAATGCACAAACACATGAACAAACACACAAACAAACACACAAACACACAAACACACACACAAACACACATAAAAAACGAACGAACATACACACAAACACACAAACGAACAAACAAACAAACAAACAAACAAACAGCGCCCACAATGCTTACCCCAACAAGGCAAGGCAGCCTTGAGAGTGTAGCGGCTGCAAGGGAGCTGCTTGCCCTTGACCACATTGACGTAGAGGAGCACGGCGTGGGTCAGCATCCACAGAAAGCTGACCAGAATCAGATAGTGCAGCAGCATGGCCACCGCCACGCACGCCACGTGATTCTCCTTGCGCCTGATGCCGGCAAGAAAGACAACCCAGGCCAGTAGCATGGACAAGGCAATGTTGAAGAGCGTCTGCTGGGGCAGGCTGTCGTGAAGCTGCCTGCAAACGTGTGTTAAATTAACACCTTATCGGTATACTCAGCCCCATCGGTACATCCCGTTAAAAACGGCATCATCATCATCATTAAGTGCCTTGTTACATGGCGTTGGCGATCATGGCCCTCCATATGTATCTATCCCTTGTTGCCGCAAGCACATCTTCCACCTTCTCTGTCCTCAGCTACTCTGCAAGTCCGTCCAATATCTTCTCCCTGGGTCTACCTGGTTCTCTCTTTCCCTCCACCTTTCCTGTTGTGACAGGTGCTCTAATTCCCCTTTCTTCATAAAATGGCCTATAAATGTTGCTTCTCTTTTTCTAATCTTCCTTATCAATGATCGTGTGTCTGCCTCCTCCATCAAGACTGTCTCGTTTGATTTCTTTGCTGTCCATGGAACTGTCAACATCCTTATTAGAAACCACATCTCGGCTGCCTCTATCTTGTTCTGACTTTGCTTGTTGACTGTCCACGCCTCACAACCGTATAACATTATCGGTTCTATAAAACATTCAAAAACTCTCTTTCTGATGTTAACTGATAGGCGTTTGTTCGTAAGAATGCTTTTTATCTTCTTGAATGCTGTTTTGGCTTGGCTGATTCTGCTGGCTATTTCTGATGTGCATCTGCCGTCTGGTGAGATGATCGTTCCCACATATTTAAACTTATCAACCTGTCTCAAGGTTGTGCCGTTTGTTGTTATTTTGCATGAGGGGATTTCATGTTGTTGTTTTTACTGATTACAATGACTTCCGTCTTCTTGCTATTTAGCTCCAATCCTTTATCTTTGCTTTCTATTTCTATCATATTCACAAGGTTTTGTAGATCCCTTTCATTTTCTGCAATTAGCACGGCATACACAACAATATTGACTAAATCTAAAGCTTAACGTTTCAACACACTACTTCTAGAAGATTATACATGTTTATACAATGAAAATTAAAAGGTCACGATTAAGTTCGAAATGCATTTATTCCCCCCCCCCCCCTTTTCATTTTGTGTACCAAGGCCATGAGGTCCAACTATATCCTCCACCCTATCCTGTCCCACTTTAGCATTAAAATCTCCCATTATGACTGTAACTTCTTGTGATTTACATTGGACCTTGGCCATCTCTAAAACTTCGTAGAAGTTGTCGATGTCTTCCTGACTACTTGCAGATGTTGGTGCATACACCTATTTGATGCTGATATCAAAAGGTTTGCCTCCGAATTTGATCAGCAAAACTCTGTTGGACACTGCCCAGTATTCCTTAACTGCTTTTGATATTTGTCTTTGTCCATTATGATGCCTACTCCCCTTTCATGTGAATTACCACCAGAGTATATCACTGTATATTCTCCTGATGTTATCACACACACACACACACACACACACACACACACACACACACACACACACACACACACACACACACACACACACACACACACACATACACACAACACACACACACACACACACACACACACACATACCGTTTGATAAATAAACAAACAGGTAAATGAATACGAACAGTGAGGAACACTGTGAGATCTAGGCACGCTACAGTAATGTGAACTGGTCTTCTTATTGCTGTCCTGGTGGTGTCAGTGTAGTGTTAATTCAGCCTCCCTTTCCGGCCTATTTCACTGGGATGGTTATCTTCCTTGGCCCAGAGTGAAATCAGTCTCCGTGTGTGTGTGTGTGTGTGTTTGTGTGTGTGTGTGTGTGTGTGTGTGTGTGTGTGTGTGTGTGTGTGTGTGTGTGTGTGTGTGCGTGTGTGTGTGTATGTGTGTATGTGTGTGTGTGTGCGTCTCTGAGTCTCTCTGTCTCTGTCTCTGTCTCTGTCTGTCTCTCTCTCTCTTTCTCTGTCTGTCTGTCTGTCTGTTGGTTTCTGTCTGTCTCTGTCTGTCTGCCTGTCTATGTCTCTCTGTGTTTATGTGTCTCTCTATGTGTCTCTGTCTCTCTCCGCCCCCCTTCTCATTCTCTTTCTTTTAGTTCTTTCTAGTGTGTGCTTTTTTATTGCTCTCTCTCTCTGCCCCCCCCCCTCTCTCTCTCTCTCTGTATGTGTGTGCGTATGTGTGTGTATGTGTATGTGTGTGTATGTGTGTGTGTATGTGTATGTGTATGTCTCTCTATGTGTGTATGTCTGTGTGTGTGTGTGTGTGTGTGTGTGTGTTGTGTGTGTGTGTGTGTGTGTGTGTGTATGCGCGTGTATGTCTGTGTGTGTGTGTATGAATATGTGTGTTTCTGTGTCTGTGTCTCTGTGTCTGTGTGGTTTTGTATCAGTTGTCTTCACTTCACGTCGAGTTATATTTCGTCTGATGCTTTTTCTAAAGACCACGGTGACCTTAGAAAGTACAGAACCTGGCGGAGAAAAAAAAAATTTAAAAAGGGGGGGGGGGAAGATTGTCAAGACTGCCTTGACCCAATTGGTTTTCGGTCCCAGCAACACCCACCCCACCACCACCACCATCACACACACCCCCATACACACACCACCACCACCACCACCACCACACAGTACCACTCACTTGATCAGCACAAAGCACAGAACTGTTGCAGACAGACCAGCAATGGAACATGACAGGCCCAACCAAGTTACCAGACTGAGAATGGTGTCCTGCATGCTGCCTGGGCTCTCTCCTTGGCCATGTAAATCCTGAAATGAAACAACTCTCAAACATTCTGACAAAGCTATGCGCATCTCTCTCTCTCTCTCTCTCTCTCTCTCTCTCTCTCTCTCTCTCTCTCTCTCTCTTCTTCCCCCTCTTCTCTCTCTCTTCTCTCTCTCTCTCTCTCTCTCACTCACTGTCTCTCTGTATCTCTGTCTCTCTCTCTTTCTTTCTCTCTCTTTCTCTCAGTCTCACTCTCTCTCTCACACACACACACGCGCGCGCGCACACACACAACACAAACAAACATATACACACACAATGTTTACGTAGGTACGCGCATGTGCATGCACCCAGACAAAAAGTGCTCACACAAGCAGAAACACAAACATGCACACACGTGCGTGCACAGACAAAAAAAAGCCCCCCCCCCCCCACACACACGAATAAACAGAAAAATAAACAAACAACCACACACTCACCATAAGAATGGCAAAGTTAGTCAGGTGGGTACATTCACAGACCACTTTGCCAGAAACGATCTCCTTCAAAGCACAGCCCTGATTGGACCAAGCGCCTCTCCCTTCATCCAATAAGAAGTCCCAGAACACACAGTGGACTCCACTTTCACGTTGGGATACCACGTCTGAATGCTGACTCAAAAATACACAACAAAGCAAATAAAGAAAGGGACGTGGTAAGAGACGATTACATTTTGCAATAACTACTGTGTCTACAGGACCCTATGAAATACAGAGTGTCAGACATTCTGACAACCTCCCATTTTAGGCAGCCATTATAACAGAAAATCCACATGTCGTATTTTTCCTGATATCTATGATTACTTTTCTTCGAGCCATGATTACTTTTCCCAGATGTCCACCATTACTTTTCCAGATATTCATGATTACATTTCCAGATATTCATGATTATTTTTCCAGATATTCATGATTACATTTCCAGATATTCATGATTATTTTTCCAGATATCCATGATTACTTTTCCAGATATCTATGATTCCTTTTCCCAGATATCCATGATTACTTTTCCACATATCCATGATTACTTTTCCAGATATCTATGATTACATTTCCAGATATCCATGATTACTTTTCCAGATATCTATGATTACATTTCCAGATATTCATGATTACTTTTCCAGATATCCATGATTACATTTCCAGATATCCATGATTACTTTTCCAGATATCTATGATTACATTTCCAGATATCCATGATTACTTTTCCAGATATCATGATTACATTTCCAGATATCCATGATTACTTTTCCACATATCCATGATTACATTTCCAGATATCCATGATTCCTTTTCCCAGATATCCATGATTACTTTCCAGATATCCATGATTACATTTTCAGATATTCATGATACTTTTCCAGATATCTATGATTACATTTCCAGATATTCATGATAACTTTTCCAGATATCCATGATTACATTTCCAGATATCCATGATTACTTTTCCAGATATCCATGATTACTTTCCAGATATCCATGATTACTTTTCCAGATATCCTATGATTACATTTCCAGATAATCATGATAACATTTCCAGATATCTATGATTACATTTCCAGATATCCATGATTACTTTTCCAGATAGCTATGATTACTTTCCAGATATCCATGATTACATTTCCAGATATCATGATTATTTTTCCAGATATCCATGATTACTTTTCCAGATATCCATGATTACTTTTCCAGATATCCATGATTCTTTCCAGATATCCATGATTACTGTTCCCAGATATCCATGATTACTTTTCCAGATACTATCATTACTTTTCCAGATAGTCCATAACTATTTTTCCAGATAGACATAATTACTTTTCCAGATAGCCATAACTATTTTTCGAGATAGACATAATTACTTTTCCAGATATCCATGATAACTTTTCCAGATATCCATGATTCCTTTCCCAGATATCCATGATTACTTTTCCAGATAGCTATCATTACTTTTCCAAGATAGCCATTACTATTTTTCCAGATAGACATAATTACTTTTCCAGATAGCCATAACTATTTTTCAAGATAGACATAATTACTTTTCCAGATATCCATGATTACTTTTCGAGACAGCTATAGATTACTTTTCCAGATATCCATGATTACTTTTCGAGACAGCTATGATTACTTTTCCAGATAGCCATGATTACTTTTCCAGATAGCAAAGATTACTTTTCCAGATAGCTATGATTACTTTTCCAGATAGCTATGATTACTTTTCCAGATAGCTATGATTACTTTTCCAGATAGCTATGATTACTTTTCCATTTTCCAGATAGCTATGATTACTTTTCCAGATATCCATGATTACTTTTCCCAGATATCCATGATTACTTTTCCAGATATCCATGATTACTTTTCCAGATATCCATGATTACTTTTCCAGATATCCATGATTACTTTTCCAGATATCCATGATTACTTTTCCCAGATATCCATGATTACTTTTCCCAGATATCCATGATTACTTTTCCAGATATCCATGATTACTTTTCCAGATATCCATGATTACTTTTCCAGATATCCATGATTACTTTTCCAGATATCCATGATTACTTTTCCAGATATCCATGATTACTTTTCCAGATATCCATGATTACTTTTCCCAGATATCCATGATTACTTTTCCCAGATATCCATGATTACTTTTCCAGATATCCATGATTACTTTTCCCAGATATCCATGATTACTTTTCCAGATATCCATGATTACTTTTCCAGATATCCATGATTACTTTTCCAGATATCCATGATTACTTTTCCAGATAGCTATGATTACTTTTCCAGATATCCATGATTACATTTCCAGATATTCATGATTACTTTTCCAGATATCCATGATTACTTTTCCCAGACATCATTACTTTCCCAGATATCCATGATTACTTTTCCAGATATCCATGATTACTTTTCCAGATATCCATGATTACTTTTCCCAGATATCCATGATTACTTTTCCAGATATCCATGAGTACTTTTCCCAGATATCCATGATTACTTTTCCAGATAGCTATGATTACTTTTCCCAGACATGATTACTTTTCCCAGATATCCATGATTACTTTTCCAGATACCATGATTACTTTTCCAGATACCATGATTACTTTTCCAGATAGCTATGATTACTTTTCCCAGACATGATTACTTTTCCAGATATCCATGATTACTTTTCCAGATATCCATGATTACTTTTCCCAGATATCCATGATTACTTTTCCCAGATATCCATGATTACTTTTCCCAGATATCCATGATTAATTTTCCAGATATCCATGATTACTTTTCCCAGATATCTATGATTACTTTTCCCAGATATCCATGATTACTTTTCCAGATATCCATGATTACATTTCCCAGATATCCATGATTACTTTTCCAGATAGCTATGATTACTTTTCCCAGACATGATTACTTTTCCCAGATATCCATGATTACTTTTCGATATCCGTAGCTCATATAAAACTGACGTAGACTGCCAGAAAAATGAGTGATGAAACAGACAAACGAAGACAGAAACAAAAGCATGCACACCTCAGTGGGTTGGAAAACGTTAGTGACGCCGTTGTTTTGACCAAATGCTGAGAGGTTCGTCTCAGGCTCAGCATCTACTGTGATCCGCAGACTGATGACTTTGCTGTTCAGTTGGGCTCGTCTCTCTGAGGTACCCAAGACTTGGAACAGTGACGTCTGGTTCATCACCATTGCCGAGAATCGCACATCGCTGTTAGAGTTAGCTGACAAATGAACACAAAGAAGAGCAGATTATTTTCCCTACTTTCCACCCCCCACCTAAATATTCGGCCCTTTTCATTTCTTTTCATGAGACAAGAATTATATCTCCGTTAACCCCGACGATTATTGGTGCTACCACTGTGAGCCCCCCCCTCTCTCTCTCTGTCTGTCTGTCTGTCTCTCGCTCTCTTTTTCTCTCTCTTTAATTCTCTCTTTCTCTCTCTCTCTCTCTCTCTGTTTCTCTGTCTTTCGCTCTCTCTCTCTCTCTCTAGCTCTTTCTCTCTCTCTCTCTTTCTTTCTTTTCTCTCTCTCTCTCTCCTCTCTCTCTCCTCTCTCTCTCTCTCTCTCTCCCCTCTCCCCCCCTCTGTCTTTGACGTACACACAAAAACATACTCACAAACTTCATTTTTATACCTCGTTTCACGTTGTATGTGTTATGGTTCATCTATTTTTTCAATTTTTTTTATATTGTGTGTGTGTGTGGAGTAGCAAGGACTAGCTGTGAAACACATCCAAAGGGACCTAATGCTAGTGTCACTGAGTAATAAAGTGTTCTGTAATGACCCTGGAGCGGTGCGGATCATGGAGCAGCGAAGAACAAGCAAGCAAGCAAGCAAGCAAACAAACAAACAAACAAACAACACAAACAAACAAGAGCAAGAAGGACAGCAACTACAGACACCAGAACAACGTTTAGCAGCAGCAGCAGAAACAACAGCAAAAACAATCATAACACAGCAGCAGTAGTAACAACAACAACAACAGGAAAATACGAGCAAAACAGCTGCAGCAACAGGAGAAATAACATCACCATGGGCAATGACAAAAATATCACCACCATCAATAACAGTAACAGCAATGGTTGACACCAACCACAACTTTTACAAATCCAGACTTAGGACCACCAACAGCAGTAATGCCATGTTGACAATGTTAACAACAATGTCAACAAATCCAAAACATGTGTCACTGCCCCGCGTTCAAGAAAACAGGAACCAGAAATAAAAATCAGCTGGTTCTTACTACTCTACACACACGATATGAAGACTTTAAAGACTTTGGTCCTTTTCTGCCACTAGACAAAGACTTTAGTCCTTTTCTGCCACTAGACAAAGACTTTAATCCTTTTCTGCCACTAGACAAAGACTTTAATCCTTTTCTGCCACTAGACAAAGACTTTAATCCTTTTCTGCCACAGACAAAGACTTTAATCCTTTTCTCCACTAGACAAAGACTTTAATCCTTTTCTGCCCACAGACAAAGACTTTAATCCTTTTCTGCCACTAGACAAAGACTTTAATCCTTTTCTCCACAAGACAAAGACTTTAGTCCTTTTCTCCCCACTAGACAAAGACTTTAATCCTTTTCTGCCACTAGACAAAGACTTTAATCCTTTTCTGCCACTAGACAAAGACTTTAATCCTTTTCTGCCACTAGACAAGACTTTAGTACCTTTTCTCTCACTAGACAAAGACTTTAGTCCTTTTCTGCCACTAGACAAAGACTTTAGTCCTTTTCTGCACTAGACCAAGACTTTAGTCCTTTTCTCCACTAGACCAAGACTTTAGTCCTTTTCTCTCACTAGACCAAGACTTTAGTCCTTTTCTGCCACTAGACAAGACTTTAGTCCTTTTCTGCCACTAGACCAAGATTTAGTCCTTTTCTGCCATAGACCAAGACTTTATCTTTCTGCCACTAGACAAAGACTTTAGTCCTTTTCTGCCACTAGACCAAGACTTTAGTCCTTTTCTGCCACTAGACAAAGACTTTAGTCCTTTTCTGCCACTAGACCAAGACTTTAGTCCTTTTCTGCCACTAGACAAAGACTTTAAGTCCTTTTCTTGCCACTAGACAAAGACTTTAGTCCTTTTCTCCACTAGACAAAGACTTTAGTCCTTTTCTGCCACTAGACAAAGACTTTAGTCCTTTTCTCCACTAGACAAAGACTTTATCCTTTTCTGCCACTAGACAAAGACTTTAGTCCTTTTCTGCCACTAGACAAGACTTTAGTCCTTTTCTGCCACTAGACAAAGACTTTAGTCCTTTTCTGCCACTAGACAAAGACTTTAATCCTTTTCTGCCACTAGACAAAGACTTTAATCCTTTTCTGCCACTAGACAAAGACTTTAATCCTTTTCTGCCACTAGACAAAGACTTTAGTCCTTTTCTGCACTAGACAAGACTTTAATCCTTTTCTGCCACTAGACAAAGACTTTAGTCCTTTTCTGCCACTAGACAAGACTTTAGTCCTTTTCTGCCACTAGACAAAGACTTTAGACTTTTCCACTAACAGACTTTATCCTTTCGCCACTAGACAAAGACTTTAGTCCTTTTCTGCCACTAGACAAAGACTTTAATCCTTTTCTGCCACTAGACAAAGACTTTAGTCCTTTTCTGCCACTAGACAAAGACTTTAATCCTTTTCTCCACTAGACAAAGACTTTATCCTTTTCTGCCACTAGACAAAGACTTTAACCTTTTCTGCCACAGACAAAGACTTTAATCCTTTTCTGCCACTAGACAAAGACTTTATCCTTTTCTTGCCACTAGACAAAGACTTTATCCTTTTTTGCCACTAGACAAAGACTTTAGTCCTTTTCTCTCCTTAGACAAAGACTTTAATCCTTTTCGCCATAGACAAAGACTTTAGTCCTTTTCTCCACTAGACAAAGACTTTAGTCCTTTTTTGCCACTAGACAAAGACTTTAGTCCTTTTCTGCCACTAGACAAGACTTTATCCTTTTCTCTCACTAGACCAAGACTTTAAGTCCTTTTCTCTCACTAGACCAAGACTTTAGTCCTTTTCTGCCACTAGACCAAGACTTTAGTCCTTTTCTGCTACTAGACCAAGACTTTAGTCCTTTTCTGCTACTAGACCAAGACTTTAGTCCTTTTCTGCCACTAGACCAAGACTTTAAGTCCTTTTCTGCCACTAGACCAAGACTTTAGTCTTTTTCTGCCACTAGACAAAGACTTTAGTCCTTTTCTGCCACTAGACAAAGACTTTAGATCCTTTTCTGCCACTAGACAAAGACTTTAGTCCTTTTCTGCCACTAGACAAGACTTTAGTCCTTTTCTGCCACTAGACAAGACTTTAATCCTTTTTTGCCACTAGACAAGACTTTAATCCTTTTTCCTAACAAGTTTATCCTTTTCTCCTAGACAAAGACTTTAATCCTTTTCGCTCATTAGACAAAGACTTCAGTCCATTTCTCCCACTAGACAAAGACTTTAGACCTTTTTTGCCACAAGACAAAGACTTTAGTCCTTTTCTCCCACTAGACAAAGACTTTTATCCTTTTCTGCCACTAGACAAAGACTTTAATCCTTTTCTGCCACAAGACAAAGATTTAATCCTTTTCTGCCACAAGACAAAGACTTTAGTCCTTTTCTCCCACTAGACAAAGACTTTAATCCTTTCTTCCACTAGACACAGACTTTAATCCTTTTCTTCCACTAGACAAAGACTTTAGTCCTTTTCTCTCACTAGACCAAGACTTTAGACCTTTTCTCCCACTAGACAAAGACTTTAGTCCTTTTCTCCCACTAGAAGAAGCAGCAGGGAAGTTTCAGTCTTTTTCTTCTAATTTTGTATTTGGTGTTTGTTCATTTGTGGTCTTACGTCCACGCTTGACAAAGACCAGTTGGCCGAAAATTTGCGTCTGTCTTGTCTGGTTGTATTAAATACGCATTCTTTTTTGTTTGTTTGTCTGTTTTTTCGTGTTTTTTCTAGTTCCAACAATATCAACAGCATCAACCGAAATAGGATCCAAATTCTTCAAACAACAACAGCTGCAACAACAAATTCAGCAAAACTACCACCACCAACACCAACACCACCATCACCACCAAATACAAACAACAACAACAACAACGGCCTACCCCCAACAGTTTAAAAGATGCCTGACATTATCGTATGATGCTCTGTAGATTTTAACATTTCTTTTGATCACACTGCAAGACCTAAAGCTTGTTATGCTCTTATTTCACATGTTGTCATTCTGAGCAGGCATACACCGAAATCAACAACAACAACAACAACAACAACGAGAACATCATCATCATCAGAGTCACCTGCGATAAGCTTACGGCCGATGTCTGCAGGTAGAAAGCTGGCAGCGTCCACGTCTGCATATCTCTCAGAGTCTGCTTCAGCACCTAGTGAGTTCACGTCTTTGGTTTGTCCATTGCTACTAAGCTGCTGGAGGCCCATGTATGATGACTGCTCTGACAGACTGGTGAGATTCCAAACTTTCAGGACTGTCTGGTTGGTCTTCAGGAGGAGGGAGCCATTCGTCCCTATATTCACTTTGTCTGCTAGCTGTTCCACGGAATGAATCAATCTGTAAAACAAATAAATGAACGAATAAATTTTAAAAATTTAAAAAATAAATAAATAGATAAATAAATGAATAAATAAAACAAATAAATGATGGATAAATAAACAAAGAAACTAA
>JAPXFY010000027.1:33810846-33820846 GCA_030674185.1 Monoplex corrugatus | reverse complement strand
GACGTGAGAAGAACAGGACACAATGGTGGGCACATAGAAGGGGAAATCACTGCTGGGTTGAAAAGTCATTATGCCAAAATCGTCCAAACTTCGGCTTTTGCCAGTCTGACTCAAAGTATGTTACGAACGCTATGAATGCGATTATGTTTACTTCAACTCGTTATGACGTTAGTGTTCTTCACACAAATGGTATATAACAATCCTTCTGATAAACGAAAGCTTATCTATATTGCTTAGTTGTTCCTGTGACGACGTTTGAGATTGTCTGTTCTGTTTGTGCACAGTGACTGAGCAAAGAACAAAAAAACCAAAAAAAACAAAAACAAAAAAACAAGAGAGAGAGAGAGAGAGACTCACACAAACACACACACACACCAACACACACACACACACACACACACACACACACACACACACACACACACACACACACACACACACACAACACACACACACACACACACACACACACAAACACACACACACACAACACACACACACACACACACACACACACACACAACACATACACATACACACACACGAAAAATCATTAAATCATCAGCTGTTTAGGCTGAGAAAATTCAGGTTGAAATTCTAGCTGCTCAAAAAGTAATTCCGATTTTGTACTTCCCACAAAGTCACTGTGATCTTGAAGAAACATCACATGAAATAAAAGTTGTCAGCGAGGACAGTGAGTGGTAGACAGTCACAACAAAGAAAACAATTGAAGTACATTTTTTAAATATAAAAAAACATGTTTATCCATCTACATGAAAAATCCCGATTTAGCCTTTTTTATGTTTGTCCATGTCACCTTGACTTTGATCTTGACCTTAATGCCATGACCTTCAACTTATGCATTCTTGACCCCTCAACACTCCATACCTTTGACCAAGCTTTAAAAAAGACCGATCAGGCAAGAAAATCTTGTTTATGCACGTTCGTCACGGACACAGAGCTGGACATAGTCACAGACACAGTCAATGTTTCAATATGTACTAGGTCCTTTAATCCCACCCAGAGAATGGACAATCATTGGACAACAAAAACCACGTTCTGGATACCAAGAGATGGCACTCGCAATAGAGGAAGACAGAAAACTAGATGGAGAGACGACCTAGATGGATCTGACAAGAGCTGGAGAAGAAAAGCGCTGGAACGGAGTGAATGGAAGCAGCTGGGGAAGGCCCACGTCCAGCAACGGACTTTCGATGGCTGAAAGACAGATTAACTTAACCCTAACTGAAGCGTGAAAGGTAACTGCAAAGAAATGAAAATCCAACAGGATTAACATGAAGCAGAAAACAGTTCAACAGACAACGAGTACGTTTGACATTATCTTACGACAGGATACTCAAATGGTCAGATGATAACCGCACGGTTTTAGAATAATTGATAAATTTTGCTTATTTGAATCGATCCGTTTTCCTTCCAGAAATGAAGTTACACCATGAGAACGTCGATTTAACAGGCATATATATATACATTACTTGTTTTGTTTGCTTGTGGAATAAACTTCAATCGGACATCGTGACACACAAACGCATGTCCCTCTCTAGTCGATATTAGAACAATCTCCGCCTTTTCTTTTAAACAAAAGAGATTAAAAAAGAAAACTCCCACTGCCCCCCCCCCCTCCCACCCTCTGTACACTCACACATAAACACACACACAACAGACCTGTGCAGAGATGTTGTCGAGCTGTGAAATAGCACTCTGAACAATTGTGGCCACCTGCAAGACATCAGCTGCTGACGACTCTTCCCCCTCACTCAACACTTCCTTTGTCCGGGCCACTGTCTGGGGTGTTATGTCTGACTGTGTTACAAACAGACAACGTATTGGACATAAATCATACAGATCGTGTCAGTTGTTTGTACTCCTAAAAGAACAGAGTGTGTTGCTGTATATTTCAAATCTATCTATCTATCTATCTATCTATCTATCTATCTATCTATCTATCTATCTATGTATCTGTCTGTCTGTCTGTCTGTCTATCTATCTATCTGTCTATCTATCTATCTATCTATCTATTTGTCTATCTATCTACCTACTATCTATCTATGTATCTATGTATCTGTCTGTCTATCTATCTATGTATCTGTCTGTCTGTCTGTCTGTCTATCTATCTATCTATCTATTTGTCTATCTATCTATCTACCTACTATCTATCTATGTATCTATGTATCTGTCTGTCTGTCTGTCTATCTATCTATCTATCTATCTATTTATCTATCTACCTGACTGTTTGTCTATCTATCTACCTATCTATCTACCTATATATCTATCTATCTACCTATTGATCGATTTGTCTGTCTGTCTGTCTGTCTATATCCATTCACACATTTATCTATTTATTCATTCATTTATTTATTTAAACGTCTATTTATTTATTCAATCATTTTCATTTATATTAGAATGGATTTGCTATTTGAAATTCAGGTTTCTTTTCCTGGCTGCGCATGAAAGAAAGCTGGTGGGTAGGGTGAGGGAGTCCAAGGGTTAAGTTTTTGCAGTGGGTGGATAGGGTGCAAGAGTCAAAGGGTTAACATGTCATCTGACAGACTAGGTCCTAAACCAGCATTTAAGATGTAGTTAAGGGAGTTATTGGAGTTATTTCAAGAGGGATTCATGGTGTTCGGACAACTCCATATGCGCTCCACCCAAATCCGCCAGCAATTATCTGACAGATTTCCCGAGCCTGTACAAATCCCTGTGGTGCTGGCAAGGTCTTGGAACGGGGAAAATGGAGAAGGGACCTATCAAACACTAAGCTGACACCACCAGAATGATGGCAACAGTAAGATGGGCAACGCACAGGCCTGTTTCTTAATGTTGCAGTCTGGGATTGAACTCCAGATATCAGATCCTGAGTCCCTGGCTCTACCAGCTAGTCTTCGAAAAAGAAAACGTGCATCGAACGGGAATTGAACTCAGGTCACCCGCGTGGCAGGCGAGTATTCTACCACTAGACCATGGCTAGTGGAGGAGATGTGGAGAAGAAAAATCCCTGTTAGGTCCGTGATTTGAACCCGGGATTCTTGAGTCCAGCCCACCATTATAATCATCATCATCATCATCATGTGCCCTGCCGCATGGCGTTGGCGATCATGGCCCTCCATACGAACCTAACCCTTGTCGCTGCAAAGTACATCTCCCACCCTCTCTGTCCTCAGTCATTCTGTAAGTCCGTCCAATATGTTCTTCCTGGGTCTACCTGGTGTTCTCATTCCCTCCAGCTTTCCTGTTGTGACCAGGTGCTTTAATTTCTCTTGCCTCATAAAATGTCCTATAAATGTTGCTTGTCTTTTCCTAATCTTCTTTGTTAATTAACTCCTTGTGTCTGCCTCCTTCAAGACCGTCTCGTTTGTTTTCTTTGGTGTCCATGGAACTCTCAACATTATACTTAGAAACCACGTTTCAGTTGCCTCAGTTTTGTTCTGACTTTGCAGGTTGACTGTCCGTTTCAGTTTCAGTTTCAGTTTCAGTTTCTCAAGACGGCGTCTCCGCGCTCGGAATAAATTCCATATGCACTAACGTCACAGGTGCCATGTGCATGGTGATCATAGCACATGCCATAAGCCTGCACATAAACCCATGAGCTGGCGAGATCCTGAGGCCCTACCTAGCCTATGTTTTATCTACTCTATATGCTACACTGGTATTGCATCAGCCTATCACTGGAATAATCTTGGTTACACGTCACTGACGTGTATCTGTGTATCTTATCTTCAAAAAAAGGGAACATATATGACTCGTGTATAGAGTAAATAGATAAATAATGAAAGGTCTGAATCACAACATAACTATCTGTTCTGTATAAACTCGTTTCACATGACTGAAAGACCCCCCCCCCCCTCCACTGAAGTCAATGCACAAATGCTCAGCTGTCTATCAACTAGGTGAAGAGAACATTTTCTTAATCATAGGCCCTCCAGTCTGTCGTTTACTTCTTAGGAAAGAAAAGAGGAAATAGATGGGTATGTAAGTACGTGAGTAAGTAAAGAAGGAAGTAAGTAAGTATGTAAAGAAGGAAGTAAGTAAGTAGATAAGTAATCAAGTAAGTAAATAGTAAGTAAACGAGCAAGCAAGCAAGTAAATAAGTACATATTTTTAAGTAAGCAAGCAGTAAGTAGGTAAGTATATACGTAAATAGGTGAATAAATAAACACAAAATAAAAGAGTATGTAAGAAACGAAAATAACAAATATCAGTAAATATATGATATACCCACATTCCAGCACACAAACATACACACATACATTCATACATTCACACCAATATCCAATGTCAATCCAAAACTACATAACATCAACAGTATCATTCCCATGTTAACAATCATAGTGGTTGAAGAAGTGTTTTGGATTCTGTGGCCCCCTCATGTCCTGCTCTTTTGATGACCCAGTTTTTGGTGTATTCGGACATATGTTGAAAGAGCTGATATAATGGTAGTGGTGGTGCTGACACGGGAACAGTGCAAAATGTGGACAAGAAAAAAAAAATAGAATCCAAGGGATTGTGAGTGGTTTTGTTTTTGAGAAAAAAGAACAACCTGCATAACAAAACAAACAAACAAACAAAACAAACAAACACAACAAAACAAAACAAAACGAAATCAACAAAAACAATGAAAAAAAGGAGCATTTGCACAGCAAATCAAAATCAAAAGAAAACGATACATGTGCAGCACTAAAACAAACAGAAAAGGAGTATATGTATAGCCCAAAACAAAACGAAAAACAAAAAGTCAACAACAACAACCAAAAGGAACAATGAGTCCTATAACACCAAAGCTCGGTAGTAAGGGAGTGAGGGGGTAAGGACTTCGCTACTCTCCAGCTAACTATTTGAGGACGAGTTCCGTTACCCTTCCTCGCCGCTTTATCTTCCCCAACCCTGAATAATATTGAGCCCCTCGTACAGTTTCTCTAGATAGGATCGAACCCGTGCGCTCAGACTGGCAGGTGTGAGCTAATCCAACCAGGTTTCCAACCACACCCTCATGTGCACAGCTGAAGAAACAAAGAAACAATAAAAGGGCCTTTTAAGAGCAAACAAACAATAAATTAAGCCTTTTGAGAGCAAAGAAACAATAAATTAAGCTTTTTGTGAGCAAACAAAGAAACAATAAATAAAGCCTTTTGAGAGCAAACAAACAATAAATAAGGCTTTTTTGTGAACAAACAAACAATAAATCAAGCTTTTTGTGAGCAAACAAAGAAACAATAAATACAGTTTTTTGTGAGCAAACAAATAATAAATAAAGCTTGATGAGAGCAAACAAACAAACATTAAAGCTTTTTGTGAGCAAACAATAAATACAGCTTTTTGTGAGCAAACAAACGATACATAAAGCCTTTTGAGAGCAAACAAACAAGAAATAAAGCTTTTTGTGAGCAAACAAAGAAACAAGCAATAAATAAAGTTGTTTGTGAGCAACAAACAATAAATAAAGCTTTTTTGTGCACAAATAAAGAAAAAAACAGTAAATAAAGCTTTTTTGTGAGCAAGCAAAGAAAGAAACAAACAATGAATAGAGCTTTTTGTCAGCAAACAAACAATAAATAAAGCTTTTTGTGAGCAAAAAAAATACATAAAGCTTTTTGTCAGCAAACAAATAAAAAAAAAAAACAATAAATAAAGCTTTTTGTGAGCAAACAAACAATAAACAATAAGTAAAGCCTTTTGAGAGCAAATAAACAATAAATAAGGCTTTCTGTGAACAAACAAAACAATAAATCAAGCTTTTCGTGAGGAAACATCATCATCATCATCATCATCAGTCCCGTAGTCTGGTTGACCGTTGGGGCACCATTGAAGATTTTGCAACCAACTTCCTCCACTCCTCACGGTCCTCAGCTTTCCGCAGAATGATATTCCATTCAAGGCCAGTCCACTCTCTGATATTGTCTTCCCATCTTTTTCTCTGTCTGCCTCTTCGTCTCCCTCCCTGAACTGTTCCCTGCAAGACGGTCTTGGCCAGTCCAGATGATCGTGTGACGTGCCCGTACCACCTCAGTTTGCGTCTTTTCACTGAGGTCAGGAGGTCTTCATACGGCCCGATGGCGTTTTCGATTCGGGTTTTCACTTCTTTATTGGTTATATGATCTATGTACGAGATACCAAGGAGTTTGCGGAAGCATCTCATCTCCATTGCCTGTATCCTTCTTTCAATGTCTGCTGTTATGGTCCATGTTTCGCATGCATACAAAAATATTGACATGACCAGGGAACGCATCAGTCTGATCTTGGAGCCGATTGCGATATTCTTGTCGTTCCAGATGACTTTTAGCTTGGTCATTGCAGCTGTGGTCTGTGCAATCCTGGAAAGTACCTCGGGCTTTGATCCTTCATCTGATACTATAGCTCCCAGATATTTAAATCTATGGACGGTCTCAAGTTTCTTGTTGTCTATGGTAATGTCAGTGCTGATGCCATTGGTATTATTTGTCATCAACTGGGTTTTCTCTGCACTGATCTGCATGCCATATGATGTGGAGGCCTCATCAAGATGTTTTATCAAGCTGACTAGCTCTTGCTCTTGCCCAGCTAGTCCGTCAATGTCGTCGGCAAAACGCAAGTTTGTGATTGTTCTACCTCCGATGCTGACTGTTCCCTCGTGGTCTTCAAGTGCGTCAGCCATTATTCTCTCTAAGAAGATGTTGAAGAGAGTGGGGGAGAGCAGGCATCCTTGGCGTACTCCAACTGTGGTTCGGAACCATTCGCCTATGTTGTTGTCATGGTAGACTGCACTGGTCGCCTTTTCGTAGAGGCATTCTATGGTTCTGATCAGGTTGGCATTGATGTTGTACAGCCTCATGGTTGCCCACAAGGCTGCGTGCCAAACTCTGTCGAATGCCTTCTTGAAGTCCACGAAGACGTGGTAAAGGCCTTGTTGGTGTTGCAGGTATTTCTCACAGAGCAATCTGAGGTTGAAAATTTGCTCTGTGGTACTTCTTCCTGGTCTGAAACCTGCCTGCTCTTCTTTTATTATCTCCTCAGCTTGTGGCTTCAGTCTACTCAGAAGGATTTTTAGCATGACCTTACTTGGATGGCTGATCAGGCTGATGGTACGATAGTTTTGGCATAGTTGTAGGTTGCCTTTCTTCGGGAGTGATGATCAGGGACTGGGTCCAAGGTGTTGGCCACTCACCTGTCCGCCAGATCTTATTGCAGATGATGAGTAACATATCTATCATGGCCTCTCCTCCTGCCTGGACCAGTTCTGAGGGAATGTTGTCCATTCCTGCCGACTTGCCTTTCTTCAATGATTTTACTGCAGCTTCAACTTCTTCTCGCAAGATGGGGTAGCTGTCGTTGTTGGTTGGTGGAGGAACGTCTAGCACCTTGGGGTCTCCTGTTGTTGTGTGTGTGTATAATTCGGAGCAGTACTCTGTCCACCTCTGCAGAATCTCTTGATCTTCTGTGAGACATTTCCCTGCTTTGTTCTGTATGGTAGTGGTTCTGCCTTGTTTTGAGCTTGCTAGTTCTTTCACAAGCTGGTAGGCTTTTTTGCTGTTATTTTTCTGCAGGTTTGCTTCGATATCTTGGCATTGTTCTTCAATCCATGTTTCCTTTGCTTTCCTCATGCCTTCTTTAACTTGTTGGTTGGCTTTTCTGTATAGTTTAGCACCTTCATCCGTACTCTTCTTTTGCTTTAGTTCTCTGCGTTTGTCGCTCAGCTTTAGTACTTCTTCCGTGACCCAGGGCATCTTTGTTGGTCGGTGTTTTCCAAGGATGTCGTTGGCTGCTTCGGTCACGGCAGTGTTGAAGTTGTTGATCAGAGTGTCTACTTCGGTGTCCATATTGTCAAGGACGAGGAGAGGAGCAAACTTCCCTCCTATCGTTGCTTGGAAGTTTTCAACTATGTTGGGGTCTTTGAGCTTCTCAAGATTGAACTTAATTCTTATGTTGCCCTGTTTCTTCATCCTCTGGAGGCGGAGTTTGAAGGTCATCATTACAAGCTCATGATCGCTTCCAATGTCGGCTCCTGGAAAGCTCCTGGTCTTTGCGATGTTAACACTTGACTGGAAGCGTCTTTGAACCATGATGTAGTCGATCTGACTGTGGTATTTTTCTCCTGGGCTGTGCCATGTCCAGCGTCTAGATGGTTTGTGTGGACCGAACGTGTTCACCACCCTCAGGTCGTTGTAACTGGCGAATTCTAGGAGCCTTAAACCTCTTTCGTTGGTCTCAGGGTTGCAGTATTGGCCACATATCCCTTTCCAGTTATTGTGTTCATCCTCTCCAATCTTCGCATTCCAGTCGCCCTGCACTATAATGATGTCTTTCTTTGGCGTCTGATCTACGATTTCCTGCAGTTGATCATAGAAATCTTCGACAGCCTCGTCATCATAGTCAGTTGTTGGGGCATAAGCTTGGATGACGGTGATGTTAAAAGGTGAAGCCTTAAGCCGAATAGTAATGAGTCTGCTAGAGACTGGTCGGCATCCCATGATGGCATTCACAGTGTCTTTGTGAATGAGGAATCCAACTCCATGTTCATGTTTGTCTTCACTGCCACTGAAGTAGAGTTTGTGGCCTTCTGGGGTAGACGTTTCTCCGAGGTTTTTCCATCGTACCTCACAGAGCCCAAGGACGTTCCATCGGTATCTCTTCATTTCATACGTTAGTTCTGCAACTTTTCCTGCTGCTCTCAGCGATCTCACATTCCAGGTGCCGATAGTAACATTTTTTCTTGTACGTAGGGATTTTGGTCCATCAGTCACATACTTTTCACCTCCGCCCTGATGGCCAGCGACGGAAGGCGCGGTCCTTGTTCCGGGCGACGACCGGGCCGGTATGGATTGAGTTGCGGTTGTAATCTTCATTTAGTGTGTCTTGGGCAATGTCGCATGGCGGAGCCCATCCCTCTCCATGCCAGACCACAGCCGACGTCCTCCATCTAGGTGGTTCGCCTTGGTCTTGAACACATAGCCGTTGAGTTCCTTGCGGAACTTCGTCCGCCTTGGCCGGTAACCTGCATCGTGGAGGTTATTCGCCCAGTGATGCAGTGTTAACATCACCCCCTCACATGGTTTGGCACGCCTGCTGGGGTGTAGGGGGCTCTGGATAGAGGTAGTACCTTTGATGTCTGGCTGCTGCACTCTACCTGGTAGGGTGACGGGCATCACTGGTCCTCGTCCATCCTCTAAATCTCTCACGTGCTGGCTCCAAGCGCCACACCCCGGGACCTCGCCTCAGCAGGCGTGAGGAAACAAACAATAGGTAAAGCCTTTTGAAAGCAAACAAACAATAAATCAAGCCTTTTAAGAGCAAAAAAACAATAAATTAAGCCTTTTGAAAGCAAACAAACACTAAATAAAGCTTGTTGAGAGCAAGCAAACAAGAAAACAAACAATAAATAAAGCTTTTTGAGAGCAAAGAAACAATAAATAAAGCTTTTTGTGAGCAGACAAACATTACATAAAGCCTTTTCAGAGCAAACAAATACTAAAAAAGCTTTTGTGAGCAAACAAAAAACAAGGAAAAATAAAAAAATTTGTGAGCAAACAAAGAAACAAACAATAAATAAAGCTTTTTGTGTGCAAAGGAACAAACAGTAAATAAAGCTTCTTTGTGAGCAAAGAAACAAAGAAACAATAAACAAATAAAGTTTTTTGTGAGCAAACAAAGAAACAAACAATAAATGAAGCTTTTTTGTAAGTGAACAAACAAAGAAACACACAAACAAACAATGAATATAGAAATAAATAAAAATAGAAACACACACACACCCGCACACAAAACAAACAAAAAAAGGTCAATTCATACGTGTTCTGCTTTCCTCTTTTTCTTCCACATATTCAACTTTTGTCGGCATTGTGTCTTTCTTAAAATCAACCAACCAACCAACCAACCAACCAACCAACCAACCAACCAACCAACCAACCAACCAACCAACCAACCAGCCAACCAACCAACCAACCAACCAATTCAGCAGCCAATTCAGCCTAGCCAACCATTCGACCACCCACCCATCCAACCAGCCAACTAA
>JAPXFY010000027.1:33765846-33795846 GCA_030674185.1 Monoplex corrugatus | reverse complement strand
GCTAGTTTCTCTACAACTAAGATGTGTGGTAGTTTCTCCACAACTAAGATATGTGCTAGTTTCTCTACAACTAAGATGTGTGGTAGTTTCTCTACAACTAAGATATGTGCTAGTTTCTCTACAACTAAGATGTGTGGTAGTTTCTCTACAACTAAGATGTGTGGTAGTTTCTCCACAACTAAGATATGTGCTAGTTTCTCTACAACTAAGATGTGTGCTAGTTTCTCTACAACTAAGATATGTGCTAGTTTCTCTACAACTAAGATGTGTGGTAGTTTCTCTACAACTAAGATGTGTGGTAGTTTCTCCACAACTAAGATATGTGCTAGTTTCTCTACAACTAAGATGTGTGCTAGTTTCTCTACAACTAAGATGTGTGCTAGTTTCTCTACAACTAAGATGTGTGCTAGTTTCTGTACAACTAAGATGTGTGGTAGTTTCTCCAAAACTAAGATGTGTGCTAGTTTCTCTACAACTAAGATGTGTTCTAGTTTCTCTACAATTAAGATGTGTGCTAGTTTCTCCACAACTAAGATGTGTTCTAGTTTCTCTACAACTAAGATGTGTTCTAGTTTCTCCACAACTAAGATGTGTTCTAGTTTCTCCACAACTAAGATGTGTTCTAGTTTCTCCACAACTAAGATGTGTTCTAGTTTCTCCACAACTAAGATGTGTGCTAGTTTCTCTACAACTAAGATGTGTGCTAGTTTCTCCACAACTAAGATGTGTTCTAGTTTCTCCACAACTAAGACGTGTGCTAGTTTCTCCACAACTAAGATATGTGCTAGTTTCTCCACAAGTAAGCGTCTTATTCTTACTGCTTAACACCCAGCCGACTGCACAGAGCCATATCAGGGCTATAACTATTTCAAAATATACACAGCACCTAGTTGGTCCCAAGTAAGAATACCTGGAAAAGAAATGAAGTACACATATCAACGCATTCGCACACGTAATCTAAAGATAAACCTCTGGCATTGACTATTCTGCCAAATGTATCACAAGAGGGTTTTTAAAAGAGCAAACATAAATATAAATGTAAAAATAAACGAGGAAACTAAAAAACATGAAAACGGGCGTAAATGACCTTAGACTGCTTCTGCACATCATGTTTCCTTAAAGCCAAAAATGCAGTTAAGTATTATACCCAATTATCAATCCTAAGAGAAAGTCTGAAAGGTTTTAAAGAACACATGCAGGTGAATGGACCAGCACGGCAGAAAATGATAGGAAGTGATGACAGTAAAGTACTAAGGCTGGAACAAAGATCGACGGAAAAGATTTCTAGCACAGAATTTTCAGAAGATGGGGATACTTTTTATACCAAGAGAACCCCCCCCCCCCCCCCAGCATCCCCACGAGAGGTATTGAAGAGTCTGAGTTCTCGGCTGCTCCAGACAGCTAGCTGCCTTTATATGCAAATTAAGGCTTAACTTTTGGAATTCTATAGCATATGTGTATACAAACTATAACTATTTGTGTAAAAGCAATATCTATCCATCACCAGTCCTGTTCTTGGAATGCCTTACCTTACGTATGGCTTACAGAAACAACAGTTTGGATACTTCAACATCATGTAATGATATTACCCATGTTCGTTTCGATCAGCCAACGTGGCAAAGTGTTTAGCACAACTGATTGTTGAGGGATTGTTTTTTCCTGACCAGCTCCTGTGCAGAGCGTGCTTTGGTCTTGTTGGGAAGACACAATCGAGCCTCATCCACTCGATAGATGCATCTTTAACGGTGTTACTAAACCATGTTTGTTTACCAACACCACAGGATCTTCATCTCTCAGGCTTAATTAACGCCATCATCATCAAGTGCCCTGCATATGTATCTATCCCTTGTTGGCGCAAGCACATCTTCCACCCTCTCTGTCTTCAGCCTCCCTGCAAGTCCGTCCAATATTTTCTGTCTGGATCTACCCGGTGTTTCTCTTTCCTTCCAGCTTTCCTGTTGTGACCAGGTGTTCTAATTCCCCTTTCCTCATACAATGTCCTATACATGTAAATATCGCCTGCCTTTTCCTAATCTTCCTTATGAATGATCTTCTTGTGTCTGCCTCCATCGAGACTGTCTCGTTTGTTTTCTTTGCTGTCCATAGGAAAGCTCTCAAGACAGGGACCACACAACCTGGCCTCACCCGCTTACAGATGCATCTTTAAGGGTGTTACTAAAAACAATTTATTTACCAACTCCACAGGGTCTACATCCTTTGGGCTTAGTTAACGCCAGGATATATTACTAACAGTGAACGTCGACTGCACTACTGTCAAGCAGTCCCAGTCTGAAATGGACTTCTATAGCATCATGACTAGTATCCCCATTCCACCATCATAGCACTGTGAACAAATGTCCCAATGGACTTCTATAGCATCATGAGTAGTATCCCCATTCCATCATCATAGCACTGTGAACAAATGTCCCAATGGACTTCTATAGCATCATGACTAGTATCCCCATTCCATCATCATAGCACTGTGAACAAATGTCCCAGACTTTGTGTTCCATCATTCCCTGTTATCATGGTGACCTCAGTGTTGGTGGGTCTGGGGATGTGTTGAACAAACCAAATGACCAGTGTGCAGGTAGTGACAGTCGTGGCTCAGAAGCAGGGGAATAAAAAACATTAAGTGTATATATAGTATACAGTAGAAAAAACTGGGGAGAGTCGACAAGCGGATGGTCCTCAGAGGACGAACCCTGTCATGTCAAGCAAGAGTTTTAGCCCTTAGTTCAGTTGGTTTGAGCGTCGGATTCACATGTTAATGATAGTGGGTTCGAGCACGGGGTGCACTACATTAAAACTGGCCTTCTCACCGTCCCATCTTAACATCATTGTTGTTCTGGTGGTGTCAGTATAGAATTAGATAAGTCCCCCTTCCCCCACTTCCCGGTCGGCCATATCACCTGAGGTGAGTGTCGACGAAAAAAATTGACCCAAGTCATCTTAATCAGTTTATGCCTTTTCTCACAGAGGCCAGTTGGCCGAAAATTTGCGCCTGTCTTGTCTTGTTGTATTAAATACGCATTCGTATTCTTTCGTGTTTTTTTCCCCTGGTTTCTAGTGTCTTAACGACAAACCATTTATCTGTTCACTTAAAAAAGACACTTCATTCAAAGCATATCTCTTTTAAGAAATATCTCCAACATTGACATCTAAATGATAAGATTGTCTGACCTGATTGTACAAGGGCATTCAAACAGAAAATGTATCTCGTTTTCATGCACGTTAGGACAAACTGGACATGAAGTGTTGGCTGTCGTGGACGCAAAGCGATATCTGTAAAACGTTTAACAGACACACAGCCATCCTAAATTGTGCCATAGCATTCCTAAACACCTCCACAAACAGTACAACAGACACACAGCCATCCTAAATTGTGCCATAACATTCCTAAACACCTCCACATTCATTATTTCAATATACTTTGCTCTTACAAATAAAGTTTGAAATTTGCCATATAGTGAACGGCGTGCACTGGTATCTAAGCGGTTTCGCCAATTTCACTGAAACTTCTGCGTAAGATTTCTTTCAATTCTGTACTGAATATTTGTTCATCGCCACACCCACAACGCCAAACTTCTTTAAATCCATTTTCACATAAAATGTTCTTTATCTTGGACACCCAAGTTTCATAGCCTTTTGCATGCAAAGCGAATAATTTATGCTTATTTTTAGTACGCCTACCTAGTCTCTGTTTCTGTAGTCGAAACCAGTGTTTAATACATCTAATAACAGTAGTTATTCACAGAGGAAAACGTCCCAATTATCCATACACCACGTCATTTATCCTTTTATTTCTTACGTGTAAAAATCTCTTGAAAGCATAGATATGTACTTACTTAAGTGGATAGCGTGCCTCATAACCCCGAATTTCTGCACCATACAGTAGTAATGGAGCTACCTAGCATCAAACATTTCAAAGAAAATGTCAGGTTAATCTTTCTCAGTGTACTTAAAATAGCATTAGTGCTCGTACTTTTCTTACCTTTAACTTTAGCTTCTTCCATTGCCTTCATAAAACTGTGTCTAGTTGAAAAAGTGAGGCCGAAATAGTTGTAAAAATTTACTACTTCCAAATTATTGCCATTAAAATCCCATTTTTCTTTTGAATCAAGAAAAACCACTCTTCAAACACACACACACACACACACACACACAACACACACACACACACACACACACACACACACACACACACACACACACACACACACACACACACACACACACACACACACACACACACACACACAACTTATTTTAGACTTATCTAAATTTACTATCAAACGTTACCGCTGCGTTTCTCGTTGAAGGATGTTAAGTTGATGTTGAAGACCTACCGCGATTGAAGCCAAGAATGAAATCAGACAGACAGACAGACAGACAGACAGACAGACAGACAGACAGACAGACAGACAGAGAGATGTCAACTCACTCAGTAGTTGGTGAAACGACCCGTGAAGGAGACACGGTACAAACAGAAACATCAACAGCAATCTTCTTGCCATGGCGGCTGGCAATTCACGCTCCAAGTACTTTTCCACAGCCTGCCGTCAGAGTTTTATAAGTACAGAACGGGAAGTAACTGCTAGAAATTAATCATCCTTTAAAAAAATCCAAACCAAGTGCGATTGCCCGTGTTTCAGCAAACAGGAACTAGAAAAACAAGAACAACAACAACAACGACAACAACAACAACAACAACAACAACAAACATGAAAATAGAATCAGAACGCGTGTTAAATACTACCAGACAAGGCAGACACAATTTTTCAGCCAACTGGTCTTTATCAAGCGAAAACGTAAGCCAGCAAAGAACAAACATCAAACAACAAATACAAACATTCATCATCATCATCATGTGCCCTGCGACATGGCGTTGGCGACCATGGCCCTCCACTCGAATCTGTCCCCTGTCGCTGCAAGTACATCTCCCACCCTCTCTGTCTTCAGCCACCCTGCAAGTCCGTCCAATATTTTCTCCCTGGTTTTCCTGGTGTTCTTTTTCCCTCCAGCTTTCCTGTTGTGACCAGGTGTTCTAATTCCACTTTCCTCATAATATGTACTATAAATCTTGCTTGCCTTTTCCTTATCTTCTTTATTAATGATCTTCTTATGTCTGCCTCCTTTAAGGCTGTTTCATTTGTTTTCTTTGCTGTACATGTTGGTAAGAACGCTTTTGATCTTCTTGACTGCTGTTTTGGCATGGCCGATTCTACTATTTCTGATGTGCATCTACCGTCTGGTGAGATGACCGTTCTCAGATATATACAAACATTAGGAGAAAAAAATAGCAACGTATCCCTGCTGCTTCGTCTAGTAGGAGAACAAAAATAAATAAAACAATAAAAGAAAGAAAAGAAAAAGAACAAAAAGGAGAGGAGAAGAAAGCACATGGATGTCCCGTAATCCTGAGGTCGTAGGGGAGTGAAGTGGTATAGACCTGAACTGTTCTCAGAATCGCAGTCTGAGGGTGGTCTCTGCTTTACCTTCACTAACACAGATCGGTAGACCGGAGGCCGTACGCACACATAAGGTTCATCGTGTGTACTGTGCATCCGTGTAAACTCGTGCGGACAGCTGGAGGAAGAGTGCTGTACCTTTGCTCCAATCCAGCTTCTTCATTTCTTGTGTAAATGTCAAATTCACTTTTTGTTTCCGTTTTCTGATGGTGGCTTCTCCTAGCTCTTCAGGAGAGGAGTGGCAGAATGGTTCAGACGTTCGCCTGCCAATAACTAAACTTAAAGTTCCAGGGTTCGCTGCTCGTACAGGCCCCAACTTTTCTCCTCAGTTTGACCAGAAAATCGTACTGAACGTCTAGTCCTTCGGAAGGGGACGAAAAACAAATCGGACCCGTGTGCTTTCTGGTTGCGCACGCTTAAGATCCCACAGCAGTTGAAAATCGTGAAGAGCAGAGCATTGTCTGGCTGCCTTGGTATAAAACATTGGAGAGATAGGTTGATTTCCCACGTCCCTCCCCTTGAAGACCATTTAGCCTTCTTGCTTTCTGAAGCTTTGGTTAAAAAAAATATGAATCTGAATATAAATTTGAAGTGAGGGACAGGGGATGGGCGCCGCCCTCGTGGTGCTGTCCCTGAGGAAAGTTGAGGTCTCTGCCACCTCATTCCCCTATGACCACAGGGTCATGGCACTATCTAGGTAGGACCTCAGGACCTGGCCAGCTCGTGGGATTATGTGCAGGCTTAAGGCTTGTGGTGTGATCATTCTTGATCTTCTTCATTGCATGGCACCTGTGACGTTAGTGCATATGGAATTCATTCCAAGCGAGGAGACGTCATCTTGAGAAACTGAAACTGCAAGGGGAAATCACACTGGCCAGTAGCGGTCTTGGTTAAAAAAAAAAAGTGAGGGATGCGAATGAGATGAATATCAGATGAGGAGTGCAATCGTTGTGAAGGAGTGTAGAGGAAAAGAAGACTAACGAGATTAGGAGGAACCAGACCATTTAGGGATCTAAAACACAGCAGAGTGGGTTGACAGTTAATTTGTTTTACGACGGTAATAGAGGGAGGAGCCAGAGCATTTACGGATCTAAAACACAGCAGAGTGGGTTGACAGTTAATTCCTTTTACGATGGTAAATCAGAGGGAGGATCCAGACCATTGAGGGATCTGAAACACAGCAGAGTGGGTTGACAGTTAATTCGTTTGATGATGATAAATCATTGAAGAGAAAGAAGCAAGGGGGTTGACATGAGTAGCCACCCTTATGCCATCACTATGCAAATGCGACCTTATTTCCCTACAACATTTGTGAGTTTAAAACAGAAACACACTGATTTCACTCTGTATTTACACATTGCTAGGCATTTACTGCACAGTTCCATAGGTCGTTTTTTTTTTATTCAGCCCGACTGTTTTATACCTGTAACTCCCACCTACTCCGGTTTTTTTTTTCTCGACTACTACAATGCTTTAAATTCGATAAGACAATCCTCTTCCCTCCCTTCTACCTCACCAGATAATAACAGATGACTTGTTATACGCCAGCACAAGACCTTACATGTTCACAGCACACACACACACACACACACACACACACACACACACACACACACACACACACACACACACGCACACACACACACACAGGCACACGCGCATGCGCACACATACACACACACACATACACACACACATACACACACATGCACGAATACACGCAACCTTGAGCAATCTGATGAAGCCTGATCGTTTTAATGTTTGGTTTGTTTTTCTCTTGTTCATTAATTTGTTTGATGTTGCCTTATATTATGGTAAAATGCATTTATGGTTTCATAGATTCATTAACCCCATAGACGCCTCTTTATTTCATTTATTGATTGATTGATTTTTACGTTTATATTTTTTATTGATTTATTTGTTTATTTACTTCCTTTTTTTCTCGTCTAAAAACACATATGTAAATAGACGTAAAAAGAAATAACGAACGAACGAACTATGCACTATTCCAGCAGGCTCAACCACAGACATATTATGTAGGATGTCTGTGGGCTCAACTCCAGATTTTTCCAATCGAGAGATCAGTGTCCCCACCACTCGACTGTCGCATCCATTGCAGGCATATCTGAAAATGTTTTTATTTATTTATTATTTATTTATCTATTTATTTATTTATTTATTTATTTATTTATTTATTTATTCATTTATTCATTTATTTTATCTCATTTGCACATGCACTGTCGTAATTTCCTTACACGATGAAGTTTCTGCCTCGATATTACGTAACCGATTAGACATCTATGATTGTCCAGTAGGCCTATTACTTGCAAACACACTCACCATGCCCACATACATATAAGTACAATAAAACATGTATAAAAACTGGTCTTAATTACCTAAAATTGTTTCTGCACATCAAGTGTTGGTGAGTTGATTAGATTCTACCTAAAAAAAAAAAAAAAAGGGTCGTCTTATCGCGTATTCATTTGATTTCTGGTTTAGTATAGTTTTCTGTCTTTCCGAAAGCAGTGTAGTCATATGTACGAGCTCTACTTTGGGAATCGGTCAGTATGGCGCGTTTCTGTGACAAGCCCACAGTGAGTACTTCTTGGCATACCTCTTGATTTACATGATGACACAGGCTGTTCCTGCTTGTTTTCATTATTAAAACAAAACAAACGAAAGGGACAGATATACAGTTGTGAACGAAGCTTGTGTGATATGTTCGGTTACCCTTTGACCCAGAACACCACCAGCTTAGCGAATCAGATATTATGCCACGAGAAATCTCGCTGGCATGAAGTTCGGCCGACGATGTGGTGACTGCACGGCGCGGATACGCGGACATTGATATTTCTGATGCAATTTAATAATGTTTAATGTCTGTTATCAGTAATGTGTGTGTGTTTGCGTGTGGTGTGTGTGTGTGTGGTGTGTGTGTGTGTGTGTGTGTGTGTGTGTGTGTGTGTGTGTGTGTGTGTGAGTGTGTGTGTGTGTGTGTGTATGCTCAAAAAAACATTGAATAAATGTACTTGATGTCAATTGCACCATTGTAACCTAACTGAAAAAAAAGTTAGATCAGTAGATCTAGACCTATGGAAAACGTGTATGTAGAGAGAATACGCAATATTTCGAACACATGTAATATTTCAAACACTCAGTTTTCTGTATATCCTTGCTTTCCTTTCTTGTCTCGTATTCATTAGTAGGTTCAGGGTTAACCTTCCTTCATAATACTGTGTCACTGTTGTCAGATGCTAAATGAAATTATGCCGACAGGAAGCTTTGACTTCCTTATCCTACCCGCCAGTTTCCTGCAGATAAGTTTTTGCTTTGCTAGCATGATTGACAACACTCGATGCTTGTGGACAGGACAGGGTGCAGGAGACAAAGGGTTAATAAACACACGGAGGGGGTCTAGGCACTGGCAGTTCTGCACACATATTGACCTGGGAGAGCTGAAAAATCCCCACCCTTTCCCCCACCAGCTGGAGATAATCATGACGGTTCGAACCCAGGAACTTCTGACAGGAAGTCACACGTTTACGACCCACTTGTCTGTCAAAGTAGTACCGATTTATGCAGTGAGTGTATATGGATACACTTCATGTCGACTACACAGCGTGTATTTTCTGTGGGCTTGGTGCGTGTGTTTGCAAGTAAAAGGCCTACTTGACGACCATAGATGTCTAATCAGTTATGTAATATCGAGGCAAAAACTTGATCCTGTAAAACATTACGACAGCCCATGTACAAATCAGATAAAAGAAGAAAAAAAACATTTTCAGATATACTTACAATGGATGCGACAGTCGAGTGTTGGGGACACTGATCTCATAATTGGTAAAATCTGGAGTTGAGCCCACAGACATCCTACATAATATGTCTGTGGTTGAGCCTGCTGGAGTAGTGCATAGTGAAGGCATAAGGGTGACTACTCATGTCAACTCCCTTCGTTCTTCTTTCTCTTCACTGATTTATCATCGCAAAACGAATTAATTGTTAACCCACTCTGCTGAGTTTTAGATCCCTAAATGGTCTGGCTCCTCGCTCTGATTTACCATTGTAAAATGAATTAATTGTTAACCCACTCTGCTGTGTTTTGGATCCCTAAATAACCGGGCTCCTCCCTATCTCGTTGGTCTTCTTTTCCTCTACACTCCATCACAACGATTGCACTCCTCATCTGACACTCATCTCCTTCGCATCCCCCCATTTTTTTAACCAAGACCGCTGCTGGCCAGTGTGATTTCCCCTTGCAATTTCATTTTCTCAAGATGACGTCTCCTCGCTTGGATGAGTTCCATATGCACTAACGTCACAGGTGCCATGTGATGGAAAAGATCAAGAATGATCACGGCACAAGCCTTAAGCCTGCACATAAAAACCACGAGCTGGCCAGGTCCTGAGGTCCTACCTAGATATTGCCATGACCCTGGGGTCGTAGGGGAGTGAGGTGGCAGAGACCTCAACTTTCCCTGGAACCAGCACCACGAGGGCGGCGCCCATCCCCTGTCCCTAACTTCAAATTCATATTCAGATTCACTTTTTTTTTTAACCAAAGCTTCAGAAAGGCAAGAAGGCTAAATGGTCTTCAAGGGGAGGGACGTGGGAAATCAACCTGTGTCTCCAATGTTTTATACCAAGGCAGCCAGACAATGCCCTGCTCTTCACGATTTTCAACTGCTGTGGGATCTCAAGCGTGCGCAACCAGAAAGTACACGGGTCCGATTTGTTTTTCGTCCCTTTCCGAAGGACTAGACGTTTAGTACGATTTTTGGTCAAACTGAGGAGAAAAGTTGGGGCCTGTACGGACAGCGAACCCTGGAACTTTAAGTTTAGTTATTGGCAGGCGAACGTCTCAACCATTCTGCCACTCCTCTCCTGAAGAGCTAGGAGAAGCCGCCATCAGAAAAAGGAAACTAAAAGTAAATTTGACATTTACACAAGAAACGAAGAAGCTGGATTAGAGCAAAGGTACAGCACTCTTCCTCCAGTTGTCCGCACGAGTTTACACGGATGCACAGTACACACGATGAACCTTATGTGTGCGTACGGCCTCCTGTCTACCGATCTGTGTTAGTGAAGGTAAAGCAGAGACCACCCTCAGACTGCGATTCTGAGAACAGTTCAGGTCTATACCACTTCACTCCCCTACGACCTCAGGATTACGGGACATCCATGTGCTTTCTTCTCCTCTCCTTTTTGTTCTTTTTTTTTCTTTCTTTTATTGTTTTATTTATTTTTGTTCTCCTACTAGACGAAGCAGCAGGGATACGTTGCTATTTTTTTCTCCTAATGTTTGTATATATCTGAGAACGGTCATCTCACCAGACGGTAGATGCACATCAGAAATAGTAGAATCGGCCATGCCAAAACAGCAGTCAAGAAGATCAAAAGCGTTCTTACCAACATGTACAGCAAAGAAAACAAATGAAACAGCCTTAAAGGAGGCAGACACAAGAAGATCATTGATAAAGAAGATTAGGAAAAGGCAAGCAAGATTTACAGTACATATTATGAGGAAAGTGGAATTAGAACACCTGGTCACAACAGGAAAACTGGAGGGAAAAAGAACACCGGGAAAACCAGGGAGAAAATATTGGACGGACTTGCAGGGTGGCTGAAGACAAAGAGGGTGGGAGATGTACTTGCAGCGACAGGGGACAGATTCGAGTGGAGGGCCATGGTCGCCAACGCCATGTCGCAGGGCACATGATGATGATGATGAATGTTTGTATTTGTTGTTTGATGTTTGTTCTTTGCTGGCTTACGTTTTCGCTTGATAAAGACCAGTTGGCTGAAAAATTGTGTCTGCCTTGTCTGGTAGTATTTAACACGCGTTCTGATTCTATTTTCATGTTTGTTGTTGTTGTTGTTGTTGTTGTTGTTCTTGGTCTTGTTTTTCTAGTTCATGTTTGCTGAAACGCGGGCAATCGCACTTGGTTTGGATTTTTTTAAAGGATGATTAATTTCTAGCAGTTACTTCCCGTTCTGTACTTATAAAACTCTGACAGCAGGATCTAGAAAAATACTTGGATCGTGAATTGCCAGCCGCAATGGCGAGAAGATTGCTGTTGATGTTTCTGTTTGTACCGTGTCTCCTTCACGGGTCGTTTCACCAACTACTGAGTGAGTTGACATCTCTCTGTCTGTCTGTCTGTCTGTCTGTCTGTCTGTCTGATCTCATTCTTGGCTTCAATCGCGGTAGGTCTTCAACATCAACTTAATATCCTTCAACAAGAAACGCAGCGGTAACGTTTGATAGTAAATTTAGATAAGTCTAAAATGCCTATCAAATAACATCAGGAAGAGAATTCTTGAATGTTGTATAGAATCGATACTGTTGTTCGGTAGTGAGGCGTGGACAGTCAACTCACAAAGTCAGAACAAATATGAGGCAATTGAAACGTAGTTTCTCAGAAGAATGTTGAGAATTCCATGGACAGCAACAAAAACAAACGAGACAGCCTTGAAGGAGGCAGACACAAGAAGATCATTGATAAAGAAGATTAGGAAAAGGCAAGCAAGATTTACAGGACATATTATGAGGAAAGTGGAATTAGAACACCTGGTCACAACAGGAAAGCTGGAGGGAAGAGAACACCGGGTAGACCCAGGGAGAAAATATTGGACAGACTTGCTGGGTGGCTGAAGACAAAGAAGGTGGGAGATTCGTGTGGAGGGCCATGGTCGCCAACGCCATGTCGCAGGGCACATGATGATAATGATGAATGTTTGTATTTGTTGTTTGATGTTTGTTCTTTGCTGGCTTACGTTTTCGCTTGATAAAGACCAGTTGGCTGAAAAATTGTGTCTGCCTTGTCTGGTAGTATTTAACACGCGTTCTGGTTCTATTTTCATGTTTGTTGTTGTTGTCGTTGTTGTTGTTCTTCTTCTTCTTAGTTTTTCTATTTCCTGTTTGCTTAAACGTGGGCGATCGCACTTGTTTTGGATTTTTTAAAGGATGATTGATTTCAATCAGTTATTTCTCCTTGCTGTACTTATAAAACTCTGACAGCAGGATGTAGAGCAGCAGTTGGAGTTTGGACGGACAGTCGCAATGGCGACATGCTCATTGTTCATGTTTCTCTTTGTACTGTGTCTCCTTCACAAGTCGTTTCACCACCTACTAAGTGAGTTGACATCTCTCTCTCTCTCTCTCTCTCTCTCTCTCTCTCTCTCTCTCTCTCTCTCTCTCTCTATCTATCTATCTATCTATCTATCTATCTATCTATCTTTCTCTCTCTATCTATCTATCTCTGTCTGTCTGTCTGTCTGTCTGTCTGTCTGATCTCACTCTTTTGGCTTCAATCGCAGTAGGTCTTCAACATCAACTTAACACCCTTCAACGAGAAACACAGCGGTTGCGTTTGATAGTAAACTTAGATAAGTCTAAATGTTTTTGGGGGGAAGAGTGGTTTTTCTTGGTCTAAAAGAAAAATGGGATTTTAACGGCAATAATTTGGAAGTAGTAAATTCTTACAACTATTTAGGCCTCACTTTTTCAACTAGACACAGTTTTATGAAGGCAATGGAAGAAGCTAAAGTTAAAGGTAAGAAAAGTACGAGCACTAATGATATTTTAAGTACACTGAGAAAGATTGACTGTAATTCACCTGACATTTTCTTTGAAATGTTTGATGCTAGGTAGTTCCATTACTACTGTATGGTGCAGAAATGTGGGTTTATGAGGCACGCTATCGACTTGAGCAAGTACATATCTATGCTTTCAAGAGATTTTTACACGTAAAAAACAAAACGATAAATCATGTGGTGTATGGATAATTGGCACGTTTTCCTCTCTGGGTAACTACTATTATCAGATGTATTAAACATTGGTTTCGACTGCTGAAACAGTCAGTGACTAGGTAGGCCTACTCAAAAAAAAAAGTATAAATAATGTTATTCGCTATGCATGAAAAAGGTTATGAAACTTGGATGTACAAGACAAAGAACATTTTATGTGAACATGGGTTTAAAGAAGTTTGGCGTTGTGGGTGTGGCAATGAACAACGATTCAGTAAATAACTGAAAGAAAGATTACGCAGCAGTTTTGGTCAAATTGGCGAAACCACTTAGATACCAGTGCATGCTGTTCACTATATGGCAAATTTCAATCTTTACTTGCAAGAGCAAAGTATATTGAAATACTGTGTGTGGAGGTGTTTAGGAATGCTATGGTACAGTTTTTGATGATTGTGTGCCTGTTAAACTTTCTACAGAAATCGCTTTGCTCCTACGATTGTCAACACTTCATGTCCAGTTTGTCCGAACGTGCAGAAAAACGAGATACATTTTCTGTTTGAATGCCCTCTGTACAATCAGGTCAGACAATGTCAAAATATTTCTGAAAGAGAGATGCTCTGAAGTGGTTTTTTTTAAGTAAACAGATAAATGCTTTGTCTTTAAGACACTGGGCAATACATGTAGTTTCATGATGTTGAGACAAAAACAGGGGATATATTTCCTCCAGTAGTTAGAGAAAACCGAGTTATAGTTAAGACTGAAACTTGTTATGGATGATCTTAGTCAGTTTATTCCTTTTCTCACATTGGACACAGCAGCAGGGAAGTTTCAGTCTTTTTCTCATAATCTTTGTATCTGGTGTTTGTTTGTTTGTAATCTTACGCTTGACAAAGGCCAGTTGGCCGAAAATTTGCCCCTGTCTTGTCTTGTATTAAATACGCGTTCTGATTCTATTTCTGTGTTTTTCTGGTTCCTGTTTGCTTGAACGCGGGCAGTCACACTTGTTTTGGATTTTGTATTACTCTAAGACTGCATTTTATCTGTATTGGTTGTCTTAGTATCACGTCACGTCTTATTTTTGTTACGTAATTTGTTGATGATGTCACGTTTTACATCTAACCTTCATTTTCATCTTCTCTCTGAGTTTCAATTTCTTCCTCCTCCGCTCTTTTCTCTTGCTGTATCTTACACAAAAACCTGTTCTACTAAAAACCAAAACATGCAGTCACCTAAACTTCCTCCGTTTTTGCCTTCAAAAAATATCATCCCCAAAGGATTCCAACTTAACCACACCCCTTCTGACAAACACAATAAGTAATTGTTGCAGTCTATCAAAAACATTATACTAAAAGCAAGCAGGCAAATTATGAGAGCCCATATACAATTAGAACAAAAAATGTCCATCATTGATAAATCCCCAAAACACTTTAATTCTGAAATTAACAAAACAATTAATAATAATAATAATAATGTTTATTTGTATAGCGCATATTCCATATAAAAACATGCTCACCAGCGCTTTACATTTCGCAAGAAAGGCAAAAGGTGATAAAAAATGTTCACAATTACATACACAATAAGATAACAACAAACATTAAAGCTATACAAGTAAGAAGACACATAAGAAACCACAGAATATTAAAATTTAAACACTGACTTATGTAATGAAGAAAGATTAACAGATTTTTCATATGAATAAAGAGGCATACTGTGTTTATATATTGCTGCGTGTGGTGCTTGCATACGTGTGTGTGTACATGTGTGTGTGCGTGCGTGTGCGTTGCTGTGCGCGTGTGTTTGTAAGAATGTGTGTGTGGTGTGTGTGTGTGTGTGTGTGTGGGTGATGAGAGTGGTGTGTGTGTGTGTGCGTGTGCTATGTTTGCATGCGTGTGTGTGTGTTTATGCATGCAATAGTTGTACATAAAATTATAATCAATATTTTGAATGAAGATAAAAACAGAAAAATTCTAATCCATATACAGGAAAAACATTACAACTTCAGTATTACAGCATTAATACCTTTGACAATCAAAATTCCTCACAAATTATGAACTATTCGCATATCATACATCACAATTTACATACAAACAAAGATTTGAAAAAGTTTCTTAAAGTATTTCAGTCTCTTTCCCACTCAATTTCTCCCCTATCCCTTCCTCAGCTGTACACATACAGTGATACACACACATGCTCACTCAAGCACACACACACACACACACACACACACACACACACACACACACACACCACACACACACACACACTACACACATGCACGCACACACACACCTTGCTCTATAGGCCCTTATACAAAATACTGTTATACAGGCAGGAGAGATTAGTCTGATGACAGACTTGCAAACTAAGGCTCTTCAGGTTAAATGAGTTTGAAAGAGGTAGGTTTTCAGGTGCCGTTTGAAGGTTGAGAAACACTTAGTTTTTCTGAGAGACAGTGGTAGAGAGTTCCATACATTTGGGCCAAAGACAGAGAAAGATTTTTTACCAAAGGTGTCTAGAGAGAAGCGAGGAACAGTCAACAGTGAGGTGTCAGAAGAGCGGAGCGTTCGAGAAGGTTTGTAACCCTGCAGGAGGTTGGCAAGATAGGATGGCATGTTCTCGTGATAGATACACTGAAAGCAGAGACAGGCAACTTTATATTGAATCCTAGCCTTTACCGGGAGCCAATGAAGTGTTCTAAGCAGAGATTCTAAGCAATGAACCCAGCTTTCAGTCTTCTTGTTAAAACCACCGCTATCAATCTCAATGCGTCATTGCACAAGCACATACAAACCATAAAAATATTTTTAAAAATATTTAACTTGAAAAAGACTAACCCTGTGAACCTGGATCCTGTTGCAGATACATCACCGCTTCCCTCCACCTCCTCTAAGTCCACCACTTCCACATCCACTACATCTACTGCCCAGGCTATGACCCCATCTTCATCGTTCCCGGCACCTACCAGCAGTGCAGTCCTTGTCAACAAAACAGGTGTGGTTCCCTCTGCCTCCTTTACATCTATGGTCAGTTTATTCCTTTTCTCACATCGGACACAGCACCAGGGAAGTTTCAGTCTTTTTCTCATAATCTTTGTATCTGGTGTTTGTTTGTTTGCAATCTTACGCTTGACAAAGGCCAGTTGGCCGAAAATTTGCTCCTGTCTTGTCTTGTTGTATTAATTAAATACCCGTTCGTATTTTTCTTTCGTGTTTTTTTCTGGTTCCTGTTTGCTTGAACGCCGGCAGTCACACTTGTTTTGGACTTCGTGTTTTCAAACATTCCATTTTGTTTTGGGTATATGTATGCCTGTTGATTTCTACGCACTGCACGGGCCTCAGTGGCTCAGTTGGTTGAGCGTTAGATTCACATACTAATGGTTGTGGGTTCGAATCCTGGGGTGCGCTACTGGCCTTCTCATTGTCCCATCTTAATACTATTGTTATTCTGGTGGTGTCAGTATAGGATTAGATAAGTCCCCCTCCCCCACTTGCAAGGGATAGTTTATCGCCGTCGGCCATATCACATGAGGTTGATGTCGACGTAAAAACTGAAACAAATCAAAATCCGCACTGTGCTTACTTCATCGTCAGAGCACGTACATGCTCGGTGTTCTGGTGTCTCCCTAAGCCATCGGATAGTGGCTTGGCCATGAGTATCAATTAACACCAGGAAGAGAGTTCTTGAATGTTATATAGAACCGATAATGTTATACGGTTGTGAGGCATGGACAGTCAACAAGCAAAGCCAGAACAAGATTATGACAGCTGAGATGTGGTTTCTCAGAAGAATGTTGAGAGTTCCATGGACAACAAAGAAAACAAACGAGACAGTCTTGATGGAAGCAGACACAAGAAGATCATTGATAAGGAAGATGAAGAAAAGACAGGCCAAATTTATAGGACATTTTATGAGGAAAGGGAAATTGGAGCACCTGGTCACAACAGGAAAGCTGGAAGGAAAGAGAACACCAGGTAGACCCAGGGAAAAATATTGGACGGACTTGCAGAGTGGCTGAAGACAGAGAGGGTGGAAGAGATGCTTGAGGCAACAAGGGATAGAAACAGATGGAAGGCCATGATAGCCAACGCCATGTGGCAAGGCACTTGATGATGATGATAATACGTATATATGAAGAGATGTTGCATAAACTATGGAAACGCGTTGCTATATGTATACTAACGACATTATGTAACATATAATGGTTGAACACGTGCCATACGCCTATGGAGTTTTGTAACCCGTCTAAACACCGGAAGTCCCGTCTACATACCGGAAGCTACTTATAGGATTAAAAAAAAGCGTCGCAACAAACCTCTTCATTCTCTGTCTGTCTGTTGTCTGTCTGCCCGTTGTTGTCTGTCCTGTCTGTCTGTTCTCTCCTCTCTCTCTCTCTGTCTGTCTGTCTCTCGCTGTCTTTCTCTCTATCTGTCTGTTTTTCTCTCTCTCTATGACTCTCTCCCCCCCCCCCACCCTCTCTCTCCCCTCTCCCTCTTTCTCCCCACTCGCTTTCTCGCTATATCTCGCGTGTCATCGACACGTGCATTTTCACTGTCTGTTTACTCCGATTTTACAATAATGAACAGTTTACATGAATTGTAAACGTGTGCCGTGTATGAAAACATAGAAAGATAACACAGATATGATTTATAGGCTGGGAGAAGGAACAGATAACACGCACAGCGGGGAGCACAAGAGCACCGTGACTAAAATCATCAACAATTACAACATCGAGCAATGGGATGGAAATGAAACTGATGGCAACAGTGATAGTAGTGGTGTGGCGGCGGGGTGGCGGTGGTGGTGGTGGTGTGGTGGTGGTGTGTGTGATGATGATGATGATGATGATGATGATGATGATGATGATGATGATGATGATGATGACGACGACGACGACGAGACGATGATGATGATGATGGTAGTGGCAATTATGATGATATAGTGATGATGATGATGATGATGATGATGATGATGATTGCTTGAGTCATGATAATAGTAGTCATTGTCGATGTTGGAAATAAAGATGATGATGAAGGTGATGTTGAAGATAATTGTCATCATCGTAAGAAAACAAAAAGTCTCCACCAGGAAGGAAGGAAGGAAGGAAATATTTTTTTTACTTAATGCTTGTTCACATCTGTGACTGTAAACAAGCAATCAGAAAGATACACCCCACCCCGAAAAAAATAAAATCAAAAGTGAGGCAAAGGGGAAGAGAGTGGAAGGAAACATCGAATCAAAAAAAAAAAAGGATTGCTAAATCAAGACTTGAGAGTTACCCAAGCAAAATGAGGTCGGTGTTTTTTGTTAGAATGAATTTGACGTAGATTTGTATATGCATCTTATATACACAGATATATACTGTAATATATGAAAGTAGAATGTGCCCATAGCTACGAGACTGAAAGGTATGCCAGGCTAGGACCAACTTCAAGCTGGATACCTGACCATAGGGGTTGGAGCAATGGGGTTGACAGGCACTGCAGTCTATGATCTAATGAAGCAGCTCTCGATTTAAGGGAGAAGAGTGGCAGAATGGTTCAGATATTCGCCTGCCAATAACTAAATTCGAGGTTCCAGGGTTCGCTCGCGTAGAAGCGTCGACTTTTCTCCTCAGTTTGATCGGAAAATCGAACTGAACGTCTAGTCCTTCGGAAGGGGACGAAAAACGAGTGGACCCTGTGTGCCTTCTGGCTGCGCACGCTAAAGATCCACGGCAGTTGAAAATTGTGAAGAGCAGGGCATTGCCCGGCTGCCTTGGTAAAAAACATTGGAGAGATAGGTTGATTTCCTACGTCACGTCCTCACCGTTTGAAGACCAGTTAGCCTTCTTGTCTTTCTGAGGTCTTGGTTAAAAATGTGAATATGAATATGAATTTGAAGCGAAGGACAGGGATGGGCACCGCCCCCATGGGGCTGGCCCCGGGAAAAGTTGAGGTCTCTGCCACCTCACTCCCGTACGACCCCAGGGTTATGGAACTATCTAGGTAGGACCTCAGGACCTGGCCAGCTCATGGCTTATCTGCAGGCTTAAAGGCTTGTACCGTGATCATTCTGGATCTTCTCCATCACATGGAACCTGTGACGTTAGTGAATATGGAATTCATTCTGAGCTTGGAGACGTCATCTTGAGAAACTGATTCTGAAACTGGGAGAGAGAGGACCTGAGTCCTAACGGCAAAGGCAGATGCAGCTGAAAAGGGTTCCAGTTGGATCTGGTTAACAAGAAACAGACATAAACTTCATAAGGCTTAAAATTCCCCCCGATGGTGTCGGTGTTCGATGGCTAAGCGGTTAAGTCGTCCTTGGCAATGTGGCTTGGCCTTCAGACGCCTGACCACTTTGAATGCATAGGTTCAAATCCAGATGGAAGACAAATTTCTATATGAGTTTCAGTTTCAGTTTCTCAAGATGACGTCTCCGCGCTCGGAACGAATTCCATTTGCACTAACGTCACAGTTGCCATGTGTATGGTAATCATGGCACAAGCCTTAAGCCTGCAAATAAACCCATGAGCTGGCCAGGTCCTGAGGCCCTACCTAGACTATGTTTTACCTAGTTTATATTTTATATTGGTATTTTATCAGCCTACCACTGGAATTATCTTGGTTACATGTCAATGACATGTGTATGTGCGTATCTTACCTTCAAAAAAGGAACATACATATACACAGTAAAAAAATGAATACATGACAGAACCACCACCCCCCAGCCAATGCCCAAATGTTCAGCTGTCTATCAACTAGGTGAAGACAATATCTTCTTAATCATAGACTTGGAAGTAAGTAAGTACGTATGTAAGTGAGTGAGTGAGTAAGTAAGTGACTGAGTGAGTGAGTGAGTGAGTAAGTGAGTGAGTAAGTGAGTGAGTAAGTGAGTGAGTAAGTGAGTGAGTGAGTGAATAAGAAGTAAATAAGTAGGTGAATATGCAAATACAAAATGAAGGAGTCTGTAGAAAGATAAACAGGTCAGAGATGAAAATAACAAATAAGAGTATGTACATGCATATCCCCACATGCCTACACACCGACATACACACTTACATTCATACATACACACCCATGATGACCGACAACAACAGCTACAACAACAGCAACAACAACAACACCAGCAAAGAGGAAACACCCATATATACGTATCATGACAAACGTACCGATATATCTGGATAAGTCAATTTTCTATATAAAAAGGCGACAATGGAAAGGCTTCAGTAGTCATGACCTGGATGCTGCATTGCCCTTTTAGAGTGTCAGGAGTTAAGGGTGGGTTTTTTTTGATTGACTTGGGCCAGTTTGTACGTCCACACCCACATCAGGTGATATGGCAGACGGGGATGAACCATCCCAGGGAAGTAAGGGAAGGGGGACTTATCTAATCCTATACTAACACCACCAGCATCCCAGGGGAATGGTGGAAGGAAGACTTATCTAATCCTATACTGACACCACCAGCATCCTAGGGAAGTGGGGGAAGGGGACTTATCTAATCCTATACTGACACCACCAGCATCCCAGTGAAGTGGTGGAAGGGGGATTTATCTAATCCTATACTGACACCACCAGCATCCCAGGGAAGTGGGGTAGGGGGAACTTATCTAATCCTATACTGACACCACCAGAACAACAATGATGTTAAGATGGGACGGTGAGAAGGCCAGTTTTAATGTAGTGCACCCCGTACTCCAACCCACGATCATTAACATGTGAATCCGACGCTCAAACCAACTGAGCTAAGGGCTAAAACTCTTGCTTGACATGACAGGGTTCGTCCTCTGAGGACCATCAGCTTGTCGACTCTCCCCAGTTTTTTTTCTACGGTATACTTAATGTTTTTGATTCCTCTGCTTCTGAGCCACGACTGTCACTACCTGCACACTGGTCATTTGGTTTGTTCAACACATCCCCAGACCCACCAACACTGAGGTCACCATGATAACAGGGAATGATGGAACACAAAGTCTGGGACATTTGTTCACAGTGCTATGATGGTGGAATGGGGATACTAGACTAGTCATGATGCTATAGAAGTCCATTTCAGACTGAGACTGCTTGACAGTAGTGCAGTCGACGTTCACTGTTATTAATATATCCTGGCGTTAACTAAGCCCAAGAGATGTAGACCCTGTGGGGTTGGTAAAAATATTGCAGTTAGAAACACCCTTAAAGATGCATCTGTAGAACGGATGTGGTCCCTGTCTTGAGAGTTCTATGCACAGCAAAGAAAACAACGAGACAGTCTTGATGGAGGCAGATACAAGAAGATCATTCATAAGGAAGATTAGGAAAAGACATGCAAAATTTATAGGCTATTTTATAAGGAAAAGGGAATTAGAGCACCTGGTCGCAACAGGAAATCTGGAGGGAAAGAGAGCACCAGGTAGACCCAGGGAGAAAATATTGGACAGACTTGCAGGGTGGCTGAGGACAGAAAGAGTGGAAGATGTGATCGTGGCAACAAAGGATAGATACATATGGAGGGCCATAATCGCCAACGCCATGAGGCAGGGCACTTGATGATGATGATGATGTCTTCCCAATGAGACCAAAGCACGCTCAACACAGGAGCTGGTCAGGGAAAAACAATCCCTCAACAGTCAGTTGCGCTAAACACTTTGCCACGTTGGCTAATCGAAAAGAAATTGGTGTAATATCGTTACATGATGTTAAAGTATCCAAACTGTTGTTTCTGTAAGCCATACGTAAGGTAAGGCATTCCAAGAACAGGACTGGTGATGGATAGATATTGCTTTTACACAGATAGTCATAGTTTGTATATATGCATATATATATATTATGTTGTATGTTGTTTACCAAACGTTAAGCCTTAATTTGCATATAAAGACAGCTAGCTGTCTGGAGCAGCCGAGAGGTCAGACTCTCAACTGCCTCCCGTAGGGATGCTGGGAGGTTCTCTCGGTAGTGCTAGAAATCTATTCCATCGCTCTATGTTCCAGCCTTAGTTCTTTGCTATCATCATTTCCTGTCATTTTCTGCCATGCTGGTCCATTCACCTGTATATCTTCTATAAAGCCATACAAATTTTCTCTTAGGACTGATAATTTTGTACATGTATTAAGTGCATTTTTGGCTTTAAGAAAACATGATGTGCAGAAGCAGTCTAAGGTCATTTACGCCCGTTTTCATGTGTTTTAGTTTCCTTATTTATTTTTACATTTATATTTATGTTTGCTCTTTTAAAAACCCTCTTGTGATACATTTGGCAGAATAGTCAACGCCAGAGGTTTATGCTTAGATCACGTGTGCGAATGCGTTGATATGTGTACTTCATTTTCTTTTCCAGGTATTCTTACTTGGGACCAACGAGGTGCTGTGTACATTTTGAAATAGTCATAGCCCTGATATGGCTCTGTGCAGTCGGCTGGGTGTTAAGCAATAAGAATAAGACTCTTACTTGTGGAGAAACTAGAACACATCTTAGTTGTGGAAAAACTAGAGCACACGTCTTAGTTGTGGAGAAACTAACACACATCTTAGTTGTGGAGAAACTAACACATATCTTAGTTGTGGAGAAACTAGCACACATCTTAGTTGTGGAGAAACTAACACACGTCTTAGTTGTGGAGAAACTAGCACACGTCTTAGTTGTGGAGAAACTAGCACATATCTTAGTTGTGAAGAAACAAGCACACGTCTTAGTTGTGGAGAAACTAGAACACGTCTTAGTTGTGAAGAAACTAGCACACATCTTAGTTGTGAAGAAACTAGCACACGTCTTAGTTGTGAAGAAACTAGCACACGTCTTAGTTGTGGAGAAATTAGCACACGTCTTAGTTGTGAAGAAACTAGCACACGTATTAGTTGTGGAGAAACTAACACACATCTTAGTTGTGAAGAAACTAGCACACGTCTTAGTTGTGGAGAAACTAGAACACATCTTAGTTGTGAAGAAACTAGCACACGTATTAGTTGTGGAGAAACTAACACACATCTTAGTTGTGAAGAAACTAGCACACGTCTTAGTTGTGGAGAAACTAACACACATCTTAGTTGTGAAGAAACTAGCACACGTCTTAGTTGTGGAGAAACTAACACACATCTTAGTTGTGAAGAAACTAGCACACGTCTTAGTTGTGGAGAAACAAACACACATCTTAGTTGTGAAGAAACTAGCACACGTCTTAGTTGTGGAGAAACTAACACACGTCTTAGTTGTGGAGAAACTAGCACACGTCTTAGTTGTGAAGAAACTAGAACACGTCTTAGTTGTGAAGAAACTAGCACACGTCTTAGTTGTGAAGAAACTAGCACACATCTTAGTTGTAGAGAAACTAGCACACGTCTTAGTTGTGGAGAAACTAGCACACATCTTAGTTGTGAAGAAACTAGAACACGTCTTAGTTGTGAAGAAACTAACACACGTCTTAGTTGTGAAGAAACTAGCACACGTCTTAGTTGTGAAGAAACTAGCACATATCTTAGTTGTAGAGAAACTAACACACATCTTAGTTGTGGAGAAACTAGCACACGTCTTAGTTGTAGAGAAACTAGAACACGTCTTAGTTGTGAAGAAACTAACACACATCTTAGTTGTGGAGAAACTAGCACACATCTTAGTTGTGAAGAAACTAGCACACATCTTAGTTGTGGAGAAACTAGCACACATCTTAGTTGTGAAGAAACTAGCACACATCTTAGTTGTAGAGAAACTAGCACACATCTTAGTTGTGAAGAAACTAGCACACATCTTAGTTGTAGAGAAACTAGCACACGTCTTAGTTGTGGAGAAACTAGCACACGTCTTAGTTGTGGAGAAACTAGCACATATCTTAGTTGTGAAGAAACAAGCACACGTCTTAGTTGTGGAGAAACTAGAACACGTCTTAGTTGTGAAGAAACTAGCACACATCTTAGTTGTGAAGAAACTAGCACAACGTCTTAGTTGTGAAGAAACTAGCACACGTCTTAGTTGTGGAGAAATTAGCACACGTCTTAGTTGTGAAGAAACTAGCACACGTTTATGTGAGAAACTAACACACATCTTATTGTGAAGAAACTAGCACACGTCTTAGTTGTGAGAAACTAGAACACATCTTAGTTGTGAAGAAACTAGCACACGTCTTAGTGTGGAGAAACTAACACACATCTTAGTTGTGAAGAAACTAGCACACGTCTTAGTTGTGGAGAAACTAACACACATCTTAGTTGTGAAGAAACTAGCACACGTCTTAGTTGTGGAGAAACTAACACACATCTTAGTTGTGAAGAAACTAGCACACGTCTTAGTTGTGGAGAAACTAACACACATCTTAGTTGTGAAGAAACTAGCACACGTCTTAGTTGTGGAGAAACTAACACACGTCTTAGTTGTGGAGAAACTAGCACACGTCTTAGTTGTGAAGAAACTAGAACACGTCTTAGTTGTGAAGAAACTAGCACAGGTCTTAGTTGTGAAGAAACTAGCACACATCTTAGTTGTAGAGAAACTAGCACACGTCTTAGTTGTGGAGAAACTAGCACACATCTTAGTTGTGAAGAAACTAGAACACGTCTTAGTTGTGAAGAAACTAACACACTCTTAGTTGTGAAGAAACTAGCACACGTCTTAGTTGTGAAGAAACTAGCACATATCTTAGTTGTAGAGAAACTAACACACATCTTAGTTGTGTAGAAACTAGCACACACGTCTTAGTTGTAGAGAAACTAGAACACGTCTTAGTTGTGAAGAAACTAACACACATCTTAGTTGTGGAGAAACTAGCACACATCTTAGTTGTGAAGAAACTAGCACACATCTTAGTTGTGGAGAAACTAGCACACATCTTAGTTGTGAAGAAACTAGCACACATCTTAGTTGTAGAGAAACTAGCACACATCTTAGTTGTGAAGAAACTAGCACACATCTTAGTTGTAGAGAAACTAGCACACATCTTAGTTGTGAAGAAACTAGCACACATCTTAGTTGTGGAGAAACTAGCACACATCTTAGTTGTGGAGAAACTAGCACACATCTTAGTTGTGGAGAAACTAGCACACATCTCAGTTGTGAAGAAACTAGCACACATCTTAGTTGTGAAGAAACTAGCACACATCTTAGTTGTGGAGAAACTAGAACACGTCTTAGTTGTGAAGAAACTAGCACACGTCTTAGTCGTGGAGAAACTAGCACACATCTTAGTTGTGGAGAAACTAGCACACATCTTAGTTGTGGAGAAACTAGCACACATCTTAGTTGTGGAGAAACTAGAACACATCTTAGTTGTGGAGAAACTAGCACACGTCTTAGTTGTGGAGAAACTAGCACACATCTTAGTTGTAGAGAAACTAGAACACATCTTAGTTGTGGATAAACTAGCACACATCTTAGTTGTGAAGAAACTAGAACACGTCTTAGTTGTGGAGAAACTAGCACACGTCTTAGTTGTGGAGAAATCTAGAACACGTCTTAGTTGTGGAGAAACTAGCACATGTCTTAGTTGTGGAGAAACTAGCACACATCTTAGTTGTGGAGAAACTAGCACATATCTTAGTTGTGGAGAAACTAGCACACGTCTTAGTTGTGGAGAAACTAGCACACGTCTTAGTTGTGGAGAAACTAGCACACGTCTTAGTTGTGGAGAAACTAGCACACGTCTTAGTTGTGGAGAAACTAGCACACGTCTTAGTTGTGGAGAAACTAGCACACGTCTTAGTTGTGGAGAAACTAGCACATATCTTAGTTGTGGAGAAACTAGCACACATCTTAGTTGTGGAGAAACTAGCACACATCTCCACAAGCTCACTGATTTAGGCTGAGGATTTCTTTTCCAACGGAGCTGACCCATAATAAGCGGACCTGATGTGCTGTGCTTCTGTTGTCATCTACACAATGCTGGTTTTGCTCCTTTCTTGTCTTGTTATGCGCTTGTCAAAACTGTCCTCTTTTTTGTCTGTCTTTGTATGTCAAGGACATACGCAATTTTTCTAGTTGATTGTGTGTGTGTGTGTGTGTGTGTGTGTGTGTGTGTGTGTGTGTGTGTGTGTGTGTGTGTGTGTGTGTGTGTGTGTGTGTGTGTGGTGTGTGAGTGTGAGTGTGAGTGTGTGTGTGTGTGTGTATGTATGTATGTATGTATGTATGTATGTATGTATGTATGTATGTGTGTGTGTGTGTGTGATGTGTGTATGTGTGGTGTGTGTGTGTGTGTGTTTCCCATTATCCATTATTCAGCGAACGTGGCTCTGAACAAGCCATGCCATTTGTCAACCATCTACTATTATAGATATGGGTGGGAGTGGTACAATATCGACCGTAATAAGTGTGAAGCTGCCATCAACAACAACACTGAGACGAAGCACTCCAAGGGCAACTGTATCTGGACGTACTGGGACAAGGATGTACACACATGGACAGTGGATCTTGGACAGACTTATGATATCGTCCACATTGTCATCTATCCTTGGGGTGAGACATAAAGAGAGAGAGAGAGAGAGACAGACAGACAGACAGACAGACTGACAGACAGACAGAAAGACAGAGACAGACACTCACAGAGAGACACAGAGAGAGAAAGAAAGAGAGAGTGAGAGAGAGAGACATACAGACAGACAGAGACAGACACACAGAGAGACATACAGACAGACAGACAGACGGACAGAGAGACAGACAGACAGACAGACAGAGACAGAGAGAGACATACAGAGATAAAGAAAGACAGACAGACAGAGATAGAGAGACAGAGAAACAGAGAGAGACAAAGATAGAGAGACAGAGAGTGAGACAGAGAGAAACACAGAGACACATAGAGAGACAGACAGAGAGAGAGAGAGAGAGAAAGACAGACAGAAAGAGAGAGACAGAGAAAGAGAGACAGAGAGAAGGAGAGAGAAGGACAGAGAGACAGACAGACATACAGAGACAGACAGATAGAGAGACAGACAGACAGACAGAAAGAGAGAGAGACACACACAGAGAGCGTGAGAGAGAGAGAGAGAATCCTAAACCTGAATCCTGAGGGATATCTGACAGTATTTAAAAACAAAGACTGATCGGCACTCACCGTCAGAACTGACGTGAACATCCACAACAGTGCCAGAATTAACCTATGCCGTATGTTGAAGTCGTCGAATCCATTGGAACCTTCTTTTGCGATCGTTAAGAACAAACACTGTACTTGTATATTTATTAGTATCAGATTCTGATTCAGAATTGGGGCATCCGAGTTATGCCCACTTGAATTCTACTGGCTTTCAGATAGACGCAGCGAAATGCCCGCTATGTAAAAATATTATTGGAAATGAAAATCACTTTATGCTATGTTGTCCAGCCCTTGAGGATCTGAGACGCCTGTTAATTCAGCCAAAGTACTATTACAAACCAAATGATTTCAGGTTAGTAATACTCATGGTTTAAAAACAAATAATAATAATGAAAATAAGCGTACAATTAGACATCTAAAAACATACTTCTATAAAGCTTTTCAGAGAAGAGAGTTTACTATATCATAAAGTTAAAATTCATGTGATGCGTGTCTGTCAAACCGATTGATATGTTCCTATTGTATTACTGAAGTTTGACTGTGGGCCCTATATTGTGTTTATTCCAAATCATTTGACGTATGCATTATCCAGGAACGACTATGTATTGTATCTTGTATTTGTATAATGTTTATGTGTTCACACCCCTTCAAATGGTGCTCTGGCCTTACTGAATAAATTCATGATCTGCTTTTCAGACAAATGATTTAAACAAAATGTTCAGTATGTGGCAGTCATCCAAATCATGAAATGTATACTGTGCATCTGTACTTGAGACAACGCTGCATCTCGTTTCGGCACACGCAATGTCCTTCTGATTGCTTTCAGAAACTGATTATACAAGATGAATCCTGTCTGCCTGACGAATGTTGTTCTGCATTACTTAATCATCTTACTTGACATGTTTGTCTTGACGCTAACATTCCCCTGTACACGTTTAGCGTGTGTGTGTGTGTGTGTGTGTGTGTGTGTGTGTGTGTGTGTGTGTGTGTGTGTGTGTGTGTGTGTGTGTGTGTGTGTGTGTGTGTGTGTGTGTGTGTGTGTATGTGTGTGTGTGTGTGGGTGGGTGGGTATGTGTGTGTGTATGTGTGTGTGTGCGTGTGTGTGTGTGTGTGTGTGTGTGTGTGTGTGTGTGTGTGTGTGTGTGTGTGTGTGTGACAGAGAGGAAGACAATCTGGTTCAAGGGTCAATCACCAAACAGGCTTTAGTGTTCACTAGCTCAGCATTTTGTGTATCTATGTATGTGTGTGTGTGTTTGTGTGTGTGTGAGAGAGAGAGAGAGAGACAGAGAGACAGAGACAGATAGAGAGACAGACAGAGAGACAGAGAGGGATGATTACAGCTTGGGTCAGGGGTCACACTCGCTACTTCCCTCCAGTCTCTCACCCCCCCCCCCCCCCACTCCCAGTTTGCCTGTGCTTTGTGCCCTGGAGGTTTGGATGATATTGGATGATTGCTTTGGTGAATGATGAGAGTGCGTGCCTTGGTTTGATTCTTCAATAAAGATTTAGCGCCTTATGAATATCATTATCAGTAGTAGTAGTAGTATCATCATTATCATCATATAATCGTCGTCGTCGTCGTCGTCATCGTCATCATCATCATCATTATTATTATCATCATTATTGTCATCATCATTATTATCATCATTATTGTCATCATCATTATTATTATCATCATTATCATTATTATTATATTATTATTAATTATTGTTGTTGTTGTTATTGTTATCATAATCATTATCATTATTGTCGTTGTTGTTATTGCTGATGTACTATTTTGCTGGCTGAAAAACCCTAATTGTCCTTCAAATTCAGCGGAAATATTTAGGCGGAGCGGCACCCCAATCCAACTTCTTTTCAAAGTAATTATGAAAAAAATATTGCTGAATTTAAAGAAAGTTTGTTATTTGGCAGCAAGGGAGAGATGGTATTTCAGTGTAGAATTAATGATTGTTGTTGATTATGGTAAATGCCTTGAAGCACATTTTTAAAACACCATAGTGTTGTAGTTTTTTGCCAACATCTGGCGAGCAGAGCAAAGAATGTTCTGCTATCTGTTTTACATAACTTATTTGCGCTTAAAATATCACCAGAAGTATATTAAGTACTTTTGTAAATGTAACATTGACAAAGATGAGTATTCATTAAACTGAATTAAATGCGATAAATGGGAAACACACACACACACACACACACAACACACACACACACACACACACACACATACACACACACACACACACACACACACACACACACACACACACACACACACACACACACACACACACACACACACACACACACACACACACACACTTATAGTGAAAAGACGTTAAATTAAAGAACGAACGACACACACACACACACACACACACACACACACTCGAAAGGGACAATACGTGATACATTTACCTTGAGACTGTGTAAACATCAGCAGTTTTTATGTATAGAACAAGAACAAGATTGAGGCAGGGAAACGTAGTTTCTAAGAAGAATGTTGAGAGTTCCATGGACAGCAAAGAAAACAAATGAGACGGTCTTGATGGAGGCAGACACAAGAAAATCGTTGATAAAGAAGATTAGGAAAAGACAAGCAACATTTACAAACCATTTTATGGGGATTAGAGCACCTGGTCACAACAGGAAAGCTGGAGGGAAAGAGAATATCAGGTAAACACCAGGAAAGAATATTGGACGGACTTGCAAGGTGGCTGAGCGCAGAGAGGGTGGAAGGTGTACTTGCAGCGACAAGGGATAGATTCATATGGAGGACCATGATCGCCAGTGCCATCGGCAGGGCATATGATA
>JAPXFY010000027.1:33748346-33755846 GCA_030674185.1 Monoplex corrugatus | reverse complement strand
ATCGATGAAGGTCTTCTTTGGACGTCCTGGTCTTTGTTTGTCGTGACTGGGTCTCCATAGTAGAACATCCCCCACCAGTTCTTCTTTGCTACGCCAGCAGTGTTCTGCGAAGCGCAGTCTTTGTTGACATATTGATTTACTGATTGGTGGGATCTTGCCATATAACTCTTTGTTAGTTGGATGTTCTCTCCAGGATTTGTTCAGGGCTGCACGCAGCATTCGTGTGTATACTCCATCAATCTTCCTCTCCAATGTCGTTGTTAGGGTCCAAGAAATTGAGCCATATGTAAGAACGGACTCCACTGCTGCTCGGAAGAAGTTACTTTTCAGGTTGTCTGGTAGACTGGATTTCCAGATTTTGTCCAGTTGATTTAGTGCGCCCCAGGCATTTCCGAGTCTGGTGTTGACGTCTAGTTCTGTGGAGTCAATGTAGCTGCCCAGGTATTTAAAGTCTTGAACTTGTTTGATCGTATCTCCATTGAGACTTCTCATACTTTCTGATGCGTCTTGGTTCAGACAGATGAACTCTGTTTTGTTCGCACTGATTTGGAGCCCGATCTCCATTGCTGTTTTTTCGACATTGTGAAGGAGAGATGTTGCATCCTTTAGGAAGTCTGCGAGAACAGCCAGGTCATCAGCGTAATCCGCATCTGTTATCTTTACCGCAGGGTAGCGTCTGCTCTTCTGTTCTGTGAGGGTAAAGCCGTGTTTTTGTTCTTATTTTGGCTATACACATACTCCTTTTCTGTTTGTTTTAATGCTATACATGTACTCGTTTTCTTTTGATTTTTATTTGCTGTGCAAATGCTCCTTTTGTTTTCGTTGTTGGTTTTTGTTTCTTTTGTTTTGTTTTGTTTTAGTTGTGTTTTTTGTTTGTTTGTTTGTTTTTCTGTCATGCAGATTGTTCTTTTCTCTCAAAAATAAAACCACTCATAATCCTTTGGATCCTATTTTTTTCTTGTCAATATTTTGCACCGTTCGTGCATTTGTACCACCACACCAATTATATCAGCTCTTTCAACATATGTCCAAATTCACCAAAACTGGGTCATCAAAAGAGCAAGAAATGAGGGGGCCACAGAATCCAAAACACTTCTTCAACCACTATGATTGTTAAAATGGGAATGATAGTGTTGATGTTATAGAGTTCCATTTTGGAATGATATTGGATATTGGTGTGTATGTATGAATGTATGTGTGTATGTCTGTTTGCGGGAATGTGGGTATATGCATATATTTACTGATATTTGTCATTTCCATTTCTTACATATTTTTTATTTTGTATTTATCTATTCATCTATTTACGTATATACTTACCTACTTACTGCTTGCTTACTTACTTATTTACTCATTTATTTACTTACTTGCTTGCTTGTTTACTTACCTACTTACTTACTTACTTACTTACTTACTTACTTACTTACTACTCACGTACTTACATACCTATTTCCTCTTTTCTTTCCTCGGAAGTGAACGACAGACTTGTGGGCCTATGATTAAGAAAATATTGTCTTCACCTAGTTGATAGACTGCTGAGCCTTTGTGCAATGACCGCTGGGTGGGGGGTGGGGGGTGGGGGTCTTTCGGTCATGTGAGACGAGTTTATACAGAATAGCTAGTTACGTTGTGAGTCAGACCTTTAATTATTTATTTATTTACTCTAGGTATATGTTCCTTTTTCTGAAGATAAGATACACAGATACACGTCATTTACATGTAACCAAGATTATTCCAGTGATAGGCTGTTGCAATACCAGTATAGCATATAGACTAGGTAAAATACAGGCTAGGTAGGGCCACGATCTCCATGCACATGGCACCAGTGACGTTAATGCATATGAAATTCGTTCCTAGCGCGGAGTCATCTTGAGAAACTGAAACTGAAACGGACGGTCAACTCGCAAAGTCAGAACAAAACTGAGGCAACTGAAATGTGGTTTCTAAGTAGAATGTTGAGAGTTTCATGGACAGCAAATGAGACAAACGAGATAGTCTTGAAGGAGGCAAACTCAAGGAGATCATTAACAAAGATTAGGAAAAGATTAGCAACATTTATAGGACATTTTATGAGGCAAGAGAAATTAGAACACCTGGTCACAACAGGAAAGCTGGAGGGAAAGAGAACACCAGGTAGACCCAGGTAGAAAATATTGGACGGACTTGCAGAATGACTGAGGACAGAGAGGGTGGGAGATGTACTTTGTAGCGACAAGGGATAGATTCGTATGGAGGGCCATGATCGCCAACGCCATGCGGCGAGGCACATGATGATGATAATGATGATGTTGGTGGGCTGGACTCGAGAATCCCGGGTTCAAACCACGGACCTAACGGGGATTTTTCTTCTCCACATCTCCTCCACTAGCCGTGGTCTAGTGGTAGAATACTCGCCTGCAACGCGGGTGACCTGAGTTCAATTCCCGTTCGATGCACATTTTCTTTTTCGAGGACTAGGTGGTAGAGCCAGGGACTCAGGATCTGATATCTGGAGTTCAATCCCAGACTGCAACATTAAGAAACAGGCCTGTGCGTTGCCCATCTTACTGTTGCCATCATTCTGGTGGTGTCAACTAAGTGTTTAATAGGTCCCTTCTCCCTTTTCCCCGTTCCAAGACCTTGCCAGCGCCACAGGGATTTGTACAGGCTCGGGAAATCTGTCAGATAATTGCTGGAGGATTTGGGTGGAGCGCATATGGAATCGTCCGATCGCCGTGAATCCCTCTTGAAATAACTCCAATAACTCCCTTAACTACATCTTAAATGCTGGTTTAGGACCTAGTCTGTCGGATGACATGTTAACCCTTTGACTCTTGCACCCTATCCACCCACTGCAAAAACTTAACCCTTGGATTCCGTCACCCTTTCCACCAGCTTCCTGCAGGTAGGAAGCTGGTGGATAAGGTGAGGGAGTCAAAGGTTTAAGGGTTCAGTTTTTGCTTTGCTAGCATTGTTGACAATGCGGGATGCTATGGACAGGGTGTAGAAGTCAAAGAGTTAATTAAACATCGATGTCTCCACACGTGCAGCACGCTCTCACCGCCTGCTAAGTATCCCACTGCAACAAAGGACTTTCACTCCCTAACAAAGGTGTGTAACAAAATCCACTTTCATATAGATAAAGAGAAATACATGCACACAGAGAAGAATAGGTGGCGCAGCCATACGGCGACACGCTCTCCCCAGGTAAAGAAACCTGAATTTCAAATAGCAAATCCATTCTAACGTAAATAAAAATGAATGAATAGATTATAGACGAATAAATAAATAAACGAATGAATAAATGAATAAATACATGAATGGATATAGACAGGCAGAGAGACTGAGAGACAGACAGACAGACAGATCGATAGATAGATAGATAGATAGATAGATAGATAGATAGATAGATAGATGGATAGATAGATAGATAGATAGATAGATAGATAGATAGATAGATAGATAGATAGATAGATAGATAGATAGATAAGAGTTAAGGGCCGAAACACTTGCTTGATGGGGATTTCTCCTCTGAGGACCTTCTGATGTCCAGCTCTCCCCAGAGTTTCGTACTACCACACAGATAGATAGATAGATACATGTAGATAGATAGATAGATAGATAGATAGATAGATAGATAGATAGATAGATAGGTAGATAGATAGATAGATAGATACATAGATACATAGATACATAGATACATAGATAGATAGATAGATTGATAGATAGATAGATAGATAGATAGATAGATAGATAGATAGATAGATAGATAGATAGATAGATAGATAGATAGATAGATAGATAGACAGATTTGAAATATACAGCTACACACTCTGTTCTTTTAGGAGTACAAACAACTGACACGATCTGTATGATTTATGTTCAATACGTTATCTGTTTGTAACACAGTCAGACATAACGCCCCAGACAGTGGCCCGGACAAAGGAAGTGTTGAATGAGGGGGAAGAGTCGTCAGCAGCTGATGTCTTGCAGGTGGCCACAATTGTTCAGAGTGCTATTTCACAGCTCGACAACATCTCTGCACAGGTCTGTTGTGTGTGTGTGTTTATGTGAGAGTGTGCAGCAGGGGTGGTGGTTGGGGGGGGGGGATTTTTTAAAAATCTCTCTTGTTAAAAAAAATGAGATTATTTTAATATCGACCAGAGAGGGACATGCGTCTGTGTGTCATGATGTCCAATTGAAGTTTGTTCCACACAAAAAAACAAAGAAAGAAATAAACAAACAATAAATACAAATATATATTATATATACATACTATATATATATATATATATATATATATATATATATATATATATATATATATATATATATATATATATACATATATATATATATATATATACATATATATATATATATAACGATGCTGGTGTGAGTCAACGATGATTCTTCGAATTATCACTGCAGTGTGTAATTTTCTCCAATAAATGGCATCATCAGGATCATATCAATATTCTGAAAATAGAAACAAATCACCTTTTGTTAAGGAAACAGTAACCATGAAATGGGGACAAGCATAAGCGTCAAGGAAAAGCCAGACTACAACTTAATGGTCAGTTCCCTACGCCTATACTCATCCTTTACATTTATCCCCGGGTCGATATATCTGATCCACAGTGCCTCCAGAGTCATGCGATAATCCTTGCCCCTTATGGTTGAAGCCAAAATCTCAACATCTTCTGACCCCATTATAACCTTACATTGTGCGAGATGCTTTTTTTGTTGTTGATGTGCTCACGGAAACGGGTTTCTAAATGTCGGACAGTCTGTCCAACATAGCACGCCTTACAGCGTGAACATATCAGTTTGTAAACCTCCCCACTCCGGATCAACTTTGGCATTTGTGCTTTCAAGGACAGCAAAACAGTCCTTAGTTTTTGCAAGGTCATAACGATTGTACAGAGGGCATTACATTTATGTAGAGCATGGGCATATTCATCAGAAACTTTTCCCCTATATTGTTCGAACAAATAGACTTTGTCAATCTTTTTATCCCCCTCTTCCCCCTTTCCCTTTTCACTTTCGCTTGGCACCATTATCTTTGATAGTGTCGACTCTATTATCGGATCGTAAAATTCAGGCGGATATTGACAGTCTTGATTGAAGCAGACACAAGCAGATCATTCATAGGGAAGATTAGGAAAAGACAGGCAACATTTATAGGCCATTTTATGAGGAAAGGGAAATTGGAGCACCTGGTCACAACAGGAAAGCTGAAAGGAAAGAGAGCACCAGGTAGACCCAGGGAGAAAATATTGGACGGACTTGCAGAGTGGGTGAGGACAGAGAGGGTGGAAGATGTGCTTGCAGCAACAAGGGATAGACACAGATGGAAGGCCATGATCGCCAACGCCATGTGGCAAGGCACTTGATGATGATGATGAACGATTGTCCATTCTCTGGGTGGGGTTAAAGGACCTATCAAATATTAAAACATTGACTGTGTCTGTGCCTATGTCCAGCTCTGTGTCCGTAACGAACGTGCATAAACAAGATTTTCTTACCTATTTATAGATCGATCTTTATTAAAACTTGGTCAAAGGTGTGAAGTGTGGAGGGGTCAAGAATGCATACGTCTGAAGTTCATGGCATTAAGGTCAAGGTCAAGGTCAAGTGGACACGGACGAACGCAAAAAAGTCTAAATCGGGATTTTTCATGCAGATGGATGAACAACACATTTTTTTGTGGTTTATGTTGTTGTTGTTAAAAAATCTTACTATTTTAATTGTTTTCTTTGTTGGGACAGTCTACCACTCACTGTCCTCGCTGACAACTTTTATTTCATGTGATGTTTCTTCAAGATCACAGTGACTTTGTCTGTCGAAACAACTGCAAAACTCGTTCTCTCCTTCATAATGTCTCGCATTGACTATTGCAATTCACTCCTGTCTGGTCTTCCTGCCTCCACCATTCACATCCTACAGCGCATTCAAAACAATGCTGTACGCCTTGTACTCAAAAAGAAAAAAGCTGACCACATATCTCCTCTCCTGGCACAACTTCACTGGCTCCCTGTATCAAAGCGCATACAGTCCAAACTAGACAACATGTGCTACAAAAGCCTCAATAACGCAGCCCCCGATTACCTGTCAAGCCTACTTGAGATCTATCTTCCCTCACGTACCTCCGCTCTGCCTCCGATCCTCTGACTTTTCGCTTTCCACGCACTAAGCTCAATACCTATGGTCCACGAGCCTTCTCTGTTTCTGGTCCACTCTCCTGGAACAAACTTCCTCTCTCAGTCCGTCAGCAACCTACTTTTGTCTCCTTCAAGTCCGCTCTCAAAACTCACCTTTTCTCCTCCGCATAAAATCCTAACCTCACTCGTCTTCAGCCACTCCGCAAGTCCGTCTAGCATTTTCTCCCTGGGTCAACCTGGTGTTCTCTTTTCCTCCAGCTTTCCCATTGTGACCAGGTGCTCCAAATCCCCCTTCCTCATAAAATGGCCTATAAATGTTGCCTGTCTTTTCCTAATCTTCTTTATGAGTGATCTATTTGTGTCTGCCTCCATCAAGACTGTCTCGTTTGTTTTCTTTGCTGTCCATGGAACTCTCAACATTCTTCTTAGAAACCACATCTCGGCTGCCTCAATCTTGTTCTTGCTTTGCTTGTTGACTGTCCATGCCTCACATCCGTACAACAGTATTGGTTCTATATAACATTCAAGAACTCTCCTCCTGATGTTAATTAATAGGCATTTGTTGGTAAGAATACTTGTCATCTTCTTGAATGCTGTTTTGGCTTGGCCGATTCTGCCGGCTATTTCCGATGTGCATCTGCCGTCTGATGAAATGACCGTTCCCAGGTATTTGAACTTATTAACCTGTTCAAAAACAAGTTTGACTGCCCGAGCCCAAACAAACACAAACCAGAAGAACAAGAAAACCAATATAAGCGCGTATCCAACAAGACAAAACAAAACAAGCGCAAATTTTCGGCCAACAAGCGCGAACGCACGGTCACAGACAGATCACAGACACCAAACAATGGATAATAAAAACGGGACTAAAAACTTCCCTGCCGCCTCGTCCAGTGGGTAAGAAATGGATTCCATTGTTTGGTGTCTGTGATCTGTCTGTGACCGTGCGTTCGCGCTTGATAAAGGCTAGTTGGCCGAAAATTTGCGCTTGTTTTGCTTTGTCTTGTTATTAACCTGTGTCAAGGTTGTGCCATTTGCTGTTATTTTGCATGAGGGGATTTCATGTTTTTTACTGATCACCATGACTTCAGTCTTACTGCTGTTTAATTCCAACCCCTTACCTTTGCTTTCTATTTCTAGTATGTTCACAAGGTTTTGTAGGTCCCTTCCATTTTCTGCAATTAGCACGGTGTCATCTGCGTATCGAATGTTGCCCTTCTATGTGCCCACCATTGTGTCCTGTTCTTCTCACGTCCCCTCCCCCTCCCCTCCTCTCAGTTTATCAGTGCGAGCGAACGCTTTGGTGAATGGTGAGAGTGTGTGCTTTGTCTTGATTTATATATTTAGATTTGGCGCCGTA
>JAPXFY010000027.1:33740846-33743346 GCA_030674185.1 Monoplex corrugatus | reverse complement strand
AGAGAGAGAAAGAGAGGAGAGTTAGAGAGAGAGAGAGATAGAGAAAGAGAGAGAAAGAGAGAGAGAGATAAAGAGAGAGAGAGACAGAGAGGGAGGGAGGGAGGGAGGGAGGGAGAGAAAGACCCGCACAGTGGTAGCACCAATAACCGTCGGGGTTAGCCGAGATATAATTCTTGTCTCATGAAAAGAAATGAAAAGGGCCGAATATTTAGGTGGTGGGTGGGAAGTAGGGAAAATAATACGCTCTTCTTTGTGTTCATTTGTCAGCTAACTCTAACAGCGATGTGCGATTCTCGGCAATGGTGATGAACCAGACGTCACTGTTCCAAGTCTTGGGTACCTCAGAGAGACGAGCCCAACTGAACAGCAAAGTCATCAGTCTGCGGATCACAGTGGATGATGAGCCTGAGACGAACCTCTCAGCATTTGGTCAAAACAACGGCGTCACTAACGTTTTCCAACCCACTGAGGTGTGCATGCTTTTGTTTCTGTCTTCGTTTGTCTGTTTCATCACTCATTTTTCTGGCAGGCTATGTCAGTCTTATATGAGCTACGGATATCGAGATTTGACATCTCCAGTCCAATCCTTGTCTCCAACTCACAAATTGACGACTTGTTGGTTTTAATGTGCTCATAGTTTTTCTGTAGCTAGCTTTATACGAAGACCAAAAATCGACCATGAGATGGAATGGCACACACTGTGAATATTTTGGCATTAAAACAGGAAATAAGAGGGAAGCAGGGAGAAATTTAAATATCAACTAAGTAACATAACTCTTGAGAGTCACGGAGTTATCTCCATTGTAGAAATTCTCAAACCCAACACAGTTTGCGCTACCCATTCAGCTAGCATAGACGCAGCCACAAAGCATAAAGTGGTAAGCTCAGAACATTCAATTTGTGAGTTGGAGACAAGGATTGGATTGGAGATGTCAAATCTCGATATCTATAGCTCATATAAAACTGACGTAGCCTGCCAGAAAAACAGGAGTCAGGCCTAATCATAGCTATCTGGAAAAGTAATCATAGCTATCTGGAAAAGTAATCATGGATATCTGGAAAAAAAATCATGGATATCTGGAAAAGTAATCATGGATATCTAGAAAAGTAATCATAGCTATCTGGAAAAGTAATTATGTCTATCTGACAAAAGTAATCATAGTATCTGGAAAAGTAATCATAGCTATCTGGAAAAGCAATCATGGATATCTGGAAAAGTAATCACAGTATCTGGAAAAGTAATCATACCTATCTGGAAAAATAATCATGGATATCTGGAAAAGTAATCATAGTATCTGGAAAAGTAATCAAAGCTATCTGGAAAAGTAATCATGGATATCTGGAAAAGTAATCATGGATATCTGGAAAAATAATCATAGTATCTGGAAAAGTAATCATGGATATCTGGAAAAGTAACCATGGCTATCTGCAAAAATAATCATGGATATCTGGGAAAAGTAATCATAGTATCTGGAAAAGTAATCATGGATATCTGGAAAGTAATCATGGATATCTGGAAAAATAATCATAGTATCTGGAAAAGTAATCATGGATATCTGGAAAAGTAATCATGGATATCTGGAAAAGTAATCATGGATATCTGGAAAAGTAATCATCGATATCTGGAAAAGTAATCATGGATATCTGGAAAAATAATCATAGTATCTGGAAAAGTAATCATGGATATCTGGAAAAGTAATCATGGATATCTGGAAAAGTAATCATGGATATCTGGAAAAGTAATCATAGATATCTGGAAATGTAATCATGGATATCTGGGAAATTAATCATGGATATCTGGAAAAGTAATCATGGATATCTGGAAAAATAATCATGGATATGTGGAAAAGTAATCATGGATATCTGGAAAAGTAATCATGGATATCTGGGAAATTAATCATGGATATCTGGAAAAGTAATGTTGAAAAGTAACCATGGCTATCTGCAAAAATAATCATGGATATGTGGAAAAGTAATCATGGATATCTGGAAAAGTAATTATGGATATCTGGAAAAGTAATCATGGATATCTGGAAAAGTAATCATGGATATATGAGAAAAGTAATCATGGATATCTGGGAAAAGTAATCATGGATATCTGGGAAATTAATCATGGATATCTGGTATGGATATCTGGAAAAGTAATCATGGATATCTGGAAAAGTAATCATGGATATCTGGAAAAGTAATCATGGATATCTGGGAAAAGTAATCATGGATATCTGGAAAAGTACATGGATATCTGGGAAAGTAATACATGATATCTGGAAAAGTAATTATGGATATCTGGGAAAAGTAATCATAGATATCTGGGAAATTAACCATGGATATCTGGGAAGAGTAATCATAGATATCTGGGAAATTAACCATGGATATCTGGGAAAAGTAATCATGGATATCTGGGAAATTAACCATGGATATCTGGAAAAGTAATTATGGATATCTGGAAAATTAACCATGGATATCTGGAAAAGTAATCATGGATATCTGGAAAAGTAAT
>JAPXFY010000027.1:33728346-33735846 GCA_030674185.1 Monoplex corrugatus | reverse complement strand
TTGTTTTGCATGATTTGTTGAGGGTGCAAAAAGAATGTATCACCGTTCCCTGTAAAAGTAGACGAAACCAAAAGTAGGTCGGGATAGGGAGGCCAAATATAGCACTGAGGAATTTTAAGTAAATGCATTTCGAACTTAATCATGACCTTTTAATTTTCATTGTATAAACATGTATAATCTTTTAGAAGTAGTGTGTTGAAACGTTAAGCTTTAGATTTAGTCAATATTGTTGTGTATGCCGTGCTAATTGCAGAAAATGAAAGGGACCTTACAAAACCTTGTGAATATAATAGAAATAGCAAAAATAAAGGATTGGAGCTAAATAACAAGAAGACTGAAATCATGGTAATTGTAAAAAAAAATATGAAATCCCCTCATGCAAAATAACAGCAAACGGCACAACCTTGAGACAGGTTGATAAGTTTAAATATGTGGGAACGATCATCTCACCAGACGGCAGATGCACATCAGAAATAGCCAGCAGAATCGGCCAAGCCAAAACAGCATTCAAGATGATAAAAAGCATTCTTACCAACAAATGCCTATCAATTAACATTAGGAAGAGATTTCTTGAATGTTTTTAGAACCGATGTTATACGGTTCTGAGGCGTGGACAGTCAACAACCAAAGCCAGAACAAGATACAGGCAACCGAGATGTGGCTTCTAAGAAAAATGTTGAAAGTTCCACGGACAGCAAAGAAAACAAACGAGACTGTCTTAATGGAGGCAGACACAAGATTTTTGATAAGGAAGATTAGGAAAAGACAGGCAACATTTATAGGCCATTTTATGAGGAAAGGGGAATTAGAGCACCTGGTCACAACAGGAAAGCTGGAGGGAAAGAGAGCACCAGTTAGACCCAGGGAGAAAATATTGGCCGGACTTGCAGGGTGGCTGAGGACAGAGAGGGTGGAAGATGTGCTTGCGGCAACAAGGGATAGATACATATGGAGGACGCCATGCGGTATGGCACTTGATGATGATGATGATGCCGTTTTAACGGAATGTACCGATAGGGCTGAGTATACCGATAAGGTGTTAATTTAACACACGTTTGCAGGCAGCTTCACGACAGCCTGCCCCAGCAGACGCTCTTCAACATTGCCTTGTCCATGCTACTGGCCTGGGTTGTCTTTCTTGCCGGCATCGGGCGCAAGGAGAATCACGTGGCGTGCGTGGCGGTGGCCATGTTGCTGCACTACCTGATTCTGGTCAGCTTTCTGTGGATGTTGACCCACGCCGTGCTCCTCTACGTCAATGTGGTCAAGGGCAAGCAGCTCCCTTGCAGCCGCTACACTCTCAAGGCTGCCTTGCCTTGTTGGGGTAAGCATTGTGGGCGCTGCTTGTTTGTTTGCTTGTTTGTTTGTGTGTGTGTTCGTTTGTTTGTTTATTTGTGTGTTTGTTTGTGTGTTTGTTGTTTGTGTGTTTGTTTGTTTGTTTGTTTGTTTGTGTGTTTGTGTGTTCGTTCGTTTCTTTGTTTGTGTGTTTGTTCGTTTGTTTCTTTCTTTGTTTGTTTGTGTGTGTATTTGTTCGTCGTTTGTTTGTTTATTTGGTTGGTTGGTTGATTGGTTGGTTGTTTTGTTTGTATGTTTGTTTTGTTTGTGTGTTTGTTTGTGTGTTTGTGTGTTCGTTTGTTTGTGTGTTCGTTTGTTTGTTTGTTCGTTTGTTTGATTTGTGACAGTTGTGCAACCGTGACTCGGCCGTTTCTTTTTCTTTCTTTTTTTTTCTGTTGCTATGTTTGTGTTTAAGCATATGACACATACGGTTGTGAGGCATGGACGGTCAACACGCAAAGCCAGAATAAGACTGAGGCAACTGAAATATGGTTTCTAAGAGGAATGTTGAGAGTTCCATGGACAGCAAAGAAAACAAACGAGACGGTCTTGGTGGAGGCAGACACAAGAAGATCATTGATAAAGAAGATTAGGGAAAGACAAGCAACATTTACAGGACATTTTGTGAGGAAAGGGGAATTTGAGCACCTGGTCACAACATGAAAGCTGGAGGGAAAGAGAACACCAAGTAGACCCAGGGAGAAAATATCTGACGATAGTTCTATCACATTAAAGCCTTATATACCGCACTGTGTGGTATGATAGTTATATCACACTGAAGCCTAATACATGACATTGTGCGGTATGATAATTATATCACACTGAAGCCTTACATACTGCACTGTGTGGTATGACAGCTATATATCACACTGAAGCATTACATACCGCACTGTGTGGTATGACAGTTATATCACACTGAAGCATTACATACCGCACTGTGTGGTATGACAGTTATATCACACTGAAGCCTTACATACCGCACTGTGTGGTATGACAGTTATATCACACTGAAGCCTTACATACCGCACTGTGTGGTATGACAGTTATATCACACTGAAGCCTTACATACCGCACTGTGTGGTATGACAGTTATATCACACTGAAGCCTTACATACCGCACTGTGTGGTATGACAGTTATATCACACTGAAGCCTTACATACCGCACTGTGTGGTATGACAGTTATATCACACTGAAGCCTTACATACCGCACTGTGTGGTATGACAGTTATATCACACTGAAGCCTTACATATCGCACTGTGTGGTATGACAGTTATATCACACTGAAGCCTTACATACCGCACTGTGTGGTATGATAATTATATCACACTGAAGCCTTACATAACGCACTGTGTGGTATATGAGAGTTATATCACACTGAAGCCTTACATACCGCACTGTGTGGTATGACAGTTATATCACACTGAAGCCTTACATACCGTACTGTGTGGTATGACAGTTATATCACACTGAAGCCTTACATACTGCACTGTGTAGTATGGTGATAGTTATATCACACTGAAGCCTTACATACCGCACTGTGTGGTATGATAGTTATATCACACTGAAGCCTTACATACCGCACTGTGTGGTATGACAGTTATATCACACTGAAGCCTTACATACTGCACTGTGTGGTATGACAGTTATATCACACTGAAGCCTTACATACTGCACTGTGTGGTATGACAGTTATATCACACTGAAGCCTTACATACTGCACTGTGTGGTATGACAGTTATATCACACTGAAGCCTTACATACTCGCACTGTGTGGTATGACAGTTATATCACATGAAGCCTTACATACTGCACTGTGTGGTATGATAGTTATATCACACTGAAGCCTTACATACCGCACTGTGTGGTATGATAGTTATATCACACTGAAGCCTTACATACTGCACTGTGTGGTATGATATTATATCACACTGAAGCCTTACATACCGCACTGTGTGGTATGATAATTATATCACACTGAAGCCTTACATAACTGCACTGTGTGGTATGACAGTTATATCACACTGAAGCCTTACATACAGCACTGTGTGGTATGACAGTTATATCACACTGAAGCCTTATATACGCACTGTGTGGTATGATAGTTATATCACACTGAAGCCTTACATACCGCACTGTGTGGTATGATAATTATATCACACTGAAGCCTTACATACTGCACTGTGTGGTATGATAATTATATCACAGCTGAAGCCTTACATACCGCCACTGTGTGGTATGATACTATATCACCTGAAGCCTTACATACGCACTGTGTGGTATGACAGTTATATCACACTGAGAGCTTACATACTGCACTGTGTGGTATGACAGTTATATCACACTGAAGCCTTACATACGCACTGTGTGGTATGACAGTTATATCACACTGAAGCCTTACATAGCCGCACTGTGTGGTTATGACAGTTATATCACACTGAAGCCTTACATACCGCACTGTGTGGTATGATATTATATCACTGAGCTTACATACGCACTGTGTGGTATGAAATATAACGAGCTAACGCACTGTGTTAAATCAAGTCATATTTATGATTATCCCTGAAGCTTAATACCGCACTGTGTGGTATGATTTAATCAGTGAGTTAATACGCACTGTGTGTATATTATATCACACTGAAGCCTTACATACCGCACTGTGTGGTATGACAGTTATATCACACTGAAGCCTTACATACCGCACTGTGTGGTATGTACAGTTATATCACACTGAAGCCTTACATACCGCACTGTGTGGTATGATAGTTATATCACGCTGAAGCCTTACATACCGCACTGTGTGGTATGATAATTATATCACACTGAAGCCTTACATACGCACTGTGTGGTATGACAGTTATATCACACTGAAGCCTTACATACCGCACTGTGTGGTATTGATATTATATCACACTGAAGCCTTACATACCGCACTGTGTGGTATGACAGTTATATACCTACTACATCCACGTGTGAAACCCACACATACGCACGTGTGTATGACATTATACCAGCTACACATGTGTGGTATGATAGTTATATCACACTGAAGCCTTACATACCGCACTGTGTGGTATGATAGTTATATCACCTGAAGCCTTACATACCGCTGCACTGTGTGGTATGAAGTTATATCACACTGAAGCCTTACATACCGCACTGTGTGTATGACAGTTATATCACACTGAAGCCTTACATACTGCACTGTGTGGTATGATAGTTATATCACACTGAAGCCTTACATACCGCACTGTGTGGTATGACAGTTATATCACACTGAAGCCTTACATACTGCACTTGTGTGGTATGATAGTTATATCACCTGAAGCCTTACATACTGCACTGTGTGGTATGAAGTTATATCACACTGAAGCCTTACATACTGCACTGTGTGGTATGACAGTTATATCACACTGAAGCCTTACATACCGCACTGTGTGGTATGATAGTTATATCACACTGAAGCCTTACATACTGCACTGTGTGGTATGACAGTTTTTATGAGCTACACACTGGTATGAAGTTACACACTGAGCCTTACATACTGCACTGTGTGGTATGACAGTTATATCACACTGAAGCCTTACATACTGCACTGTGTGGTATGACAGTTATATCACACTGAAGCCTTACATACCGCACTGTGTGGTATGTACTAGTTATATCACACTGAAGCCTTACATACCGCACTGTTGGTATTATGGTGTAGTTATATCACACTGAAGCCTTACATACCGCACTGTGTATTATGGTGATAGTTATATCACACTGAAGCCTTACATACCGCACTGTGTGGTTGATAGTTATATCACACTGAAGCCTTACATACCGCACTGTGGGTATGATAGTTATATCACACTGAAGCCTTCATACGCATGTGTGTTGTGATAGTTATATCACACTGAAGCCTTACATACCGCACTGTGTGGTATGATAGTTATATCACACTGAAGCCTTACATACCGCACTGTGTAGTATGGTGATAGTTATATCACACTGAAGCCTTACATACCACACTGTGTAGTATGGTGATAGTTATATCACACTGAAGCCTTACATACCGCACTGTGTGGTATGGTGATAGTTATATCACACTGAAGCCTTACATACGCACTGTGTAGTATGGTGACATACCGCACTGTGTGGTATGGTGATAGTTATATCACACTAAAGCCTTACATACCACACTGTGTAGTATGGTGATAGTTATATCACACTGAAGCCTTACATACCACACTTTGTAGTATGGTGATAGTTATATCACACTGAAGCCTTACATACCGCACTGTGTAGTATGGTGATAGTTATATCACACTAAAGCCTTACATACCGCACTGTGTAGTATGGTGATAGTTATATCACACTGAAGCCTTACATACCACACTGTGTAGTATGGTGATAGTTATATCACACTGAAGCCTTACATACCACACTGTGTAGTATGGTGATAGTTATATCACACTGAAGCCTTACATACCGCACTGTGTAGTATGGTGATAGTTATATCACACTAAAGCCTTACATACCACACTGTGTAGTATGGTGATAGTTATATCACACTGAAGCCTTACATACCGCACTGTGTAGTATGGTGATAGTTATATCACACTGAAGCATTACATACCGCACTGTGTAGTATGGTGATAGTTATATCACACTGAAGCATTACATACCGCACTGTGTAGTATGGTGATAGTTATATCACACTGAAGCCTTACATACCGCACTGTGTAGTATGGTGATAGTTAATAGTTATATCACACTGAAGCATTACATACCGCACTGTGTAATATGATAGTTATGTCACGCTGACGGTCCTATACATCACACTGTGTAGCATGATCTGTATGCACTGAATGATTTCAAAAGATGTTTTTTCTTTGTTGTTTAAAGCCCCGCCGACTGCGTAGAGCCATATCAAGGCTATAACCGTTTAAAAACATACAAAACTTCAACAGGAAAAAAAAAGAAAAGAAAATTAAGTACACATATCAATGCATTTGCGCACATAATCTAAGGACATGCTCCTGGCGTTGACCACTCCGTCCAACTTATTGCACAGGGGATTAAAAAAACACACCTGAATACAAATATAAGCATACCTAAGGCACCAAAACATATCTAAAAACAGGTATAAATTACCTAAAATTACTTCTGCATACCCCACCTCCCTAGAGCCAAAAATGTACTGAATACGTGTACCCAATTATCAATCCTAAGAAAAAGTACGTAAGATTTAATTGAACACATGCAGGTGAATGGACAAGCAAGGCAGAAAATGACAGGAAGAAATGACAGAAAGCAAAAGAGGAAGAAAGAAATAAAGAGAGTGACAGAAAAGAGGAAATTTCTAACACAGAACTTCCAGAAGATGGGGATACTATTTATACTGACAGAGCCCCCAGCTTCCCCACGGGGGGAATTTCAAAAGACAATTGTCGTGAACGGTATGGCAGTTATCAAATTTCCTGTGACTGAAATTGCTGAAGTGTGTGTGTGTGTGTGTGTGTGTGTGTGTGTGTGTGTGTGTGTGTGTGTGTGTGTGTGTGTGTGTGTGTGTGTTGTGTGTGTGTGTGCACACGTGTATGCTTGTGTATGTGTGTGCGTGCGTCCACGGATGTGTGCAGGTTTGCCTCTAATTCTGGTGATCGTGGTGTCAGTAATCGATGTGGGGCAGTACCATAGAGGAGACAACTAGTAAGTGAAGTATCATTCTACTTGTGTCCTATTCTGATATAATGACTGTTCAGTGGCAGTGAAATATTCTACTTGTGTCCTATTCTGATATAATGACTGTTCAGTGGCAGTGAAATATTCTACTTGTGTCTTGTTCTCATATGACTGTTCAGTGGCAGTGAAATATTCTACTTGTGTCCTGCTCTGATATAATGACTGTTCAGTGGCAGTGAAATATTCTACTTGTGTCCTGTTCTGATATAATGACTGCTCAGTGTCAGTGAAATATTCTACTTGTGTCCTGTTCTCATATGACTGTTCAGTGGCAGTGAAATATTCTACTTGTGTCCTGTTCTCATATGACTGTTCAGTGGCAGTGAAATATTCTATTTGTGTCCTGCTCTGATATAATGACTGTTCAGTGGCAGTGAAATATTCTACTTGTGTCCTGTTCTGATATGACTGTTCAGTGGCAGTGAAATATTCTAC
>JAPXFY010000027.1:33703346-33723346 GCA_030674185.1 Monoplex corrugatus | reverse complement strand
CTTCATCAGATATGTGACGGTGTCTTTGTTAGCTGCTTTGTTGTTCTTGGTGAGTTCCTTTGTCTGGTCTGTGACGGTGTCTTTGTTGGCTGCTTTCTCGTCCTTGGTGTGTCCCTTTGTTATATCTATGACTATGTCTATGTTAACCGTTTTGTTGTTTGTGAGTCTCTTTTTCAGGTCTATGACCTTGCGTATGATAACTGTTCTTTTGTTCTTGGTGAGTCCCTTTGTCAGATTATTTCTGTCCCTCCGTCTACTGATTTGTTGTTCTTTTCAAGTTCCTTTATCATGGCTTTGACCATGCAGCCGTCTGCTTATGTGGCGAGTCCCTGTCTCCGGCCTACAACCACTGCTATGCCTGTTGTTTTTTTGTGCTTGGTGTGGCTTTTTTTTCTCGTGCCTTTTCTATGCCTTTTTTTGTTGTTGATGCTTTGTTGTGCATGACAAATTCCATTTATGGGCCTTTTACCATGCCTTTTTCTGATGCTTTGTTGTGCATGACGAATCATTTTGATAGCCCTTTTATCGTCCCATTTTCTGATGCTTTGTTGTGCATGACGAATCATTTTGACAGGCCTTTTACTGTGCCTTTTTCTGATGCTTTGTTGTGCATGACGAATCATTTTGAGAGGCCTTTTACCGTGCCTTTTTCTGATGTTTTGTTGTGCATGACGAATCATTTTGACGGGCCTTTTACCGTGCCTTTTTCTGATGCTTTGTTGTGCATGACGAATCATTTTGACAGACCTTTTACCGTGCCTTTTTCTGATGCTTTGTTGTGCATGATGAATGTTTTCCACAGGCCTTTTACCGTGCCTTTTTCTGATGCTTTGTTGTGCATGACGAATCATTTTGACAGGCCTTTTACCGTGCCTTTTTCTGATGCTTTGTTGTGCATGACGAATCATTTTGACAGACCTTTTACCGTGCCTTTTTCTGATGCTTTGTTATGCATGACGAATCATTTTGACAGGCCTTTTACCGTGCCTTTTTCTGATGCTTTGTTATGCATGACGAATGTTTTCCACAGGCCTTTTACCGTGCCTTTTACTGATGCTTTGTTATGCATGACGAATGTTTTCCACAGGCCTTTTACCGTGCCTTTTACTGATGCTTTGTTATGCATGACGAATGTTTTCCACAGGCCTTTTATCAGGCCTTTTTCTGATGCTTTGTTATGCATGACGAATGTTTTCCACAGGCCTTTTATCAGGCCTTTTTCTGATGCTTTGTTATGCATGACGAATGTTTTCCACAGGCCTTTTATCAGGCCTTTTTCTGATGCTTTGTTATGCATGACGAATCATTTTGACAGGCCTTTTACCGTGCCTTTTTCTGATGCTTTGTTATGCATGACGAATGTTTTCCACAGGCATTTTATCAGGCCTTTTTCTGATGCTTTGTTATGCATGACGAATGTTTTCCACAGGCCTTTTATCAGGCCTTTTTCTGATGCTTTGTTGTGCATGACGAATCATTTTGACAGGCCTTTTACCGTGCCTTTTTCTGATGCTTTGTTATGCATGACGAATCATTTTGAGAGGCCTTTTACCGTGCCTTTTTCTGATGCTTTGTTGTGCATGACCAATCCCTTTCAGAGGCCTATAGCCATACCTATAACTGATGTTTTGTTGTGCTTGGTCACACATCTGCCATTTTCTCTTGCTCATCGCCATCATCAAATTGTTTACTGTTTGTTTTTTCCTGCAAACTGTTATACGTCTGTTCTTTTGTTGCTGTTGTTGTTTCCGTATACAGAATGGCCGAAATTTTGTGCTTGTACTGTTTTGTTATGTCACAAACATGTTTTTATTCCTACTTACTTGGTCAGTGTCTTTCTAAAGCAGCTCCAAACAAGACGGGAGTTTGGGGCCTCCCAACTTTCAGCCTGCTTTGGACTCTAGCTTTGGCTGCAGTGACACTGAACTTTGTTAATTTCTCATAACTGTTGCCCAAAAGTCGATGATGGACGTCACAAAATGGAAAGAACTAAAGTGGTTGGCTCATTAGATCAAGATGTGGACAACCTATGTGTCCGACTCGGTTTCAGCCTGCAATATAAAGTTTCAACCTGCAACATGAAGTTTCAGCCTGCAACATAAAGTTTCAGCCTGCAACATGAAAGTTTCAGTCTGCAACATAACGTTTTAGCCTGCAACATAAAGTTTCAGCCCGCAACATGAATTTTCAGCCTGCAGCATAAAGTATCAGCCTTCAACATAAAATTTCGGCCTGCAGCATAACGTGTCAGCCTGCAACATAATTACTGACGTGTTCACTGCCCACCTTCAATAATTCTGGCAGTGTCAGTGTATCATAACTCCCCTTCCACATTTCGTGACATTACCAGTTCATGGAGTTTTGTGCAGATGAAGAGTGTGCCAGATAACAGCACAAACTCCAAAATCCAAACTCCTTTTACTGATGAGACAGGAACGAATAATAATAAAACTCAGTGGTCACGTCAAAGTGCTTTTATTTTGGTCAGACTGAAGTTAACTTCAGACATATGTCAAATGGCAGATGTGATGCGTCTAGTGTGTTGGCTAGTGACTGCGTGCTTGTCATCTCTCACTTTCAGCCTGCACCGCTGACTAGCGCTGCTGCTTGCAGCTATGCGAAAAGGAGAGCAGAATGCGTAAGTCTCTGTCAGTACATAGCCTCTCCATCAGCAAGCCCTACGTTATGCGTCCTCGTGGCGACATGTGGTAACTGAGCACCTCACGGACTGAGGCTAAAACTCGAGGGACTTGGAGGAGGTCTGGGCCCCAGACGTGTGGCATACAGGCCCACCGGCGTCTGGATATGCCCTGGTGCCCACGAACCTGACCCCCAGCTATGCGTAAATAGCACCACTGTCTTGTGGATATCTCGGGAGAAAATAAGGCTGAGGGAGTAAACCCCTGAAAACAAATCACCCCTACTGCCTTGTAGGTTGTCGTGGGAACGACAAAGGCTATCGGAGAGACCGTACATAAACCGATGGAAGGCAACGGGAAACCACCATCGTACTTTCCCAAGCAAATTCATGGCCAGACAAAACAAGAAAATGAAGATAACGACGGAAATAGGGGCTCCTATGAAGCACCTTTGTCCGGTAGGGACCGTCATGCTGTTCAGGCGACACCAGAACGTCATCAAGCTACTTCTTTAAATCTCAACAGAAAATCACAACATGGAATGTGAGGATATTGGTGCAAAAGGGAACATTAGAGAATGTCAAAATGGAGATGGAAAGGTTTAACATTAGTATTTTAGGACTGAGGGAAGTGAGATGGAAGGGGTCAGGCATGATAACATCAGGAGAGCATACAATAATATCTTCTGTTGGAAACACACATGAAAGAGGAGTAGGCATTATAATTGACAGGGACAAATCAAAAACAGTTAAGGGATACTGGTCTGTGTCCGACAGAGTTTTGCTGGTTAAACTGGATGGCAAGGCATTTGATATCAACATCATTCAGGTGTATGCACCAACATCCGCAAGTACTCAAGACAAAATTGACAACTTTTACAAAGTATTAGAGATGGCCAAGGCCCCATGTAAATCACAAGAAGTTACATTAATAATGGGAGATTTTAATGCTAAAGTGGGACAGGATAGGGTGGAGGATATAGTTGGACCTCATGGCCTTGATACACAAAATGAAAGGGGAGGGAAACTTGTAGAATGGGCATAGATGAATGAGTTTTAAAAAAATGGTATGGATTGTAATAGAATTAATTGAACTATATGTTGTATCTGTCTGGTGGACGTAGAAGTAGAGCTCCTGCTGTCCAGTCCTAGAGCATAGGTTTGAGTCTCTCTCACAAAACTTTGTGCGTGAGCCCAAGAGGTATGAATGGGATTCTAACCGTCTTCACAGTTTGGGAATTAAAGCACTGAGAGACAGAGAGAAGTGTGGAACCCACTTGGACAACTGACTGTATCTCTACTGGAACCCACCTTGACAACTGACTGTATATCTACTGGAACCCACCTTGACAACTGACTGTATCTCTACTGGAACCCATCTTGACAACTGACTGTATCTCTACTGGAACCCACCTTGACAACTGACTGTATCTCTACTGGAATCCACCTTGACAACTGACTATCTCTTCTGGAACCCACCTTGACAACAGACTCTAGCTCTACTGGAACCCACATTGACAACTGACTCTACCTCTAGTGGAACCCACCTTGACAACTAACTCTATCTCTACTGGAACCCACCATGACAACTGACTCTACCTCTAGTGGAACCCACATTGACAACTGACTCTATCTCTACTGGAACCCACCATGACAACTAACTCTACCTCTAGTGGAACCCACCATGACAACTGACTCTACCTCTAGTGGAACCCACCATGACAACTGACTCTACCTCTAGTGGAACCCACCATGACAACTGACTCTACCTCTAGTGGAACCCACATTGACAACTGACTCTACCTCTAGTGGAACCCACATTGACAACTGACTCTATCTCTACTGGAACCCACCATGACAACTGACTCTACCTCTAGTGGAACCCACATTGACAACTGACTCTATCTCTACTGGAACCCACCTTGACAACTGACTCTACCTCTACTGGAACCCATCTTGACAACTGACTCTATCTCTACTGGAACCCACCATGACAACTGACTCTACCTCTAGTGGAACCCACATTGACAACTGACTCTATCTCTACTGGAACCCACCTTGACAACTGACTATCTCTACTGGAACCCACCTTGACAACAGACTCTAGCTCTACTGGAACCCACATTGACAACTGACTCTACCTCTAGTGGAACCCACATTGACAACTGACTCTATCTCTACTGGAACCCACCATGACAATTGACTCTACCTCTAGTGGAACCCACATTGACAACTGACTGTATGTCTACTGGAACCCACCATGACAACTGACTCTACCTCTAGTGGAACCCACATTGACAACTGACTCTATCTCTCCTGGAACCCACCTTGACAACTGACTATCTCTACTGGAACCCACCTTGACAACTGACTCTACCTCTAGTGGAACCCACATTGACAACTGACTCTATCTCTACTGGAACCCACCTTGACAACTGACTCTACCTCTAGTGGAACCCACATTGACAGTTGACTCTATCTCTACTGGAACCCATCTTGACAATTGACTCTATCTCTACTGGAACCCACCTTGACAACTGACTCTACCTCTAATGGAACCCATCTTGACAACTGACTGTATGTCTACTGGAACCCACCTTGACAACTGACTCTATCTCTATTAGAACCCATATTGACAACTGACTGTATCTCTACTGGAACCCACCTTGACAAATGACTGTATCTCTACTGGAACCCACCTTGACAAATGACTATCTCTACTGGAACCCAACTTGACAAATGACTCTCTCTGCTGGAACCCATCTTGACAACTGACTCTATCTTTACTGGAACCCACCTTGACAAATGACTCTATCTCTACTGGAACCCACCTTGACAACTAACTCTACCTCTAATGGAACCCACCTTGACAACTGACTCTATCTCTACTGGAACCCACCTTGACAACTAACTCTATCTCTACTGGAACCCACCTTGACAAATGACTCTATCTCTACTGGAACCCACCTTGACAACTAACTCTATCTCTACTGGAACCCACCATGACAACTGACTCTACCTCTAGTGGAACCCACATTGACAACTGACTGTATCTCTACTGGAACCCACCTTGACAACTGACTCTACCTCTACTGGAACCCATCTTGACAACTGACCCTATCTCTACAGGAACCCACCTTGACAACTGACTCTACCTCTAGTGGAACCCACATTGACAACTGACTCTATCTCTACTGGAACCCACCTTGACAACTGACTATCTCTACTGGAACCCACCTTGACAACTGACTCTACCTCTAGTGGAACCCACATTGACAACTGACTGTATGTCTACTGGAACCCACCATGACAACTGACTCTACCTCTAGTGGAACCCACCTTGACAACTGACTCTACCTCTAGTGGAACCCACATTGACAACTGACTCTATCTCTACTGGAACCCACCATGACAACTGACTCTACCTCTAGTGGAACCCACATTGACAACTGACTCTACCTCTAGTGGAACCCACCTGGACAACTGACTCTATCTCTACTGGAACCCACCATGACAACTGACTCTACCTCTAGTGGAACCCATCTTGACAACTGACTGTATGTCTACTGGAACCCACCTTGACAACTGACTCTATCTCTACTGGAACCCACCTTGACAACTGACTGTATCTCTACTGGAACCCACCTTGACAAATGACTGTATCTCTACTGGAACCCACCTTGACAAATGACTATCTCTACTGGAACCCACCTTGACAAATGACTCTATCTCTGCTGGAACCCATCTTGACAACTGACTCTATCTTTACTGGAACCCACCATGACAAATGACTCTATCTCTACTGGAACCCACCTTGACAACTAACTCTAGCTCTACTGGAACCCACCTTGACAACTGACTCTATCTCTACTGGAACCCACCTTGACAACTGACTCTATCTCTACTGGAACCCACCTTGACAAATGACTCTATCTTTACTGGAACCCACCTTGACAAATGACTCTATCTCTACTGGAACCCACCATGACAACTGACTCTAGCTCTACTGGAACCCACCATGACAAATGACTCTATCTCTACTGGAACCCACCATGACAACTGACTCTATCTTTACTGGAACCCACCTTGACAAATGACTCTATCTCTACTGGAACCCACCTTGACAAATGACTCTATCTCTACTGGAACCCACCTTGACAAATGACTATCTCTGCTGGAACCCACCTTGACAACTGACTCTATCTTTACTGGAACCCACCTTGACAAATGACTATCTCTACTGGAACTCACCTTGACAACTGACTCTATCTCTACTGGAACCCACCTTGACAAATGTTTCTATCTCTGCTGGAACCCACCTTGACAACTGACTCTATCTTTACTCTTTAACTTCAAAAAGGCTGTAGGGAAGTGAGGTAGAAATCTCAGTATTCTCGAGCCAGTTTTCGAGACGGGTTTCACAGTATTGAGATTTGTACATACCAACTGACTTCCCTTCGTCTTTAGACATCTTGATCGATCTTTGACATGTTTGTTGTTGTTGTTGTTTTTGTCTTTTAGGTCTCAACTGGGTCTTTGCCTTCTTCGCCATCGAAGGTGCTCGTGTGGTTTTCCAGTACCTGTTCACCGTCACCAGCACCTTCCAGGGTGTTTTCATCTTTATGCTGTACACAGCACGTGACCCTACCGTGAAGGCCTTCTGGCTGAAAGTATTCCGCACATGCTGCAAGATGTCCTCTTATCCTATGGAGGTGGAGATGGACATGACCTCTGCTGATAACACTCCTCCAGATTTGAAAATCTCCACCAAAGAGACCAGTTACTAAGTCACCCGGGGTCTGGATGGCATAGGTGCTAGAGCACTTGCTCTGCAAAGCCAAGGATAAAGCACGATCGAGCATGGTTGCCAGATAGATGGCAAGCCAAGTTGGTATCCAGAGCTGAACGTACTTTCCCCGCCCATTGACACCAGCTGTAAATAGGCACCTGTCCCTTTGTATGCACGTGGGTGTAAAGCAGCAGGTGAGAGGAGACGGTCACTGCCCTCATGTAGCAACCTAGATAGAAGTTGAGGTCTCTCTGTTTGTATCCAACTGTTGTTGTTATTGTTGTTTAAAGCCCAGCAGACTGCGTAGAGCCATATCAGGGCTATGTATCCAAATGATTCAGCTGATTCATTTTCTTCGTGGATGACCTAGATGTGTATGTTCACATGTACGAATAACTCCATTGTCTGTGTGTACGCAGTATGGATATTAGTCTATTTTTTGCTCACGCAAACTGCTGTATTCCAGTTTCACAGAGAAAAGGAAAACTGCATATACTTTGATATGTAACTTTACATTATAAAGTTCTAGACTGCTTTCTTGGAAGAAGTATTTTGGGTGTAATGTTTCTCTTTGCATGTATGAATAGCTTACTAGTACCTAGGTATTGGTTTTTTTTAACAAGTGCACATCGTTGTTTCTATGGAAATTTTGTTCTGACATTTAGTCTTACTCATATCATATTCCTCTCTGTCTCTGTCTGTCTGTCTGTCTGTCCGTCTCTGTCTCTGTCTCTGTCTTTCTCTCTCTCTCTCTCTTTCTCTCTCTCTTCTCTCTCTCTCTCTCTTCTCTCTCTCTTTCTCTCTCTCTTTCTCACTCACTCTCTCTCTCTCTCTTTCTCACTCTCTCTCTCTCTCTCGACAATGAGTACGAAGAACCATTATTTAATGATGCAATATCAAGAAGGGAGATAATTGACAGTATCAAAAAATTGAAAAATGGTAAAAGTGCTGGACCAGACAAAATTCTGGGAGAAATGTTAAAGCATTCCAGCGATTCAGTGTTAAATTTTATAGTTATTCTATTTAATCGGTTATTTGAAAATTGTATTTTCCCCACAGAATGGGCCAAATCTATTATTGTCCCCATACATAAGAAAGGAGATGTAAACAACCCAGACAACTACCGAGGGGTTGCACTCACAAGTGTTTTAGACAAAGTTTATACAAATATATTAAATAAACGACTTACGAAATGGGCAGAGAGGGAAGAAAAAATAACAGAAGAACAAGCAGGATTTCGATCTGGATACAGTACAACAGATCACATTTTCACGCTGTACGCTTTAGTCCAAAAATACCTTCTTAATCACACTAAACTATACGTAGCATTAGTAGATTTTCGCAAAGCATTTGACTCAGTTAATAGAAATGTACTTTGGGGTATTCTGCGAAAGAATGGAGTAAATGGTAAATTATATGTCTCTTAAAAGTATATATAATTCTGTGTTAGCATGTGTTCGTGACAAAGATATGTACACCAACTTTTTCGAATGTCCACGAGGAGTGAAACAAGGATGTCTCCTCAGCCCCTTACTATTTTCATTTTTTATTAATGAGTTAGCGTTAGAAATAGCCAAAAAAGGGAGACATGGTGTACAGCTATTGCCTGGTGCTGTTGAAGTTTTTTTTACTGCTATTTGCTGATGATGTGGTGCTTTTGTCAGACACTGTCATAGAGTTACAAAATCAACTAAATGCTTAACATGAATCTGATAGGTTATTACTGTCTGTGAACCTAGAAAAGACGAATGTGATGATTTTCCGTAAGGGAGGACATCTTTCGGCTCGAGAAAAATGGGTTTATGGTGAGTCTGAAGTTAAAGTAACAAACTCATATAAATATCTAGGTATTATTTTTACAACAAAACTGAGTCTCCAAAGCGCATGGGTGGAAAGCAGCAAAAAAGGGAAAAGAGGAACGATGGAAATTTTAAGATCTTTAAGAAAATTGAACTGCACTGACTTCTCGATTTTTTGGAAACTTTTCGACTCACAAATTGAACCAATCTTAACGTATGGCTCAGAAATATGGGGTTTTTCGAGCAATCATACAATGGAAAAGGTACATACATTTGCCATCAAACGCTTCCTTTCGGTACCATTGCATTCATCTAATAAAATGTTATATGGAGAAACTGGCCGTTATCCTTTGTTTTTGAAAACTCAAATGAAGTGTATTAAATACTGGTTGAAATTAACCCAGCTCCCAATGTCAAGATTGTGCAAGCAGGCATATGAGATGTTACTGAATCAATTAGACTCGGGTAAACAAAACTGGGCATATTTCGTTAAGAAAATGTTAACCACACATGGATTTGGTATTGTGTGGATGTGCCAGGGAGTTGGTTATGAACAAGGATTTATTTCAGAATTTAGGGATAGACTAGTTGATTCGTACAAACAAAACTGGCACGCTCAAATGGAAGAATCTGAGAAATATGATTGGTTCCTTTCCTTTAAAACTATATTTCAAACCGAAAAATATATAAAGGCCGTAACAAATAAATGGCACAGAAGCAATCTTGCTCGTTTTAGACTAAGAGCCCTAGGGCTAAATGCAACAACAAGATGGTTTTACTCAAATTCATCGGCACACTCTATTTGTCCCATGTGTAATGTAGAGACAGAAGATGAAATGCATTTTTTGTTTGTTTGCAAGTCGTATGAAAGTATACGACAAAAATGCATAATCTTTGATGAGGACATTTCGAGTCAAAGGGTCATTACCAGAATACTCATGACTGAAGATGAAAGCTATCAAAAATCCCTCGCGAAATTTATCGCCCTTGCTTGGGAAAGTCGGAGAAAGAAAACAACACAGTAATAAATTAATGTAAGTTTATCTCCAGTGAAGATATCACTTTATACTGTTCTTATGTTTATTTGCCAGATTTAGGTCTTCCTCTTACTTATATGACTAATTACGTCGGGTGGTCAACTGTTTCTTCAACTTTTTGTTCAACTTTTTAAATTAATGTACGTTTATCTCCAGTGAAGATGTTACGTTATATTGGGGTTTTTTTTGTTTGTTTTCTGGATTTGGGTCTTCCTCTTAATGACTAATTATGTCAGGTGGTTAACTAATTAACTTTTTGTTCAACGTTTTAAATAAATGTAAGTTTATATTCAGTGAAATATCACTTTATACTGTTCTTATGTTTATTTGGCGGATTTGGGTCTTCCTCTTACCTATATGACTAATTACGTTGGGTGGTCAACTGTTTCTTCAACATTTTGTTCAACATTTTGTTGAACTTTTTCCGTTCAATTTTTTCTTCATCTTTAGGGAATAAATTCAAATGGATGTATTGTCAGCCATGACTATATTTATAAATCTTTGTTTCGAGAAAACGTCGCCGAAAAATTTAATGACTTTGTTTTATGCTCCTTGCCACAAGGACAAAAATGTCAATGGCAATAAACCATTTTCAGTTTCAGTTTCAGTTTTCTCTCTCTCTCTCTCCTCTCTCTCTCTCTCGCGCGCGCGCGCGCTTTCTCTCTCACTTCACGGTGTTTTTACGTAATTATGATTATGCTCTATTGTTTAATATGTTTGGCTTTATCTAGATACTTACAATAAACCAATGAAATGACCTTGTTATTATGATCGTGTTACGTTGCGTGATATACGTCCACACTGTAGTATTTATATACCGTCCTTTGTTATATATCTGTTACAGTGTCTTATGTGCTCTTTCATTTTTATGTGTCAAAAACATATGCCTGAACGCTCATTAATCAGATTAGCTGCTGTAGTCAATAGGGGAACAAAAGAGAAGAAGGGAGAGAAAAATAAAGACAAGCTGGTTGGCTGATAATCTCCCTTTATAAAAAACATTACCACAGAATACCCAGGTGCTGTACTTCTCAAGGTCAGCGTGACCTAGTAGATACTTCACTTTGTTATTGTTATTGTTGTTTAAAGCCCAGCCGACTGCGTAGAGCCATATCAGGGCTATAACCGCTTGAAAATATACAAAATTTCAACAGGAAAAAAATAGAAAAAATTAAGTACACATATCAATACATACTCGCACATAATCTAAGGACATCTGCCTGGCGTTGACCGCTTCGTCCAATTTATCGCACAGGGGATTTAAAAAAAACATACCTGAATACAAATTTAAGCATATCTAACGACACCAAATATATATAAAAACGGGCAAAATTAAGGCTTGTGCCATGATCATTCTGGATCTCTCCATCACATGGCACCTGTGACGTTAGTGCATATGGAATTTATTCCGAACGCGGAGACGTCATCTTGAGAAACTGAAAATTGAAATTGAAATTGATCACCAAATGATTTTAAACGTAAGTCAACCTTTATTTTTTTTCAAACTGAGTTTCAATTTTTTTTCCATACGATATTTCTGTCCTTGGCCCAGGATGTATTTATTTCAGTGTCATTCGCACAAAACAACACTTCCATTAAAACAACAGTCAACATCACACAGTTTACCTCCCCTGTTTTTGCCGTGCAGTTCACGAAACATGGCGGCTGGCAACTTTGCATAGGGAGCCATGAAGAAAATAAACACGGTGTTATTACGCCCTCAAACAGTACGAAAATCCGTGTAGTGTTTCTTCGTATTGTCTTTAGTATCTAGTTCGTAGGAAGACAGAGAAACAGGCAGACAAAAAGGAGATAGAGGATGAAATTGGATTCTCTTCGAAAGGGAAATTTCGTACTTAAACAGTTCCAGTAGAAATCAATCCAATGATGTGAGCATTTATTTGGCAGACTCCTTAGGCCTGCGCAGAACGATTGACAAATCGTGAATACTGGAGAATGTGACGAGAGCGATCAGCATTAAGACAGGAAGCGAACAGATCAGGGTTGCTGTTACGTGCCAGGATAAAATGAAACAACAAATGTAAACATTTAAAACTGTTTCAGTTTCAGTTTCTCAAAACGACGTCTCCGCGCTCGGAACGAATTCCATATGAGAACCAGAAAAAACACGATTTCTTTTTCGTGTTTTTTTCTGGTTCCTTTTTACTTGAACGCGGGCAGTCACACTTGTCTTGAATTCCATATGCACTAACGTCATGTGTATGGTGATCATGGCACATGCCTTGAGCCTGCAGATAAATCCATGTGCTGGCCAGGTACTGAGGCCCTACCTAGCCTATGTTTTACCTTGTCTATATCTTATACTGGAATTGCATCAGGCTATCACTGGAATAATCTTGGTTACATAGTAAATGACATGTGTATCTGTGTATCTTCATTTCAGGAAAAGGAACATATATATAAAGTAAATGAATAAATAAATAAAGGTCTGAATCACAGCATAACTAGCTGTTCTGTATAAGCTCGTCTCACATGACCGAAAGACCCCCCCCCCCCCCCCCGCTCCCCAGTCAATGCACAAAGCCTCAGCTATCTATCAACTAGGTGAAGACAATATTTTCTTAATCATAGGCTCACTAGTCTGTCGTTCACTTCCGAGGAAAGAAAAGAGGAAATAGATAGGTATGTAAGTAAGTGAGTGAATAAGTAAGTAAATAAATGAATAAAGTAAGTAAAGTAAATAAGTGTTTAAGTAAGTAAGAAGTAAGTAAGTATATACGTAAATAGGTGAATGAAAAAATTACGAAATAAAGAGTAAAGAGATGAAAATACACAATAACAATAAACACATGCATATACCCACATTCCTGCACACAGGACAAAACACACATACATCCATACATACACACCGATATCCACACGGCATGATGACCGAAACAACAGCAAAGAAACAACAACAGCACGTAGCAGCAACAACAACAACATCAACAACAGCAAAGAGGAAACACACATAAAAAAAAGTATCATACATATCGACACACACACACTAACACGACACACACCATCAACAACACACACACACACACACACTACACACACACACACACACACACACACACACACACACACACACACACACACACACACACACACACACACACACACACACCACACCACACACACACACAACACACAAACAAGAGAGAGAGAGAGAGAGAGAGAAAGACGGTTTGGCAAACTGGCTTGTTCTCCACAATTAAAACAGCAAACGGACTGGAAGAAAGGGCGAACGACGAATGATGAAGCAAACAATCAAAGACTCAAATCTAAAACTACATCTCAGATATCATCATCGTCATCATCATCATCAAGTGTCCTGCCACATGGTGTTGGCGATCATGGCCCTCCATATGTATCTATCCCTTGTTGCCGCAAGCACATCTTCCACCCTCTCTGTCCTCAGCCACCCTGCAAGTCCGTCAATTATTTTTGCTCTGGGTCTACCTGGTGCTCTCTGTCCCTCCGGCTTTCCCATTGTGACCATGTGCTCTAATTCCCTCTTCCTCATAAAATGGCCGGTAAAAAATGCCTCTCTTTTCCTAATCTTCCTTATCAATGATCTTCTTGTGTCTGCCTCCATCAAGACTGTCTCGTTTGTTTTCTTTGCTGTCCATGGAACTCTTAACATTCTTCTTAGAAACCACATTTCGGCTGCTTCAATCTTGTTCTGGCTTTGTGTGTTGACTGTCCACGCCTCACAACCGTATATCATTATCGGTTCTATATAACATTCAAGAACTCTCTTCCTGATGTAAATTAATTCTCAGATACGAGTTGGTTAAAATAAACAATCAATTCAATGCACACAGGTTATTGGATTGGAGATGCAGGCGGCAGTTGTTAAGGAGAGAATCATTATACGAAAATCAAAATGGGCCACCAGCGTACAAATACTGCACACCCAATTAGAGAAATGGACACAGAAAGAGAGATAAAGTGGGGGGGGGGGGGGGTCGAAGAAGGCGAAAGAAAGAGAGAGGGGGTGGAAGAAGTGCGAGAGGGAGAGAGAGGGGTTGAGAAAGGGCGACTGAGAAAGAGGGAGGGGGTGGCGAGAGACAGAGAGAGATATATATATAGAGAGAGAGACAGGCAGACAGACATCCAGACTGGCAGGCAGTCAGGCTGGCAGGCAGAAGATAGAAAGAGAGAGAAAAAGCGACAGACAGACAGACAGACAGAGACAGACAGGCAGGCAGGCAGGCAGGCAGACGGACAGACAGACAGACAACAGACAAACAGTCAGAGAAAGAGAGAGGGAGGGAAGGCGGGAGAGAGAGAGAGAGGGAGGGAGGGCGTGACAGACAGACAGACAAGAGAGAGAGAGAGAGAATGCAGAAAGCAAAACTGAACTCAAATGAAAAACAAAACGAACGATCAAGACAGACAAAAGGCCCAATCAAATACCGTGCGAGATCGCGCGTACACGCACACTCACGCATGCCGCCCATACACAATTACGCGAGGACGCACGCACGCATGCTCCCCATCTCCACCCCCTCCATACATACCGAGAGAAAAAAAAAAACGAGAGACATTCACGAGGGCTGGAAGGAGAGATGGGGGGTGGGGGGCTACAAAACAGAAAGATGACTGTTTCTCAGAGCACCCCTCCCTCCCTCAAAAAAAAAAAAAAAAAAAAAAAGAAAGAAAAGCCAATGAAGCTGGAATTAATTGACTTTAGAACAAAGCAATCAGTTTGCATTCTCTCTCTCTCTCTATCTCTCTGTCTCTCTCTCTGTCTCTCTCTCTGTCTCTCTCTCTCTCTCTGTCTCTCTCTCTCTCTCACTCACTCTCTCTATGTCTGTCTGTCTGTCTCTCTCTCTCTCTCTTCTCTCTCTCTCTCTCTGTTTTTCTTTCTCTCTCTCTCTTCCCTTGTCTATTTCTTTCTTTTGTGGGCTAGTGTGTATGTGATAAAATTAGTATAAGTGTGTGTGTGTAGTGTGTGTGTGTGTACAGTGTGTGTGTGTGGTGTGTAGTGTGTGTGTGTACGTGTGTGTGTGTGTGTGTGTGTATGTGTGTGTATGTGTGTGTGTGTGTGAGTGTATACGTGTGTGTGAGTGTATACGTGTATGTGTGTGTATGTGTGTGTGTGTGTGTGTGAGTGAGTGTATGTGCGTGTGTGTGTGTGTGTGTGTGTGTTGTGCGTGTGTGTGTGTGTGTGTGTGTGTGTGTGTGTGTGTGTGTGTGTGTGTGTGTGTGTGTGTGTGTGTGTGTGTGTTCTTGAGCGCACGTGTACTGTGAATCTTATTTCTCCTCCCCTTCTCTCCCACTCTCCCAGTTTCTCCAAATGGATTCCTTCACGATAACCACTGATAAGATTGCTCTTTTTCTTTCTTTCACACACACAATGCGCTCGCGCGCGTGCGCACACACACACACACACACCACACACACACTCAGCGAGAGAGAGAGAGAGAGAGAGACAGAGACAGAGACAGAGAGAGACAGAGAAACACACACACGTACACGCACATATACAGAAAAACGATCTCATACACACACACACACACAAAACACACACATACACACACACACGCGAATGCGCGCGCGCACACACACACCCATACACACACACACACACACACACACACACGCACACATACACATACGCACACACACACACACACATGCACATACACACACTCAATCACACACACACACACACACACACTCATTTACAAACAAACAAACACACATACATACACACAGGCACTCACACACACACACACACAGAGACACACACACACACACACACACACACACACACCACACACACACACACACACACACACCACACACGCACACACACACACACACACACGCAGACACACACACACACACACACAAACACCCCTATCTGTATGAGGATACACTCGAGCGCTCACATGCACGTGCTCGCGTTTATTGACAATATAATTGCAGTAAACATCTGCATCGTCTGTCAACGTGAGTACAAATAAAAGGACACTTCAGGCCAAGTCAGTTTGTGGGAAGTGGATTATCGAACACACTGTCAGTGTTTGTTAGTATATTGTTGTGTGTGATGTGTGTTGGGTCTGTTTAATGTGTTAGTATATTGTTGTGTGTGATTGTGTAGGGTCTGTTTAATCTGTTAGTTTATTGTTGTGTGTTGGGTCTGTTTAATGTGTTGGTTTATTCTTGTGTGATGTGTGTTAGTTGTTGTGGTGATGTGTGTTGGATCTATTTAATGTGTTGGTTTCTTGTTGTGTGTGATGTGTGTTAGTTGTTGTGGTTGATGTGTATTTGGTCTGTTTAATTGGTGGTTTTTTGTTGTGGGTGATATGTGTAGGGTCTGTTTAACGTGTTAGTTTATTGTTGTGTGTCGGGTCTGTTTAATGTGTTAGTTTATTGTTGTTGTGTGTGAGGTGTGTTGGGTCTGTTTAATATGTAGGTTTATTGTTGTGTGTGATGTGTATTTGGTCTGTTTATTATGGTGGCTTGTTGTTGTGGGTGATATGTGTAGGGTCTGTTTAACGTGTTATTTATTGGTATGGATGGTGTGGATGGTGCGAGTTGGATCTGTCATAGTTATCCAGCCATTTCATATGTGTATATAATTCCTTGACACAAGTTATTGTCCTTAACAGTGCAGCAGGTCTATGACTCACGCCACCATCATTTTCAACCTTCTCCTTCACATGGCATCTGTAGCGTCAGCGCATATGGAATTCGTTGTTGATATCATGGTTGCTTATTCATCAATCCGTTTTCCCGCTTCTGACAAGTGGCATCGGGTTGTTATTCATGCATATTATACGCTTATTATGACCATAGCTTTTGGTGTTGTTGTTTTTTTACATGTACATGTACGTATCGTTGGCATTGTTGGTTGCATTCATCCGTGCGTATTTAATGTGTGTATTCTGATGTGTGTATGTGTGTGATGTATATGTATTATGTATTATCCTTTCTCTTGCAAAATGTGCGTTGTGCAGTGACTTCAATCTTAGTTTGGAGATAAGAGTTAAACAAGAACGATTTTAGTAGTAGTAGTATTAGTTGTAGTAGTAGAAGTAGTATAGTAGTAGAAGTAGTTTCCACGCCGTTATAAATCGTATACATAATAGTCTATTAGACATCTAAAGCGCCATGATTTGATCTTGCAGTAGTAGTAGTAGTGGTGGTGGGGGTGGTGGTGGTGGTGGTAGAGGAGACAGTGGTGGTGGTGGTGATAGTGGTAGTGGTGGTGGTAGTGGTAGTAGTAGTAACAGCAGCAGCAGCAGCAACAGCAGCAGCAGTAATAGTAGTAGTGGTAATGGTGATGGTAGTAGTAGTAGTGGTAGTAGTAGAGTAGTAGCAGTAGTAGTAGTAAGTAGTAGTAGTAATAGTAATAGTAGTAGCAGCACTTTCCACACGGTTAGAAGAGCTATACATAAAAGTCTATTAGAGTATCTAAACCGCCACGATTTGCTCTAGTTGTAGTAGTAGTAGTAGTAGTAGTAGCAGCAGCAGCAGCAGCAGCAGCAGAGAGTAGTAGTAGTAGTTAGTGGTGGTGTGTGTGGTGCTGTGGTGTAGTAGTAGTAGTAGTAGTAGCGCAGCAGCAGCAACAGCAGCAGCAGCAGTAGTAGTAGTAGTAGTAGTAGTGGTGGTGGTGGTGCTGGTGGTAGTAGTAGTAGTAGTAGCAGCAGCAGCAGCAGCAGCTAGCAGCAGCAATAGTAGTAGTAGTAGTAGTTTTTCCGTCGCGGAAAAATGTACACTTCAATAAAATTCAAACGAAAGTTATACTGGTTTTACTATCAAGAATGAAATTGTAACGCATTCAGTTGTGATTTGTCGGGAAACTCCGTTTTCAGAGGTTCTGACTGAAAATTCGGTATTAAGAAGAAGATAAAACGTGACTTTTAAGTGAAAACTTCCAACACCTTCAGCACAAGAAGGCAGGCATATATGTGTTTAACAAGGGAGGCAACTTTTATGGACTAAAGTGCTTACTGTAAAGTTGGAGTTGTTTCCCATGTTGTGTGGTGATCCCCCCACCGACGTAATTATACAATAAATATATTTCAGTCTGGCTGCGTAAGCGTTTGATTAAGGTAAATTTGATACATGACGCCCCTTGGACTTGATATTTATTATGCCAGTTTAACTCGTAAAGCTATTTCAAGTTCGTGAAAAAGCCGAGTCGACCCAAAAATTCTGCATCATATTGCGGACATCAAACATTCAACATTACAGTGGTGTGTGTGTGTGTGTGTTTCCAACCTGACCCATGTTCTAAAAGGCTGTGAGGCCACATCGCTCATCCCAGCGTCTCTACACAAGTTCAATCAGCCTAAGTTACAGTGGCAGAAATCTATAGGACCCAACGATGTCGAGCTGCCACTGGGTCACCCACCTTAAGAGATTTTGCACTACTGCCGGGTAGTTTTGGCGACGTTTAATAATGCCTGTTGTGATCTAAAACTGGAAGAGTACTGCCTGCTGAGCCCACTGCCTGCTCAGTGTCATCATCATGTGCCCTGCCGCATTGCGTGGGCATTCATGGTCCTCCATATGCATCTTTCCCTTGTCGCTGAGAGTACATCTTCCGCCCTCTCCGTCTTCAGCCACCCTGCAAATCCGTCCAATAATTTTCCCTAGGTCTACCTGGTGTTCTCTTTCCCTCCAGCTTTACTGTTGTGACCAGGAGCTCTAATTCCCCCTTCCTCATAAAATGGCCTAGAAATGTTGCTCGTCTTTTCCTAATCTTCCTTATCAATGATCTTTTTGTGTCTGCTTCCATCAAGGCTGTCTCGTTTATTTTCTTTGCTGTCCATGGAACTCTCAACATTCTTCTTAGAAACCACATTTCGGCTGCCTCAATCTTGTTCTGGCTTTGCGTGTTGACTGTCCACGCCTCACAACCGTATAACATTATCGGTTCTATATAACATTCAAGAACTCTCTTCCTGATGTTAAATGATAGGCACTTGTCGGTAAGAACGCTTATCATCTGCCTGCTAGTGACAGGAATCACTGGCACCCGACTGGGTGAGAGAGCCCCAACCAGTGAGGTCTTCAACTAATTATACCTACTACCGAACTCTTGTAGGCGTATCATATGACAGAAATCTCACACACAGAAGTTCAAGTTCAAGTTCGCAGTGCTTATAGCCAAGCCGATTTACTAGAGCCATGTCAGGGCTAACACCACGTCAAGAACGACAATCAGGTAAAGATAAAAGAGAACAGTTCAAAAATCGATGCTCACCGTTAACCGCTATAAAGAAAGATGATTGTTGGCAAAGAACACTGCACATTTCCCACCCCCAGTGTTCACAAGTGATCCCTTTAGCAAAGTCGGTTTGAGTGCCATGCTATCAAACACAGGGGTCAGGGATTCGACCCCGGCGGACCACAGCTTTTATTTAGGAGCAGGTCGTCTGGTTCTGTTGACAGAGCCGTGGACTCAAGATCTGATATCTCGAGTTCAGATCTACCAACAACAACAACAACAACAAAAGAGACAAAACACAACAGCGACAACAACAACAACAACAGCGACAGTGACAACAACAACAACAGCGACAACAACAACAACAACACGACAACAACAGCGACAACAACAACAGCGACAACAACAACGACAACAACAACAACAACAATGACAACAACAACAACAACGACAACAACAACAACGACAACGACAACAACACAACACAACAACAACGACAACAACAACGACAACAACAACAAAAGCGACGACAACAACAACG
>JAPXFY010000027.1:33688346-33700846 GCA_030674185.1 Monoplex corrugatus | reverse complement strand
ACCAGTAATAGTAGTAACACTAGTGATAGTAGTAGTAGTAGTAGTAGTAGTGGTGGTGGTAGTAGTAGCAGCAGCAGCAGCAGTGCAAACTTTTTTCAGTGTTTTCAGTAGTGGCAGTTGCAGCGGGCGACAGCAGCAGTTGGCCGATGGCTGGCTGTCTGACTAGACAGTGGATGTGTCAGAGAAAGGACTCAGTTAGGTGTGGAACAGCGTCGGCTGTGGCTAAACAAACCGATTCTTGAGTGGCAGTCCTTGGCACAGCTGACGTACATGAAGGCTGATGGCTGTGGCTGGGTGTTTGCTGCCGCAGCTGTCCTTCTCTCATTCTTCTGCCCAGTCACAGTGGAGTTCGTTTCTTCTCTACAGTGGCATGGCCTGCACGTGCAGCACAGAGATTTGTAGCTGTCTCTTCCCAGGTGTCCACACTGATAGCAGCAGCCTTCGGGTCACGTTTGCAAACGTCCCTATATATCGCAAACGTCCCTATACATCGTAAAAACGTCCCTAAGTAAAAGTCCCTATATATCGCAAACTTAAACGTCCCTATATATCGCTATGCCCCTATATAAACGTCCCTATATAAATGTCCCTATATATCGAAAATGTCCCTATATAAACGTCCCTATATATCGCAAACATCCCTATGTAAACGTCCCTACATATCGCAAGTGGTTCGTTCTTTAATTTAACGTCTTTTCACTATAAGTGATATTAGACGGGGGAGGGGAAATTATTAAAAAAAAAAAATAAAAAAAAAAAAAAGTGAACAAAATAAAATGTAGAACGATAGTTGGACGGGTTGGATTTGGGCAGAGGGAAGACAGAGGAAAAAGACATTAGCAGGTGGGGGAACAGTAAAATGGAACGAGAACTTAACACTAACAATTAACTTCAATAACGTGAAGGGAAATTATAACATTAAAATACAAACCGAATAAAGTTAAAGTAATGCATTAACAGGACTGTGAACTAATGATTCTGAAATTCTAACTAACAACGTTTGATCTGATGTAATTTTCTGGAAATGATTTTCAGAATACTTTTCTTGAGTAAACATTTTCGGTAAAAAAGAACGTAGCATTTTGCAGTAGAATAAACAGTGAAACAGTGTGAACTGTTCGCCGCAAATACACTTGACATTTTTACAATATTTTGTTCTCAATGCGTTTAGCTGAATACGAAAACAAACAGCAACAATCGATCTCAAATGATACATAGAAGAATACTGCAATTTTTTACATACATTTTGAACGGTAAGTTTTATCATTTGTTGTGACACAAACTGTTCATCTGAATGTTCAAGAAATCGAGTCCATGAGGCTGATTCGAGCAAGTTGCAAGCTTCTTTTACGGAGGTATGAACATGTAATTCTATAGCATTATCAGCATTCTGGGCGCCTTGCTTAGCTGCTCTGTCAACTACTTCGTTGCCGTGAAGACCAACATGAGAAGGCACCCAGCATAAACTGATATCTGTACCTTTGACCCTTAAACGATGTATAAGATGATTTGCCTCAGTAATTAAATCAGGTCTTGTGTCGGCATTAAAAGACCGTAAGGCATATAATACAGATTTTGAGTCAACAAAGAGAACTACTTTGAAAGACATGGGTTTAAGATTTACTAGATAATGCAATGCTTGATTAATAGCGACTAATTCCGCTGTAAAGATCGATAAGTTTGCCCCAACGAAAAATGACTTTTTTATCTTAAATTTTGGAACATAAAATGCTGCTCCAGCACATTTATTTTCTAAGACTGATCCATCGGTAAAAATGTGAAGGTGGGTACGGTATTTTTCATCGATGTGTTCTCTTGCTGTGGATATCGAAATGTTGACGTTTTCAGATTTCTTAGCGTCTGTATAATCAATATCAAAAGAGGCTTTTTGCATTTCACATGTAGGGATAGGCGTTGTTGATGGTGTCTCAGCTATTTCATCCATATTTATGTTAGACTGTTTGACCAAGTCAGATATGTAAGTTGCAACAGTCATTTGTGATGAAATGCTTTTTGCTCGCTTTGGAAAGTCAACATCAGACCTGATTTTAATTTCCTTACTCACAAAATTGTCCGTTTGTGAAGTAGTTCTAACTGCAAATTTTGCTGTCGCTAGCTCACGATAGTTGTTCAGAGGCAGAATTCCAGCAACTTTGTACGTTTCCAGATTAGAGGCATGAGTAGGGACACCTAGAGCAATTTTAATACTTTTGCAGTCTAAGCTTTGTATCTTCTTTAATAAATATTTTGGTGCACTGAAAAACACTTCTTGCGCATAGGATAATTTAGATCGTACAAGTGCTGTTGACAGATGAATTAGTATGTTCGTATCCATTCCCCAAGGTAATCGGCTTATTATCTTTAGAAAATTTAGGGCTTTTCTTGCTTTTGTTGAAATATAATCAAAATGGACATTCCAGTTTAATTTCGATGTCATAAAGACTCCCAGAAATTTTACAACCTGTTTGTAATGTAACACTTCACCAAGCAATCTGAAAGTAGGCAAGTTACTTAAAGTACCACCAGAATTAAATAGCATCATGTTAGTTTTTTCCGCTGACAACGACAGACCATTTTCTAACATATAGTTTCCAAGATTATCAAGATCAGATTGATACAATTTCCTAATGTAATTCTGTGCTCTCTGTGGAGTTGTCTTTTTTAAAGTAATATTCATCCAAATACATATATCATCAGCATACTGTGCCAAAACAACACGATTTGAGAGTGCTTTAGGAAGATCCTGTATAAGGATATTAAATAAAAGCGGTGCTATCACTGAACCTTGTGGAATTCCCATATCAAGATGTCGTGAAGTAGATTAACTAGTTCCCACTCTTGCCTGAATAGTTCTATTGGCTAAAAAAGACTTAATGTAATCATACATATTGCCAGATAAACCAATAGATTTCAGCTTGTACAATAAACGCGTATGCCAAACTTGATCGTAAGCTTTTTTCACATCAAAAAATGTAGCTAAAAGACTTTTTTCTGCGGGCAAACTCTTTCTTGATGTGAGTGGTAAGTTTAACCAGGTGCTCAACTGTAGATCTCCCTTTTCTAAAACCAGCCTGATTTACTGGAATAACGTTATTTTTATCACAGTAATGTACAAGTCTGTTTAATACCAATTTTTCCAATAGTTTGCTCGTATGGGACGTTAAAGCAATAGGTCTGTAACTGTTTTTATTGTTTTTAGGCTTTCCTGCTTTTAATACTGGTATAACAACAGACGTTTGCCATAATTGTGGTATAGTTCCACCAGCCCAGCATTTCTGAAAAATTTTGTGTAAAAAAATAATATAGTTTTCTGGAAGATGTTTAATCATTTCAGTTGAAACTGCATCAACACCTACCGAACTCCTTTTGTTGCGCAGAGACAAGATAGTGTTTTTTAACTCTTCTAAGGTGATTGGAGAATTAAACCAGAGATCATTTTGAGGTATTGGATCAGTGTAGATAGGGTTGTTAGCTGCCATTTCCCTGTAGTGTTTGCAGGTAGGAGTCGAACCATCTACTTTACTATTTTGGGCAAAAAGTTCCACAAAAGTTTCAGCTTTGTCCATGTCGGAAAGAAATTTGTGACTTGTATCAATCATTATTGGACACCTAGGTAAGTTGGCTCCATTTTTCATTTGATTCATTTTTGTCCAGACTTTATGGAAATCCTTGAAATATGAAATTTCTTTTGTGCAGTATGATGCCCAGTAATTTTTCTTTGCTTCAGCGATGATTTTATTACACTGGGTGTTAGCTGTTTTCATTTCCATATGATCTTCAGGTTTCCTGCTTTTGATGTAGATTTTGTATTTCTCTTTTTTTATACTGAACTGCTTGCTCACATACCTCCGTCCACCAAACATTACCCAAACGGTTATTAGACTTAAAAGTTTTGAGTTTCGGGATGGAAAGGTCTGCAGCAGCTAGAACTGACTCCTGGAATTTAGAAAACATAACGTCTACATTTTCACTTTCATAATGTGTGAAATCTCGATTAGAAAGAACAGTCTGAAACAAGGACCAATCAGCGCGTGTATAATTATATTTTGGTATAATATCAGGAATGCTGTCTTTCATCCTGATGTTTTCGTTAGTTAGTGTTATGAGGATAGGTAAGTGATCACTTCCTAAAGTATCTCTGTGAGTGTCCCAGGTACAGCAGGGTACTAATTCTGGTGAGATTAAAGACAGATCGATGGCTGTTGCCCGATGTTTGGAAATATCAGGAATTCTAGTGACACTCCCATCATTCAAAAGGTAAAGCGAACTGTCAACTATATTTTCTACTAAACGATTGCTTGTCACAGTACAGCAATCTTTTTCCCAAAACGGGGAGTGGGAATTAAAGTCTCCACCTATTAGCCATTTACCGTGCAGCAGATCCGGAATCGTGCGCAGCCATTCTGTGTTGTGGTCATTTGGACCTGTTGGCAGGTAGACTGACAAAACGTTCAGGATAAAAGAATTACTGAATTGTACTGTAGCGGCACAAGCGTGTAAGTCTTCAGTTGACGTTAAAACTGGGGAAGTAAATATGTGATATTGTAACTCTTTAAGTATGTATATCGCAGTGGCTACTTTCTTCCCGGGATTCCCATAGGCATACACTGGTGGATAATAGTAATTTTGGAAATTGGGAAGTTTGGTTGGTATAACATTAAGCGACTGCAGAATCAAGACTTCACACTGATTTGAGGCAAGGAAATGTTCCAGGTATGCTGAATTGGTGGAAATAGACCTACAATTCCATTGTAAAAAATTGATTTTCATTGTCGGCTAATCCCTTATTTTCAATTAACGGTGATTTGTTTGAAAATCACGTATATTTGGTTTTCTGTGTACGAGGAAAATGGGGAGGGGGGGGGGGGGAATGATTACTTTTACTACAAAGTAAAGGTAGAAACAAAAAATGAGTAAAACTATGGAGAAAAGAAGTCCTACTAATCAAGATAAGACTTTTGATCTAGAACAGAAATAAATTATAAATAAATTAAATAATAGTATACACGCCTTCAAATGTACAGAGATTATAGTCTGAGTCCTGACTGACTAATTCCTAGCGTTTATACACTTTCAACAAGAGAACTGTCAGAGAAGACGAGGAAAAAGTCCTGTGACATGAAACGTTGGTCACTGTAGATCTACTACTATTCATTCAAAACATGTTGTATGACAGCCACCACGGTTCATAGCTGTCAAAATAGGGAACGGTCCTCGGGAGAATCTAGAGGCGTGTGGCCGTGAAGGTCGTGATCCTCCTGGTCTTCTAGGCGTCTCCCAAAATAGATCCCGAATGTGTCTTCCCAGGTTCCCCGCTATCACGCTGCTTCCTCTGGCGGTGGGGTGAATATTGTCCTGTAGAAACTGCTGGTTAGTTCGAAGGTTATCATGGGAGACAAATGATAGATTTTTTATGTTAACAAGTTCAGCAGATAAAAAGGCGTTAAACAAATTCCGCCGAACTTCCATACGTGAATGTCGTACAGGGGCGACCTTGCTGATGACTATCTTTGTGTTTGGATATTTTTGTGTTATATGTTTGATGGAAGAAGCTAAATTTTGTGTTGTTGCTTTGAGATCTTTGCTATTCAGTTCGTGGACACCACAGTGTAAAACAATACAGTCTGCAGGATTGTCAAAGTTGGAAAGTGACTTGTCTAAAGATTTTTGTATGTCATGAATGTTATTCACAGTACTTGAGTCTCCTTCAAAACCATAAGATCGTCCCAGTCGTCTCGAGTTGACACCTTTCAACACCGAATCATGGATAGTCAGAACATAGGGAAGGTCGTGGTTTGTTTTACGTTGTTCTGAAATCTTTTTGGTGTGTGACGTTGCGTCCTTGAGCTGTGATGTGACGTCTTTAGCTTTTTTGATGTCATGGTGTTCTTTCCCGTCTTTGGTTTTCTTTTCAAGTTCTGTTTTCGCTCGAGTATTGCTGCTAGTTTCATCAGGTGCCTTGCCACATGGCGTTGGCGATCATGGCCTTCCATCTGTTTCTATCCCTTGTTGCCCCAAGCATCTCTTCCACCATCTTTGTCTTCAGCCACTCTGCAAGTCCATCCAATACCTTCTCCCTGGGTCTACCTGATGCTCTCTTTCCCTCTGGTTTTCCTGTTGTGACCAGGTGCTCCAATTCCTCCCTCTCATAAAATAGCCCATAAATGATGCCTGTCACACTTGCTTTGGATTTCCTTATGAATGATCTTCTTGTGTCTGCCTCCATCAAGACTGTCTCTTTTGTTTGTTTGTTTGTTTGTTTGTTTGTTTGTTTGTTTGTTTGTTTGTTTGTTTGTTTGTTTTTTGCTGTCCATGGAACTCTCAACATTCTTCTTAGAAACCACATTTCGGCTGCCTCAATCTTGTTTTGGCTTTGCTTGTTGACTGTCCACGCCTCACAACCGTATAACAGTATTGGTTCTATATAACATTAAAAAACTCTCTTACTGATGTTAATTGATAGGCATTTGTTGGTAAGAATGCTTTTCATCTTCTTGAATGCTGTTTTGGCTTCGCTAATTTTGCTGGCTATTTCTGATGTGCATCTGCCGTCTGGTGAAATGATCGTTCCCAGGTATTTAAACTTATCAACCTGTCTCAAGGTTGTACCGTTTGCTGTTATTTTGCATGAGGAGATTTCATGTTTTTTACTGATCACCATGACTTCAGTCTTCTTGCTGTTTAGTTCCAATCCCTTACCTTTGCTTTCTATTTCTAGTATATTCACATTGTGTGAAAAGGGAATACATACTCGGCATGCCTGCCTGGTTCAGAACATGACCAGTGCAGTCGTCATTGTGTGAAAAGGGCATACATGCTCGGCATGCCGGTTTGATTCAGGACATGACAAGTCAGTCGTCATTGTGTGAAAAGGGCATACATGCTCGGCATACCGGTTTGGTTCAGGACATGACCAAGCCAGTCGTCACCGTGTGAAAAGGGCATACATGCACGGTTGGCATACCGGAACATGACCAAGCCAGTCGTCATTGTGTGAAAAGGACATACATGCTCGGCATACCGGCCTAGTCCGGGACGTCCCTACCTGGCACACTGTCTTTCCAGGAAATGCCCAGGTCCGGCCCAAGCACTGCAAGTGGAAGCTAATAAGACGATGCTCTTGGCGCGCGTAGTTTGTCCAGCTGTCACTGCCGAATTCAGTATGCAGGCTATGTACACTCCGATCTTGATGGCTATGGTAAGCTTACATATTGATTATTGGTTAAGTTGATAATGTATGCTATTTACTGGAAGAATCAAATGAATAATGTAAATATATTACTTATGGGACGACTTATGTGAATAATTATAATACTTGATGAGTGAGTTGGATGAATAATGCTCACTACTTAGATTATTGTGTAAATCGGGTGAATACTATATACTACGTACTGGATGAATGAGGTGAATAATGTATACTAATTACTCCGTGAATAAGGTGAATCTATAGTGTTACTTACCTGGGGATTCTGGTGAATATTTGACATTGCTTATTAGATAAGTCAGAGAAAAAGAAAACTGGACGAAATAAACCTTCTGTTGAAGCTGAAACGTAGTTCGTCCATATATTATTTGATCGCAGGTCAGATGAACAGTGCCCCAGAAATGAAACATCCCTGGATATAAGGAACCGCTATTTTACCGTGCAGTGATTGCCTGTCTAGAACAGGAGTCTGGACATCTTGTCTAGCTCCTGTCTTTTCCTATAGTCATCTATGGATGACACACCAGTGTTTTTGTCATTGTGATTGTGTATAATCGTGCGATGCAATAGCTTCAGTGTTCTCTCTCTCTGAGACTGTGGCGAATGCATGTGATTTCGACAGGTGCAAAGTGTATACATGTCTCCACGAACAGCAGTTTCAAACACACTGGGTTTTTTTGTTTTTGTTTTTGTTTGTTTTTGTTTGTTTGTTTGTTTGTTTGTTTGTTTGTTTGTTTGTTTGTTTGTTTGTTTTGTATACTGCTATCATTTGTTATGTTAATAAAGCAAGTGACCACGAGTTTTAAAAGTTAATTTCTTTTATTTACGAGGGCATGAAATAAGCAAAATATATACTTTTTTTACACCCAGTCCTCGCCCAGTGAGGGTCTGCATCATACTACATGTAATTTATACCTAGGATAACATAGATACTCCAAAAAGGGAATCATTTCACTTTCAGTCAAAGAAATACATTAGATGTTAGATGAATATACACACACTAGTGTACACTCTGCTGGCAGATTAACGAGACAAACCGAAACAATGACACTGGGCGAATGAATATAGATGAATATCAATACAGGAAATAGGCGTGAGGAGTTTGGAGCCTAGCACTTTCTTGAGGGAGGCTTTTCTTCTGAGGAATATCTGCTGTCCAGCTCTCCCGAGAATTTCTTGCTACTACCAGATATATATCAATATAGAAAAGAGGCGTTGTATTATTTTCTTATCTTCTTATTTTGGCATTATGAAAATTAATTTTTCGAATGAATACAGACAATATCTATGTTTGTTTTAATATCGTTTAACAAATAAGTTTTAGCAACGACAGTCATGGAAAATGATCAAACGCTGTTGTATTGTGTCACTGACTTCACCGTTGGAAAATAAAGATCAAACATTCAATCAATGAAACAAACCATTGGGTGAATTGTTTCATATGGGAAAATCATCAACAATAGACATTAAATCATTGAACGAATCAATTCAGAATGAAGGACAACCGAAACGATATGAACAGCAGACGCTGATCATTGAATGAATCAAGTGACAATTGAAAACAACAACATAATGAATTCAGCAACAGATTTTCCACCCCTACACAATATAAATTCCACTGATACAACATTGTATGTGATGAATGGTACCACTGACACCATTACTTCATTCCCTGTCACCCCTTTCTTCTTCCTGCCCTGCAACAATCCACGAAATGTCCTCAGTCCAATTGTGGCGGAAACGGTGGATCTTGTGGTGTATGCCGGGATATTCCCGGTGCTCGTGACATGTGGCGTCATCACCAACGTCATCAACATGGCGGTCTTTGCTCGTCAGAAACTGTCCGACAGAATTCATCTATGCTTGTTCAGGTAACGGCCATAAACATTTTCTGATGTTTTGGTTGTATACATGTGTAATATGTGTGCACATCTGTGTGTATATGTGCCTGTCTGTCTGTATGCAAGTATGTGTGTGTCACGTATGCGTGTGTGTTTGCGTCTGTGTGTGTATGTGTGAGTCAGAGAAAGAGGAGGGGGGAGAGAGGAGGAGGAGGAGGAGAGAAGAAGAAGAAGAAGAATTCATGATGTTTACCTCAAATTAAAACACACAGTTTGATAGCAACACACAGAATTACTTTTCTTTACGATAATCGCGCTCAGGGAGGTTACCTTTGTGCTCACCTTTTTTCCCCGTCCCATTTTCTACGCCACCTTAATGGCCACAGAAGCTGGCACTGTTTTTACGGTGCGATCGATGAAGATGATGATCATGATGCTATGGAGCTCCATCTAGGATGGAGACTGCGTGACAGGGCTGTACTCTACGCTTACTATTATAATATACCCTGGCATGAACCAGGCCCGAGAGATACAGACACCTGCGGTGCTGGTCAGAAGATCTGAGCAACACCCTCACATGACGTATTCGTGTAGTTGATGAGACTTGACTGTGTGGTCCCAGCCTTCCCAACGCACGCCCAACTCTGGGTAGGAGCCGGTTAGAGCTGAAAAATCCCACAATGATTTTTGAAGGGACTGATGGGGATTCAAACCCACAACCTCCAGTCGGTAGTCTGTTGTGCTAACCACTATACCACGGCAACTTGTCACACAGAAGCTACTTATTTGTGATTAGTAGAAAGCTATGGCCCACAACATTCTTTGAAACAGACTTTCAACCTCTAAGTTTGTCACCAGTTTGTCAATCCACACTTCGGTCCATTGACATCATGAACACTTTTTGTTCGCAGCAAAGAAACACAGGCACCTCACTGAATCTGTTTGGCTTTCCATCAGTTTCAGCTCGACCACAAAGCCTTCTGCATGTGTAGCGTGGCGTCTCTGTATTGGTCATTTTATCACACAGTTTTCTTTGTGTCGTCAAACAGTCTATACAGTCTTCTTTGTGTTGTCCCTCTGTCATATAGCGGTCTTTTTGTTGTCACATTATCACATAGCTTTCTTTTGTGTTGTCACAGTATCACATGCCTTTCTTTGTGTTTGTCATACTATCACACAGCTTTCTTTGTGTTGTCACATTATCACACAGCCTTCTTTGTGTTGTCACACTATCACACAGCCTTCTTTGTGTTGTCACATTATCACACAGCCTTGTTTGTGTTGTCACACTATCACACAGCCGTCTTTGTGTTGTCACACTATAACATAGCCGTCTTTGTGTTGTCACACTATCACACAGCCTTCTTTGTGTTGTCACACTATCACACAGCCGTCTTTGTGTTGTCACACTATAACATAGCCGTCTTTGTGTTGTCATACTATAACATAGCCGTCTTTGTGTTGTTACACTATCACACAGCCTTCTTTGTGTTGTCACATTATCACACAGCCTTCTTTGTGTTGTTACATATCACACAGCCTTCTTTGTGTTGTCACACTATCACACAGCCTTCTTTGTGTTGTCACACTATCACACAGCCTTCTTTGTGTTGTCACACTGTCACACAGCCTTCTTTGTGTTGTTACACTGTCACACAGCCTTCTTTGTGTTGTTACATTATCACACAGCCTTCTTTGTGTTGTCACACTGTCACACAGCCTTCTTTGTGTTGTCACACTGTCACACAGCCTTCTTTGTGTTGTCACACTATCACACAGCCTTCTTTGTGTTGTCACACTATCACACAGCCTTCTTTGTGTTGTCACACTGTCACACAGCCTTCTTTGTGTTGTCACACTATCACACAGCCTTCTTTGTGTTGTCACATTATCACACAGCCTTCTTTGTGTTGTCACACTATCACACAGCCTTCTTTGTGTTGTCACACTGTCACACAGCCTTCTTTGTGTTGTTACACTATAACACAGTCTTCTTTGTGTTTTTACATTATCACACAGCCTTCTTTGTGTTGTTACATTATCACACAGCCTTCTTTGTGTTGTCACACTATCACACAGCCTTCTTTGTGTTTACATTATCACACAGCCTTCTTTGTGTTGTCACATTATCACACAGCCTTCTTTGTGTTGTCACACTATAACACAGCCTTCTTTGTGTTGTCACACTATCACACAGCCTTCTTTGTGTTGTCACACTATCACACAGCCTTCTTTGTGTTGTCACACTGTCACACAGCCTTCTTTGTGTTGTCACACTATAACATAGCCGTCTTTGTGTTGTCACACTATCACACAGCCTTCTTTGTGTTGTCACACTATAACACAGCCGTCTTTGTGTTGTCACACTATCACAAGCCTTCTTTGTGTTTGTCACACTATCACACAGCCTTCTTTGTGTTGTCACACTATCACACAGCCTTCTTTGTGTTGTCACGCTATCACACAGCCTTCTTTGTGTTTGTCACACTATCACACAACCTTCTTTGTGTTGTCACACTATCACAAGCCTTCTTTGTGTTGTCACACTATCATACAGCCTTCTTTGTGTTGTTACACTATAACATAGCGTCTTTGTGTTGCTACACTATAACACAGCCTTGTTTGTGTTGTCACACTATAACATAGCCGTCTTTGTGTTGTCACACTATCACACAGCTTTCTTTGTGGTGTCACGCTATCACAGAGAATTCGTTATCTGTACTATGATTGACTGTTTTGCATCGATTGCTCTGTCACATTGTCTCTTTGTGTCCACTTTGAAGATTTTCTGTTGGTTCTTGTGTTACGTGGCCTTTTCTAAACCTCCTCAGATGTCTCTATGTAGGTTACTAACTTTCATAATTTTTTCCATGTCTTTTGCTTTAGTCAGTCAAATGCACGAACTCATACACTGTGCGTATTTACACATGATTTAGTTGTTAATGCTCATTGATAGACTAGTGTTGACTGTATGAAACAACTATACTCAAGGATCGACGCCGTCTTTGAATTCTGAAGACTTTGCAATTTTCCTTCTGTAAGTTGTTATTTCAGTGGTCAGGAGTCTTGTATTTTGACAGTGAGTTGTACTCGGCGTTTTAACATTGTATTCCCGCTGCAGTCAAGGAGTTCTTCTTTTTCAGATATTCTCTTCACTCTCCATGCAATGTTTTTGCTGTCACATTTGTATAAATCCAGACATATTCATTATTAGATGTAATCATGACAAACAGTTATTTCAGTAATTGTATAGACGGATAGTTCATATCTTAGAACTGTGGTGCATGGTATTTTCAGCGTCCGGTTGTCACTAGAAATAAAGGATACATGTCCTGTGAGGTAACAGCGTCCCTACATTATGCCATGATGATCAAAACTTAGTGTCTACTTGGTTATTTCCCTTTTTGTTAAGTACCTCTCTTTTTTGTTGAGATCGTTAAAATAACATTCATTTT
>JAPXFY010000027.1:33675846-33685846 GCA_030674185.1 Monoplex corrugatus | reverse complement strand
TGGGTATTGCACCCCACAAACTAAAAAACAAAAGAAAGCAAAACAATACAAAACAAACGACAAAAAACAATGGTATTTTTAGTGTTGTACATAAGAATCATATAAGGTCTGTGAGGCCTTGCGAGGAAAATGAACATGAAGTTGATGGATGTGCAGGTCTATGGCTGTGGTGATAGTGGTGGTGAGTGTGTACTCCCTGGTGGTGAAGAATGCGGCGCTCAGCCTGAAATACTTAACTGTACACGTTAAGGATCCCATAACCAACACCTCCACCTTCATCTCCCGCCTGTCCCCTCTCTACCTCCGTCATCGTACCATCATCGACATCCTGTACAGCGACCTTCTCTCCATCGCCATCCCCGTCCTCTCTCTCATCCTAGTTATCGTCTGCACCGCTGCCACAGCCCTCCGCCTCAAAGTCGCCAGGGCCTGGCGCCAGAAGAGCGCCTCCAACATGACGTCAGCGGAGAGGCGAGAAGCCACGGTGACGCGGATGTTGGTGACTGTATGCTGCGTTTACGTCATCTGTATGACGCCTTCGGTGATGCGGACTTGGTTGTTGCATCGTTTGCCGGGATTCTTGATCTCAGGACATCTGTGCAACGTCTTCAAGTGTGCACGGCTGTGGCTCAGCTGCTGGAGGTATTGAACGCTTCCGTCAATTTCCTGATCTACAGGCAGCAGAGCTGTCGCTACCGAGCCACCCTCCGACAGCTGTGCGGGTGTCTGGCAGGGAGAAAGAACAAGGAGGGAAAGTCACAGGATCTGGCATCGTCTGTCTCACACAACTCCCGTCACAATACGCACAAAAGAAACGCCAGCTGTGTCAAGGCTGTGGAATCTTGCCATATGTAAATTCATCCACACATTGTCAATGGGTAAATATATAGATATCTACCAAGAGATGGGTGTCCACGTCGCTGAGTACAGCAGCAAACCTTTTCCACTTGGGTTCCCTAAGACTCCTACAGTCTCCTTTCCCTCACCTTTGGTTTTTTTTTCTAATCAAAGCAAGTACAAGGTCTCTTTTGGTAGCGCTTTACCTTCCGCTACAGTTAGGGAGGACAAGGATCAGGATTTCCACCTGTCCCCCACCTGTGGAAATAGTATTGTTTTCGTCTTGTTCATGTTGGATTTTAAGCCTGAATCAAAGTGCTACCAGCATGCATTCAGGTAAACACGAATCAGAAAAACACAAAAACAAAATAAGAACAAAAATTTAAAATTTATAACAAAACGTGTTTTTTTCTGATTCGAAGTTGGATTTCAAAGTTCTACAGTATCATAACGTTATCTGTCTAAGGGTAATGAAGCTGACCACAAGAGAACGCCCAGTTGTTGTCCTGCACTTTTTTCCACAGACAGAGGATGTTAGCTATGTTGAGACGATGGCTTCTGATGAATCGTAACGATGCGAGGCCTCTGTCATTTCTGTCTTTCACTTGCCTCTTGCTCCTGTTCAGCTGTTACCAGGGTCTGGCCAGCAGGCTTAAGGTTTGTGCCTTGATCAGTTTGGATCTTCACCATCACATGGCACCAGTGGCGTCATTGCATATGGAATTCTTTCTGAGCACGGAGATGTCATCTTGAGAAATTGAAACTGAAACTGGTACAGTCATCCAAGCCAATTTTGACATTCCAACGTTGAAACATTAAGAAATGGCTGCCTTCCTTTCCGTACTCGTCCGTATACTGTGTCTGGATGTTCATAGAGTTCTTTAGCATCTTCATTTTTTTGTCATCTGTTATTGTTTCTTCTTCTTCTTCTTCTTCTTCTTCTTCTTCTTCTTCTTCTTCTTCTTCTTCTTCTTCTTCTTTCTTCTTCTTCTTCTTCTTCTCTTTTTTCTTCTTCTTTGTGTAAGTCATGTCTGTGCTGCAACAATCACTCAAATTATACGAGTGGGCTTTTACTACGTGGCCGTTGTTGTTGTTGTTGGTGGTGTGGTGGTGGTGGTGGTGGTGGTGGTGGTTGGTTTTTGTTTGTTTGTTTGCCTGTTTGTTCGTTTGTTTCTTTCTTTGTTTGTTTGTTTGTTTGCCTGTTTGTTTGTTCGTTTGTTTACTTGTTTGTTTGCAGCTGCCGTTAGGTCAGCCATAGCCCGTTTCCAAGGTGTGCATGGTGAGTTTGTCTTGTTTCCATAAGTCAGAGGAAAACTGACATGACTTACAGCGTTTCAACGTGTGTGTACGACATTCTGCGCGCGAACACACTCGAACGGAATGCAGGAAAATCTTTACATATCTTGAACTGGGATGCCAGAAAAAAAATTCACCTTTTATCCACCAAGAGGTACAAAAGGAGGTTCAAAACCAACGCAGCCTTCTACTCAGAAGACCGATATTTTAATCTCTCGACCAAGTTGGGAGTCTGCCATAGGATAATGGTGATGTCAGTCCCGGCACAGATTCTGGTCGATCTCATGCAATCCGAGATAAGAGTATAGCTGAAGACGGCTCCAGTCATTCCACGAATGCAAAACAGTGAAGATCGACTTGTCCTGCGGGAGAGCAAATGATGCAGTGCCATGCACTCTTACGAAAACGATACTGGCTTCCATTAAAGAACTGAGTACACATTTTTTATGGATCATTGCACTCAGGAATGTAACCTTTGTGGTCGCCTTTTTTTCCCCGTCTCACAATGAAAACTGCACCAGCTTTCGTCAGAGACTGGGTTATAGAAACATGAAAACACCCGGCAAGAAAGCGATGACAAGTTTGAAAATATGACCTGTATTGATAACTTCTACAGGTAGAAAATAAAGTATCATTATCGCTATCAGAATCATTATCTTGTTTAATGTTCTCTCTGTTGTACAAGCTTTTGCAGACTTCATCTACGCACGAAAACAGAACTCACGTACGTTGGTACAAAATCAAACGTTGAAAATGTAGCCTCAAAAACTATGGTTATCTCAGACTCTACTATATCCCTCAGCAAATAGACAGGAAATCTTGTTTGTTTGTTTTTCTTGATAAATCCCTGTTCATAGAAGCTCATGTTAAATACTTGCATCTCCAACTGTGGAGAACAAGTAAAAGTCCGCTCATTTCTCTGAGCTGATGCCAGAAACGAGCTTGTGTATCATTTTTTCTGTCCATACTGAATCTCTCTGGCTCTTAGTTGGACTTTCTGATAATAAGAGAACCAAACTCCAGTTAAACCAAAACAGTGCAGAACGACTTGTCCAACCGGACAGCAAATGGTGCAGTGCCATGCACTCTTCCGAAAACAATACTGCCTTCCATCAAAGAACAGAGTATAAATTTTTCGTAGGATCATCGCATTCAGGAAGGTTGTTTACATTTGTGCTCACCGTTTTTCCGTCCCAGTTTCTATGCACGTTAATGGCCACAAATGCTGGCACAGTGTTTACAATGCGATGATGATGATGTCGATGAGGATGATAATCATGATGCTATGCAGTTCCATCTACGCTATCCTGGCGTTAACCACGCTCGAGAGATACAAACACCTGCGGTGCTGGTCAGAAAATTTAAACAACATAAACAACACCCCCAATGACGCATCTGTGAAGTAGATGAGACTCGATTGTATGGTCCCAGCCTTCCCAAGGAGCCCATAGCACGCCCAGCTCTGGGTAGGAGCCGGTTAGAGCCGAAAAATGCCACAATGATTTTTAAATGGACTGATGGGATTCGAACTCACAATCTTCCAGTCGGTAGTCCGTTGCGTTAACCACTACATCAAGACGGCTGGTCACCGAGTATAAAATTGCCACACTCTGCTTTCAATGTCCAAGTCTGAATACCATGCCTACATGTTATGTCAGAACTGGAATCCACAACCTTCCAGTCGGTAGTCCGTTGCTTTAACCACTACACCACGGCGACTGGTCACTGAGTATAAAATTGCCACACTGCTTTCAATGTCACCAAGTCTGAATACCATGGCAACAGGTATGTCAGGACTCCTTCTGAACAACAAACCATCCAAAACTCTCAAGTCTCAAGGAGCATCTTTTTTGTGGAAAAAAATCGTTTTTCTGTTTTTGGTCTAGCAACATTAAACTCCCTCTCAGTGTATTTTAAGATAAAGCCGGTTCTCAACTTTTTTTCAACAAGCTTTTCAAACATCTGTCTTTCAGAAATATCTCCAAAATATGTAAATCAATGCTCGTAGCTCTTCTAGGTTCAATCGTATTGCAGTTTTATATGTACATATACATATACGTATATATAGACATTAACGTATAAATATACACGTATATGTATGATATGTACATGTACGTATACATACACACACACCGATATCACACAGAAAATTTCCTGTCAGTATCTATCTATCTATCTATCTATCTATCTATCTATCTATCTATCTATCTATCTATCTATCTATCTAGCCAGCCAGCCAGCCAGCCAGCCAGTCAGCCATCCCATCCCGTCCCATCCCATCCCATCCCATCCCATCCCATCCATCCATACATTCATCCATCCATCCATCTCTCTCTTTCTCTCTGTCTTTCTGTCTCTCTCTCTGTCTCTGTCTCTGTCTCTCTCTCTCTCTCTCTCTCTCTCTCTCTCTCTATATATATATATATATATATATATATATGTATTTTGTGTGTGTGTGTGTGTGTGTGTGTGTGTGTGTGTGTGCATGTATATATATATATTATATATATATATATATGTGTGTGTGTGTGTGTGTGTGTGTACACACATATATATATGTGTGTGGTGTGCATACATTATATATATAACATATATATACGTACACAAATACACATATGTATAATATATATGTATGTGTGTATGTTGATGTATGTGTATATATACATATATATACATGTTGTGTGTGCGAGCGTGTGTGTGTGTGTGTGTGTGTGTGTGTGTGTGTGTGTGTGTGTGTGTGAGCGCGCGCGCGTATGTGTTTCTGCTATTTCTATGCTGCATTTGCTGCACTGATGTTTAGGTGTGTGCATTCAACTGTGTTTGTACGGACTGTTTGTGCTATATAAATGGAATTATAACTATCATCATTATATTGCCTACGCATTCAAAACAGGTCAAACAAGCCAGAACAGTGATCCTCGCTTGCTATGTATTCCAAACAGCTCATTCTGTATGTAAACATCAGTTGATACTTCACATCGGAAATAAACAAAAAATATTATCTTTTCTCCCCGTCTGTCACCTAATGACCTGACCAGCTCCTGGATTTATGTACAGGCTTAAGGCATGTGCCGTGGTGATCGTTCTGGATCTTCTCCATCCCATGGCACCTATGATGTTAGTTCATAAGGAATTCATTCCGAGCGCAGAGACGTCATCTTGAGGAATTGAAACTGAAATTGAAACTAAATATCTCTCTCTCTCTCTCTCTCTCTCTCTCTCTCTCTCTCTCTCTCTCTCTCTCTCTCTCTCTCTCTCTCTCTCTCTCTCTCTCTCTTGCTCTCGCTCTTCACAACACGTGCAACGTCTTCAGTACATTTCAATGTATTTTATCTGAATTTCTATATCTACACGACCCCAATGGTACGTGCTCAGTCATGCTTCCCTATCCATCACCCCACCCCCACCCAACTACCACTAAACCACCCTGATAAACACCACACACACACACACACACACACACACACACACACACACACACACACACACACACACACACACACACACACACACACACACACACACAAGACGGGAACTTTAAAATATAATAGACACAAAATTGTTTGAATCCCACGGCCTCAAACCACTTAACCACACTTTGACTAAAATCACAAGGGAAAAAAAAAAAAGAAGGAAAAAAAAAAAAACACGGAAACGCTAAAACGCTATTTTTTGGTCTGATAACACTTGTCCGAACCACTAAACCACATCGCAAACCGGCACAAGTAACGTTGAAGCGAGGGTGGTATAAGGGCAAAGTGATCTTATCAGAACGGAAATAGTCAACCGGGTGCTGTTTGCTTTGACGTCACAGAAGAATTTCCCTGTCACTGTTCGAACCAATCGCGGGCCATTTGACAGAACGACAGGCGATTTAATTGACGTCATTTCTCGCCTTGATATTTCCTATGGAATGCAAGTAAAAAGCATTTAAATTTTCCTTTTAGTGTTCGTGGTATGATAACATCTGCGGTTTCTTTACGTGTGGGTTTCTTTATCAGCGAGTCATGTTTAAGTGGGATACTCTGATGGTAATTGTGTCTTTGTTGTCGTTGTTGTTGTCGTTGTGGTGGTGGTGGATGTGGTTTTTTTGTTTGTTGTTGTTGTTGTGTTTGATGGGGCCCGGTTCATGTATCTTGTTCAGACGTCACATTTTTGTTTGTTATTGTTGTATTTGCGGAGCCGGGTTCATGCTAACTTGATCAGACGTCACTCTTCCTTTTCCTTCCCCACCCCCACCCCCAGCTCCTACACACACACACACCTCTAACCCTCATCACCATTTTTTTTTTTCTGTCAAATTCTTCGGTTGTCTTGTTTGCTCAAACAGCATGTTCGATTGGTTAACAAACACATAGTGTTAATCATTTATCTCCGCTTAACCCTTTGACCCCTTTGACTCCCGCACTCTATCAACCAACTGCAAAGACTTAACCCTTTGACTCCCACACCCTATCCTCCAACTGCAAAGACTTAACCCTTTGACTCCCACACCCTATCCACCAACTGCAAAGACTTAACCCTTTGATTCCCACACCCTATCCACCAACTGCAAAGACTCTACCCTTTGAATCCCGCACCCTATCCACCAACTGCAAAGACTTAACCCTTTGACTCCCACACCCTCTCCACCAACTGCAAAGACTTTACCCTTTGAATCCCGCACCCTATCCACCAACTGCAAAAACTTAACCTTAGGCTCATTTACCCTATCCTGGATGCTGGAGGATAAGGTGAGGGAGTTACAGGGTTAAGGTGTCGCTTTGCTAGCATGGTTGACAATACAGGATGTTGATGGAGAGGGTGCGGGAGTCAAAGGGTTGATGTAATTGGTCTGTATCATCTGACCCAAGAGGAATACATGGCGATGAACAATAGTGGACCCCAAGGCCCTGAAATAAACCTGGGGTACTGGTCCAGAACAGACAGAATTCAGGTACCTCTGTCGCTGCCCTACAGGCCAAAAGTACACCAATCAAGTCCAGCCCAGCTTCTCTCTGGGTACAATATTTGGGCTGGACCTGGTTGTTGTGAGTTAAGTGGCCATGTCCCGGGGTTTGTCATCTCCTCACCTTGCCATTTGGCTCGTAAACGAGGTACCTGATGACTGGGTCCGAATGGGTCATGCAGCGCATGGACACTCGCCCTCAACCCCTCAACCCCTCAACTCCTCCCCTTCATTTTGCTTGGTGGGATGGCTACTGTGGTGTCGGGAGCTGGGGAGGTGATTGTCTGAACAGTGGTGAGGCTTTGGTGCTGTGGGTCTCAGCCGGCACCTTTGTGTGTTTCTTGTTTAACTTTGTTGTTGTCCCAATGCCACAGGAATGATCGACAATGAATAAGAAGACAATATATCCTATGTCCCTGTGGTGTTGATCTTGTGCACCCATTTGATGTGACCCTGGGCTGTTTCTTATGGCCATCCTTGGGTTCCCACAACAACTGATGAATCTGAGTTGGAGTCTGAGTCTGAGTCTGACTTCTGAGTCTGAGTCTGAGTCTGAGTCTCTCTATCTATCTATCTATCTATGTATCTATCTATGTATCTATCTATCTATCTATCTATTTATTTATCTTTCTATTTCTCTACCTATTTCTCTCTCTCTCTCTCTCCCTCTCTCTCTTTCTCTGTCTCTGGCTCACTCACACATACTCACTCTCTCATACACACACACACACACACACACGACGGAGAGGAGAGAGAGAGAGAGAGAGAGAGAGAGAGAGAGAGAGAGAGAGAGAGAGAGAGAGAGAGAGAGAGAGAGGATGGCTTGTGTGTCTGATGTGTTGTTGGTGATAATGTTGATGTTGGTAAAGAGAGAAAGACGCTGTGTGTGTGTGTGTGTGTGTGTGTGTGTGTGTGTGTGTGTGTGTGTGTGTGTGTGTGTGTGTGTGTGTGTGTGTGGCGTGTGTATGTGTGTGTGTGTGCGTGTGTATGTATGTGTGTAGTCAGTGCGATTTTTATGTTAACCTGACAATAAATGGTTTATGATAATGGTGACGTGTTAGTGGTAGCGGTATGTGTGTTCGTGTGTTCATATGTGTGTGTATATATATGTGTGTGTGTGTGTGTGTGTGTGTATAATGTGTGTGTGTGTGTGTGTGTGTGTGTGTGTGTGGTGTGTGCGCTTGTGTGTGTGTGTGTATGTATGTGTGTGTATGTGTGTGTATGTGTGTGTGTGTGTGAATGTGCATATATGTGTTATGCATTTGATCTATGTGAATACAGACTGCAAACGTGCGTGTTTTCATGTATTTTAGTCCTTTCCTCGAACTGGACGAAGCAGCAGAGAACATTCAATCTTTTTCTCCTAAATTTTGTATCTGGTGTTTGTTCATTTGTGATCTTACGTTTACGCTTGACAAAGGCCAGTTGGCAGAAACCTTGCGCCTGTCTTGTCTGGTTGTATTAAATACACGATCTGAATTGTGTGTGTGCGTGTATGTGTGTGTGTGTGTGTGTGTGTGTGTGTGTGTGTGTGTGGTGTGTGTGTGTGTGTGTGTGTGTGTGTGTGTGTTTTCTGGTTCGTGTTTTCATGTGTGTGTGACGGGGCGGGGGGTAGGCAAGCCCGCAGCGTGTGATCTGTTAAACAATTGGAATACATGTACGTTGAACCCTCCTTCAAATCCTTCCAAACAGCAGCAGTCCACGTCTTTTGTGGCTTCAAAATCCTCAAGGTGTCCAAACTGATAAACCTGTGACACTTTGCTGAGTGGTTGGCGTTGTTTATCGCGTTGGTCGGGTACGACCCGAGAGATCCACCCGTCCACCCCCACCCGTCTGTTCAAACACATGTCCCCAGGAAGCGTGTTGTTGTCAGTCATAACACCTGCTTGTCTTCCTTCGTAAGGGAGAAGAGTGGCAGAATGGTTCAGACGTTCGCCTGCCGACAACTAAACTCGAGGTTCCAGGGTTCGCTCCCTGTAGATCGGGATATACATGTATTCAGAAGCTGGAGGTCTGTTTGCATTGTCTTGACACAAAGTGTCGCTAGTTTATCGCAACATTCAAAGAACGATCGACCTTGCTAAGCAATTAGAGAGAAGAGTGGCAGAGTGGTTCAGACGTTCGCCTGCGAATAAGTAAACTCGAAGTTCCAGGGTTCGCTCCCCATAGAGGCCTCGACTTTTCTCCTGAGTTTGACCGGAAAGTCGAACTGAACGTCCAGTCTTTCGGAAGGGGACGAAAAAAAACGAGTCGGAGCCGTGTGCCTTCTGGTTGTGCACGCTAAAGATCTCACGGCAGTTGAAAATCGTAAAGAGCAGGGCATTGCCCAGCTGCCTTGGTATAAAACATTGGAGAGATATGTTGATTTCCCAGGTCCCACCCCTTGAAGACCAATTAGACTTCTTGCCTTTCTGAAGTCTAGGTTAAAAAAAGTGAATATGAATATGAATTTGAAGCGAGGGAGAGGGGATAGGCGACGCCCTAGTGGTGCTGGCCCCGGGAAAAGTTGAGGTCTTTGCCACCTCACTCCCCTACGACACCAGCGTTATGGAACTATCTAGGTAGGACCTCAGGACCTGGTCAGCTTGTGGATTTATGTGCAGGCTTAAGGCTTGTGCCGTGACCATTCTGGATCTTCTCCATCACATGGCGCCTTTGACGTTAGTGCATATGGAATTCATTCCAAGCGTGAAGACGTCATCTTGAGAAATTGAAACTGAAACTGAAACCTTCGGGTCCGAGTGGGCGTGTTAACTTATTATAACTCCCTCACGTTGTCCGCCAGCTCCTGTGGGTCAGGGAATGAAAGAGTTAATGGTACACTAAGCTACAGGCTGCCAAGGGAACCGATGCCACGTGACACGATTTTCTTACGGGAAAAAGGTAAAAAAACCGACAAGTATCCGATAAAATGAAACA
>JAPXFY010000027.1:33665846-33670846 GCA_030674185.1 Monoplex corrugatus | reverse complement strand
ACACACACACACACAACACGCACACACACACACACACACACACACATACACACACGCGCGCGCGCGCACAGACAGACAGACACACTCTCACATTCACACTCACTCATGCACACAGACACACACAGACACGCACAGACACGCACAGATATAGACACAGACACACACACACTATCACGTTCACACTCACTCACATACACACATACACACACAACATACACACACACAAACACACACACATACACACACATGCATACACATACACACACATGCACAAACATACGCACACACGCGCACGCGCGCGCGCATGCGCACGTCCGCGCCTGCCCATAAACTGTTGACATATTTGTATCCCAGAAAATAATGGGCTTTACATCGAAGTCATGTTGCAATTTCAAGTGCAGTGCGAGCTGTAGCCGTGCTGTTTAATCTTGCAGTGATTTTCAGTTGTATACTTGTTTTAAAAGTTCCTCTTTTCTTTGTTTAACCAATGACCATGGCAAAGTGGTTAGCGCACCGAACTGATGGTGGAGATGTTGGCAGTTCGAATCGCACCAGTCGGAGTGATTGTGGAAACTTTCGGCCTCAACCGGATCCTAAACAGAGTTGAGTGAGCCATAGTCTCACTACTGCTGAGTGTGACTGATTGATTTGGTTCAGTTTTAACGTCGACACCCACCTCAGGTGATATGGATGACGGAGATAACCATCCCCGGGAAGTGTGGGGGAAAAGGGGCCTATCTAATCATATACCGACATCACCAGAACAACGATGATGTTAAGATGGGAAAGTGAGAAGGCCAGTTTTAATGTAGCTCACCCCGGGATTCGAACCGACAACCATTTGCATGTGTCTCTGTCTCTGTCTCTCTGTCTCTGTCTCTCTGTCTCTCTCTGTCTCTCTGTCTCTGTCTGTCTGTCTCTCTCTTTCTCTTTCTCTCTCTCTTTCTCTCTCTCCTTCTCTCTCTCTTTCTCTCTCTCCTTCTCTCTCTCTCTCTCTCTCTCTCTCTCTCTCTCTCTCTTTCTCTCTCCTCTCTCTCAGCCTGTCCACCCCTTTTCTTCTCTTTTATACAAGAAGGCATCAAACACTAAGAACGGAAAAATTGCTGACCAGCGAGTTCATAACATGAAAAAAGCCCATTTTGTGATTTGGAATTAAAGTGACTGCCATTTAAGCAAATATGAACAGAAAAACACAAAAATAGAATCAGAACACCTGTTTGATATAACAAAACATGACAGGCGCGAATTTTCGGCCAACTGGCCTTTGTCAAACGTATACAAAAAAGAACAAAGAATAAACGCACTACATTTAACATGAAATTTGAACTAGTTGGCAGTGACATCCAGTCTACGAAAATATATCAGGAAAAAGAATGCATATCTACCTAGCAACCTATCTATCTATCTATCTATCTATCTATCTACTATCTAGCTATCCATCTATCTATCTATCTATCTGTCTGTCTATCTGTCTATCTGTCTATCTATCTATCTATCTATCTGTCTGTCTATCTATCTATCTATCTTATCTATCTATCTATCTAAACGTACATCTATCTATCTATATGTCTGTTCTATCTGTATGTCTGTCTGTCTGTCTTTTATTCTATCTTCTATCTATCTATCTATCTATCTATCTACTCTACCTACTCTACCTATCCTACCTTCTTCTATCTATCTGTCTATCTGTCTGTCTGTCTGTCTATCTATCTGTCTGTCTGTCTGTCTGTCTCCCATCAATCTATATTATATGCATTTATTTCAGACGCTCACACACATGAAAGCAAACACAGAAACACATATATATGCTCATGTATATACGAGCACATACACGCGTATACATACATGAATAAGAAGTTTCTGGATCCCTACACAAATCCAGTAACAACAGACAATAAAACCACGTAAATAAAGGGTAACATTATAACAAAAATTGTATAGAATTAAATACAAGTTTTTCGCACACAAACACAAACATGAAGATACAAACATCCGGATACATGTACATACATACTCATGCAGACAGATACGTGCACTAGCACACACACATACAAATGTGCGCGCGCGCACACACACACACACACACACACACACACACTCACACACACACGCACACACTCACACACACACACACACACACACGCACGCACGCACGCACGCACGCACGCACGCACGCAATTACATATATACATACACACATATACAAAAGAGACAAGACTGAATGAGAAAATAATGTTGTGCGCGTGTATGTGTGGTTGTGTGTGTATGTATTGTGTGTATGTGTGTATGTGTGTGTCTCTGTGTGTGTGTTGTGTTGTGTGGATGTGTGTGTCGGTGTGTCGTGTGTCTGTGTGTCTTTGTATGTGTGTTTTGTGTGTATGTGTGTGGCTTTTTTGTGTTTGTGTGTGTGTGTGTGTGTGTGTGTGTGTGTGTGTTGTGTGTGTTGTGTGGTGTGTGTGTGTGTGTGTGTGTGTGTGTGTGTGTGTGTGTGTGTGTGTGTTGTGTGTTGTGTGTATGTGTATGTCGGTGTGTTGTGTGTCTGTGTGTCTCTGTATGTGTGTTTTGTGTGTATTTTGTGTGTTGTTTGTGTGTGTGTGTGTGTGTTTGTTGTGTTGTGTTTGTGTTGTGTGTGTTGTGTGTGTGTGTGTGTGTGTGTGTGTGTGTGTGTGTGTGTGTGTGTGGTGTGTGTGTGTGTGTTATTGTTTACATGTTTTTATACAGATTCCGGGCTCTAAGGCTACTGTGCAAGTTAAAGACTTGTATGCTGACTAACCCCACAAACCAACTGAGAAGATGGCCACAGGATTTACACGTTGAACAATCCACCACAGACCAACTGAGAAGATGGCCAAAGGATTTATACGTTGAACGATCCATTGGAAACGTGTATTAGATTTAAAACGATTTTTCCCGGATAATATAAAAAGATCATTTGAACAGAAGGGAATGAGTGAAAATGAATGAATGTGAAATATAAGAATACCAGACACGCATGTTAAAGATCCTGGTAGTCACGTCTGATAACGCCTTATCGGTATACTCAGCTGCACCGATACGGAAGCAGATGTTTTCCAGCCCACGCATCCGACTGATAACTCCACTCCAGGACATTTAGCGTTTGCCCAGTGCAATCCAGGAGCCACATGTGTGAATTTTTGAGAACAAGGGCCAAGGAAGAAGAACGCAAACCGGATCTGTTACATGTATTTCGTCACTGGCACGGTGGTCAGCCAGAGCGCACAGCATGCAAAAATTAATACACTCCACTTGATACTTCATGTACGTTCCTTTCGGCTTAGAAACATCACAAATTCATACGACGAATTAAAGAGGCATTTCTTTAGTGCGCGATAGATTGAAATAGGACTGTCTACCGAAATGATGAAATGGCTGCAAATAATCTGTTGGGGGTGCAGAAAAATGTATCACCGTCCATGGATTTACTGTAAAAGCAGACGAAACCAAAAGTAGGTCGAAATAGAGAGGCAAAAAGGCTTTTCAGAAGGCGTATTTGCAGCTTAATCGTGACATTTGAAAAATGTATTACCGTCCACTGTAAAAGCAGACGACACCAGAAGTAGGTCGAGATAGGAAAAACTGTACCACAGGCTTTTCAAAAAAGTTTATTTGTAGCTTAATCTTGACATTTTACTTTTCATTAACTAACCAGTTATAATCTTCCGAAGCAATATGTTGAAACAATTAATCAAGGATTATAACTCTTGAGAGTCACGTAGGAGTTATCTCCTATGTTGTAGAATTTCTCAAAATCCACCATAGTTTGCGCTACCCATTCAGCTAGCATAGAAGCAGCCACAAAGCACAAAACTATAATAAGCTCAGAATATTTCCAATATGTTGAAACGTTCAGCTTTAGATTTCGTAGATGTTGTTGTGTATGCTGTTTTCAACGTACATGTTGTTGTGTATGCTGTTTTCAACGTAGATGTTGTTGTGTATGCTGTTTTCAACGTAGATGTTGTTGTGTTTGCTGTTTTCAACGAAATGTACCGATACTTCAGTGACTGACCCGTGAAAAGATGAACAGACCCAGCTTGCACATTGACCAAAGATACAGACAATGCAGCAACATAGTGGAGTGCGGTCAGCTCGCCTAACAGCTTGAGTTCTCTGTATTCCACTAAAAAGACGGACTAACCCTTTGACTCCTGCACCCTGTTCACCAACTGGGAAACTTAACCCTTTGATTCCCTTACCCTATCCAGGAATCTGGTGGATAGGGTGAGGGAATCAAAGGGTTAATTTTTTTGCTTTGCTGGCGTGGTTGGCAATGCAGGATGCTGGTGGACAGGGTGCGGGAGTCAAAGGGTTAAGAGTGATTTTCAATGAATCCAAATCGGTTTGGAAAAAAGCGCCTGCGATTGCTATTGTTATTGTTGTTTAAAGCCCACCCGACCTCGTAGAGCCACATCAAGGTTATAACCATTTCAAAACATACAAAACTTTAACAGGAAAAAAACAGAAAAGAAAATTAAGTACACATATGAATGCATTCGTGCACATAATATAAGAACATGCCCCTATCTGGCGTTGACCATTCCATACAATTTATCGCACAGGGGATTTTAAAAAAACACCTGAATACACAATAAGCATACATAAGGACACCAAAACATTTATAAAAACGGACATAAATTACCTACAATTGCTTCCGCATATCTCATCTCCCTAGAGCCAAAAATGCGCTCTATACATGTACCCAGTCATCAATCCTAAGAAAAAGTAGTACGGAAGACTTTATCGAACACATACAGGTGAATGGACCAGCAAGGCAGAAAATGGTAGGAAGAAATGACAGAAAGCAAAAGAACAAGGCAGAAACGAAGAGAGTGACAGAAAAGAGGAAATTTCTAGCACAGAATTTCCAGAAGGTGGGGATACTATTTACATTGAAAGAGCCCCCGGCATCCCCATTTGGGGGGGGGGGGGGTGAATAGCGCCGACGATAGATAATAATAATAATATACATGTAAATGTAT
>JAPXFY010000027.1:33645846-33660846 GCA_030674185.1 Monoplex corrugatus | reverse complement strand
CCTCCCTGCTGCAGCTTCAGACATCTTTCTGCTCTCACTTCAGTTTCAGTTTCAGTTTCAATTTCTCAAGATGACATCCCCGCGCTCGGAATGAATTCCATGTGCATTAACGTCACAGGTGCCATATGATGGAGAAGATCCACAATGATCACGGTACAAGCCTTGATAAGCCTGCACATAAACCCACGAGCTAGCCAGGTCCTCAGGTCCTACCTAGATAGTGCCATAACTCTGGGTCGTAGGGGAGCGAGGTGAGAGGTGACAGAGACCTCAACTTTTCCCGGGGCCAGCACCACGAGGGCGGCGCCAATCCCGTCTCCCTCGCTTCAAATTCATATTCATATTCACTTTTTTTTTACCAAGACTTCAGAAAGGCAAGAAGGCTAATTGGTCTTCAAGGGATGGGACCTGGGAAATCAACCTATCTCTCCAATGTTTTATACCAAGGCAGCCGGGCAATGCCCTGCTCTTCACGATTTTCCACTGCCGTGGGATCTTTAGCGTGCGCAGCCGGAAGGCACACGGGTCCGACTCTAAATATAGGGCTAGTCCGGGATGTCACTGACTGGTGGCAACTGCAGCTCTATAACATGTAAAGACAACTTCGGCCACGTGAACTTTTAGAATAAAGTTAATTTAACAGTTACACTGACGTGTGCCCTTTCTGGCAAAAATGCTATGCTCGCTGTTGGGTGGGCCCTTATTACCGGTGTCCCCCTCCTCCCCCCTTTAAAAATAGAGGGGTGGGGGGCAAGAGACAAGAGAGAGAAAGAGAGGGACAGAGAGAGAGAGAGACAAAGACAGAAGGAGAGAGAGGCAGAGAGAGAGAGAGAGACAAAGAGAGAGAGAGATGGAGAGCGAGACAAAAAGAGAGACAGAGACTAAGACAAAGGAGAGAGAGAGACAGAGACAGAGGAGACAGACAGAGAGACAGAGAGAGAAGAGAGACAGACACGGCGACAGAGAGAGAGAGAGACAGGGAGAGAGACAAAGAGAGAGAAAGAGAGACAGTCAGACAGACACAGACCGACAGACAGACACAGACAGAAAGAGAATGTAAAAGTAAGCTTTAGTCCCATAACCTAAACAGGATCTCTCTAAGCGGAGTAACCCTCACTAACTCTCGAGTTTGGTCTTTAGAGAGTTCGGGTTCCACTCCTCCTCCCCCCCACCCCCACTGCTTCACCTGCACCAACCTTGAAAAGGAACCAGCTACCCACCCACTGATAGCTGGGTGGACTAGAGGTCACGGCCACCAAAAGGTTGCCTCCAACGAGCGAGCCTCACGACACACCTACCCTCGCAAAACTTGGACAGTGAGACTTCGAAGGGGAGTGCTTCGTCTGCACGCCAGCACATCGTCATCATCATCATCATCATCATCATCATCATCATCAAGTGCCCTGCCACATGGCGTTGGCGATCATGGCCCTCCATATGCATCTATCCCTTCTTGCCGCAAGTACATCTTCCACCCTCTCTGTCCTCAACCACTCTTCAATTCCGTCCAATATTTTCTCCATGGATCTACCTGGTGTTCGCTTTCCTTCCACCTTTCCTGTTGTGACCAGGTGCTCTAATTCCCCTTTACTCATAAAAATGGCATCTAAATGTTGTTTGTTTTTTCCTAATCTTCCTTATCAACGATCTTCTTGTGTCTACCTGCGTCAAGACTGTCTCGTTTGCTTTCTTTGCTGTCCATGGAACTCTCAACATTCTTTTAGAAACCACATTTCGGCTGCCCTAATCTTGTTCTGGCTTTGGGTGTTGACTGTCTACGCCTCACAACCATATAATATTATCGGTCTATATAACATTCAACAACTCTCTTCCTGTTCATGACATGCAAAATACTTCGCTATTGGGTGGGCCCTTATTACCGGCGCCCCCCCCCCCCCTTTAAAAAAAAGAGGGGGCGAGAGAGAGAGACAGAGAGAAAGAAAGAGATAAAAAAAAAAGAGAGAGAGGACGAGACGGAGGGAGGACCAGAGAGAGAGAGAAGGAAAGAGAGAGAAAGAGACATACAGAGACACATAGAGAGAGAAAGGAAAGAAGAGAAGAATACAGAGAAAGACAGAGAGAGAGAGACAGACAGAAAACAGACGAAGAGAAGAGAATGGAGAGAGAGAGAGACAGACAGACAGAGACAGACAGAGACAGAGAGAAAATTGTAAAAGTAAACTTTAGTCCCATAATCTAAATCAGGGTCTCTCTAAGCGGAGTAACCCTCACTAACTCTCGAGTTGAGCTTTGAGAATTGGGATTCCACTCGTCTCACCCACTGCTTTACCTTCATCAACCTTGAAAAGGAACCAGCTAACCACCCACTGATAGCGGATGGGGTGGACTACAGGTCACGCGCACCAAAAGTTTGCCTCCAGCGAGCGAGACTCACGAAACACCACCCTCGCAAAACTTGGAAAATGAGACTTCGAAGGGGGAGTACTCCGTCTGCACCACCAACACGGCTATAATTAACACGAAACAGCTATTTACTATGCAGGCCACACAGACGGCAAAGAGGAGGGTAGGTAAACTTGAACTGAACAACTTTTGTTGGACCGTTTCCATTTCCCTCACCCTATCCACCAGCTTTTTTGCAGTTTTTAGAGTGAGGGAGTTCAGTTCATACTGCCTATATCCCAGCCAACTACTAGAGCCATGTCAGAGCTAACACCACGTCAAAAAAAAAAAAAAAAAAGCAACCTGTTAATCAATAACACTTTGTACCCCGTGAGTGCAGCTGCACTGCAATTAATAACACTTTATCCCCGTGAGTGCAGCTGCACTGCAGTCTGTGTGGACCAGCCCTAGAACAGCCAAGTGCACTGCGCATTGGGTCATGGCAGTAAAATTGTCACATCTTTTTTGCATACGTACTGAATCCGCTCAAAAATACGTGTGAACGACGTTCAGACAACTATTGGCGAAAGCTAACAAGCTAAAGTTACCAAGTGAGAACGAGACAGAATGAGATAAGCAAACTGAACGCAACTGATGCGGCACGGAAATATCAGTACTCGGTCCACGGGAAGCAAGTGTGTGGTACGGATATGTCATTACTTGGGGTACAAAGAAGATAAAAGACAACACTTAAAAACCATGCTCACTGCTAAGGTGAGGGAGTGAACAACGAGTTCAAACCAGCTGGGTATCTTTGGAAATGGTGTCCGCTAGATACCCGGGGTACAGGAAACAAGCAATTTTAGTTCGGGTGGATGAAGCTTGAGAGATCCGTTAACGCAGTTTTAATGTTCTCTCACCTGGCCGTTTGTCCCTGACGCGTACGTCGAGCAGCTTGGAAAAGTAAACTCCCTGTACATAATTATACGTATGTGTATACTCACGGACGTATTCATGCGTGTCCATTCTGTCTCTCTCGAACACACGAACGCGTGTGCAGATGTGCGTGTATATACGCACGTACATTCATGCTGTCTCTCTGTCTGTCTGTCCTGTCTGTCTCTTCTCTTTCTCTCTGTGTGTCGTCTGTCTCTCTGTCTGCTCTCTCTCTCTCTCTCTCCCTCCTCCCTCCCCCTCTCCCTCTCTCTCCCCTCTTAGCTCTCTCTCCCCCTCTCTTTAGCTCCCTCTCTCTCCCTACCTCTTTAGCTCTCTCTCTCTACTCTCTCTCTCTCTTTGCTCTCTCTCTCTTCTCCTACTCTCTCTCCCTCTCTTTAGCTCTCTCTCTCCTTCTCCCTACCCTCTCTCTCCCTCTCTCTCTCTCTTCTTCTCTTCCCTCACTCTCTCTCTCTCCTCTTCCTCTTTCTCTTCTCTCTCTCTCCTTCTCTCTCTCTCTCCCTTCTCTTCTCTTTCTCCCTTTTTTCTCTCTCTCCTCTCTCTCTCTCTCTCTCTCTTCTTTGCTTGAGGGAGGGATGAGGCACCAGTAATAAGCACCCAACCAACAGCAAACATTGAGCTGTAACTGTAACAAAAAAACTAATAACAACAGCGTCATCAGACGCTAACCTCACACCAGCAGAGCATAACAACTGGCTTGTTCGCTGCTCATTTTCATACTAGTGGTGTGAACAGAAACTAAGTTCTGTTCAAAATTTAGTTTTTGTTCACACCAGGGGTATGATAATGAGCAGTGAACAGGCCAGTTGTTTATGCTTTCAGCTGGAATTTGAACTCCAAACATCAAGTTTTGATTGCACAGTTGTATCAACTAAAGTTAAGACTTTTTTTTTCTTGAGAAGAGAAACTGAAGGTAGGTATGGCTTGATGGTCTTGTTTTGTCCACAACTACCCTCTTGTTCTTTCACAAAAACACACGCACACACACACACACACACACACACACACACACACGCACACGTGCGCGCACACACATGCACACACATACACACACGCGCACGCGCGCACGCACACACATACACACACACACACCGCACACACGTCAATATACCTCATAAACATCCAACGTCTGACATAACAACACACACACGTCTTATATCACACATAGTGAAAAGACGTTAAATCAAAGAACGAACACACACACACACACACACACACACACACACACACACACACACACACACACACACACACACACACAACACACACACACACACACACACACACACACACACACACACCACACACACACAACACACACACGTCTAATATCACACACTGTGAAAAGACGTAGAATCAAAGAACGAACACACACAACACACACCACACACACACACACACACACACACACACACACACACACACACACACACAACACACACACACACACACACACACACACACACACACACACACACACACACACACACACACACACACACACACACATACAGATTCTCGCTCGCTCTTTATGTCTCGTGGGATAAAAAGTGCGCGTGATGCTGCCGTGAATGGCGTATTTAGCGCTGTAGAAGGTTTCAGAGTGCAAAGCAATAGTAGAGAGGTGAGAAATAAGAACACCAACCACGTCACTCAAGCGGCCTTTGTTCAGGTCCTATGTGATTTGATGAAGGAAACAAACATTCCCAATGATCTTGTGGTCACGGGACACGTTTTTACCAGTGAATAAATAGGCTCTAATAAATGAATTTGGTATTGAAAAAATAACCGACCTCCTAAATGAAATTTACGACATCGAAAAAGTCCCTAAAGACGTGTCAATGTCACTTTTCATTGCACTTCCAAAGAAAACAGGGGCTTTAGAGTGCGAACTCCATCGTACAATCGGCTTGATGAGTCATGTGACAAAGATTCTATTCAGGATACTCATGATGAGAACAAGGAAGAGAATCGAAAGAGAAATAGCAAAACAAGAATGCGGACTTGTTGAAGGGAAAGGAACTATTAGTGCCATATGCATCCTAAGAACACGCATACAAAGATCAGTGGAGTTGAATCAGGATTTGTATTTACGTTTTATTGATTATACCAAGGTTTTTGATCGGATAGGACACGAAGAAGTAATCAACCAGCTAGAAAGGCTCGATGTTGATGGAAAAGATCAAAGAATGATAAGGAATATGTCTCGGGAACAAACAGCGACAATGAGAGTAGAAAATGTCATGAACTCTTTCCAAAATATCAAAAGAAAAATTAGGCAGGGATGTATTCTATCACCCGATTTGTTTTTCACTTTACAGCGAAACCATCAAGAGAAACCTAGAATGCCTGAGATAAAGGAGGGAAAATGTTAAACAGTCTTCGTTACGCAGATGACACCATTCTAATTGCAGAACATGGGAAAGACCTACAACATCTTGTGAATATAATAGAAACAGAAAGCAGAAATAAAGGGTTAGAGGTAACTGGCAATAAGACTAAAGTTATGGTAATCAGTAAAAGAAAAAAAAAGAAACAAAAATCTTCTCATGCAAAATAACAGCAAATGCGTGAGTGTGTGTGGTGGATTGTTGTTTTTCTTATTGTCTCTCTAGGAATGATGAGTTGGTCAGATGTGTCGTCCCATTCTCGTGGCTCCTCCTCTCGGTTTGTCTGAATCAGGTTGTCTTTTCCAAATAAACGCATGCGCCTACGTTTTCAGTCTAATAGATTCAAACAGGTGAAAATCAATGCTCGTGATTGTAATCTGTGACAGAGATGCTTTTTGGAGGGGAGGGTGGGGGTAGGGTTGAAGAACTACTAGTACCCACGTCTGTGGTTGGCAAAGGTTTGACTGGTTGGCAAAGTGGGAAAGCTGCCACCTTCTAATCTTATTGCATAGGTTTGAATTTGGCTCAGGGGAAAAAAAAACATGGAGATTACTGCCTCCTATCTACCCAGCTGTCAATGTGTCCCTGATCCTGGTCATGATTGGAGAAGATAAAGCAGACAGGTGAGATGGGCACCGCCCTCATGATGCTATCATCATCATCATCATCATCATCGTCATGTGCCTTGCCGCATGTTGGCGATTATGGACTTCGATCTGTCTCTATCACTTGTTGCCTCAAGCATCTCTTCCACCCTCCTTGTCCCCAGCCACTCTGCAAGTCTGTCTAGTATTTTCTCCCTGGGTCTACCGGTGCTCTCTTTCCCTCCAGCTTTCCCGTTGTGACCAGGTGCTCCAATTCCCCTTTACTCATAAAACGGCCTATAAATGTTGCTTGTCTTTTCCTAATCTTCCTTATGAGTGATCTACTTGTGTCTGCTTCCATCAAGACTGTCTCGTTTGTTTTCTTTGCTGTCCATGGAACTCTCAACATTCTTCTGAGAAACCACATCTCGGCTGCCTCGATCCTGCTCTGGCTTTGCTTGCTGACTGTCCACGCCTCGCATCCGTACAATAGTATTGGTTTTATATAACATTCAAGGACTCTCTTTCTGATTTTAATTGATAGGCACTTGTTGGTAAGAATGCTTGTCATCTTCTTGAATGCTGTTTTGGCTTGGCCGATTCTGCCAGCTATTTCCGATGTGCATCTGCCGTCTGATGAAATGACCGTTCCCAAGTATTTGAACTAATTAACCTGTGTCAAGGTTGTGCCATTTGCTGTTACTTTGCAGGAGGGGATATCATGTTTTTTACTGATCACCATGAAATCCCCTCCTGAAATCCCCTCCTCCTCCTCTCGGTTTGTCTGAATCAGGTTGTCTTTTCCAGATAAACGCATGCGCCTACGTTTTCAGTCTAATAGATTCAAACAGGTGAAAATCAATGCTCGTGATTGTAATCTGTGACAGAGATGCTCTTTGGAGGGGAGGGTGGGGGTAGGGTTGAAGAACTACTAGTACCCACGTCTGTGGTTGGCAAAGGTTTGACTGGTTGGCAAAGTGGGAAAGCTGCCACCTTCTAATCTTATTGCATAGGTTTGAATTTGGCTCAGGGAAAAAAAAAAAACGTGGAGATTACTGCCTCCTATCTACCCAGCTGTCAATGTGTCCCTGATCCTGGTCATGATTGGAGAAGATAAAGTGAGATGGGCACTGCCCTCATGATGCTAACTCTAGGAAATGTTCAAGTCTCTACCTCCTCATCCCTGTCAGTTACTGGGCAATGTCTGTCTTTGAATTTTTACATCCTGATGTGGACAGAAAAAGAAGTGAAATGCAAAGTAACATTTGAAGGACGGTTCAACGCCTGCAGATGGTCATGTCATACCATGCATGCATCATGTACGAGATAAACATCCCGAGTTTTGCCATTTGAGTAAACCTAGTGAAAGTAACACTAAAGCAAACTGTGTTGGATTTTGAGAAATTCTACAACATGGGAGATAACTCCTACGTGACTTTCAAGAGTTATAATCCTTGATTAATCTAGTGAATGTAGTTATTATCCAGTAAAACTGATTGCCTCCGTGGGGATGGCGGGGGTTCTTTCAGTATAAATAGTATCCCCGCCTTCTGGAAGTTCTGTGCTAAAATGTTCCCCTTTTTGTCATTCTCTTTATTTCTGCATTGCTTCTTTGCTTTCTGTCATCTCTTCCTCTGTTTTTCTGCCTTGTTGGTCCACTCACCTTGTATAAGTTTTCAGAAAGAAACCACTCACCGTGGTATAGTGGCTAGCGCAACAGACTACCGACTGAAAGGTTGTGGGTTCGAATCCCCATCAGTCACTTCAAAAATCATTGCGGGATTTTTCGGTTCTAACAGGCTTTTACCCAGAGTTGGGCATGCTATAGGCTCATTGGGAAGACTGGGACCACACAGCTGAGTCTCTATCACTTCACGGATGCGTCATTGAGGGTGTTGCTCAAATCTTCTGACCAGCACCGCAGGTATCAGTATCTCTCGGGCCTCTTTGACGCCAGGATATATAATAATAGTAAGCGTGGAGTACAGCCCTGTAACGTAGCACAGCATCATGATTATTATCCTCATCGACACCATGATCATCGCATTGTAAAAATTTGCCAGCTTCTGTGGCCATTGAGGTGGCGTAGTAGTTGGGGAAAAAAGGTGAGCACAAAGGTAACCTCCTTGAGTGCGATGATCCTTAAAAAATGATAATAAAAAAGTTTTCAAAAAGAGTGACATAGTTTGTAATAGAATTGATGAGTAGGCGCATGTATTCATTACATTTTTGGCTCTAAGGAAACATGATATGCGAGTGCAAATTAAGGTAATTTAGGCCAGCTTTTATGTACGTTTCACTGTACTTAAGTTACGTTTATACTTTTTGTATTAAGGTTTTTTTTAATCCGCGATGACAAAAGTGGGGCAATGAATATTGCCAGGGGCATATCCTTTGATCATGTGCGTGTATGCATTGATGTGTGTACGTCATTTTCTTTTATGCTTTTGTTAAGGATCAATGAGGTGTCGTGTGTGTTTTGAGATGTTACAGCCCTGGTGTGGTTCTGTGCAGACAGGGATTTAACCTTCTGTGTCCTGCACCCTATCCACCAACTGCAAAAATGTAACCCTTTCATTCCCTCATCCTATCCTCATCCTACAGGAAGCTCGTGGATAGGGTGAGGGAATCAAAGGGTTAAGGTTTTGCTTTGCTGGCAGATGCTGGTGGACAGGATGCAGGAATCAAAGGGTTAAACAACAACAACTACAACAACAACAACACAAAGACCAACAAGAACACTAATAATGATAATAATAATAATAATGATAATAATAATGATGATGATGATGATAATAAAAATAATTATCATTATCATCATTATTGTTATGATAATAATAATAGCAAAACTTATTCTTGCCATGTTTGATGGAAGCACTGAGGCCTATGTTTACCCGTCTGGTTGAAAATACACAAAATCATTTACAGAAAAAAAAGAAGGCAACCTTCAAAGACCTGTGTATTTTCAAAAATTATTCCTGCCTGACCGTCACCCATATCTAACCTGCTTGCAACATAAACGTTAAAAAGTCATTGTCATTTAATCACTATCAGATCTTAAAAAAGTTTTTTTTAATCATCAGAAAAAATCTTAAGTAATGAGTTCAGACAGAAAAAAAAACAATTGTTAACAGATTATATCTAGTGTGAGACAGCACAAATAATTCAGCATTTATAGTTCCATTTGATATCATGACATCCCAGTCAACTTTTGATGCCATCTCTGAGCCGAATGTTAGTATAAACAATAAAACAGCTGCATCACACGAGGTGGGTTAAAAAAAAAAAAAGATAATGACAGGATTTTAAAACAAGAAATGTAGGACTACGTCTTACACCCTAGGTGTTCATGCAGTCTCGCACTTAAATTACAACACAAAAATATTGAGTGATACTATTTTGAACTGTCATTACGTCTGTCGTGACGAAGATGTACGGGCACAAGTACTTCACCCCAAACCCACTTTCAAACCTCCGGGCCGCAAGATGTAATTTGAACCTGATAAGAAAGCAGATTGCAAAAAGCTTTTTATAACTTCCACTCCTGGCCGTCTTTCGGCCCTTCAACGATCATTTTCATTTCCGGTCGTAGGCAAACAATCGTTAAACAAAAAGAAGGGGGCAGACACTTTTCGAAAAGCCTCTGCGTAATGAATCACACAATACGTCACGACTGTTTCAGTAAACTCGAGCACGTAAACTTTTTTTTATACTTTTTTTTTAACGTAAGCAGACAGCCTGAAAGGCGTCCCGCGCATCTGGTTTTGCATATCAATCACCACATTCTTAGACCTCACGCTTTGCCGTTTAAAGAAAAAAATTTAAGTGGATAATCCATGGCACGCGAGCTACTAGAAGTCGTGGTATAGTGGTATGACATTCTGGGTGCAGAGATGATTAAAAGGCTAGGCACACGCTAGTTTGCAAATAGGCTGTACTTGTTTATTCAGTTTCGTGTTTTGGGGTTGTTGTTTTTTTCCAACTTTATAGCTGTTGATAAGTAAATCCTGCCCATCTATGTTTGTGTCTTTGTTAAATACCAACTGGAGTTGTCCATCTATGTTTATATCTATGTTAAATACCAACTGGAGTTGCCCATCTATGTTTGTGTCTTTGTTAAATACCAACTGGAGTTGCCCATCTATGTTCATATCTTTGCTAGATACTAACTAGAGTTGCCCATCTATGTTTATATCTATGTTAGGTACAGATGAACCAATGAGCTGAATTATTGGAGTTGCCCATCTGTTTATATCTATGTTAAATACCAACTGGAGTTGCCCATCTATGTTTATATCTATGTTAAATACCAACTGGAGTTGCCCATCTATGTTATATCTATGTTAAATACCAACTGGACTTGCCCATCTGTGTTTATATCTATGTTAGATACAGATGAATCATGAGCTCAGCTACTCGTCCACGCCATTGTTCGGACAAAGGGACAGTATGTCAAAGCTGGCGGGCATACATCGTACACCATTTCAATCAGCAGCACGTTTAATAGAGTACACACTGTGTACATTTGTTGGTTATTAAAAAAGAAAAAAAAACCGCAATGTGAAACGAAAGGTGAAGCCGATGTCCTACCTTTTTTTTTTTTTTTTTTTTTTACAAAAGTAAGATGTTACGGCTCTTCTTTCTGCTTCATCCTTCAACAACGTTTGGTTATTTTTGGTGCGCCACAAAGCTTGGTTGTTTGTCAGTGGGTTTGTTGCGATGCGAAAGTGCGAGATTCAGGTTCTGGTTTATATTGTTTCTAGCCCAGTCGACTACTAGAGTCATATTAGGACTAACACCACGTTAAAAACGACACCCAAGTTTAAGTAAAATGGCAACAGTTAAAAACCAAGCTCACTATTATCCTTTCAAGTCTAAAATGCCATTGCAAAAAAATTTACTATAAATAAATTCATTTGCAATGATCTCTTGTAAAACCTTGAAAATTGCATCCGGAGGAACATCTCTGAAGAAAGTTCATTTAGAAATCTGCCATGTAGTGCTTCTGTCTCACATTGTACAAGTTCAAGCATTCAATAAGAAAAGCTCAGCGGCTCGTCACATGGTACATGCCTCTGGAATGATGAACTTTCCCAGATGGATTTCTGGGTCAGCAAAGGATTGTCGGAGGTTGTGAACGTGGATACACTGTATTTTGGTTGCGGAGAAAGTAAAGTCGTTTATCTCTGCCCACTGTTGGATCCTATCTACGCAGAGCTGCAGCCGCCGATGACTGCCTGCATAGACGCTTCCAGTTGCTAATAATACAAAATCATTCACAAACAGGGAATTAGAGCCATGCTGTACTAACTTGTGTATATTGTTGATCTTAATACTGAAAAGCGCAGTAGAGAGAATGCTCTCTTGTGGTACACCAACTCTTCCTCATGGATGTCAGAGAGTAGTACTAGCCCGAACTTGAAACTGTCGCTCAGCCGAAAAAAATAATGTTGATAAACAGGGATAGGTGATTCTGAAAACCCAGTTCGTGTAGATCCATAAGAATTCCTGATTTCCAATTGCTACATGTATCATATTCTTTTCTGGAAGAAAGAAGATAGCCAATTCATGTTGTTTGTTCAGAAATACATTAGGGATTGTCGTTTCGAGGCAGATTATATGGTGGAGTGACGCGTCCGGAAACGCATTGTTGTTTAGCCAAAATGCCATCATTCTCTAGGTTCCATATGAGTCTGCTGTTGACCTTTTTTTTTCTTCCTTTCTTTTTTCTCTTTTTGTTTTTGTTTGTTTGTTTGTTTTTTGTTTGTTTGTTTTCTTTGTTTTTTTTTTTTGTTTTTTGTTTACATCTCTTCGCAAAGACAACTGGTTAGGCTGTTGGACGATAGTCGGAAGCATCGGGTAGATTTTTTGCAGGTTTAGGTAGAGGGATGATCAAGGTTTTCCACTGTGAGGAAGGAAAGAATCTCCTGTTGTGATTGTAGACTTTTAAAAGGATTTCTAAACAGTTTTCAGAAGTTTGTAATGAATTTCATCCAGGACATGAGATGAATCAGAGCAGGTCAAAAGAGCAGCTTTTAATTCGGTTAAGGTAAGTGGAAGATTGTACTTTTCAGTGTTATCCGATGAGAAGGTACAGGCTTTCTTTTCTTTCACGGATTCGTTAAACACACGAGCGCCGATTTATTGGTAGAGGAAAAGTTGGTTTCAATAGTAAGTCTGATTCTGATGAGGTATTTTCAAACAGAAACGAAGAGCACTACCCCAAAGTGGGGAATGGCTGTTCAAATCGCCCAACAACAGCAAAGGTCCTGGTCGCCTAACAACAGAAAAGGTCCTGGAAGTTCCTCAATCAGATCAACCATTTTATCTTTTTGACAAGAACACAGGGGGGAGGGGGAGAAGGTACAGAGAACAGATGGTTATGGTTGTGTGTAGAGATACCCTGGCTGCTACTGCTTGCAAAGAAGTGTTCAGACTGACGGGGCTATACAAAACAGACCTGTGCAGAAGCAGACACTACTGGCATTCATCTGCCTGGAACCATCCCGCATGAATCCAGACAGTGTACTTTTCCCGACAGACTAACTGTGCAGTCATCCATCCCATGGCCAAGTAACTCAAGCACGGGATTACTTCTTGCTTCCGGCAACCACTCATGATTATGAAGATGAAGGCGATGGAAATGGGAATGAAGGTGGGATCACGCTTTGTCTAATCCCTCCCCCTTGACCAGTCCAACATGGGTAACGCTACTGGGGACATCAGTTTGACCTGTCAAGCAAAGTCCAGTTAAGTTCTTTGGTTATCAGGACCATCACTATTGAAGATACAAAGCATACCTACCAGTCACCCCCGTCCGCATAGCTCAAGGGATCACTGGAACCTCAAGTTCCCCGACCACGACAAGGTGGTGGTCCCCTCCGGGAGAAGAGAGTGTAAAAGCGCGTGAGAACACGCACGCGCACACACACACACATACACACACACACACACACACACACACAAGCACGCACGCACGTACACACGCACACACACACACACACACACGCGCGCGCGCGCGCGCACACACTACATACACACACACAAAACACACTACACACACCACGCACACACACACACACACACACAAATATACACACACTACACACAACATACACAAACACACACACACACACACACACACACACACACACACACACACACACACACACACACACACACACATACAGGTTATTGTTAACTGTTGATCTTTTATGTACACTGAAGGTAAAATTATGTCTTTTCAATGTCTTTTCAATTCAAGACCTCCCCAGTGCATATGGCTTTGCGCAGGCTCAAAGCGGATAAAGTTAAGCGCAAATAGAAAACCTGAACTTAGTTAATCCCTTTTGAGCAAACTCCAAACCCTCGACTCCACAGTTCTGTCAATGTTATACTTAAGCCCTGTTTGGGTTCTCGTGACAAGCTGATGAGTGACTGAGTCAACACACACACACACACACACACACATACACACACACACACACACACACACACACACACACACACACACACACACACACACACACACACACACACACACACACACACACACACACACACACACACTGAATGACCTTCTCTTCGCGAAACAATTTCCATTCAGTATTTTTCCAAGAAAATGAAAAGCATTCTTATCAACAAATGCCTATCAATCAACATCAAGAAGAGAATTCGTCCGTGTTTTATAGAACCGATACCGTTGTACGGATGCAAAGCGTGGACAGTCAACACGCAAAGTCAGAACAAGATTGAGGCAGCTGAAGATGTGGTTTCTAAGAAGAATGTTGAGAGTTCCATGGACAGCAAAGAAAACAAACGAGACAGTCTTGATGGAGGCAGACACGAAACGAACATTAATGAAGAAGATTAGAAAAAGACAAGCAACATTTATAGGACGTTTTATGAGGCAAGAGAAATCAGAGCACCTAATCACAACAAGAAAGCTGGAGGGAAAAAACAGCACCAGGTAGATCCAGGGAGAAACTATTGGACGGACATGCAGGGTGGCTAAGGACAAAGAGAGTGGGAGATGTACTTACAGCGACAAGGGATAGATTCGTATGGAGGACCATGATCGCCAACGCCATGCGGCAGGGTACATGATGATGACGACTTTCTCAGACCGCTTTAAAGTCCTTTGTTTACAGACACAGAAATACCAACGAACTTCATGGCTCGATCTTAACTAATCCCCTATCCCTCACCACCATCTATTTTCCTTTCTAAAGGGGAGTGAAAAAAGAAAAATGTATCTCAAGTAGGTCAACACACTTCTAAATTGTAGGATATTATGGTGATGAAGATAATGACGACGATTTAATGATTACGGTGGTGGTGGTGATCATCGTCGTCATCGTGTGCGTGTGTGTGTGTGTGTGATGTGTGTGTGTGTGGTGTGTGTGTGTGTGTGTGTGTGTGTGTGTGTGTGTGTGTGTGTGTGTGTGTGCGCGCGCGCGCTAGAGTGAGTGTGCGTGTGTCTGTGTGTCTGTGTGTGTGTGTGCGTTGGAGTGAGTGTATGTGTTTGTGTGTGTGTCTGTGTGTGTGTGTGTGTGTGTGTGTGTGAGAGAGAGAGAGAGAGAGAGAGAGATCTTGCAATCAGTTTAATTTTGAATGCCATCTGTAGCTTGCCTATATTTTGTGTTTGTTGTAAAAGTTGTTACAATGTTGTAATGTTACAGTACTGTAAAGTTGTTATAACATTGTAAAGTTGTTTCGGTCATTGTTGA
>JAPXFY010000027.1:33630846-33640846 GCA_030674185.1 Monoplex corrugatus | reverse complement strand
AGATGAACAGAATGGCTTGGGATCCTGCGTTGAAGATGTCCAGTGATCCATAGATCTTCAGCAGCAGCTGTAGATGGCTCTAAATATTGTCTGTCCCGATGTCACATTTGTAGATATTACTGAAACGATTGTATTGAACCACTGATTTTAGATCAGACAATACTTTAGATCTGATTATGTTCCACGCAAATTAATATATATTATATATGTAAAATGCAAGTGCAAAGAGAATACAACGCGGATGAATTGCTTCAAAAGGTAGACCCACTTCAAAATAATAGTCAACGGAAAAAAGACATGAATTATGTAACACGTATGACAGAATGAATTTAAGAATGACCTTTCAAAACAAATCAAAACAAGAAAGCCTATCATGTATAAGCCTAATACACTTACTGAACTATTCGTTTCTATTTTCCCTTTGGTACAGATACTTCATCGTGTGATGTATGTAGTCTTGTGAATATATACCTTCCCGTGGGTATAAGTGGTCAGCATTGTGCGTATCTTCCTGCTGCAAGACATGTAAGATGTAGGATGTATGATAATAAGAACTTTATGATATGTTTACGTGAAAATATTGATATCGCGTGTTTACTTATTATGTGCTGTGACACATGATATAAAAGATAATATTTGTAATTAAAACATTTTTTTCCCGAGCCGGATTTGAACTCTGGCAGTTCGCTTGGCAGGCGAGCTCTACGTGCTCATCTATCAAACCTCGGGGAAGGAAAAGAGTAATTAAACAAAACCCGCTGCTGAAATTACAGAACAGTAATTAACAAACCCGCTGCGAAATTGCAGAACAAGGAAGGACATAGCATGTTGATACGACACGTCAGGCTGCTGACAGTAATTGTATTGTTTTCATGGCACTTACCGCAATGTCAACACTTATTGTCTGACCGTATCGCATACTGCTGGGGGTGAGAGTGTGTTGGTAACAGTACGTAAAGGAACATACGGTGAATAAATAAATAATGGTAATGTTGTTATTATTAGAATGCATAATCTTGCTTATACAGTGAAATCACGAACAAAGTACTGACATCAGCATCAGTATCACCACAACGATGGCGACTATAACGATCAAGTCATCACATTATTATGATTATGATTATGATAATTATAATTATGCTGATAATGATGATGATGATGATTATTATTATAGTAGTATTATTGTTGTTATTATCATTACAAGCCCATCCAAGTACACAAAGCCATATCAGGGATATGAGTATATGAAAACACACACACAAACACACACATACACATACATACATACACACACACACACACACACACACACACACACACACACACACACAACACACACACACACACACACACACACACACACACCTGATTACGATTCAATGTCATCAGTATAACATTCAGTTCAGTTCACATTGCTTATAGCCCACCGGACTACTAGAGCCATATCAGGGCTAACACCACGTCAAAAAACGACCTGTTAAGATAAAAGACAACATGCAAAAACCATGCTCACCGTTAACTTTGCAAATCTAAAATGCAATTCAATCAGTATAACATGATTTTCATTTAATATTTTACGATATTTTTTTCTCTTCTTCCGCAGAGACATTACTGAAAGAATAACGCGACCCAGCAAGTAGAACGAACACAAAACACTTTCCGGCTAACCGCAAGCCACTCTCGATAAAGACCAGAACTGTTATTGATAGAGAACAGACAGCTTACAGATCACAGAGGGCCACAATGGGGTCATCGTCTTGTGAGCAGACTGGGGGTTCGTGGTTCGATCCTATGCGTCTGGCGTTAATCGTCATCATCATCAGCGTCGTCGTTTTCTTCGTTCGACGACGAAGTGCAGAGAGGTAGGTGGTTTTCTGTTCGTTTTTTCTTTGTTTTTGTTTTTTTCCATTTCATTTCGGCTTTGAAAATTGTATTTGATTGATTGGTTGGTTGATTGATTGATTGATTGATTTGTTTGTTGAATCTTTCATTTATTTATTCATCATTTTTATTTATTTGTTTATTTGTTCTTTCATTAATTTATTCATATAGTCATTTATCATTTGTTTTATTTTTACTTTATTTTATTTTATTTAATCTTATTTCATTTCATTTCATCTGTCTTTGTGTGTGTGTTGTTGCCACTGCTTGTATGTTTAATGTGAAACCTCATTTTACACATCATACACATTCTTGATGGTTACATTTCCTGACAACGGATGAGGTGTGTGTGTTTGTCCGTTCCTGTTTGGAACTGTAGTCATGGTGGTTGCGGCCATGAAGGTGGTGCCATTTGGTGCGTGTTTATTGATTTGTTTATTTGAAGGTCCTGGATACTCTGTATTATGGGACCACAAGCCCATGCGATCAAGAGCTCCACCTCCACGACAAGCAAGGTGTTTGAATAGAGGGGAAAAGGTCAGAGGGTGAAAGGGCGTGGCCGATTTGGGTCAGGAACCTTGCATGTCTGTGCCCCCGTATTTAGGGATAGGAGAAAATGTCTTTTCTGCCCTGTCATATTTACACCCGTTTAACCTCACACCCGTCTCATCCGATTAATTGTCGTAAAGTTATTCATAGTAGTATACACCCACCGGAATTCCGAGCAGGCACACAAGCGTGTCTTTGCTGCACACGTGCGCACGGATTCGCGTGCATACCGGACGCACTCCTTCCGCCTCCCACCCCCACCCGCCCATCTCTTTCTCTCTCTCTCACACACACACACGAACACACACACACACATACATACATACATACATACATACATACATACATACATACATATATATACATACATACATACATACATACATACATACATACATACATACATACATACATACTACACGCACACAGAGGCAATAGCATACGCACACTCTCTGGCTCTCTCTCTGCTGGTCTGTCTCTGTTTTGTCTGTCTGTCTCTTTCTCTGTCTCAGTCTCTGTCTTTCTCTCTGTCTCAGTCTCTGTATGTGTCGGTCTGTCTGTCTGCCTATCTGTTTGTCTGTCTGTCTCTCTCTCTCTCTCTCTCTCTCTCTCTCTCTCTCTCTCTCTCTCTCTCTCTCTCTCTCTCTTACGCACGCACACACTCAAAGGAGAGAAAGGGGGGCGCCATTCACAAGAGAAGCGCCGCATACACTCCCATTCCGCGATCATTTCTTAATTCAAAAGAACGAGTCAGCCTGTATTTGTTGAAATCGTCAAAGGCATGCTGGCTGACACAATATCTCCAAGTACTATAATATTCAGTTCTAAATCTCCGTGTTGCGCAATTTGAAGTTCAGTACTTTGTGGGGAGTCTTTAGCACATAACGCCTCCCGTTTCGAAGGTGTGTGTGTGCCTGTCTGCGTGCGTGCGTGCGTACGTGTGTGTGTGTGTGTGTGTTGTGTTGTGTGTGTGTGTGTTGTGTTGAGGTGTGTGTGTGTGTGTGTGTGCGTGTGTATTGAAGAGAAAGAGAGATACAGAGAGACAGACAGACAGACAGACACAGAGAGAGACAGAGAGAGTAAATATTGTAGAAGCGGAATTATTCAAACAGATCACATATATCAGATGCCAGGCAACTCTAAATGATTACTTCGTGAAATAATTAATAATGTGAAAACCAGTAACAAATGAAAACGAAAACTACATTTCCCTCTCCTAACACACACACACACACACACACACACACACACACACACACACACACACACACACACACACACACACGCACGCACGCACGCGCGCGCGCACACACACACACACACACACACACACACACACACACACACACACACACACACACACATAACAAACGTAATGCACACGCGCGCACACGAGACACGATTTTTGAATAACACAATATATATACAAGTGTCTGAAAACATGTATACAATTTTCAAAATCATTTCAAAGAGTAAGATGCATTCCCGAAGTCTATCCAAAGAGTGAAAGAGGTCTAGAGACGCAGATAGCCGAAGTATATCATCATCATCATCATCAGTCCTGTAGTCTGGTTGACCGTTGGGGCACCACTAAAAAGTTTGCAACCAACTTCCTCCACTCCTCACGGTCCTCAACTTTCCGCAGAATGATGTTCCATTGAAGGCCAGTCCACTCTCTGATATTTCTTCCCATCTTTTTCTCTGTCTGCCTCTTCATCTCCCTCCCTGTACTGTTCCCTGCAAGACGGTCTTGGCCAGTCCAGATGATCGTGTGACGTACCCGTACCACCTCAGTTTGCGTCTTTTCACTGAAGTCAGGAGGTCTTCATACGGCCCGATGGCGTTTACAATTCTGGTTTTCACGTCCTTATTGGCTATATGATCTTTGTATGAGATACCAAGGAGTTTGCGGAAGTATATACAGAAAAACAAATGTAAAGAAGTCAAATGATCACGGTGGGAAAAAAAACCCCAATTCAGTTCAATAATTGTCATATGAACTGATGTTGTACTGACAGTGGCGAAACAGACTTGCAAACAGACAGTTTTAACCCCTTAAACAGACTGCTAATAGATGGACAGACAGCGAACAGTTGAAATGATCGATACATAGTCAAACAGACAGACAGTTAGCAGATATAGAGACAGAATAACAAACGAACATACAAGGTAATCACATCGGAGCGAGAAAAACAAACAAACAAACAAACAAACAAAGAAGAAACAGACCACAGACGCGGAAAAAGAGACAGACAACTATATCTGTTGCACTTTGTGACATGTTCAGCTTGTTTTGCCGCAAGGGTGACAGATACACAGAACAAAGTAACGTTGATGTGTCGTTCGTTCAGCTGACTTCGGTTCAAGTTGATGGCAAATTTATGTTATTAGACAAAAAAGACACAAGCAGTCAAACATTTCTGCTGAACGGAGAAATGTATGATCCAAAATGCCCAGTACTGAAATAGAAAGGACTCCCCTTCTGGTCGATGATGCACGAATAGGAGCTTATCGCTACGTGAAAACAATGTTAATTACTAAGCAACGAGCTTCAGCTTGTCGCGACAATCTTTAATTTAATTCCATAACAAATGCGACTACCTGCGTTTAGTCCTCTTCTCCCATTGGACGAAGCAGCAGGGACGTTTCAGTCTTTTTCCCTGATTTTTGTATTTGGTGTTTGTTCGTTTGTGATCTTACATTCACGCTTGACAAAAGCCTGTTGGCCGTAATGTGCGCCTGTCTTGTCTGATTGTATTAAATACGCGTTCTGATTGTATTTTCGTGTTTTTCTGGTTCTTAATCTTTAACTTGTCTCTCCTTCGAGGTATTGAAGCGTTAAGTCAATCAGGTCAAGAGTTTATCACAGGCCGACATTGACTGAGTTGTCAATCTATGTTATTGTTTGTATCTATGAATATAGCTATCAGCTAGCAAGTTTCTTTCTTTTCTTTATTTTTAAAGTAGAACATATTCATGTTAGTACTTTTATCCCTGGAGAAACAGCCAGAGAAATTTGGACAGTAAGACCAACAAACGAAGAATGGAAGCAACAGTTCGCAGTGAAAGAGAGACATCCAGGCAGCCAGATAATACCATAGGTAAAGACAGACACAAGCCTAGCGGCAGCTAACTATAAGCACGGTAATATAATACCTATCATTTTCATTATTCACGGGTACAGCCCTCTTTGTGTTCCACCCGGTAAAACGCTGTCTAAATGCAGATTTCGACAGACCATTGGTTTTGTCCCTACCGTTTTCCCAGGACGTTAAGAAGGTTGGGGTGAGAAGGGAGCGGATACTAAGAGGCGATCAGCATGAGGAGGAAACAATGAATGGTCAGGTAGATCTGGACATTCTAGTTCCAACGCTCAAAACAAAACTCCCGTGCTATTCTGTTTGACAGGCTAAAGTTTGAATTCACCTGTTCACCTGTCGGCGACATCATTCTTGATGGTAGCCGCTGATGCATGCCCCGTTAGTTGTATCCATCCCCTGTCTGTCTACAGTCCTCCTTCTGTAGATTTCATCTTTCGGCATCTTCGTCCACTTGGCTATGTTCTCTACATAGGAAGTCGCAATCTTCCTTCTCGTCTCTTGCCCTCCATTTTGCCCTGGGCCACAGTCTTCATTACATGGCAGCTCTGATGTCTCATTGCATGTCCAAAGCATTTCATCTTCATTTTCCTAACGAGGCCTAAAAGTTCAGGTTGTTTGTTCAGTTTTTCCAGAATGCTTTGGTTTGTTCGTCTTTCAGTCGGAGTCTTCTGCAGAAGTTTGAATTACGTCATGAAATTGACTAAGTTTCTATTGAAATCGCTTTTTGCAGTTTTGTATATTTCAACAAATATGTTAGGTGAAAGTAAGAGACACGAACCAATCAGAGTAATTAGAATTTTCGATATGCAACATTTGATTGGTTCTTTGGTAGATTGATCATTTCATTCATTCATTCATTCATTCATTCATTCATTTTATCTATGAATAGTTTTTATGTTACTGAAATCAACTCACGTTCACCAAACCGCTGGCCACATCACACAGTGCCAAAGTACAGAGAACAAATCCCCCATTTTGCCCCTAGTACTTGTCAGATCAGTGAACAGGCGATTAAAGCCTGCTTTACCTATAGCCATGAAGCCAGTGATATTAACCCTTTAACACCCGCACCATATCCACCAACTGCAAAAACGTAACCCTTTCGACTCCCTTACTCTATCCACAGCTTCCTGCAGGAAGGTGGCGGATAGGGTGAGGGAGTCAATGGTAAAATGTTTGCTTTGCTATCATGGTTGGCAATGCAGGATGTTGGTGGACAGGGTATGGGAGTCCAAGGGTTAAAGATGAGAGAGGTCAGCTAAAAACGTTACAAAGCTCACCACTGCCCTCATTGAAGTCGGCATTACTTCATTTTCTATGTTTGAGTTTGGCTATACCTCAAATGTTCCGTATGTTTTATTTTTCTAGTTTAATTTGTGGTTTCTAAGAAGAATGTTGAGAGTTCCATGGACAGCAAAGAAAACAAACGAGACAGTCTTGACAAGAAGAACACTGATAAAGAAGATTAGGAAAAAGACAAGCAACTTTTAGAAGACATTTTATGAGAAAGGGGGAATTAAAGCACCTGGTCACAACAAGAAAGCTGGAGGGAAAGAGAACACCATGTAGACCCAGAGAGAAAATATTGGACGGATTTGCAGGGTGGCTGAGAACGAAGAGGGTGGAAGATGTGCTTGCGGCGACAAGGGATAGATGCATTTGGAGGGCCATGGTCGCCAACGCCATGTGGCAGGGCACATGATGATGATGATGTGTTTCAATTGCTGAGTTTAGTTTTTATGTTTATATGCATGTACAATTACATGTACAATTACATGTACAATTACATGTACAATTACATGTACAGTTACATGTACAATAACAAGGACTAGCTGTAACACGAGTCTAGTTGGACTTAGTGCTACTATAATTGAGCGATAAAGTATCTTCAGTTTTCAAGTGTATTCATTGCAGGCAGCATGATCGAATTTGCTCGTATGCGTTCTACTGGGTTGGCCCACGTTAAGCAATCAACATCATAGTTTCTGTACTCCCCCGTAGGGATGCCAGGGGTTCCTTCGGTATAAATAGTGTCCCCACCTTCTGGAAATTCTGTGCTAGAAATTTCCTCTTTTCTGTCACTCTCTTTGTTTCTGCCCTGTTCCTTTGCTTTCTGTCATTTCTACCTATCGTTTTCTACCTTGCTGGTCCATTCACCTGTATGTGTTCGATAAAGTCTTACGTACTTTGTCTTAGGATTGATAATTGGGTACATGTATTAAGTGAATTTTTTACTCCAGGGAAATGAGATATGCAGAAGCAATTTTAGGTAATTCAGGCCTGTTTTTATATATGTTTTAGTGTCTTTAGTTATGTTTGAAATTGTATTCAGGTGTGTTTTTTAAATCCCCTGTGTGATAAATTTGACGGAGTGGTCAGCGCCAGGGGAATTTCCTTAGATTATGTGCGCAAATGCATTGCTAAGTGTATTTAATTTTCTTTTCCCTTTTTCCTATTGAAGTATTGTGTATGTGTTGAAATAGTTATAGCCATGATATGGCTCTAGTCTGCACACGTTGATTTCGGTCGGTAAGGGAGAGAGAGAGAAATAGAAGAAAAGATTATATAAAACCCACTTAATCACTACAAGTACAACCCTCTTCTGTTTGTCAGAGAAGACGGAACTTAAAGCTTGATTAAATACTCGAGCTCTATAGAGTATAACAATCGGCCGCAGGGGCATAAAATAACGGACCTGTAAGGAAGTTGCCATGCTCCCACAACGAGATGATAGACATAAACGGAAAGACAGGCAACTCGCTCTTTATGTCACTGAGTTCCTGGCTGTGTCATATCTAAAGACATAAACGGAAAGACAGGCAACTCGCTCTTTATGTCACTGAGTTCCCTTGCTGTGTCATATCTAAAGACATAAACGGAAAGACAGGCAACTCGCTCTTTTTGCCATTGAGCGCCTTGCTGTGTTATGTCTAAAGATTTTCAATTCAATTTGTGGCAAATTTCTGCCGTGTAAAAAAAGCAATCTAGGTAGGACCTCAGGATCTGGCCTGCTGAAGGGTTTATGTGCAGTCTTAAGGCTTGTGCCGTGATCATTCTGGATCTTCTCCATCACATGGCACATGTGACGTTAGTGCATATGGAATTCATTCCGAGCGTGGAGACGTCATCTTTAGAAACTGAAATTGTCCTCGACACAGCGGGGAGTTTCTTGTCTTTTCTGTTTTGTGATCCGAATCAAAGTAAATGCCAGCGTTCAAGCAAATACGAACCAGAAAATTTGTGTCTTGGTTTTGTTATATTATCTACGCGTTCTAGCTCTGCTATTGTATTTTTTTTTCTGAGTCGTACTTTCTGTTTTTTGCTTTCTTCTTTCGTTCTTCTGATTTTGATGTCATGGCTCTGCACAGTCGGCTGGACTTAACTCTTTGACAACCGCACCCTGTTCACCAGTATCCTGCATTGTCAAGCATGCTAGCAAAGCAAAAACAACCCATTCATTCCCTTACCCTATCCACCAGCGTCCTGAAAAACGACCCATTGATTCCCTCACCCTATACACCAGCTTCCTGCAGGAAACTGGTGGATAGGGTGGGGGAATCAATGGTTTAAGTTTTTGCAGTTGGTGGATGAGGTGCGGGGTCAAAGGGTTAAGGCAGTAAGAAGAAGAAGAATCTCTTAACGGCGTCTATCCGTCTGTTTCTCCGTTCATTCACCGAACCTCTTCCTCGATTACCTCCGAGATTACTTTCGTCCCAGTGGACATAGACTTGATTACGTTAAACCCACACAGACCAGCGAGCCAGTTTGATCAGCAGGTAAATCGGCATAAATTGTTCGAGATTAGCACTTCTCGGAAAGGCACCTCGACATAGTATGATGCCATTATTAACAACTGATTTGACGTTTTATGATCGAAACAGGAGACAAGAGTAGAGCTCAGATTTTGAATTGATTGATTGCTGGGATTTGCGACAATTTTCTCTTCGGAATAAACAAAAAAGTGGGTGGGTGTGGGGATGGGGGCCGCACACACCTGTGTATGAATGTATGTCTGTAAATTATACTCTCTGTCTCTCTGGTGTCTCTGTCTTCTGTCTGTCTCTCTTCTTCTCTCTCTCTCTCTCTCTCTCTCTCTCTCCTCTCTCTCTCTCTCTCTCTCTTGTGGTGTGTGAACCTCAGCTGCAATGCAAGGAGCACCCATTTTTATATTATTTCAGCTTGACAAATATCCTTCTTTAGTCCTAAAAAATAAATAAAACGAAAAAACACACACTTTTGATTGATTCGTTCACACGGACAACCGTAATAGAGAAGGTGGAGTGAGAAAGCCACACCTAACTGAACTTCAACGCTTTGCAATGGTCTGCAAGTGTTCAGGCAGGCGCCACCCCACCGCTAGGTATTCACCATGGTGGGGGTGGGAGGAATAAAAGCACTTTGCTGTCAGTGTCAGGTGTGGTCAAACTATCGGCAGGTGAGGGACTGAGAGGCTAGTCGAGGGTTGTAAA
>JAPXFY010000027.1:33615846-33625846 GCA_030674185.1 Monoplex corrugatus | reverse complement strand
CCCTCTTCTGTCTCTCTGTCTGTCTCTCCTCTGTCTCTCCATCTGCCATCTCTTCTATGTCTGTCTGTCTCTGTCTGTCTGTCTTTCTCTCTATCTGTTTCTCTCTGTCTCTGTCTCTCTCTTTTGTGTGTGTGTGTGTGTGTGTGTGTCTCTCTTCTGTCTCTCTCTCCTCTGTCTGTCTCTGTGTCTGTCTTTCTCTATCTGTTTCTCTCTGTCTCTGTCTGTCTTCTCTCTCTTTCTCTGTGTGTGTGTGTCTCTATCTCTCCCCCCCCCTCTCTGTCTATCTCTCCCCCAGCCTACTCCAAGCTATTTCTCACGCGCGCGCTCGCAACACACACACACACCACACACACACACACACAAAACACACACACACACCACCACCACAAACCACCACACACAGAGAGAGAGAGAGAGACACACACACACACACAGACGCACACAGACACACACATACACACACAACACACACACATATATACACACACAGACACACACACATACACACAGACACACACACAGACACACCCACACCCACAGACACACACACAGACACACACCCACAGACACACACACAGACCACACACACACACACACACACACACACACACACACAACAGATTTTACCAACACTATGCTAACTATCCAGGACTTGGTTGTCTCCGACAAAGACGATAAAACATAAATAAAACACGTCCCCTGTGACATATGCACTGTGTGACACAGACTTCAGGATCTGTACACAGTAATTAGTTCGGGTTCAAAGAAGCCGATCATCTCAGCTAAAGGGGCATCTCACACTTGGCAGGTAGCTGTGAACGTTGTGAATGACGCAGACGTATTGAAGTGCTGATGAATGGGAGAAGTAATCTCTGCTCCTACTTTCTAATAGCTGAGAGAGAGAAAGAGAGAGAGAGAGAGAAGAAGGAGGAGGAAGAGAAGGAGAAGAAGAGACAGAGAGAGAGGGAGGGAGAGAAGAGGTGGTGGATAACTTGATTGATTGAGAGAGAGAGAGAGAAGAAGAAGAAGACAGACAGAGACAGAGACAGAGAGAGGGAGGGAGGGAGAGAAGAGTGGTGGATAACTTGATTGATTGCGAGAGAGAGAGAGAGAGAGAGAAGAAGAAGAAGAAGAAGACAGACAGAGACAGAGAGAGGGGAGGGAGAGAAGAGTGGTGGATAACTTGATTGATTGAGAGAGAGAGAGAGAAGAAGAAGAAGAAGAGAGACAGAGAGGGAGAGAGAGAAGAGTGGTGGATAACTTAATTGATTGAGAGAGAGAGAGAGAAGAAGAGAGAGACAGAGAGAGGAGGGAGGGAGGAAGGGGAGGGAGAGAAGAGTGGTGGATAACTTGATTGATTGAGAGAGAGAGAAGAAGAAGAAGAGAGACAGAGAGGAGGGAGAGAAGAGATGGTGGGTAACTTGATTGATTGAGAGAGAGAGAGAGAGAAGAAGAAGAGAAACAGAGAGAGGGAGGGAGAGAAGAGGTGGTGGATAACTTGATTGATTGAGAGAGAGAGAGAGAGAAAAGAAGAGAGACAGAGAGAGGAGGGAGAGAGAGATGGTGGATAACTTGATGATTGAGAGAGAGAGAGAGAGAGAAGAAGAAGAGAGACAGAGAGAGGGAGGGAGAGAAGAGATGGTGGATAACTTGATTGATTGAGAGAGAGAGAGAGAAGAAGAAGAGAGACAGAGAGAGGGAGGGAGAGAAGAGGTGGTGGTAATTTGATTGATGAGAGAGAGAGAGAGAAAAGAGAGAGACAGAGACAGAGAGAGGAGGGAGAGAAGAGATGGTGGTAACTTGATTGATTGAGAGAGAGAGAAGAAGAAGAAGAGAGACAGAGAGAGGGAGGAGAGAAGAGATGGTGGATACTTGATTGATTGAGAGAGAGAGAGAGAAGAAGAAGAAGAGAGACAGAGAGAGGAGGGAGGCTTGATTGATGAGAAAAGAAGAAGAAGAAGAAGAACAGAGACAGAGAGATGGAGGAGGGAGGAGGAGAGAGAGTGGTGGATAGACAAAATTAAATGCTGTTAGGAAAGAAAAGACATAAGCAAACACACTGGAACACACAAGAATTAGCAGAGTGAGTTACAAAAGGAAATAATCTCCCCACCCATCCCCACCACCCACACCCACCCCCACCCACCCACACACACACACAACACACACACACACACACACACTTACACACACCACACCCACACACACAACACTAACACACACCCTCCACCCACACACCCACACACACACCACACCACACACACACACACACCACACACACACACACACACACACACACACACACAACAACACCCAAGTACTAACCCAGGGACTGGAGGGTATATATCATCACAGCTTTACGTGCGGTATTCCCGCTGAGGGTACAACAACAACTTGAATGTGAACGATTATATTTTTGTCTAGTTTACAAAGTAGTAGTAGAGTAAGGAATTTTTCTTTTTATATCAGATCCCGCCCAAGGGACAAAACCACGGCAACAATTTGTTATTTAGTATGCTAATAGGATAAGTTCATAGTTTTCGTTTGTTTGTTTGAGTATTTTCACATCTGGCTTCGCCTTGACAGCAAAACCAAGAACATTTGTTTTATTTCACGAATGTGTTACAATAAACAAAGAAATGTTTGGTTGGTTAGGTTGTTGGTTGTTGTTGTTGTTGTTGTTGTTGTTTTGTTTGTTTGTTGCTTTCGCTTCCAGCCGTCGATCAAGCAGGGTGTATACAACATGTAAATAAAATCACACTTTCTCTGCAACATGTAAACAAAACCATACTAAAGTTACTCTTGTAAATGTACGCAAGGCTCAAATTAGTTATAGATAACGTCACAATTTCAAAATAATGCAAAACTTCATCAAGGTTATTGCACCTTTTCCGCTTCAAAATTCGCAAAAATAAAAAACTTGAGAGGTTTTTGCACCTTTTCCGCTGCAAAATTCGCAAATTTTCGAGAAAAAAAAAACAAAAAACTTGCGATACAATGGCTACGTTTACAGTAAAGGCCCAATGGACTCTAAAAGCCGGGTAGAATGAACATACATCACAAAATGATGATGTATTTTACACGCAGGATTGAAAAGAAAAAAGAAAGAAAAAGGAAAATGGAAAAATTTCACGTACCAGTAACCAAATATTAACCGTTTTAGTTACGCACTGGACTGTAAAAGCTTTATACAAATAGATGGCAAGCCGTTTGACATGTTGTTTCGAGGGAGGGAGCAGGGAAAGAAAGAGACAGACAGAGAGAGAGAGAGAGAGAAAAGAGAGAGAGACAGAGAGAGAGAGAGATGATCGTGTTACTTTTGGTCAGAAAGGATAGAAAGCAGCTTGTTTGGGTGGGGTTAGAGGGTGGCGGTGAGTGTTTATGCAAGAAGAATCGTGCTTTATTTTTACAGCTTATACTCCAGTGTCGAGAAATTTTCTCAGTTGCCAGTTCTTGTTTTGTGTGTCAAGCTCTTGTATCGGCTTTGGTTTCTAACATCGCTGGACAGGTCGGGCTGTCGGTCAAATCCTCACCAAAAACAAAAAGCAGATACTCTGAAAATAATCCCCAACCAATACAGTACAAATATATAGAATACAAATCTAACCTTGTCAGATACGACAGCAAAGGAAAGACACTGATTCTTAACCCATTTCATGTCTGTCTCTATGTGTCTGTATATGTCTGCATGTTGTTGTTGTTCTCTTCTTATTTCATTATATTCGTGGTATATTGCGTGTTGTTATTTCTACTCGATCTGTCAATGATTTGTTTACAGCATAGAACTACGCTTTTTTTAATCCTTCCGTTCTTGCCTAACCCAGACGACTAATTGACTCGTAATGATCCAGCTCTAGAAACGTGAGATTTTCTTGTTGTTACTGTTATTGTTGTTTAAAGCTCAACCGACTGCGTAGAGCTGTATCAGGGCTACAGCCGCTTCAAAATATACAAAACTTCAACAGGGAAAAAAGAAGAAAAAAGAAAATTAAGTACACGTATCAATGTATTCGTGCACATAATCTAAGGACATGTCCCTGGCGTTGACCACTCCGTCCAATTTATCACAAAGGGGATTTAAAAAAACACACCTGAATACAAATTTAAACATACCTAAGGACGCTAAAACATACATTCAAACGGGCATAAATTACCTAAAATTGCTTCTGCATATCTCACCTCCCTAGAGCCAAAAATGCACTCAATACATGTATCCATTTATCAATCCTAAAAAAAGTACGTAAGACTTTATCGAACACATACAGGTGAATGGACCAGCAGGGCAGAAAATAGTGGGAAGAAATGACAGAAAGCAAAGGAAGAAGGCAGAAATAAAGAGAGTGACAGAAAAGATGACATTTCTAGCACAGAATTTCTAGAAAATGGGGTAACCATTTATACTGAAAGAGACCCCGGCTTCCCCACGGAGGGAAGAATCGTGTTTACTCGACTCTTTTGAAACGAGACGCACAGTAGATAAACTTATCTTTTTTATTCTTTTGGTATTGATTTCCTTTTTGTTGTTCGTATTAGTTACCACCGTCAGTCTTTCTGTCCACGGTGGTTCTGATTGTATCAAAAGATTGTTGATTCAATAAATTCAGCTAGAATAAGATCGAAAATATGCCCTTATATCAGTGTAACCCATTTCTGCATACATGCAAGTTTGTGTCCATGTCCATGTGTCTCTATGTCTGTGCGTCCTTTTGCTTCTTGTTGTCTTCTTGTGTCCCCGTCTCTGTGTGTCCCTGTCTGTCTGTGTCCATGTGTGTGTTCTTGTCTCTTTTTGTCTCTGTGCATTTATGTATGTGTGTCTCTGTTTCTTGTTCTCTCCTCTCTCTCCTCTCTCTCTCTCTCTCTCTCCTCCTCTCTCTCTCTCTCTCTCTCTCTCTCTCTCTCTCTCCTCTCTCTCTCTCTCTCCTCTCCCTTCTTTCCTCTCCCCTCTACTTCTCTCTCTCCTCGCTTTGTCTCTGTCTACAAGTGCTGTGCATTGTAAAGTCTTAAGAATCCCAAGCATAAATGTTTTATACAAAAACTAGTAACTTTATATGGATACATCCTTTAACCGCTAACTTCACATTCACAAATCCCATGCTTTATACATACAAATAAACGGGTAACCTCATACGAATAAACTGTATGAATTTGAATCGACCTACACACCAATTATGGCTCTGAGAAAGGATGACAGTTTAATTACATCCTTGTTTACATTCCTTAAAAAGAATTCAAAACGTGAATACTTGAGTCTTTCACCCCGAGTCTAAGTGTAGGAAAACAGACCTTTTAAGTACTGTGTTATAGGTGTTTTCTCCGATCCCACCCCCCCGAGTAAAGGGTTTTGAAGTATCGAATGTTACCTGTGAATTAACCAAGCTTGACGGAACAAACTGCAGGAATCATGGTCTGACTGTTGTGACTTTTGACACGTTATGTGTTTGCTTTTGTATTTTAATAAGCCCCTCAAAGAAAGTGGAGGTGGAGACTAAACCATTATATAGAAACGGATGCGGCAGAAAGCGACCATGTAGAACACGATAGCGCGTCATTTCTCCACCTCGTTTTTATATATATAAGGATACGGAAATGGATGTGGCAAAATAGCTTAAAATGGAAAACGATTTATGTGATTTGATATATCCGTTTGCAGGTGTTGTTTGCTTTATGTGGGAAGGCGGAGGTGGTGGGGTACGGGAGACTGGAGAGAGAGAGAAAATGTGTTTTTGTGTGTCCATGTGTGTATATATATACACACACATATATGTATATATACTATATATACATATATGTAATATAATATATATATACATATATATGTATATATATGTGTGTGTGTATGTATATATATGTATTTATATCTGTATGTAATATATGTGTATGTATGTATGTATGTATGTGTGTGTGTGTGTGTGTGTGTGTGTGTGTGTGTGTGTGTGTGTGTGTGTGTGTGTGTGTGTGTGTGATTTGGTCTATGTATGTGCATGTTTTTCACTCACTGTAAGCGTATATGGCTGTCGTAAGTTAGGTGTACTGGAAATATACATTCTTCTTGTTTTATTCTTTTTGTTATCATTTAGTAGTAGCAATGTAGTGTAGAATGGTGGTGTGTGTGTGCGCGCGCGCGTGCGTGTCTGTGTGTGTGTATGTGTGTGCGTGCGTGTATGTGTGTGGTGTGTATGTATGAGAGAGAGAGAGATAGAGAGAGAGAGAATGTGTGTGTTTACATGCTTTCATGTGTGAACAAAGTGAATAGATTTGAGACGAAGCAGCAACAGACGATTTTTCTCCATTCTTTTCATTAAATTTACAGACATACCAATATCAGTCTGTCCCTATACAGACATACCAGTATCAGTCTGTCCCCATACAGACACACCAGTATCAGTCTGTCCCCATACAGACACACCAGTATCAGTCTGTCCCCATACAGGCACACCAGTATCAGTCTGTCCCCATACAGACACACCAGTATCAGTCTGTCCCCATACAGACATACCAATATCAGTCTGTCCCCATACAGACATACCAGTATCAGTCTGTCCCCATACAGACATACCCACAGTCTGTCCCTATACAGACATACCAATATCAGTCTGTCCCTATACAGACATACCAATATCAGTCTGTCCCTATACAGACATACCAATATCAGTCTGTTCCCATACAGACACACCAGTATCAGTCTGTCCCCATACAGACACGCCAATATCAGTCCTACAGGCGTGTCCGCGTAACTGAAAGTTTCACAACAATCCACCCAACACATGTCCACCCACCCATCTGTCAGCTGAGACCCCAGGCTATTGTTGTTCTCCTCATCTTTATTTCCTGCCTGCCTGCCAGTCTGTCTTTCTGTCTGCCCTCTTTGTTTTCTGCCTCTTTTGTTTCGTTGTTGTCTTTTCATTTTCTTATTTTTTTCCCACACTATTTTGTTTCTAAATGTCAGTAGACTCTTTTTCTTTCTTTCTGTACCTGTGGTCATTTTCGTACTTTTCTCTTTGTCTTCGTCTTTTTCTTTTCTCTCTCTCTCTTTTTTTCTTTTCTCTCTCTCTCTCTCTGTCTCTCTCTCTCTGTCTTCTCTTCTCTGTCTCTCTCTTGCTCTCTTCTTCTCTCTCCTCTGTCTCTCTTCTCTCCTCGCTCTCTCCTCTCTCCTCTCTCTCTCTGTCTCTCTCTCTCTCTCTTTATATATATATGTGTGTGTGTGTGTGTGTGTGTGTGTGTGTGTGTGTGTGTGTGTGTGTAATTACATATTTTTCCACACTATTTTGTCTCACATTGTCAACAGATCGTTGTTTGTTTCTTTCTGTACCTGTAGTTATTTTCCTCCTTCTTTCCCTTCTCCCTCCAGTCATTCGCTGTCTTCGTTTCTTTTTCCCCTTTCTCTTCTCCTCTTTCTTTCCTTCTTTCTCTTGTGTTGGGATTATCTTTTGTTTCGTTCTTTCCTGCGCCATTCCCACACAAAGCTGTATTTTTGGGGTCCGCTTGACGTGCTTGACCAAGACCCTTGTCTACCGTCAACAATACAAGTCTAGTTCTCACAGAACGAAAGAGTAATTCCATCTTCTCCTACAATTTGGGTGGATCTCACAGATCAGTGAGCATCAAAGGCGTATGGTTTCGAGTAGCGAGTATTTCTTTATGTCAGAGACAGATGTTATCAGTGGTAGTGGTAGTGTGATAGAAAGGCTTCTTTGGCTGACGGATCAGCGTAGTGGTCTGAGCACAGTCACCCCTGAAAGCTAAGGTTCGTCACGGTCGTGCGTGGCTGCCAAACGGATGGACAAGACAACCAAGTTCGCGCTCTGTTCTTGAACACTTATTCCAGTCCACCCAGCTGTACTTTCTTTCTTTCTTTCTTTCTTTCTTTTTTCCTTTCTTTCTCTTTTTCTTTCTTTCTTCTTTCTTTTTTCCTTTCTTTCTTTATTTCTTTCTTTTTTAAAGCATTATGGATACAGCGAGGGAGATTTGGGCACTCTCTTCATAATGCCGATCTAAAGAAGTTAAGGTCTGACAACCCCGTCTCCCACGATCACCCAGCATGCAGATCAACCTTTAGGTCTTTTTATTTTTCCAAATAAAGATAGTTATTATCAGCGTAATCTTTTTCTCACATAAACGTATTTATTTTCATTCGTGCACTTTTTTTTAATAAGGTAGGTGTTATCAGCGTATCTTTCTCATATGAAGATAGGTCCACCAACATCTTGCATTGTAAACCATGCTAGCAAAGCAAAAACTTAACCCACCGACTCCCCCACCCTATCCACCAGCTTCCTGCAGGAAACTGGTGGAGAGGGTGAGGGAATCAGAGGGTTAAGTTTTTGCAGCTGGTGGATTAAGTGCGGGAGTCAAACGGTTAAGTCCAATCTTAAAACAAACTTAGGAGCCCAGCCCAGGTGGTGGAGAGGGTGAGGGAGCCAGAGGGTTAAGTTTTTGCAGCTGGTGGATAGAGTGCTGGAGTCAAAGGGGTTAAGTCCAGTCTAAAAACAAACTTAGGAGCCCAGCCCGTCCGTAAATATGTTAGGTAACTGGCTTACTGCTCAACAAAGAACCAGCAATCATGGGCTTCTGTACTTCTTGCAGCAATTCCTTCTGTGCCCTGCCAGCGGAAAATCCGTTATAACAAGACGTGACTGCAGTGCAAGACAACGCAACTCTGTTAAATCAGCACATTGTAATACATACAACACGATACAAAACATGCAAGTATAATAACAGATCGACAGAACAACGTAACAAGTTTCAGTTTCAGTTTCTCAAGATGACGCCTCCGCGCTCGGAACGAATTCCATATGCACTGACGTCACATGTGCCATGTGATGGAGAAGATCCAGAATGATCACGGTACAAGCCTTAAGCCTGCACATAAGCCCGTGAGCTGGTCAGGTCCTGAGGTCCTACCTGGATAGTTCCATAACCCTCGGGTCGCAGCACAATACAATACAATATAATGCAATACACATACAATACAATGAAGTACAATACAACACTGCACAGTACAATACAGTACTGTACAATGCATATACAATACAACGCAGAACAGTACAATACAATGCAATACAGTGCAGTCAACATCACCCATACGCGTCCATAGCTATCTGTTTAGCAAAGTCAGTATAGCCTAGTGTCTGTACTTAATCCTGTACTGTTGTGACCTTTTCGAAACTTCTAATGGGTGGAGAAAATAGACAAAAGATTACACAGGGATTGAAAAGAGAATCTGCCATAGCACTTGACGACTGTGTGTCAAGATCATGAACATGGATAAACAGTTGTGTCTGTGGTCAAGGTCATGCCGAGATCAGGTCCCATGGTTTGCTTTGCCAACAGGCTTGTTCACAGATATTTTATACAACACAGGTTCTTTCATATTCCGTGACCGTGCATACTCTCTTTTTCTGACCTCAACCTCCACACTTCTTTGTGTCTCTCTGCCTGTTTCTGTTTCTGTCTGCTTCTGTCTCTCTTTTGTCTGTATTTCTAACCAAGTAATCGTAGTTTTCTCCCGGTCCATGAAATTGTTTTCTTTCGCGAGCCGGACCGACACTTTTATTGCAATAACTTCTCGTCAGTTTGCACTGTGACGTTTTTATGGACACATGCGACACCGGTAGAGTCAAGTACTTGTTAACCCTTTGACTCCCGCACCCTGTCCACCAGCATCCTGCATTGTCAACCATGCTAGCAAACCAAAAACTTAACCCATTTGATTCCCTCACCCTATCCAACAGTTTCATACAGGAAGCTGGGGATAAGGTGACGGAGTCAACGGGTAAAGTTTTTGCAGTTCGTGGGTGGATAGGATGCGGGACTCAAAGGATTGCAGTGGATTCTCGTTTGGTATTGATACACGTGTTTTGAAAAGATTGAATGATTGTATCGACCAGTCCGTAAAATGGCTAAGCCACAATACCTGTTTTCTGTTTCGTCGGATCATTAAGACTTTCTCCCCCCCACACCACCACCACCACCCCCACCCCCCCCCCCACCCCCACCCACA
>JAPXFY010000027.1:33585846-33613346 GCA_030674185.1 Monoplex corrugatus | reverse complement strand
GTGTGTGTGTATGTGCGTGCGTGTGTATGCATAGATGGGTTCGTACGTGTGTATATGTGTGTTCGAATAGGTTCACACATGCATGTGTGTGTATATATATATAGTGTGTGTGTGTGTGTGTGTGTGTGTGTGTGTGTGTGTGTGTGTGTTGTGTGTGTGAGGGCGCGCGCGTGCTTGAGCGTGTGTATGCATCACTATGTGTGTGTGCATGTGTGCGCGCGCGCTTAAGTGTTATACATCACGAAGTGTGTGTTCTCGCTGCATCCTGATCAAACCAAACCACAACACAAAACAATTGACGCCAATTTCACTCTTGTCAGCACGAGTCAGCTTGCAAACAATTATTGCTTTTTGACTTAAAATGGTTATGTCCCTTTCAGAGTCTGTTAAAATGGTTACTTAAAATGGTTATGTCCCTTTCAGAGTCTGTTAAAATGGTTATGTCCCTTTCAGAGTCTCTATGACCGCAAAATGGGCCCCAAGGGAAAAACGCCCTGGATTGAGTACAACGGTGATGTCATCCCAGACAGCAGTTTTATCATCAACTACATCAACGATAAGTTTAATGTGAGCATGGACGCCACTCTGACGTCATCACAGAGGGGTGTGGCCAAGGCGCTGCAACGGCTGGCAGAGGAGAGCTTGTATTTGTAAGTTTGTAGTCGCATTTGATTAAAAAGACACACAAAACACACACACACACACACACACACACACACACACACACACAGACATATATAATATACAAAATATATATATATAACATACACACACAAACACATGCACCACACACACACACACACAACAACACACACAACACACTCACACATCACACACACACACACACATATCACCTTCTCTCCTGTCGGCGTCATCAGATTCGATATTGGCCGCTGCACACTTAAACACCACCATCTCCCTCCAGGCTGCTCTGTCTTGACAACTTTCTTGAATTTTAGGCCACTGATTTGGTTATGTTCTCGCTCTTTGAGATTGCAGGTCTGCCTTTCTTCCTTTTTGTCCACTGTATTGCCTTGAAAGACGGTTGCCATGAGGTCTGTGTTCTTCTTGTCTGACACATGCCAATGTATTTTAGTCTTCTCTTGTTGATGTCTGCTAATAGTTTTCTGGTGGTATCAAGTTCTTCTAGGACACTTTCATTAGTTCTTCTACCTGTCCATTTGGCATGTAGTGGTCTCCGATAAAACCACATCCCTGTAGCCTCAATTCTTTTGTAATCACGTTTTCTCAGAGTCCAGGCTTGGCAGCATAACCATGACTGGCCAGATCAAACATTTTAAAAGTCAAACTTTCAGGCCATTTGGTATGCCTCTGTCTTTCCAGATGTTGTTGAGATGGACCATTTTTTGCTTTGCCTTTCCAGTTCTTATTTTGATGTCTTTGGAGCAGGTTCCATCTTCAGTTTTTACAGAGCCAAGATATTTGAAATTCCTTGACATTTTCTAAAGGACTTTGTTAATTAAGGTGTGTTATTGTTTTCAGTGTCTTTGCCTTTGATATGTAGCACTTTTGTTTTTCTTGACGTTCAAGTTTAGGCCAGTCTTTTTGCCTGCTGCATCTACCCCTGTATAGAATTCTTTGTATGCTGGTAATATTGTCTTCTAACAGCGCAGTATCATCGGCATAGCGCAGGTTTGTAAGATTTGTTCCTCCCACCTTTATGCCATGCCATCTATGTCAGCATCTCTCATGACTTGTTCCGTGTAGATATTTTAGAGATACGGACAGTGATAGGATACAACCTTGTCCAAAAGGTGGAGATGAATGTAACCAAGGTTTCTTAAAATCTGCGTTTAAATAGCTGAGAAATCTTAAAATCCACTCTTAAATAGCCGAGTTGTCTTCAAATTCAATTCTTAAGTAGCCTAGATAACTAAAGATTTTTCACATTTTCGACCACCGTGGTACTTACGCATTTGCGTCTGTTCTGTTCTGAAAAGGGTTTATGAATTAAACTCGGTGAAAAATCTATTCGTGGTCAGGTGAAAAGACTCTGTGTCATATTTTGTTCATAGACAGCGTGACAAACATACGCACATCCCTCTTTGTCAATACTCAAATAATCTCCCTATTATTAAAAAAAAGAAAGGGAGGTAAAAAAAGAGGACAGCAGATTAGTTGACATCCACTTCACGTGTGCTTTTGTTGACGTCTGCATATCAACAGTGTTTGTCGTAAGGATTTTCTCGGCTGTTTATGGATGGATTTTTACTAAACTGATATCCTAGATTTTAGTGGTTATTCATGAATATGCACAAGTTTGGTTGGACTCGGTTTTTCAGCTTCAGTTTGTTCATTTAGTTGTTTCGTCCCTCTTCTTACACCCCTGCTTTTTTTTTTTTTTTTTTTTTTTTTTGGTATTTGTTGAGGAAAACACTTACCTAGATCAAACCGTGGCGTTCGTGTATGCGTGTGTGTGTGTGTGTGTGTGTGTGTGTGTGTGTGTGTGTGTGTGTGTGTGTGTGTGTGTGTTGTGTATGTGTGTGTGTGTGTGGTGTGTGTGTGAGTTGTATTCTCTGAAATAAATGCTTAGGGTTTATATGCATGTGTTCCAAAGTATTTCTTTATTTAGTATTTATTTATTATCTTTATCAGTTGGTCGCCTGTCGCCGGATTTAATCCCCTTTAAACTTTTTAAAAATCAGTAAACACATAATTTCAACACATGAAACAGCACATATCTACTTTTTACATTAAAACACCATACACACAATGATCCTCTTTCTTACCAAAAAGAAACAGCTATGCATTCATGTTGATAGCACAGAAAATGTTGTCAAGTCTTGTTTATTGTTCGTGTTTGGAGTTTAATAACATCTGCACCCACATAAGCGATACAGCAGATGGATCCTACTTGCAACCAGAAGTAACACACACAAACAAAACGTATGTCTGCATTCGTTCACTACAATATGATGATTGTGCCCAATTGTTTTCACACGTTTTCTTTTCTCTCCCACTTGCAGTCAGCTGGGCCTATGGCGAGCTGTCCACGACAAGGAGAAAGAGACCTTCAAGGCGGTGGGTCTAAACTGGTTCTACATCTGGATGCTGGAACGGAAGGCGAAGTCAGACGCCTGGCACCAGGGCATTGGCCGACACTCGGAGCGGAAGTTGCGCAGATAACGGAGACAGACTTGGAAGCTCTCTCCAGTGTGCTAGGTAAGAAACGGAGATGCCCGGTCCCTTTACAGTGTCAGGAGTTAAGACCCGGTCCCTTTACAGTGTCAGGAGTTAAGACCCGGTCCCTTTACAGTGTCAGGAGTTAAGACCGGTCCCTTTACAGTGTCAGGAATTAGGCCTGGTCCCTTACAGTGTCAGGAGTTAAGGCCAGTCCCCTTACAGTGTCAGAGCTAAGGCCCAGTGTTCCTTACAGTGTCAGAGTTAAGGCCCAGTGTTCCTTACAGTGTCAGGAGTTAAGGCCTGGTCCCCCTTACAGTGTCAGGAGTTAAGGCCCAGTGCCCTTACAGTGTCAGGAGTTAAGGCCCGGTCCCTTACAGTGTCAGGAGTTAAGGCCAGTCCCCCTTACAGTGTCAGGAGTCAAGGCCTGTCCCCCTTACAGTGTCAGGAGTTAAGGCCTGGTCCCCTTACAGTGTCAGGGGTCAAGGCCTGTCCCCCTTACAGTGTCAGGAGTTAAGGCCAGTCCCCCTTACAGTGTCAGGAGTCAAGACTGGCCCCTTACAGGTCGGAGTCAGCCCTGACCCTTACGGTATCAGGAGTTAAGGCCCTGATCCCCTTACAGTGTCAGGAGTTAAAGGCCGAAACACTTTCTACAGGGGAGTTGTTTCTTCTCTGCAGATCTTCTGCTGTCCAGCTGTCCCCAGAGGAGTTGTTTTTTTCTACTGTTGGTGTATTTGCTTTAAATAGTGGTGATTGTGTTTTGCTGTGTTGCAGGAGACAAAGACTACTTTTTCGGCGATAGACCCACGGAGGTGGACTGTTCTCTGTTCGGCCAGCTTAGTCAGTTGGTGTGGCAGGCCCATCGCTCCCCAGCTGAGCGGCTGATTTTGGGTGAGCAGGATAGGAGCGCACGCACCCAGGCACGCATCCGCCTCAGTTCTATGCACGAGGATGAACACACACACACACACACACACACACACATATATATATATATATATATATATATAATATATATACCACGCGCGCACACACGCACCCCGCGCGCACACACACACACATCACACACACACACACACGGCTCTATAGAGAGAGGAGGGGAGAGAGAGAGAGTGAGCGTCAATTTGATTTCGCTTTTATATCTTCCTACAAAAAGCTAACAAAAATTACGTGAGGCACTCAACAATCAAAATGTCGCACTCTTTGTCGTTTACTTGTCATGAAGTGAGGAGTATTTCAGTTCTTTAAAAACTGTGGGAAATGCTTACTACAACCGCATATATCACATTGATCTGCTTAGTTTACAACAGTTGCATGAAAACATACCAACTTCTATCGACTTCTTATAATTCTTATTGCCATTATTATTATTTTGTTGTTATTTATTCATTTTCTTCTAAATTATACCTTTAAGACATCTGCAAATTGAGATACTAACTTAGCTTGCTCATCTTCTACATCATTTTATATCCCAGGCTGGACCACTTAATAAACACATTACGTTGATGTGTGTTGCAGAAAAGTTCCCAAACTTGAAGAGGTTTTGTGAACGGATCAAGGGAAAGTACTGGCCTGACTGGGACGAACTTATTCTGCATCCTTCTACTGAGTGATCGCCCTTGCATTGTCTTGAAAACTTTTCTGCTTTGCTGTTGATGGCATTTAATTTGTTCGTCTTGACTTTCTGTTCACTCATGTTGGAACTGTGGAAAATATACTCCCGTAAAACAGTCAAGTTCACTTTCTTTAGTTAAAAGTCATGTTCTTATTGGAATATACAAAAAGAATGCCTTTAGTTCTGGAACAATTTTAGTCATGTACTCAGGTGACATAAAAATATAAATGTCTTTGTTGTGCTCATTTTCTTGTTTGGTTTTTGTTATTATTTTGTTCATGTTTGTTTTTTGTCGGTTCGAATCCCCACGTTGCATTCTTTAATGATGCAACGGGGTCCGACATTCATTATGGAATTTTGTGGGAGAAGTCCGCTTGAGCGTCGATTTTTGAATTTATTATACAAAGGGCATTTCTGGCTGCCTTGGTATAAAATATTGAAGAACAGGTTGATTTCCCAGGTCCCACCCCTTGAAGACTTATCAACCTTGTTGCCTTTCTGAAGTCTAAGTGAAAAAAAATGTGAATATGAATTTGAATGGAGGGATAAGGGATGTGCGCCCCCCCTCGTGGTGCTGGCCCGGAAAAAGTTAAGGTCTCTGCCACCTCACTCCACTACGACCCCAGGGTAATGGCACTATCTAGATAAGATCTCAGAACTGGCCGGCTCGTGGGTTTATGTGCAGGCTTAAGGCTTGTGCCGTGATCATTCTGGATCTTCTCCATCACATGGCACCTGTGATGATAGTGCGTATGGAATTCATTCCGAGCGCGGAGACGTCATCTTGAGAAACTGAAATTGAAACTGTTGGTGGAGCTGTTTAAACTTTTTTTGTTTGTTTGTTGTTGTTGTTGTTGTTTGTTTTGTTTTGTTTTTTGGTTTTTCTTTTGATTCTTTTTTGTTTGTTTATTTGTTTTCATTTTCCATTATATTGACACGTGAACAATCTGGTTTGGTACGAAGCAATATGTCTGTAATCACTAACAATAATCGTACTGATAACAATCCTGTTGCTATTGAATTAATTATTGTTACACACAATATGTGGTCAGTTCATGCACACTGTGAAGATAAACGACATTCGCAATTTTTATCCACAACAATGTTCTGTTGATGTTATATGATACCTGTATGCCTCTGGTACAGCTCCAGTGACGTGCACATGCTGCGTATGTCTGACTAATTAGTAAGACTGATGAGATGTCTGATATGTAAAGGTATGTGTTTGATGTGTTAATGATGTCTCTTTGATGTGCTAAAGGCGTGTGTTTGATCTATTAAAGGTGTATGTTTGATGTGTTAAAGGTGTATGTTTGATGTGTTAAAGGTATGTTTCATGTAGGAACCAGAAAAAAAACACGAAAAAAAAAGATTCATGGGCGCGTATTTAATACAACCAGAGAAGACTGGTTGTATTAATTAAACACGCGTTCTGATACTTTTTTTTTATTTTTTTTATCTGGTTCCTGTTTGCTTGAACGTGGGCAGTCTACCTGTTGTATATGTTTCGTGTGTTAAAGCTGTCAAATATGTTAAAATGTATGTCTGACTAAATTGTCATAGTAACAAGTTTAGTATTGAAGATGTAGGTTTGATGGGACATTGTCTGTTTCATGGTGACTGCTAACAGTAAAAAAAAAAAAAAAAAAAAAAAGAAAGTATGAACATTGTTGTTAAGGAATCATCAACTGTTTGGTAGACAAATTCATGTAGCACAGTTTGTTCACAGACATGTTTTATGAAAGGACTTGGCTCTCTGGTTGAAAACCAGCCAGTCAATATTCTGTTTTAACGTCTGACATATGCATTATATATGTAATAACACGTAAGGAACCTGTTCTTTGAGTGCCGGCGGGCTTCGGTAGCTCAGCTGGCTGAGCGTCGGATTCACATGTTAATGGTTGTGGGTTCGAATCCCTGGGTGCGCTACATTAAAACTGGCTTTCTCGCTGTCCCATCTTAACATCATTGTTGTTCTGGTGGTGTCAGTATAGGATTAGATAAGTCCCCCCTTCCCCCTCTTCACTTGGATGGTTATGCCCGTGGGCCATATCACCTGAGGTGGGTGCCGACGTGAAAAAATGAACCAAATCAATCTTTTTTCCTTCGTTCTAAGGGGATGGACAGTTTTGGTCTGTGTTTAAGCTGGCAGTATGGTTTAAAACTGATTTTGAAAAAGATTGTTGAGTCCAGCCCTGAACATTGACACTCTGTTGTGCTAGTAACTATCACGTTTTATCGGTAACCATCGTGTTGTATCGGTAACAGTCAAGTTGTAATGGTAACCATAGTGTTGTAATGGTAACCATCGTGTTGTAATGGTAACCATCCTGTTGTAATGGTAACCATCATGTTGTAACAGTAACTATCATGTTGTAATGATAACCATCGTGTTGTATCGGTAACCATCGTGTTGTGTTGGTAACCATCATGTTGTAACGGTAACTATCATGTTGTAATGATAACCATCATGTTGTAATGATAACCATCATGTTGTAATGGTAACCATCGTGTTGTGTTGGTAACCATCATGTTGTAATGGTAACCATCATGTAACGGTAACCGTCATGTTGTGTTGGTAACCATCATGTTGTATTGTTTTGGTTAAACCACCACAATGGACAAATGTGAATTGGATTCATCTTTTATCAAGAGGAATATTTCCACTGAAAATGTGGTCGAGTTAATCTCTCCAGAAAATGGGTCGGCATAGTGCAGCGCCATCCATTTTCTTTTCTGTGAAGTGTTGTTTATCTGTCAGAGTGGAGAATTTTACCATGGACATACTCGCTCTGTGGCTGATTGTGGGTTTTGTTTGTGTGTTTTTTGGTTTTGATTTTGTTTCATTTCTTTCGTGCGCTTAGTGCAAGCTGCCTCCGGAACTTACTTCGCTCTGTCTTGTCATCCAAAAGATTAGTCACCTCCCAAGGTCTTAAGGATGAGGAACGATTTTGCATTTATGTTGCGTTTTATACTGAGTACTGTCTTAATGCATGTTTGTCCAAGTTACTACTTCATGACATCTGCTTCTGTGTGCGTGTGTGTATTATAATTCTGCTTTGTGGTTGCCTTATTTGGACTGCGGAGAAAATTGTATGTGTGTGTGTGTGTGTGTGTGTGTGTGTGTGTATGTATGTATGTATGTATGTATGTATGTATGTATGTATATATGTATGTATGTATGTGTGTATGTGTATGTATGTATGTATGTATGTATGTTGTTGTATGTATGTATGTATGTATGTATGTGTGTATGTATGAATGTATGTATGTATGTATGTATGTAAACATGTATTATGTATGTGTGTATGTATGTATGTATGTATGTATGTATGTATGTAAACATATATGTATGTATAAGAGGAGAGAAAGAATGAGATGTGATTGCTTGTATGCAGATCTTCACAGAGAGGATGAGAGAGAGAGAGAGAGAGACTGTGAGTTGAGTGTGAGTGCATGTGTCTGTGCATGTTCGTTGTTGGGAGTGTGATATGTAAAGAAACGAACCATTGTACAGAATAAACTGTTTGTACATGCCATGCTTGACATTTTTGTTCTTTATGGTGTTGTGTGTGTGTGTGTGTGTGTGTGTGTGTGTGTGTGTGTGTGTGTGTGTGTGTGTGTGTGTGTGTGTGTGTGTGTACATATATATGTATATGTATATATTGCATTGTGCTTGACACACACCATCAAGTTCTTTCCTACATTGGTAGATGGCATCTTCCTGTATGCATGTTAGACATGGACCCTCACAGCAGATTTTGAAAGACGAAGCCACGCCATGGAACTGACGTGTTATTGCAAGAAAGGAAACATCAGATACACTGATCAAATCACCAATGAACAAGAACACCAAACCATCAAACAGCACGTTTGACCATATAAAGACGTCCTGCATCATTTAGGAAAAGAATACTATATTTGTATGGCTGTGTAACAAGAACCAGTAACCTTGCTAAATAAGTCCAAATCGGAACTGTTTAGGAAGAGAGACAGATGTGAAAGACAAAAACGATGGGGACCGACAACATTGTAGAATGGACAGGGAAACCATTCACAGATACCCATGCATTGGCACACAACCGGTAGAGCTGGAGGAAAGCGGTGAACGGCTTTTTAGTGCAGCGTCCCAATGATTCTCCAGAAGAAGAAACTATTGCACTGTATTGTGCTTGCACGCGCGTATGTGTAGTGTAAATGTTGTACTGGTATTCGGATTAACCCTTTGATTCCCACACCCTGTTCACCTACTGCAAAACCTGAACCCTTTGACTCTTTCTCCCTATCCACCAGCTTCCTTCAGGATGCTGGTGGATAGGGTGCAGAAGTCAAAGGGTTAAAATCATGTTGCTTTACAAAGCCGACGTCGTAGTGGTCCTTTTCCACTGCTGCACCACCTTTCACTTCGTCAGTTCCATGCAGCCAAAACAAAATAATAAAAAAAAGATGTATCTTATATGGGTAGGTTTGTCTGCTTAAGGGCAATAGTCTCACAGCATTTATGTGTGTGTACTTCACACGTAGAGAGTTTCAAGACAGATTGCACTCAAAGCTATTATTTAATACTTCACACGTAGAGAGTTTCAAGACAGACTGCACTCAAAGCTATTATTTAATACTTTACACGAAGAGAGTTTCAAGACAGACTGCACTCAAAGCTATTATTTAATACTTTACACGAAGAGAGTTTCAAGACAGACTGCACTCAAAGCTATTATTTAATACTTTACACGAAGAGAGTTTCAAGACAGACTGCATTCAAAGCTATTATTTAATACTTTACACGAAGAGAGTTTCAAGACAGATTGCATTCAAAGCTATTATTTAATACTTTTCGCGAAGAGAGTTTCAAGACAAATTGCATTCAAAGCTATTATTTAATACTTTACACGAAGAGAGTTTCAAGACAGACTGCATTCAAAGCTATTATTTAATACTTCACACGAAGAGAGTTTCAAGACAGACTGCATTCAAAGCTACTATTTAATACTTTACACGTAGAGAGTTTCAAGACAGATTGCATTCAAAGCTACTATTTAATACTTTACACGAAGAGAGTTTCAAGACAGACTGCATTCAAAGCTATTATTTAATACTTCACACGTAGAGAGTTTCAAGACAGACTGCATTCAAAGCTATTATTTAATACTTTACACGTAGAGAGTTTCAAGACAGACTGCATTCAAAGCTATTATTTAATACTTTACACGTAGAGAGTTTCAAGACAGATTGCATTCAAAGCTATTATTTAATACTTTACACGTAGAGAGTTTCAAGACAGACTGCATTCAAAGCTACTATTTAATACTTCACACGTAGAGAGTTTCAAGACAGACTGCATTCAAAGCTATTATTTAATACTTTACACGTAGAGAGTTTCAAGACAGACTGCATTCAAAGCTATTATTTAATACTTCACACGTAGAGAGTTTCAAGACAGACTGCATTCAAAGCTACTATTTAATACTTCACACGTAGAGAGTTTCAAGACAGACTGCATTCAAAGCTACTATTTAATACTTCACACGTAGAGAGTTTCAAGACAGACTGCATTCAAAGCTATTATTTAATACTTTACACGAAGAGAGTTTCAAGACAGACTGCATTCAAAACTACTATTTAATACTTCACACGAAGAGAGTTTCAAGACAGACTGCACTCAAAGCTATTATTTAATACTTTACACGTAGAGAGTTTCAAGACAGATTGCATTCAAAGCTATTATTTAATACTTTACACGAAGAGAGTTTCAAGACAGACTGCACTCAAAACTACTATCTGATACTTCACACGAAGAGAGTTTCAAGACAGACTGCACTCAAAGCTATTATTTAATACTTTACACGTAGAGAGTTTCAAGACAGATTGCATTCAAAGCTATTATTTAATACTTTACACGAAGAGAGTTTCAAGACAGACTGCACTCAAAGCTACTATCTGATACTTCACACGAAGAGAGTTTCAAGACAGACTGCACTCAAAGCTACTATTTAATACTTTACACGTAGAGAGTTTCAAGACAGACTGCACTCAAAGCTATTATTTAATACTTCACACGAAGAGAGTTTCAAGACAGACTGCACTCAAAACTACTATTTAATACTTCACACGAAGAGAGTTTCAAGACAGACTGCACTCAAAGTTACTGTCTAATACTTCACACGAACAGAGTTTCAAGACAGATGCATTCAAAGCAGAGTTTCAAGTACTATTTAATACTTCACTCGAAGAGAGTTTCAAGACAGACTGCACTCAAAGCTACTGTTTATTCAAACATTGGCCCCTGATAAAATGGTCATGTTGTCACAGAAGATAGGAACGGACTTAGGTGCTTGTGTAAGTAAGGCTTTCAGTGCAGTCAGCACAGGTTTGCCAGACATTGAATCTATTGACATGCAGTTGCCCAACCATCTGGAAAGTGACTTGAGACCTTGGTGACCACAAACTTACAGTTCCACGCAGAACGCTGAACGCTATAACCACAAAATACTATCTTCCCTGCATAGGGGACTGGACACTTGCCGCCTGTTTCAATGTATGTGTAGAGTGGGGCTGTCTGATACAGACTAATGTCCATGCCAGACGGGACCACAGTTTTCAAGGTACGTTACGTTCTACAGTTTTGCTCACTCTTCAGAGAATCGAAAGAAATGAGTAGTCGCTTGATGGGGCAGCTCTGGAATAATATATTTTCTGGGGGTGGGGGTGGGGAGTAACAAATAAAAGAGGATCTAATGTTGACCACAACTTTCATGCGGATCATAGAACTGACTGTTTGGGGGTCGTGATCATGCTCGAACACACACACACACACACGCTCGCATGCGAGCACACACACACATACACACACACACACACACACACACACACACACACACACACATACACACACATACACACACACGCACGCAAACACATACACACACACACATGCACGCACACACGAGAGCATACGTACGCACACACACACATACACATACACTTACACTTACACACACACACACACACACACACACACACACACACACACACACACACACACACACACACACACACACACACACACACTCGCGCTCTCGAGCGCAGACATACACATACACACACACATACACACACATTCACACGCACACACTCGCGCTCTCGAGCGCAGACATACACATACACACACACATACACACACATTCACACGCACACACTCACACACACACACACACGTATGCACACACTCACACATACACACACACAGGCAAACCCGCACACACACACGTACAAATGATAGATAATCTGATATAATGAAAGTAGGTCTTTCATTCATATATATCAAATCTTTAATGTATAAAAAAAATCATATTTTAAGTGCTTACATAATAACTGCAGTTAGTGAGTTACAAGTCATAAACTTCTTTCAAGTGTGTGTGTGTGTGTGTGTGTGTGTGTGTGTGTGTGTGTGTGTGTGTGTGTGTGTGTGTGTGTGTGTGTGTGTGTGTGTGTGTGTGTGTGTGTGTGTGTGTGTGTGTGCAGGTACGTATGTGCGTCAATTTCTGTGTCTGTATTACATACTTGCACGCGCGCGCGCATGTGTGTGTATGTGTGTGTGTGTAGGTGTATGTTTCTGTATGTGTGTCTGTCTGTAAATGCCTATGCATGTGCTAGTGTGTGTGTGTGTGCGTGTGCGTGTGCGTGTGCGTGTGCGTGTGCATGTGCATGTGCGTGTAAGTATGCGTATATACATATGAGTGTGTATGACTGGGTGCACGCATATGCCCGCCGTGAAAGAAAAACAACTGATCTTTTCACAAAACCAGAGAAAAAAGTGTACGATTCCATTCTAAGTCAAAGTTATCTCACATAACTCACAAGTTACAGGGGAGTCGAGCGTTACAGGCCCCAACATTTCTCAGAGCCTAGCCAGCATAATGAGTGAACACCACAAGGGTGATGCCCGTCTTGATTGATTAATTGATTGATTTGGTTCAGTTTTTACGTCGACACCCACCTCAGATGATATGGCCGACGGGGATAACCATCCCAGGGAAGGGGGGGGGGGGAGGACTTGTCTAATCCTATACTGACACCACCAGAACAACAATGATGTTTAGATGGGACTGTGAGAAGACCAGTTTTAATATAGCGCACCCCGGGATTCGAACCCACAACCATTAGCATGTGAATCCGACGCTCAAACCAACTGAGCTACTGGGGCCCACAGTGCCCGCCTTGTCAGATCTCACACCGCTTTACCTTCCTCAACCATCATCCCTGATGCAGTCTACTAACATGTCATTCGCCAAAGGTTCAGAAAACCTTGGTGAGAGACTTCCTTTCTTCTGACTATTCTGACACACCAACACAACATCCATGGCTGTTGTAAACCAGGTCATTACAGTCAGGACCATCCTTTGCCCATCTCTTTTGTCCGATTGACTTAAATCTGTGGCCGTCCGCCCCCCACCCCCTCCCCCACCCACCCACAATCCCCCCCCCCCCCCCCCAACATACACACTCTGACACGCACACATTTACACACGATAATCGTGGTCCAAATATTACGAGGATTATGAAGTGGCTAGTGATAGTAATGACTATGTCTTACACGTATACACATAATATATGCACACACAGAAAAAAGATAAAAACATACATACATACATACATACATACATACATACATACATACATACATACATACATGCATGCATACATGCATACATACATACATACATACATGCATACATACATACATACATACATACATACATACATACATACATACATACATACACAGAGAGGAAAAGAGACAAACAGACATACAGACAGAGAAAAACACACACACACACCACACACAAACAGACACACATACACACACACACATACACGCACACACACACAACGCACACGTAGACACAATACATACACACTTATACACGCACGCACGCACACACACACACACACACACACACACACACACAAACACACAAACACAACATACACGCAACACACACACACACAGAGTACAAACATTTTACACACACAGACACACGCACAGACACACAGACACACACACACATACACACAAACCACACACAAACACACGCACAACGCACACACACAATACACATACATACATACACACATGCAAACACATACACACACACATACATACATACACACGAACACACACAAACACACACAAATACACACACGCACACACACGCACGCACGCACACACACATACACACACATTATAATCTAATCCCAACTATTAAGAGGATTATACAACTACTAGTAAAAACGTAACTACAATTTACACATATATACGTGCACACGCGCGTGGAAAAATTATAACAACAACAACAACTATGATAATGATAATATGATAATAATAACAATAACGTATAATAATAATAATAATAATAATAATAATAATAATAATAATAATCAAACCCTAGCTACAAATAACGATAAAGGATTGTAAAATGACCAGGATAATAAATCAAATACGTTTTATTTTACAAGAAAGTAGACACAGAACAACTGTACCAGCAGTAACAGATACTAACAATGACCATGATCAATAAAGACAGCAATCTCAGAAAACAACAAAAGACTACTACAAATTAGGTACACCATGTTGCTTACTACAAAAAAAAAGTTGTAATAATTTGTAATTATGTATAACATTGAGACCATGTTTTAGACATGGACGTTCACTCAACGTAGATGACATTATCATTATCAATATTGTTATTAACAATGTGAATATGCCACATATAGACTACCAACACCGTAAAACCAAATAGCAACAGCTGTAACAGGCCACAAATAAAGTAACAGTGTCAGTACTGGTAATGTAGATGGATCAATTGACAACACCGTACAGTATGCCAGGTACACACTTCAAATACTGTAAAACCAAACAGCAGAAGCTATAACAGGCCACAACAAAAACTACATTGTCAGTACTAATAATATAGATGGATCAATTGACAGTACTGTATAGTATGCAACGTATGCATGCCAACACCGTAAAAATGAAACAGCAACAGGTATAACAGGCCACAATAAAAACCATTGTGTCAGTACTGGTAATGTAGATGGATTAGCTGACAGCACTGTAAACACAAGATCTCTCTCTCGTCTCACAGTTATCCCCAGCCCGCAACATACAAGCTGATCTACTGATTACGCTTCTTGGCATTGACCCTTTGAATCCCTCACCCTGCAGGAAGCTGGTGGATAGAGTAAAGGAGTAAAAGGGTTAAGTTTTTGCTTTGCTAGCATGGTTGACAATGCAGGATGCTGGTGGACAGGGTGCGGGAGTCAATATACAAAATATACAATATACAAAATCTTCGACCCAAATTTGGGGAAATTTATCCAGAAACAGGTGAGAAAATCTTGGTGGCAAGTTTTGGTCAGAAACAGCCAGCCAGCCAGCCAGCACATACACAATCTCTCAGACACATCACACAGAACAGACAGGCACTCACCTACCTCCGATCGAAATCAAACAACCCCTGTAATTGTTTTAATGAAAGGGAAATTGAAAACTATAATGGCGTCGTGACCCCTGATTTGCCTATGACCTCAGAACCCCTTGTGTAGTCCTTAAACACTCTGTCGTAAAAACGGACTACCCAGCAAGAAGACACAAGCGCAAACACAAACACAACATCACAAACAATCCAGCTGAAAACGGCTTGAGAGCCCATGAAGAGCTGTTGGGGAGTGCAGAGATGGGGCAGGGATCGGCGTATCCAGGCACACCCTTACAGACGGCGCAACCAGCAAACATGCCTGACTGCACGTACAGCTCTCGCACAAACTCGTCAAATCTCGCCACCATCCACGTGACCCCTATCAGCTGAAGGTCGTTCTCGCTCATCATCGCCATCACGTCAAAGCGACACCTGCAAAATATGCTTGAGCGTTGTCAGCCTCTCTCTCTCTCTCTCTCTCTCTCTCTCTCTCTCTCTCTCTCTCTCTCTCTCTCTCTCTCTCTCTCTCTCTCTCTCTCTCTCTCTCTCTCATCGAGTGCCAGTCTATCTATCAATCTATCCAATTATATCTATCAATTATCTGTCTGTCTGTCTATCTATCTATCCATCTACCTATCTGTCTGTCTGTCTGTCTGTCTGTCGGTCGGTCGGTCGGTCGGTCCATCTGTCTGTGTATCTATCTATCTATCCATCTATCTATCCATCTATCTATCCATCTATCTGTCTGTCTGTCTGTCGGTCGGTCTATTTGCCTGTGTATGTATCTTTCCGTCTGTCTATCTGTCTGTCTATCTGTATGTCTGTTTATCTATCTGTCTGTCTGCTTATTTTGAAAAGAGATTGTAAGAATGGCGTTGCACCTTCCTCTGAAGTCCCAGCTACAATTGGCAGCGGAGTAATCCATCCGGCGGGGGTCAAGGTCACCAGACTGAAGAAACAACAGGAAGTAGTAACGGTGTGGATGGGGATCTGGCGGAGCGGGCCCCATGTAGCTTTGCACCACGTCACCGGAAGCCACGTCACCGTTCCGGATGTTGGTGACTAGCCAATGGTTGAACGGGAGGCGGGCGTTGCCGAAGGCCTGTGCTGGTACGTCTGGGTCGGCCATCAAAAGGGTCAGGGTTTTATCTGAATAAGATAAATACATAAATAAATGAATAAATAACACGTAAGTAAATAAACTTCTGCCATTTTCACCTGCTGAACGCCATGTTTGGGAAGTTGTCTACTTTTTAAAAGATTTACTCCTGTGTGTAGGCAACGGTTACAGCGTGGCAAGAGCATTGTGGAGAAGATGGCCGGGAGGGGGTTAAAGTGAATGAGGAGGCAGGAAAAGGGTTAATTTGGTAGATTTTTGTATGAGTGGATCGTTTCTGAATAAGTTTCGTCTGTTTTCGAAACACTTGACTGTCCGAATAATCAGCCTTAAGCTGTCAGATAGTCTACAACGAAATAAATGTAGGATTATTCTTTTTGTTTATTTTTTCCCCCACACCACCACCACCACCCCTACTACTACTACTACTACTACTACTACTACTACTACTACTACTACTACTTTACTACTACTGCTCTCCTGCTGCTGCTAGTATTACTACTGATACTATTACTACTACTACTACTACTATTACTACTATTGCTGCTGCTACTGCTGCTGCTGCTGCTGCCATCACTACTACTATTACTACTACTGCTGCTATTAGTATTACTACTGCTACAACAACTACTATTACTATTACTATTCAATACCACTAGTACTACTGCTGCTGTTGCTACTATCGTTACCTACTACTACTTACCGATACTACTGCTATCATCACCAGAACTACACATAAATTGCTGCTATTTCTACTTTTCATAATTCTACTATCATTAATTCTACTTATTTCACCGTTGCTGTTGAATTTGCTGCTGCTGCTGCTGCTACCATTACATCTACAACTGCCAAACTCCCGTCTTCTTTCTGTTACTTATTTCCACAATGTCATTAACATTTCAGATGATTTCTGCTATAAATAAAAAGCGGGCATTGTCAATGTCAGGTGATCTGGTAGGGATGGATGACATCAGTACTTTTTGGACAGCTCTGTGAAGACAGCGCCCACTTCTCTTTCTTCCTATTTTACATTCCCCCACCACATACGCACGCACGCATTTATGCCTGTTATTACTGTTACTGTTATTATTGTTTAAATCCCAGCCGACTGCGTTCAGCCATCTCAGAGCTATAACCATACTTCAACAGGGGAAAACAATAAAGAAAGAGAAAAGAAAATTAAGTATACATATCGATTCATTCGTGCACATTATCTAAGGGGATGCCCCTTGCGTTGACCACTCCATCCAGTTTATCACACAAGGGGGGGGGGGGGAGACAGGGAGACAGACAGACTTACAGACAGACAGACAGAAAGAAAGAAAAAGACAAACAGACAGAGGACAGAGACAGAAAGAGAGAGAGAGAGAGACAGAGACAGACAGACAGAGAGACAGAGAGACAGGCAGATACAGAGAGTCAGAGAGATATACACCACCGTAGCATTGCTGACACCGAAAAAAAAGTTGTGAAGTCTCGACCACCTCATCCCCTGACGACCTCAGGGTTACGGGCGACCAGCTGCTTGCACCTTGACCTTCACATGTTACGAATGACGTCATTCATTACCTTTAAAGTCACGCTGGGTGTCGGGAAAGGCGGTGGCCATGTGAAGGGTGACGTAGTTCATGACGTCAGTGCGCGTGTGCGCGGCAGGACGGCAGCGTCGCCTAGCGGATTGAGATTGAAGGTTCGAGCTCTGGTGACAGACATGATGTAAACACCGTGTTGTTGATTGACGGTGATATGATGACTGTGGTGGTGGTGGTGAAGGTGGTGATGTGTGGTGAGTGGTGATGGTGGGAGGGTGGGGTCTGGTGGTGGTGGTGGGGTGGTGATGGTGATGGTGGTGGTGATGGTGGTGGTGGTTGGTGGTGGTGGTGGTGGTGGTGGTGGTGGTGATGGTGGAGGTGGTTGGTTGTGGTGGTGGTGGTGTTGATGGTTGCTTGTGGTGGTGGTGGTGGTGATGGTGGTCGCTAGACTTTAGTATGAGATGATAAATCTTATGCAGCATGCGTTTTGTGCACGAAAAAGATCCCACGGAAACAAAAGAGTTATTCAAAGTAAAATTCAGTGTAGAAATATCCACTTTCATAGGAAACCAAACACGCATGCGTGTTTGGTTTCCTATGAAAGTGGATATTTCTACACTAAATTTGAAAAAAGAAAAACAAAAGTGGCGCTGATCTGCGGCGACACGCTCTCCCTGATTTTGACACGATAAACAGGTTGTGACAAAAACGAATAAAAGCAAAACAGACAACTACAACGATTCAGTTCGACATTTGTGGGTAGGTTGGTTCTTTTGATAGAGCCGTAACTCAGGATTTGATATCTTGAGTTCAACCCCAGCCCGCAACATTAAAAAAAAACTGGCCTGTTCGCTGCCTATCTTTAACCCTTTGACTCCCGCACCTTGTCCACCATCATCATGCATTGTCAACCATGCTAGCAAAGCAAAAGCTTAACTCTTTGACTCCCTTACCTTATCCACCAGTTTCCTGTAGGAAGCTGGGGTCAGGGTGAGAAGGTTAAAATGTTAATTTTTTTCAGTTGTTTGATAGGGTGCGGGAGTCAAAGGGTTAAAGTTTACCTCATCCTGGTGGTGTCAGCTTAGTGTTTCAAGGCCTTAACCCCCTTCCTTTCCTCTTCTCAGTTCAAGACCTGGCCAGCGCACAGTGTTTTCCGTAGTCTCAGGGAGTCTGCCAGGTAACCGCTGGCAGTTTTGGGTGGAGCGCATATGAAATTGACTGAATGCGATGAATCCTTGAACAAATTCCAAACCTCAAACTCTAATTCAACAACTTTTCACTGAGGCTGTGCTGACCACAGCTACAACAGAGTAACTCCAGGCAAGATAGAAATAAATATGCACTGGTGTTCGTTCATTGTTGTGTTCTTATAATTATTACATGAGTGTTGTACCTTTTTAACCTTTAAATACTACCACTTCAGATATTCAGGTTTAAGTTCATACTGCTTGTGCTTGTCATTGTTATTGTTGTTCAATGCCCAGTCGACTGCTTAGGGCCACATCAGGACTGTAACCGCTTCAAAACATACAAAACCTCAACAGGAGAAAAAAAAACAGAAAAGGAAATTAAGTACACATATCAATGCATTTGAGCACATAATCTAAGGAAACGCCCCTGGCGTTGACCAATTTATCGAACTGGGGATTTAAAAAACACACCTGAGTACAAATTTAAGCATACTATGGACACCAAAACATATGTAAAAACGTCATGAATTACCTAAAATTGCTTGCGCATATCTCATTTCCCTTTTAGTCAAAAATGCACTTAATACATGTACCCAATTATCAATCCTAAGAAAAAGTACGAAATACCTTATCGAACACATACAGGTGAATGGACCAGCAAGGCAGAAAACATATAGGAAGAAATGACAGAAAGCAAAAGAAGAAGACAGAAACAAAGAGAGTGACGGAAAAGAGGAAATTTCTAGCACAGAATTTCCAGAAGGTGGGGATACTATTTATACTGAAAGAGCCCCCAGCATCCCCAGAGGGATACTGCTTGTGGCCCAGCCGACCAAGAAACCATATCAAGGCTGACATCATATTAGAAACAACTAAAAAAAAGTTTAGATTAAAATGGTAACAGTTAAAAACTAAGCTCACGATTAAACCTTTCAATCTAAAATGAGTTTAAAAATCTTTAACATACGTAACATTCATATGAAATGAAATCTATTGATTTCTTGTAAGAAGTTGAACACTGCACCTGGGGAAACATCTCCGAAGAGTTTTTTAAGAGTACTTCAGAAATTAATGACATCATCATCATCATAGTGCCCTGCCGCATGGCGTTGGCGATCATGGCCCTCCATATGCATCTATCCCTTGTCGCAAGCACTCTTCCACCCTCTCTGTCCTCAGCCACCCTGCAAGTACGTCCAATATTTTCTCCCTTGGTCTACCTGATGTTGTCTTTTCCTCCAGCTTTCCTGTTGTGACCAGGTGCTCTAATTGCCGTTTCCTCATAAAATGGCCTGTATATGTTGCTTGTTTTTTTTTCTAATCTTCCTTGTCAATGATCTTTTTGTGTCAGTGAAACAAATGATCATAAATTTCCGACAATGATGTAGCATTGATTTGCGATAGTCGTGATTATATTATGACGCTGACAGTGGCACTATCGCTAAAACTGATAATAAGCTTGTCAAGAGAACTAACAAAAATAGGCGTAACATTTACTTATTACCTAAATCTGGTGTTGCTGTGATGTTAACCCTTTGACTCCCGAGCCCTATCCACCAACTGCGAAAACTTAATCCTCTGACTCTCTCACCCTATCCACCAGCTTCCTGTAGGAAGCTGGTCGATAGGGTGAGGGAATCTAAGGGTTAAATTTTTGCTTTGCTAGAAAGCTGGTGGATAGGGTGAAGGAGAAAAAGGGTTAAGTTTTTGCTTTGCAGGAACCCGGTAGATAGGATGAGGAATCAAGGTAAATTTTTGCTTTGCTAGGGAAGCTGGTGGATGGGCGAGGGAGTCAAAGGGTTAAAGGTCTTTGCTTTCCTAGCATGGTTGACAACGCAGAATGAAGCTGGTGGATAGGGTGAGGGAATCAAAGGGTCATTAAGTGTTTGCTTTGCTAGCATGGTTGACAGTGCAAAGATGCCGATGAACAAGGACGCAGAGTCAAAGGGTTTTTCAACAAGACATACATAATGTAATGAGGGGGCCACTTAGCAGCAAAAGTGAACACTCACGGATAATGGTAAGTATTGCAGCAGGAGTTGACGGCTACTGGTGTGGCATCATACGTGACGTTGATGAAGACATTGAGCTGTTGCAGGACGTGACCATAGTAGGTCTTGTTCGGAATGAACTCGATTTCCTGGCTTTGGAAGGCTGCAGTGAAACACGTACACACACACCACACACACACACACACACACACACACACACACACACACACACACACACACACAAAATATAACACACTACATACATACATATATACATACATACACGCACGCACACACATTACACACACACACATAACACACATACGAACACACATACACACACACACCATGTCGATCTGATCACGTGTTGATACAATACACACACACGCGCCGCGCGCGCGGGCACACACACACACACACACACACACACACACACACACACACACACACACACACACACACACACACACACACACACACACAAACGTAGGCCTATGGACACATAGGAAGACATGCAAGTGACGCAGAAATTCCTGCTTGCACACACATTGGTATTGTATTGTATTGTATTTGTATTGTAGTATTGTATTGTTATTGTAGTGTGTGAGTGTAGTGTTAGTGTAGTGTGTATTGTTGTGTGTGTGTGTAGTGTGGTGTGAGTGTAGTGTGTAGTGTGTGTGTAGTGTAGTGTAGTGTAGTGTGTTAGTGTAGTGAGTGTAGTGTAGTGTAGTGTGGTGTAGTGTAGTGTAGTGTAGTGTAGTGTAGTGTAGTGTAGTGTAGTGTAGTGTGTGTAGTGGTGTGTGGTGTGGTGTTGGTGTGGTGGTGTGTGTGGTGTGGTGTGGTGTGGTGTTGGTGTGTGTGTGTGTGTTGATGCGTTTGTTGTATTGTATTGTATTGTATTGTATTGTATTGTTTTTCGTTATTTCTTTTAACGTCTATTTACATACGTGCTTTTGTATTGTATTGTATTATGATGTATTGCTTTGCATTGCATTGCGTTGCATGCATTGCATTGCATGCATGTCGTCCACTTATAAAAATAAATAGGAATCAGCCACTTGCACGTCACACAACAAACTAAATGACTGGGGGTTAGAGATTTCAAATCCCCTGAGTTCGAATCTCTATAGGATTTCTATGTCCCAGTCGGTTTCTACACAAAGCGGAAAGTGCTATGGGCTCATTTGGGAAGACTTGGAACACACAGCCGAGTCTCATAACTTGGCGGATGCGTCGTGGAAGGTGCTGTTCAAATTTCATGACGATCTCTGCATGTGTCTGTATCTCTCAGGCCTGGTTAATACCAGGATATATCACGATAGAAAGAGAATAGTACGTCACATATTTTTTTTTTCAAAATGGAATTCAATGTCATTATCATGAAAACCGCATTTTTATCAGTCACCATAGCGTTGTGAAAATGTTTTCAGATTCTGTGTCTGTTTACTCCTTGATCTCATAATGACTTCAGTTTGGATTTTGTGTTTGTTTTGTTTGGGTTTGGTTTGTTTGTTTGTTTGTTTGTTTGTTTGTTGTTTGTTTGTTTGTTTTGCTTGTTTTGTTTGTTTGTATTTTCTTCTGCTACCAAATATTCCTGAGGTAACTGGATGATGGTGGATCTCGGATGTTATCCTTTGAAGGACGTGTTGATTGATGTCCTGTTTCCAAACGAATGCTCACTCGCTCTGGCCCTGTGACTGAGCAATTATTGTCATTAGTGGGAGGTTTAATAGGCAGTATCCACCAAAGTAACTCAGCAGAAGTGCAGTTTTCTCTGGTGAGTGGCTTCACAGCGACTTGCTCTCATCGTTAGCTGTTGTTAACCAATATATTATATTTACATGAAAGCAGCAGCGAAGACAGCGAATGCATAATGAAACAATTTATGGTGATTGAAACAATTTATAATGTTTTCAAAGACATTAACTAGCTCTCTCTCTCTCTCTCTCTCCTCCTCTCTCTCTCTCTCTCCTCTCTCTCTCTCTCTCGCTCTCTATCTCTCCCTCTCTCTCTCTCTCCTCTCTCTCCCTCTCTCTCTCTCTCTCTCTGTCTTACCGTTAGCGACAAAATGTGCACACGTGTTCATGTAGCCACGTATCCGCGAGACCTCAGCACCATATGCATCTCCGTACACCAGCACCCAGCTCAGTGCAATAGGACCTAGAGCAAGGACATTGGTTTTTAACACATGGTGTAAGAATCGTGTCTGTCTTTTTTCTCTATCGTTTGTTTATTTATATGTTTATTTGATTTCTTACTCTAGTCATTGTCAGTTGCATATAATTATAACTTCTGATCTGTTTTGGGAGTTCAGATTTTTAATTGATGCTATTATTGCGCACCCCACACCCTTCGGTCTCTTCATCCTCTGTTTCACAGGCGTATGTGAAGGACTAATGTTTAAGAGCCTAAGAACCTCAGAAGTTGAAGGCGTAGGCAGTTTGCTTTGTTTACTTGTTTACAGTAACAACTGACAATCGAATGAAATCATTTCAAAACTAAGGAGTACATTTTTCTAGTTAGTTAGTTAGTTAGTTAGTTAGTTAGTTAGTTAGTTAGTTAGTTAGTTTGTTAGTTGTCAGTTATTTAGTGTAGTTAAGTTTAGTGTAGTTAGTTAGTTAGTTAGTTAGTTAGTTAGTTAGTTAGTTAGTTAGCTAGTTAGTTAGTCAGTTAGTTGGTTGGTTGGTTGGTTGGTTGGTTAGTTGGTTAGTTGGTTGGTTAGTTAGCCTTTTTTGACCTTAAGTTTCACCTTGAGCTTTTTTCACCTTGAGCCCTTTTTTCCTCCTTGAGCGTTTTTCATCTTAAACCTTTTTCACCGTGAGCCTTTTTTCACCTTGAGCCTTTTTCACCCTGAGCCTTTTTTCTCGTCAGCCACCACGTAAAAGATACAATTCATGTCATCTTGTATCAAACTGGTCTTATTTTTAGACATCTCCATATTTTCAAACTGTTCATGACCCAGCCATCAAGTTGTTCTGGAAGGCGGGGGCCTTGGAGGTGATAGAAGAAGGGCTGGTTGATAAAGATCAAAGACTGGACCTATTCCATCATGCCTGAACTGCTTGTTGCTGCATCTCAGAGGCAGATATGAAAGATGCTGCCTGCTGTTGCGTGCTGTATCAGTCCCTTCCCTGTCCCGGAACTACCACACTGATCATTAGGTTAGATATGATAAGGATAACTTTATTACTGCCTTGAAATTGCTGTTATACTCATAATCTTCAAATACACATTGAGAGAGAGAGAGAGAGAAGAGAGAGACAGAAGACAGACAGAGAAGAGAGGAAAGAGGAGACAGAGAAAAGACAGGACAGACAGACAGACTTACACAGACAGACAGGCAGACAGACAGACCTACACAGACAGACAGAAAGGGAGAGAGCGATTGAGCGAGAGAGAGAGAGACAGACAGACAGACAGACAGACAGAGAGAAAGGGAGAGAGAGATGGAGAGAGAGAAGGCGAGAGAGAGTGAATGAGTATATGAGTGAGACAGACACACAGACACAGACAAAAAAACAAACAAACAAAAAAACAAACAAAACAAAGAAAGAACGAAACGTTATAATGACGTCTGATGAATTGTGTTTCTTAAACGAATTCCGTGGATATGAATCATGCAATCGTATTTCTTGTATAAAAATCTTGAAATAAAAAAAAATTAAAGAAAAAATTAAAATTATACCCGTATATTCTTCATCCAACCACCTACTTAAGCCATGAACAATTGTTATAACGCTTTGGTTATTGCTCAGACAACCTTTCAGTTTGTGCGCCTCCATGAAGTCCCCTAACTCTGCTTCCCAGTCACGCCTGTCCAGAATCTGTTGCCACTCTTCATCCAGAGTTATGGGCCCTGACTGACGGAACAACAGAAAGACGTACGGATTGTTGTTCCTCGTCGGATTGAGAGGTCCCTCGTATTTCACAACTCCCTGCAAAAAGAAATAATTGTATTGTAATGTATTGCATCGGATCGTATCGTATCTTATCGTATCTATCGTATTGTATTGTATTGTATTGTACTGTATTGTATTGCATTGCGTTGCGCTGTGTTGTGTTGTTTGTGTTGTGTTGTGTTGTACTGTACTGTAATGTACTTCACTGCATTGCATTGCTTGAATTGCGTTGAGTTGCGTTGCACTGCGCATGACCGGAAGACCGATGTTTACCCATCCCGATTATCACCCGTATACTGTATTGTACTGTGTTGATTAGCACTGTACTGTATTCTACTGTATTCATTGTACTGCATGTACTGTATTGTACCACTCTCTCGTGTCATCTGTATGGCACTGGTCTGGATTTCATTTTCAGCTATAGATTGTTATTGTTGCTTAAAATCCAGCCGACTGCGCAGGGCTGTATCAGGGTTATAACCATCTCGTAAAATATTCCACACCTCACAGAATAATAATAATAAAAATTATGAAAAAAAAAACGGGAAAGAAAATTAAGTACACATATCAATGTATTCGCGTACATAATCTAAGGATATGCGCCTGGCGTTGACCACTCCGTCCAATTTATCACACAGGGGATTTAAAAAAAACCATCTGTATACAAATGTAAACATAATCAAGGACACTAAAACATATAAAAACGGTCTAAATAACCTAAAATTGCCCCTGCACATAATATTTCCTTAGAGCCAAAAATACACTCAGTAGACATACCCTGTTTTCAATCCTAAAAATGGTACGTAAGACTTCATCGAACACATACAGATGAATGGACCAGTAAGGCAGAAAATGATAGGAACAAATCAGAGCAAAGGAACAAGGCAGAACCAAAGAGAGTGAAAGAAAAGGGAAATTTCTAGCACAGAGTTTATAGAAGGTGGTGATATACTATTCATACTGAAAGAGCACCCGGCATCTCCACGGAATCAACTATTGATAGACAGACAGACAGATAGACAAACAGACAGACAGACAGACAGATAGATAGATAGATAGATAGATAGATAGATGATAGATAGATAGATAGATAGATAGATAGATAGATAGATGGATAAATGGATAGATAGATAGATAGATAGATAGATAGATAGATAGATAGATAGATAGATAGATAGATAGACAGACAGATAGATAGATACAATTTAAACAGCAATAATTATGATAGAAACACGTTCAGAAGTTGAAGATCAGTAACAGTGACAGCTCTCCAAAACATGAAGAAGAATGAAGGAATTTACCATCATACCTTTCCTTGATCAAACTTATTGCCAGGGATGTTGATGTACAAAGCTTTCACAGTAAAATACCCCACGTCGTAGAAGAGCAACGTATATAACATTCCATCGTCTGCGGGCCACGACAATTTAGGAGGCGCGCGCACCTCGTAAGGGGTCATCACTGTCATAGAGAGGGGATCCAAAGTAACTTCCCTTGACATGTCGTAGTTGTAGTCATTCTCGCATGCTTTGTAAGATCCTGAAGGAAAAAAAAAGAAAAATAGAGATGGTTCCTGTAAATCAGATGAAGATACGCGAGTAAGGCAAAATTCTGCAAATAAGTCAAAAGGAAATAAGAGATAATTCCTGCAAATCAGATAAAGATACGCAAATACGTCAAAATTCTGCAAATAAGAAAAAGAAAATAAGAGATAGATCCTGCAAATCAGATGGAGATACGTGAGTAAGACAAAATTCTGTAAATAAGACAAAGATTTTGTAAATAAATAAATGAAGCCATAAACAAATGAATAAATAAATATTGGTTTGGTTTGATTTGGTTTGGTTTGGTTTGGTTCAGTTTGGTTTGGTCTGGTTGGTTTGGTTTGGTTTGGTTTGATTTGAATTGGTTGGTTTGGTTTGGTTTGGTTTGGCTTGGTTTGGTTTGGTTTGGTTTAGCTTGGTTTATAATAATAATAATAATTACAATATTTATATAGCGCAAAATCTCGATAAAAATCAAATCTAAGCGCTGAACATACACCTACGCACGCACGCACACACACGCACACACACACTCACACATGGCTATAAATGGGGAAAAAGAATAAAAGCAATGGAAAATTATAGAGAGCATATTATATACAAATATGTATTACAATGTGATTCCACTCCGAGTGGAGACAGGCTACAGAGGGGGATGAGTGAGGTTAGGATTTTATGCAGAGGAGAAAAGGTGAGTTTTGAGAGCGGACTTGAAGGAGACAAAAGTAGGTTGCTGACGGACAGAGAGAGGAAGTTTGTTCCAGGAAAGTGGACCAGAAACAGAGACCATAGGTATTGAGCTTAGTGCGTGGAAAGCGAAAAGTCAGAGGATCGGAGGCAGAGCGGAGGGTACGTGAGGGAACATAGATCTCAAGTAGGCTTGACAGGTAATCGGGGCTGCGTTATTGAGGCTTTTGTAGCACATAGTGTCTAGTTTGTACTGTATGCGCTTTGATACAGGGAGCCAGTGAAGTTGTGCCAGGAGAGGAGATA
>JAPXFY010000027.1:33565846-33578346 GCA_030674185.1 Monoplex corrugatus | reverse complement strand
TTTCTTCCCGCTTCTTCTCCCCTCTCTCCTTCTCATTTTGATTCATGTATAATGTTTCGATTCATTTTAGCAAAGCACAAAGTACAAACTATGCTAGCAGAACAAAATCAACAACACAAAAGACTTCAGATTCAAATATACGAACGAAATCCACATCTTCATCAGAGCTCTGCATATGTGCATGGTATGTCATCAACACCAAAAGCTTACATTATCAGAAGAAATATGTACAGGCAAAAGATTGAAAAAAAAAAACATTCTATGATATGTCATAAATGAATGATTGTATCAAACTTCATCCGTAATTAGTGGTAGATATGGCATACACTTTCCTCTAACTGTGTGCAAGTTCCACATCATGTTCGTATTGTAATTACCTGTTTGATATTTTGTGATAGGTATTTTGTAAAAGAAGTGATATTCGGGAAAGTCCTTTATCGATTTTGATTAGGGTCAGTTTTTACGTCGACACCCACCTCAGGTGATGTGGCCGACGAGGATAACCATCCCAGGGACGTGGAAGAAGGGGGACCTATCTAATCCTATACTGACACCACCAGAACAACAATGATGTTAAGATGGGACAGTGAGAAGGCCAGTTTTAATAAAGCGCATCCCGGGATTCGAACCCACAACCATTAGCATGTGAATCCGACGATCAAACCAATTGAGCTATTGAATGAAATGATCAAGAAAACAGCAACCTGCCGAATGCCTTCTCAGAGGAATTACAAAAGCTTTAGAACTACAAGAGCATTATTTCGGCAGACTGACTTTCACTTTTGACATTATTGCAGCTTGCCAAAATATATCTCTCCAAAGCCTCTGTCCTCTTTTGAAAAAATACCTTTAAAAAAAAAGAGAAAACAAAAAACCTCTTTGTCGCTAACTGCTTGTTGTGCGTGACTTTTAGACTGTTTGATTGTGTGCGGCCTTGACTTGCTCTACACACTACTTGAACTTGACCTTAGGTTCAGTAATCTCCGGATTGTAGGCGCAAAGACTACATATGGTTGCGGTCGTGATTTGGCAGATTTTTGTAAGAACACGTGGCACACATTTAGGTTGTGTTTTCACAGTGACTTTGCAGAAGACATTTTGACGTCTCTCCCTGACGTGTAAACAAAATGGCGTCATGTTGGGGAAAATGGGCCATCCGTCATAAACAAACCTGGACGTGACGTCTCTCCCTGACGTGTAAACAAAATTACGTCATGTTGGGGAAAATGGGTCATCCGTCATAAAAAAACGTGGACTTGGTTTTAATAAGGTCTTGTATTTTGTAGACATTTTGATCCGTCAGTTAATTACTGATCCACGGCAACAACATTGATACGGATTTGTCGTCTGGACATTGTACACATGCACACTTTATGAGAACGTTGTACATATACACACTTTATGGGAACATGGAACATTGTACAATTGCACACTTTATGGGAATGTGGAACATTGTACACATGCACACTTTATGGGAACGTGGAACGTTGTACAATGCACACTTTATGGGAACGTGGAACATTGTTTACAATCACACTTTATGGGAACGTGGAACATTGTACACAATCACACTTTATGGGAACATGGAACATTGTACACATGCACACTTTATGGGAACGTGGAACATTAGACATATGCACACTTTATGGGAATATGGAACATTGTACATAAGCACATTTTATGGGAACATGGAATATTATATGTATGCACATTTTATGGGAACATGGAACGTTGTACAATGCACACTTTATGAGAGCATGGAACGTTGTACATATGCAGACTTTATCAGAACGTTGTACATATGCACACTTTATGAGAGCATGGAACGTTGTACATATGCAGACTTTATCAGAACGTTGTACATATGCACACTTTATGAGAGCATGGAACGTTGTACATATGCAGACTTTATCACAGTGTTGTACATATGCACATTTTATGGGAACATGGAAGACTGTACATATGCACATTTTATGGGAACGTGGAACATTGTACACATGCACACTTTATGGGAACATGGAACGTTGTACATATGCACACTTTATGACAGCGTTGTACGGTGCACACTTCATGGGAACGTGGATCATTGTATATATGCCCTGCAAGCAATCAGAGCTGCCAGTAGCAGACAGCAAGAAGATGGGCCAGCGAATACTGGCAACAGCTCAGTGACGACATCCAGACTGCATCAGGTATAGACAACATAAGAGGTGTGTACGAGGGCATCAAGAAAGCTCTTGGTCAAACACGCAGCAAAACAGTCCCCGTCTGATCCACCAGTGGGGAAGTGATCACCGACAAAGGCAAGCAGAAGGAGAGATGGGTGGAACACTGCCCATCGTGGAGGAGTTAGATGCTAAACCAGCACTAGAGGAATTCCGCAAGGTAATTGACAGCTTGTCCTGCGGGAAAGTATCTGGTAATGATGGCATTCCCCTCAGATCTCATCAAGCACTGCAAGAACACCCTCCTGCAGCCCCCCCCCCCTACATGATGTCCTCTGTCAGTGTTGGAGAGAATGAGCAGTTCCACAAGATATGAGAGATGCCAAGATTGTCGCCCTCAGAAGAGACAGAAGCCACTGCAACAATTACAGGGGCATTTCCCTTCTGAACATCGTAGGCAAACTGTACACCCGAGTCGTGTTGGCGCGTCTCCAAAAGCTAGCTGAGTGTATCTTCCATGAGTCCTAGTATGGTTTCCGATCACAGTGGGCATGATTTTTCCCTTCGTCAACTACAGGAGAAATGCAGAGAACAACAAAAGCCCCTCTAATCAAATTCATCGAACTCACCAAGGCCTTTGACCTGATCAGCAGGGATGGACCTGTTCGGCATTTTCCTGAAATTAGAACGCCCTTCAAAGCTGCACAGCCTGATCAAATAATTCCACGATGATATGAAGGTAACCACCTAGTACAAGGGCAGCATGTCCGAACCCTTTGACATAAAAGCAGCATCAAGCAAGGCTGTGTCCTTGCTCCCACCCTGTTTGGCATCTTCTTCTCCACGCTCCTGAAGCATGCTTTTGGGATTCAACGAAAGGAGTGTACCTACGAACCAGATCCGACGGGCGTCTCTTTAACCTCGCAAGACTGAAAACAAAGACAAAGGTGCGCAAGGCCATTATCAGAGACCTGCTCTTCGCCGATGATGCTGCAGTTACCTCTCACACCGAGCAACAATCCAGTGCCTCATACACAGATTTTCCAAAGCCTGCAAGATATGGTCTGACCATCGGCCTGAAAAAGACGAACGTGCTGAGCCAAGACGTGGACACTCCACCTGTCATCACCATTGACAACTGCGAACTTGATGTCATCTATAAGTTCATATAACTTGGGTTCACCATCAGAAACAATCTGTCCCTCGATGCCAAGATCAACAAGCGCATTAACATGGCTGCAGCAACCTCAGGTCGACTTACTGTTCGCATCTGAGAGAACCCAAAGTTCAGAACTTCAACCAAGATGGCAGTATACAACGCATCATCATCAGCACTCTACAAGAGCGAAACCAGAACAGCTTTCACTTGCGCTGCCTTCGACGTGTTTTCGGCATCAAGCGGTCTCCCCACCATGCACCACTGCTCAGACAACACAGGCTACGCTGGCTTGGCCATGTACGTCGGATGGAAGATGGACGTATCCCAAAGGATATCCTTTACGGTGAACTAGTTTCAGGCAAAAATCTGTTGGCTGTCCCCAGCTACGATACAAAGACGTCTGTAAGCGCGATGTAAAAGTTCTGGACATCAACACAGAGAGCTGGGAAGACACAGCAGCCGACCGCAACAGATGGCGCAGTGTTTTCCAGAAACAACTCAGGTTGGGGGAAAAGAAAATCCAGACCTTAGCGGAGGAAAAGAGACCTAGGTGGAAAGCAAGTCCTGCGAAGCAACCCCATGGCCAGCGTCTATACATGAAACCAATGTCACAGAGTCTGCTTTTCCCGCATCGGCCTTACCAGCCACAGCCAACGCTGCTCCAGAGACGTTAACTCGACTCAGCTCGACACTAAGGCGCATCACGCATAGTCGACGCCGACTGACGGAGGCATATTATTACTATTACTATCCCTATCATCTCCAATCATCTACCCTCTCTCTGGCACTCCGTCAAGATAGGACACCCACATCCCACCAAGGTCACAAATCATCTCCCAGTTTGTCCCTTCCATTTCGTTCAAAAGACTAACACACAGACACATACAACCCCCACACCATAGCGACTCTCTTTCAAGCGTAGATCATCTCCCCACTTCACCCTGCTCTCTCCACGCTCAGTAAATAAACTGATCAACAAACAAACATCCCCGTGGGATGCCTGGGGCTCTTTCAATATAAACAGTATCCTCACCTTCTGGAAATTCTAAGCTAGAAATTTCCTTTTTTCTATCACTCTCGTTGTTTCTGCCTTGTTCCTTCGCTTTCTGTCATTTCTTCTAATTTCCTGTCTTGCTAGTTCATTCACCTGCATGCTTTCAATAAAGTCTTACGTATTTTCTCTTAGGATTGATAATTGGGTACATGTGTTAAGTGTATTTTTGGCTCTAGGGAAATAAGATAAGCGAAAGCAATTTTAGATAATTTAGTCCGTTTTTTTTAATATATTTCAGTATCTTTATTTATGTTTAAATTAGTATTCACGTTTGTTTTTTAAATCCCCTGCGCGATAAATTGGACGGAGTGGTCAACACCAGGGGCATCTTCTTAGATTACGTGCGCGAATACATTGATGTGTGTACTTAACTGTCTTTTCTTTTTTCATGTTGAAGAATTGTATGTTTTGAAACAGTTATAGCCCTGATATGGCTCTACGCAGTCGGCTGGGCTTTAAAGAACAATAAGAATAACAAAAACAAACAAACACATGAATAAATAAATAGATAAATAAATAAATAGATAAATAAAATCAGTGCAGATGCATGAAACATGTCAGATTTACCAACATAAACAAACCATATCGACGTCCCACACTACACCACCACAAGAACCTAGCACTAAAAACAAAACAACATACCCTAACCCTACTCTTTTTTTTTCACGCCGCTACAGATTCCGGTCATCAGACTGTTCATATCATGTCATCCAGTGCACCAGCCATGTTTTCTTTTTGACATCCTGTTTGTACCAACATCACTTTAATGTTGCACTCTTTCACTGTTAACCAATCTCTGTCTTTAAGCCTGTCTTCCCCCCCCCCCACCCCCGTCCCCCGCCCTATTCATAGACATGTACGGAATATGGACGTGGGGAGAGGGAGACAGGCAACTAGCTCTGCTGAGCATTTACAAGACTGCTCTGCGATGCCACGGACTGGCAAAAATACAGAGCTAGACAGCATTGTTGAGTTCGTCAATTACCTCCAATAATTTACGTTTGTGGCAAAATTTCTGTCGCAAGAAAAAGATGATATGCAGTCAATCCAACTCATCGTTCTGAACGCAATTGTTTATGATAAGAAATGCCCAGAGTTGAAATTTGAGAAAAAAGCTCCCAATTTGATCAAAAATGTGCACATAGGAGCAATTTATAAACTATAATCCAACAGAAGCAATATCATTCACCAAGTAACAACTGTGTGTCGAGGTATATAGGTGTTAACTGGACAACACAAGTAGGAATCTATACTGAGGTCAACACAGGACATGAGGGCGCCACTCTATCTTATTGTTCATGTCTATAGACTGAGGAAATGGCTGGTTGTATGAGTTTGTCAGTCTGTCCTACTTTTCAAATCTATAGATTGAGGAAATGGCTGATTCTATGAGTTTGCCAATCTATCTTACTTTGCATATCTTTAGATTAATGAAACTGGCTGGTCCTATGACTTCGACAATCTCTCTTACTTTTCTTATCTATAGACACAGGAAATGGCTGGCACTATGAGCTCGCAAGTTTATTTTACTTTTCATATCTACAGATTGAAAAAACTGGCTAGTTATATGAGTTCGACAATCTCTCTTACTTTTCATATCTATAGACACAGGAAATGGCTGGCGCTCTGAGTTTACTTTTCCATAGATTGAAGAAATGGCTGGTTCTATAAGTTCGCCAATCTATCTTGCTTTTCATATCTATAGACTGAGAAAATGGGTTGGTTCTATCAGTTCGCTAATCTATCTTACTTTTCATTTCTATACATTAAGGAAACGGGCTTGTTCTATGAGTTTGCCAAAATACCTCACTTTTCATATCTATAGACCGAGGAAATGGCAGGTTCTATGAGTTCCCCACACTGGCTGGTTCTTTGAGTTCGTCATACAGGCTGGTTCTTTGGGTTCCCCATACTGGCTGGTTCTTTGAGTTCCCCACACTGGCTGGTTCTTTTGAGTTCGTCATACAGGCTGGATCTTTGAGTTCCCACACTGGCTGTTCTTTGAGTTCCCACACTGGCTGGTTCTTTGAGTTCGTCATACAGACTGGTTCTTTGAGTTCCCATACTGGCTGTTCTTTGAGTCCCCATACTGGCTGGTTCTTGAGTTCGTCATACAGGCTGGTTCTTTGAGTTCCCCATACTGGCTGGTTCTTTGGGTTCCCCATACTGGCTGGTTCTTTGGGTTCCCCATACTGGCTGGTTCTTTGAGTTCCCCATACTGGCTGGTTCTTTGAGTTCGTCATACAGGCTGGTTCTTTGAGTTCGTCATACTGGCTGGTTCTTTGAGTTCCCCATACTGGCTGGTTCTTTGAGTTCCCCATACTGGCTGGTTCTTTGAGTTCCCCATACTGGCTGGTTCTTTGAGTTCGTCATACAGGCTGGTTCTTTGAGTTCGTCATACTGGCTGGTTCTTGAGTTCGTCATACAGACTGGTTCTTTGAGTTCCCCATACTGGCTGGTTCTTTGGGTTCCCCATACTGGCTGGTTCTTTGAGTTCGTCATACAGGCTGGTTCTTTGAGTTCGTCATACAGACTGGTTCTTTGAGTTCGTATACAGACTGTTCTTTGAGTTCCCCATACTGGCTGGTTCTTTGGGTTCCCCATACTGGCTGGTTCTTTGAGTTCGTCATACAGGCTGGTTCTTTGAGTTCGTCATACTGGCTGGTTCTTTGAGTTTCCCATACTGGCTGGTTCTTTGGGTTCCCCATACTGGCTGGTTCTTTGAGTTCGCCACACTGGCTGGTTCTTTGAGTTCGTCATACAAGCTGGTTCTTTGAGTTCGTCATACTGGCTGGTTCTTTGAGTTCCCCATACTGGCTGGTTCTTTGGTTCCCCATACTGGCTGTTCTTTGAGTTCGCCACACTGGCTGGTTCTTTGAGTTCGTCATACAGGCTGGTTCTTTGAGTTCCCATACTGGCTGGTTCTTTGAGTTCCCCATACTGGCTGGTTCTTTGAGTTCCCCATACTGGCTGATTCTTTGAGTTCGCCATACTGGCTGGTTTATGAGTTCGCCATACTGGTTGGTTCTATGAGTTCATCACACAGGCTGGTTCTATGAGTTCGCCAATCTCTCTTACTGTTCATATCTATAGACTGAGGAAGCTGACTGGTTCCCATAATTGCAAATTCCGTCCGTGGCATGTGAAGTGCCTCATGGTGTGCCGGCTCCAACATTCATCATGTAACATTAAACAGGATGATAGTTTTGAAACCTGCACGTGGACAGGAGATTGAGCGTCAAGTTGGAAAAACGAGGATGAAAAGATTTCAGAAGAGGGTGTGGTGGTGGGTGGAAGGGGGTGAAGAACCGCATGGTTATACCATATGGTGGTTCTTTCACGAAACATGTTCATGCTACAATCACACATATACAGTGAGGAATGTGGAAAAAGGAAACCTTTTCTTCAAACATTTAATTCTTTTATTTCTAGTTTACATTATTACAATAATTGTGTTCTTTTCTTATTGTTCTTGCTATCATTATTGTATGGAATATGTCTTGAAGACAACAACCGCTTGTTCTGGCAGAGTTACTGTAATTGATTTTAACTAAATAGTTTACAGTGATTTATCCAACACAAAATCGTCGCCTAATCCGTACAGTAAGTGCAGTCAGAATACCTGAAGAAACGTCACTTTAGTTTGTAAGTGACGACCATTCACCGAAGGTTTACTACACTACACTATACTGCCTATATCACACTACACTACACTACGCTGTACCATATTACACTACACTACATTACGAACACTAACTTACACTACACTCGTACACTACACTACACTAACGCTGTACCATATTACACTACACTACATACGATACACCAGGCTACACTATACATATTACACTACATTACATTACGATACACTACACTACACTACACTACACTACACCATACCACACCGCACCACGCTACAACACACCACAACACAACACAACACACCAAATCATACTACACCACTCCAGATAATCGCACTATACCACACCACACCGCGCGACACCACACACCACACCACACCACACCACAATACAACACATCACACCACACTACGAAACAATACAACACAACACCACATAATATAATATAATATAATATATAATATAATATAATATAATATAATATATATATAATATATAATATAATAATATAATATAATAATATAATATAATATAATATAATATAATATAATATAATATAATATAATATAATATAATATAATATAATATAATATAATATAATATAATATAAATATAATATAATATAATATATATATAATATAATATAATATAACTAAATAACTAATATAACATAATATAATATAATATAATATAATATAATATAATATAATATAATTCCCAACCCACACAGAAGACCACACCTACCCTACCTTCATTGTACAACCGGATGCCAGTGACCTGAACTACTGCAAGGACACTGATCAGCAACCCACACCTCACTCCACGACACATCCTGCACAACACACAAACCAATCCAACTTTTTTTTCATCCAATACTTTCATACAATACCGCTAATAATCAAATAATAACAATAACAGTATGTATAGGGCGCCAAATCTTGACAATTCAAACAGTCGCCGTGGTATAGTGGTTAACGCAACCGACAACCGATTGGAAAGTTGTGGGTTCGAATCCCCATCGGTCCATTCAAAAATCATTGTGGGATTTTTCGGCTCTAACCGGCTCCTACCCAGAGTTGGGCGTGCTATGGGCTCATTGGGAAGACTGGGACCACACAGTCGAGTCTCATCCACTTCACGGATGCGTCACTGTGGGTGTTGCTCAAATCTTCTGACCAGCACCGCAGGTGTCTGTATCTCTTGGGCCTGGTTGATGCCAGGATATATTATAGCGTAGAGTACAGCCCTGTCCAGCAGTCTCAATCCTAGATGGAACTTCATAGCATAATGATTATCATCCTCATCGACATCGTCCTCATCGTATTGTAAAAACTGTTCCAGCTCTGTGGTAATTAAGGTGGCGTAAAAAATGGGGCCAAAAAATAGTGAGCACTAAGTACCTGAGTGCAAAAATCCTAAAAAAAAAATTTTTTTTTAATCTTGACATTTCAAATCAAAAGCGCACTGACGCACCAGGCATACGCATATAATCAACAAAGACTACCTTACAATATTTAATTTTGTTTTTTAAAAAGTACACAAAGTGAGGAAAAGAAATAGTTGTAGAAATCATTGTTGGTAAAAGAGGTGGGTTTTTAAATTGGATTTAAAAGCAAAAAGGGTAGGTGTTAGGCGAAGGCAAAGCGGAAGTTTATTCCAGGATGAGTTCCACCATCATCACCTTCATCAACAACAGCAACACTAATGATAATGAAGACAATGGTGATGGTGATAATGGCGATGACAATGACGACAATGTTGAAGAGGAAGAAGGTGACAACTGACTGAAATAAACATGCAACAGACAGTATCAAAAAATTACTGTGATTGTTCAAATACAGGATAATTCCAGATCTATTCACCTGCTGAACGGCACTCTGGCAAATTGTCACATACACACACACATCGCACGCGCGCGCGCACCGCGCACACACACACACACACACACACACACACACACACACACATGCACACACACACACACTTTCTGTGTGTGTGTCTTTGTGTCTGTCAGTTTGTCTGTCTGGCTCTTTGTGTCTGTTCTCCCCCTCTCTATCTCTCTCTGTCTCTCTGACTCTGTCTGTCTGTCTCTGTCTGTATATATGTCGTTTTGTCTGTCTCTCTTTGTCTTTGGTCTGCCTCTCTCCTCTCTCTCTCTGTCCGTTTTTCTTTCTCTTTCTCTTTGTCTGTCTGTTTTTCTTTCTCTGTACTGCTGAGTCTTGTCGACCTTATCTTCTCTATGCTTGCTGTTGTGTTCATGAGTAAGTGAGAGTTTGTACTTTTACAACCTTGCGAACAGTCACAGGCCAATGATGTCGTTGTTTATTATTCTTCATTCAATATTTTCATTGAAGTGTGTTTCTTCTTCTCGTGTCTTTGTTTTTCATTATTACTTTGATAATTACTTATGTCAACTTTTCATGCATAATTCCTTGTCCTGACCCTTGCATGAAATATTTAAACCCACAAACAACGTGTCTCAGTAGCCTATGAACATATCTGTAGATCCCAGTTTTAATTTACAAGAATGTTATCAATATTCGTCAGTGCTGAAGATCTTGCTATTTTCGTTGTTATAATTATGATGATTTAAAAAAAATATTGCTATTACTACTATTATTATGTTGTTCTCTTTTGTTGTCGTAGTTGTTGTTTTTGTTGTAGTCAGGGTTTGACACGTGTTTGTTTTGCCTGTGTCAGCATTTGTCTCATTTGCTTTTGTGTAGTACTCCACTGATTGACACAATGGAAGTCGACATTTTGTCATGATTCATTTTCATAATTTTTTTAGATGTTGCGTGTCATGGTTCATATTTTGGTCATAGCGTCAGGGTTGACATGTCTCCACCCACAGCCCCTTCTGTTGTTTGTTTTATGTCTGTAAGACGTGTATTTTATGATCCTTATATTGTTATTTTGGTTGTGATTATCATGATACACAGGCACGCGCGCGCGCGCGTGCACGCACACACATACACACACACATATATAAATACACACGTGTGTGTGTGTGCGTGCGCGCGCACGCGCGCGTGAGCGCGTGCACGTATATCAATATAATCACATTGAAAATAACAATATTATATAATCACATTGAAAATAACAATATTAGAGTAATAAAATTCACACACACACACACGTGTGCATACACACACACACACACACACACACACACACACACACACACACACACACACATATATATATATATATATATATATATATATATATATATATATATATATATATAGATAGATAGATAGATAGATAGATAGATAGATAGATAGATAGATAGATATATAATATATATATATATATATATATATATAGAGAGAGAGAGAGAGAGAGAGAGAGAGAGAGAGATACTAAATGGAAAAATTTGGTATTATAGTTCCAAACATCTTTTGTTCTTACCTGTGTGTTTAAAAGCCCTTCCTCGAAATTTTAATCATTTAATTTTATGTTCAGGAAAACCCTCATTTTCTCTGTTCTGGATGTCTGTTTTCAAAAAGTCTACGCCGGACAGTGTATCAAGCAAAGAATTATTAATTCGCGTATGAAATATGGCGGCTTTTCTGTTACTGTTACCATTATTGTTGCCTAAAGCCAGCCGACTGAGTAGAGCCATATCAGGGATATCATCATCATCATCATCATCATCATCATCATCATCATCATCATCAGGTGCCCTGCCGCATGGCGTTGGCGACCATGGACTTCCAACCATCTCAATCTCTCGTTGCCCCCAGTATCTCCCCACCCTCCTCATCCCCAGCCACTCTGCAAGTCCGTCTAGCATTCTCTCCCTGGGTCTACCTGGTGCTCTCTTTCCCTCCAGCTTTCCCGTTGTGACTAGGTGCTCCAAATCCCCCTTCCTCATAAAATGGCCTATAAATGTTGCTTGTCTTTTCCTAATCTTCCTTATGAGTGATCTACTTGTGTCTGCCTCCATCAAGACTGTCTCGTTTGTTTTCTTTGCTGTCCATGGAACTCTCAACATTCTTCTGAGAAACCACATCTCGGCTGCCTAGATCCTGCTCTGGCTTTGCTTGCTGACTGTCCACGCCTCGCATCCGTACAACAGTATTGGTTCTATATAACATTCAAGGACTCTCTTTCTGATGTTAATTGATAGGCATTTGTTGGTAAGAATGCTTGCCATCTTCTTGAATGCTGTTTTGGCTTGGCCGATTCTGCCAGCTATTTCTGATGTGTATCTGCCGTCTGATGAAATGATCGTTCCCAGGTATTTGAACTTATTAACCTGTGTCAGGGTTGTGCCATTTGCTGTTATTTTGCATGAGGGGATTTCATATTTTTTACTGATCACCATGACTTCAGTCTTCCTGCTGTTTAGTTCCAACCCTTACCTTTGCTTTCTGTTTCTAGTATATTCACAAGGTTTTGTAGGTCCTTTCATTTTCTGCAATTAGCACGGTGTCATCTGCGTACCGAATGTTGTTTATCATTTTCCCTCCAAC
>JAPXFY010000027.1:33558346-33560846 GCA_030674185.1 Monoplex corrugatus | reverse complement strand
AAAAGATGAAGCAGCAGGGAAGTTTCAAGGTTTTTAGTCTCTCCTAGATTTTGTGTTTGGTGTTTGTTCGTTTGTGATCTTACGTCTACGCTTGACAAAGGACCAGTTGGCCGAAAATTTGTGCCTGTCTTGTCTGGTTGTATTAAATACGCGTTCTGTTGTTTTTTGTTTTGTTTTGTTTGTGTGTGTGTGTGTGTGTGTGTGGTTGTTGTTGTTGTTGTTGTTTCGTTTTTGGGGGGAGGGGGGATCCTGTTTGCTTGAATGCGGGCAGTCCACTTGTTAAGAAAAAGAATATACGTTTGTTAAGAGAGCGATAGAGTAAGTATACAAATGTCTTTTGCCTTTCAATCCTGACCAGGCATAGTCAACAGTACGTGACATAAAACAGCATTAATTTAGTATGTTACCATAACGCAGAATTCATTACATACAAAACGAAAATCAAACCAACACAAAACCAAACAACAATAACCAAAACACACACAGACACAGAACAGACACAGACACAGACACAGACACAGACAGACACAGACACACAGACACACCACAACACACACACACACAACACACACCACACACACACACACACAACACACACACAACACACACAACACACACACACACACACAGACACACACAGACACACAAGACACACACACACAAGACATCACAGACACACACAGACACACACACACAACAACACACACACACACACACACACAGACACACACACACACACACACAACACACAAACACACACACACACACACACACACACACACAATCACACACACAACCACACACACAAATACGAGGAAAACAACAACAACAAAACAAAACAAAAGAAATGGAATTGAAGATTAGAAATGTATATACCGCAGTGTCATCTCAATGCAATGCTAATGATTAATCTGACCACTGGACACAATGGGTAATTAACTGACTCGTAAGATTTATGATAATAAAAAGGACTAAAGGATTAAAAATAGCCGTGATGAGGACAAGGCACAAAATCAAAACAGAACAATGTGGATTTGTTGAAGGGACGGGTTTACGGAGTGGGTGAAGACAGAGAGAGGGGGAGATGTACATGTATTTGCAGCAACAAAAGATAGATTCGTATGGAGGGCTATGACCACCAACGCCAAGCGGCAGGCTACATGACGATGATGAGGAGGAGGAGGATTAAAGGACTGATTATAATATCCGCAGTGTGTTCAATCCTTGAATTATTACAATTACTAATTATCACGATCATTAATAGTGGTAGTATAGTAATGGTAATAGTAGTAGTAGTAGTAGTAGTACAAATGGTATTCTTCTTTTCTTGTTCTTGTTCTTATTCTTGGTCTTGTTCTTATTCTTGTTCTTGTTCTTGTTCTTATTCTTGTTCTTACTCTTATTCTTGTTCTTGTTCTTGTTCTTGTTCTTATTCTTGTTCTTGTTCTTGTTCTTATTCTTGTTCTTCTTCTTGTTCTTATTCTTGTTCTTGTTCTTGTTCTTGTTCTTGTTCTTGTTCTTGTTCTTATTCTTGTTCTTGTTCTTGTTCTTATTCTTGTTCTTGTTCTTATTCTTGTTCTTATTCTTGTTCTTATTCTTACTCTTATCTTGTTCTTGTTTTATTCTTGTTCTTATTCTTGTTCTTATTCTTGTTCTTGTTCTTGTTCTTATTCTTGTTCTTACTCTTATTCTTGTTCTTGTTCTTGTTCTTATTCTTGTTCTTGTTCTTGTTTTTTGTTCTTGTTCTTGTTCTTGTTCTTATTCTTGTTCTTATTCTTGTTCTTATTCTTGTTCTTATTCTTGTTCTTATTCTTGTTCTTATTCTTTCTTGTTTTCTTGTTCTTTTCTTGTTCTTTTTTGTTCTTTCTTGTTCTTGTTCTTGATTCTTGTTCTTGTTCTTGTTCTTATTCTTTTGTTTTGTCTTGTTCATTCTTTTCTTATTCTTGTTCTTGTTCTTGTTCTTGTTCTTATTTTTCTTGTTCTTATTCTTGTTCTTGTTCTTGTTCTTGTTCTTGTATTTCTTGTTCTTTGTTCTTTTCTTAGTTCTTGTTCTTGTTTTTGTTCTTATTCTTGTTCTTTTCTTGTTCTTGTTCTGTTCTTCTTGTTCTTGTTCTTGTCTTTTCTTGTTCTTGTTATTCTTTCTTCTTGTTCTTGTTCTTTGTTCTTGTTTCTTGTTCTTGTTCTTATTCTTGTTCTTGTTTTGTTCTTGTTCTTGTTCTTATTCTTGTTCTTGTTCTTCTCTTGTTCTTTTCTTCTTTTATTCTCCTCCTTCTTTATGTATGTGTATCTTTCTGTTGTACTCTAGTTCAAGTCTCCTCCCGGGCCCCTGTTGTACTCTAGTTCAAGTCTCCTCCCGGGCCCCTGTTGTACTCTAGTTCAAGTCTCCTCCCGGGCCCTGTTGTACTCTAGTTCAAGTCTCCTCCCGGGCCCCTGTTGGGATGCAGGGGGTTCTGTCTGTATAGTATTCTGCGCTAGAAATTTACTCTTTTCTGTCCCTCGT
>JAPXFY010000027.1:33440846-33543346 GCA_030674185.1 Monoplex corrugatus | reverse complement strand
GAGAATCCACTTAGGGTCCATACTTCACTTTGGTTGTTACTGTAGATCACTCTGAGGTTGTCTAAAAGATCCCCCTTCATGCCACACAGTTGCAAAATGTTGGGTTGTCTTTCCCCGACTACGTTGCTGTAAATGAAGTCTTGTAGTGCTGAGGCCCAAATGGATAATCAATACAGAAAAATCACCACGTAAAATATTGAGTAAGCATCATCACATCGTGCCGTACACACACACACACACACACACACACACACACACACACACACACACACACACACACACACACACACATACATCTCGTATACATTACATATATGTATATGTATGGATGTATGTATGTATGTATAAAAAAAAAAGCGTGTATGTATATATATATATATATATATATATATATATATATATATATATATATATATATATATTGTGTGTGTGTGTGTGTGTGTGTGTGTGTGTGTGTGTGTGTGTGTGTGTGTGTGGTGTGTGTGTGAGTGTGTGTGTTGTTTGTTTAAGCGCTGTTGTTTTTTGGTGTGTGTATGTGGGTGTTCTTTGTTTGTGTGTGTTGTTTGCGTCTCTCTCTCTCTCTCTGTACGTGTTCGTGTTTGTGTGTGTGTGTGTGTGTGTGTGTGTGTGTGTGTGTGTGTGTGTGTTGTGTGCGTGTGTGAGTGTATGTGTGTGTGCATGTGTGTGTGCGTGTGTGCGCGCGCGTGTATATGTGTGTGTGTTGGTTTGTGTATGTGTGTGTGTGTATGTGTGTATGAGTGTGTGTCTGTGTATATGTGTGTACGTACGTGCGTGCGTGTGTGTATGTGTGTGTGTGTGGTGTGTGTGTGTGAGTGTGTGTGTGAGTGTGTGTGTGTGTGTGTGTGTGTGTGTGTGTGAAACGTGTGAAAGTAACAGTACGTGCTTGAGTATGTAGGTGAGACTGGGAAGCAAAGAAGAAGAGACACGAAGAGGGGGAAGGGGAGGGAAGGGGAGGGAGGGGAAGGGAAGGGGAGGGAAGGGGGAAGGGGAGGAAAGGGGGAAGGGGAGGAAAGGGGGAAGGGGAGGGAAGGGGAGGGTAGGGGGAAGGGGAGGGAAGAGAGGAGAGAGGATTAGTTGAGAAGAGGGAGTATGGAGAATGAGTCGGCAATTATTAGCACCCATGTGTGAACCACACACACACACACACACACGCACACACACACGCGCGCGCACACACACACACCCACACATACACACACACACACATACACACAAAATGTGAATGTGCGTGTGTGTGTGTGTGTGTATGTGTGTGTTTGTATGTGTGTGTGTGTGTGCAGGCTTGCTCGCGCGTACGTGTGCATCAAGAGAGAGAGAGAGAGAGAGAGATAGGTGGGAGAGAGAGAGAGGGGAGAGAGAGAGAGAGAGAGAGACAGACAGACAGACAGACAGAGAGAGACAGACAGACAGAGACAGAGAATATTCAGAATCACTTCTATACCAAGCCTGCATACCCGCGTGCGCTCGTACACACACTCATACACACACATACACACTCATACACACACATACACACTCACACACACACACATACACACACAACCTGAGAGTGGATTGGGGAGAGAAGGGGGACAATCCCTTTCGGAGGTCAGGCGACGTTTTGCTGTCGGTTCGAATCAACAGCTCCTCTTTTGTCGTACTGTTGAAGGGAGCTAACCGCGGTTTGTCCTGTTTTTAGAGGGAGGTAAGCATGGTTTGCTGGGCGTGACCACGGAGAAGAATTCTGACGTGACCTGTCACGCACGTGGACAATTCTTGTGCTGGCTGCCTTCTTCTCCCCCCCCCCCCCCCCTTTTTTTTTTTTTTTCTTTTTGAGTATTTTGTCGCCTGCCAAAATAGTGCACTAAAAGAAATAGTTGTTGTAATGGCTGTTATAGTCTTAGTTGTTTTTCTGGTCTTTTGAATAGTTGGAGGTAAAAAACTGAGTTGTTTGATTAACCCTTTGTGTCCTGCGCCCTGTCCACCAGCATCCTGCATTGTCATCCATGCTAGGAAAGCAAAAACTTAAACCTTTTGATTCCCTCGTCCTGTCCATCAGCTTCCTGCAGGAAGCTGGTTGACAGGGTGAGGAAGTCAAAGGGTTAAGTTTTTGCAGTTGGTGGATATGATGCAAAAGTCAAAGGGTTAAGTACTCATTTTTTTTACTTTATGCCTGCTTTTATTTTTTGTTGTTGTTGTTGCTATTTTTCGCCTACACCTGGATAATGTCAAGTGTACATTTGTACTGTTTTTGTGGTTCGAAGTAGTCAGTAGCGTTGTCCAGTGTTTTATTTTTCACAAAACCAGCAAAACAAAAAAATGATAGAGTTTGTGACTGATGGTGACTTTGAGCATACACGCACACACAGACGTTTATACAAACACACACAATGGAATCAAAACACACACGCACACACACATACACACACAAACACAGTGCACAATATCAAAAGCTGCTTACCCTGCACACTCACACAGGCACTACCTACATACATACACACACACATGCAGTCACCACAAAAGCACCAAAAGCCTCATCATGCCCAGCCCCCCCCCCCCCTCTTGGGGGTGGTGGGGGCTCTTCTAGTATAAATAGTATCCCCACTTCCTGAAAATTCTGTGCTAGAAATTTCCTCTTTTCTGTCACCTTCTCTGTTTCTGCCTTGTTCCTTTGCTTTCTGTCATTTCTTCCTGTCAGTTTCTGCCTTGCTGGTCCATTCACCTGTATGTGTTCAATAAAGTCTTACACACTTTGTCTTAGGATTGATAACTGGGTACATGTATTGAGTGCATTTTTGGCTATAGGCAAGTAAGATATGTGGAAACAACTTTTACGTAGTTTAGGCCCCTTTTTATGTTTTAGTGTCCTTAGTTATTTATGTGTTAAATTTGTATTCAGGTATGTTTTTTTTTAAATCCCCTGTGTGATAAATTGGACGGTGTGGTCAACGCCTGGGGCATCCCCTTAGATTATGTGCGTGAATGCACTGATACATGTATTTCACTTTCTGTTCCATTTTTCCCCCTGTTGAAGTAGCCTACTGTGTGTGTATTGAAACGGTTATAGCCCTGGTATGGCTCTATGCAGTCGGCTGGGCTTTAAGCAACACTAGGAACAAGAACAAGAACAAGAACAAAGAACAAGAACCCATGGTCGTTCTTTCACAAGAATTTATTTATTCCATGAATCCAATCAGATTTGACGGGAACCAATCAGCCAGTTGATCAACAACTCCAAACAACCAAAAACTGAAAAAGAACTCTAAGCCATGACCCACAGTGGTGAGTCTCCAATGAAGCGGGTCCCATCGCAAACACAAAAACAAAAAAACTAATAATCAGAACTTTAAATCAAATAAACAACATTGAACCCTTTCACTCCCTCTCCCTATCTACCAGCAGGTGGCAATAGGTTAGGGAGTCAACCCTTCAGACTCCCTCACCCTACCCGACGGCATCCCGCATTTGTCAGGCAGCAAGGCAAGGGTTACTTTCACTCCCTCACCCTATCCACACTTCCTGCAGGAAGCTGGTGGATAGGGTGAGAAAGTGAAAGGGTTAAGTTCTTGCAGCTGGAGAATAGGGTGTGGGAGTGAATGGGTTAAAGAGTCATGGGATTACAAACAAGACTTGTAACCAAGCCTGAACTGATGCGTTCATCAGCTACAGATCATTATCAGTGCAACACCCAGCAATTTGTTTTGAAAGGCCATGCACTGCAAATTGGGGGGGTGAGGAGGTGGGGGGGGGGCTGGGGAACAAAGGTAGGGGCTAGGAAGACACCCACCAACAAATAAATAAATGAGGAATCAGAAAACACGAAAAATCTCCACAGTCATGTACTTTGAAGGGCATGTAGAGGAAGGCTAAGGAGAGAGAGAGGAGAGAGAGAGAGAGAAAGAGAGAGAGAGAGAGAGAGAGAGAGAGAGCAGAGAGATAGATAGATAGAGAGACAAACAGACAGACAGAGAGAGAGAACAGACATACAGAAGAGAGAGCCAGAGACAGAGAGAGACAGACAGACAGACAGAGAGAGAGAGAGAGAGAGAGAGGAGAGAGAGAGAGAGAGAGAGAGAGAGAGAGAGAGAGAGAGAGAGAGAGAGAAAGAGACAGAAAGAGAGAACAGAAACAAAAAAAGCTGTAACAAAACAAATAACACATAGAAAGAAAGATGGAAGACATAAACTGAAAAACACCAGCCTTGGGTAGGGACAGTGGGCAGGGGAGGAATAATCATGACAGGGACTGGCCACATGACAATGAACAGCCAATGGACAAAAACAAGCCTGCAAGTTGATGGACTGAATAGAGGACAGACAATTACAGACAAAAGGGAACAGACAAAAGGGGATAGATACGAGGGGACAGGCGAAGGAAGACAGACAAAAGAGGATGGAAAAGGATTGGAAAAAAAAAAAAAAGATGGCCGAAAGAACGGAATGAGATGGTCAAGTCTTCTTTGTTATCTTGTTTGTCTTGGTCACACATCTAGGGGAAAAAAAAGCAACGGGTGGTAGGGGGATGGAGATAGAGCAGCTTTGTTGGAAGTGAGATGAGTGACAAGAAGAGTACAAAGTAGTGGTGGTGTGTGTGTGTGTGTGTGTAGGGGGGGGGGGGCTGGACTATGGAAGGTGAGGTGAGGGAGAGCCAGAGAATCACTCCATTTCACTGGCAGGCAAGAAACAAAACAAAAAAACAAAACAAAACCAAACCATCATCAAAGAATTAACAACCCAAAAGTTTGGTTGTGTCCCTTGAACAGATGGCACAAATATATCTGTACCTGATGCAGAGGTTATAATGCCCACACTTGTTTCACCATACTGTTCCTGCTACTTGCTGCTTTCCCAATAGTTTTGATCACTAGTAAAACACTGAACTTTCACCCCTTAAAAGATCATGCCCATTCAAACACAACTCCTCATTTGGGTAGATGGAAAATATTTACACAGAAATACTTGCATTGCATGGCAATGTCCTACATGACCAAAAGAAACAGAAAACACCCAGCAAAATAAACACTGAAAAACAAACACAAACTATTCATTTTATGAAATCCAAAACAAGTGTCACTGCCCATGTTCAAGCAAACAGGAACCAGAATAAAAACCATGAAAAAAGAAATAAGGTGTATTTAAACTTCCGTGGATGTAGCAGCAGGGAAGTTTCAGTCTTTTCCTCCTAATTTTTGTATCGGGTGGTTGTTTGTTTGTGATCTTATGCTTGACAAAGGCCAGTTGGTCGAAAATTGGCGCCTGTCTCGTCTTGTTGTATTAAATATGCATTATTATTCTTTTTTCCATGTTTTTTTCTGGTTCCTATTCATTTCACAACAGGGGGAACTAATCAAACATTTGCAACTTGAACCATCCATGACTACCTAGCCTGGAAGAAAACAGCAGAGAGCAAGCAAGACCATATCTGTACAGTCCACAATACACTTGGCAAACTTGACTCACCACTCCATACCACACTCCAAAAGACAACTTACTATGAAAGCTCTACAGTCACAAAAAAATCTCATGCATACAAATTCAATACAATACAGATCGATACAAACACTCTCTGAAACACTATCAGCAAGGTCTACATGTTAAAAAAACAAAAAAACAAAAACAAAAACAAAAACAAAAAAACAACAACCACCGCTCATTCAGGCGTCACTGACAGACATGGAAACTCTCAACAACAATACATGTGGAAGTATTGCGCACCATATGTTCAACTTTACGCTGAAGTGAAATGAGGGCAAGATGATGTTGATGATAATGGCTGAACACTCTTGAATCATTGCAGTCTGGCCAGCAGACTAAAGTGACAATCAAAGTATATTCAAAATAAATAAAAAGAAACAAATAAATAAATAATCAGGGAGGGGTAAAAAAAACAAAACAAGCAAAGGAAACATTCATCTGTACTTGATGCACCCACAATCAACCTTCCACTATAGTTTAGTGGACAGCAAAACTGATCCCAGTCCACTTTCCTCTAAAACAAATGAATACAAAAAAAACAAAAAAATAGGAAAGAGACTTGAATTTTTTTGCTATTCAACAAACGTAGACACACACCACTCTTCTTACAGGACTATGACTTCCAAGAAAATACGGATACCCAGAGAAAGGTATGTAACTTTGTGTCAAAGATTTTGTGTAATAATCCATTTGGAGTGGTACATATGTCTGATTTCGCTTAATATTTGAGACCAGGTTTTGTGGTATTGAACATTAATTTTTTCGACTTCAGCTAAGTCAAATTGACAAAAACCCCACATTATCAAAACTTCAGAAAATTACGAAATTGGGTTTTTACCAGTTTTTCAGATTGCTGATAGCCTAGTTACCACAGATGCCCATTTCAGTCCCGTCAACAGGTGATGTCAGTGATGACACATGACAAGGTCAGTCAACAGGTGATGTCAGTGATGACACATGACAAGGGTTGTCAGGTGATGTCAGTGATGACACATGACAAGGTCAGTCAACAGGTGATGTCAGTGATAACACATGACAAGGTCAGTCAACAGGTGATGTCAGTGATGACACACGACAAGGTCAGTCAACAGGTGATGTCAGTGATGACACATGACAAGGTCAGTCAACAGGTGATGTCAGTGATAACACATGACAAGGTCAGCCAACAGGTGATGTCAGTGATGACACATGACAAGTTTTGTTAACAGGTGATGTCAGTGATGACACATACAAGGTTAGTCAACAGGTGATGTCAGTGATGACACATGACAAGGTCCGTCAATAGGTGATGACACATGACAATGTCTGTCAACAGGTGATGTCAGTGATGACACATGACAAAGTCAGTCAACAGGTGATGTCAGTGACATCACATGACAAGGTCTGTCAACAGGTGATGTCAGTGATGACACATGACAAACCTTCTTCTCAGCTCAATACATTAAATACATAAACCACACTTTACACTGAACCCTGACTCTTATACCAACTCGATAAACAGACTGGCAGTCACATATTTCAACCCAATACTCTTGATACATACAGAGAGAAAACAAAAAGATGAAAGCAGTCGTGTCATGGGTGTAATAATGAAGTGCAGAATACAGGTAATTAATAATTGCTCCAAGACTTGTAGACATCACAAGCTATTGTCTACTTGCAATTCTATCCCTAGTTTCACTGTCCGATTGTCACAGTTCAAAAGCATAGTTCCCCAAGAGCAGGCAGAGTACGTGATGACTGTGATGCGATTGCCATAGGTGATAAGTTTCGTTTCATCATGGAATGTACAAATATTTTACATCATATACATAACACCTTTACAATATTCACAGAAGTATTTTCTATGTACTTGACTTTTGTAAATTATAGTTACCACAGAAAAAAAAAGGTATGTTGTTTAAACCGGCAGAATATATCCAATTTAGAAAAGTGTGTCCAAATCATAGCTGTAATTTAGTTCATGTTTCTTCACCTAGTAATGCGGTGAGCGTGCATGTATGTCTGAAATAGTCCTTGCAGTCTCTATGTGAAGATCCTGGACTCATCTGGGGCAAGGGGTGTGATGTCATTTACCCTAAATAGATGTGCAATGTCATTTACCATAAATAGATCAAACAACTATTCATTTTGTTACATGTAGCTTAGAGGATCATCATCATCAGGAATATCCTTGACGAAGGCTAAAAGAATGAATAAGTTAAGATTTGACTTTAATCAGTACTGGACTTTGAGCACAAAAATGTCAACAGTGCACACTTGATTAGCTGGCCGTTATTTCGTTCTTTGTTCGATTGCAGCGGCAAGGATATATATAAACATTTTCCAGTAAAATGTCAGGAATCTATGAACATTTGTCATTCATCTTATGATTTTTTGGAGTAGAAATTCATTGGAAAGAAGTAGCAATTGTTTGTCAGTGTAGTGAGATTGGATGACAAAGTTGTTTTCAATCAATCAATCAATCACCAATTGGCGTATTTCTGTCTTATGTTAACACTGAAATTACTTCAGAATACTTGCAAACAATCTTTCATGCAGATATTTTCATAACTGTATCAGTGTGGTCAGTCAGTAACACTGTTATTTTTCACACCTCTGATGGAAACTGAGAAACATGGAACTGAGCGGTTTCAAAAACAAAACAGAAATAAAAACTTACACTCAATCATTGAATATCAGGTAAAAACATGGTGATAAACTGTGAAAAAGGATGTAACTCATCCTAGGTGTGTTTCTTAAAATGAAAATAACATATCATTTCATGACCTTGGACAAAAAAAAGCAATTTAGTATTTCTTAAAACCAAAATAACATCATTTCATGGCGCTTGGACAAAAGTAAGCAATTTAGTATTATTTCTATTGGCAAATTTCATTCCTTTTAGATGTTTGCAATACAAAACCAAAATGACAAACACTATGAACATTTGTATCTTGAAATTATAACAGTTTTGAAGTAAACCTGCATCTGTTCACTTGTGCCTGAAAATAACTTGGCCAGAGTTAGTGGGCAGTTAACAGGACAATTCAGCACCGCCAGGATTAATGAATGAGCCAGGTTAGTTCAATGGATCTACAGTGCGTAAAATCATTTGATTTTCAAGGTAAACATCACACAAGATAATGTTAAAAGAACTTAAAACAGTATTTATTAGCATGGGTTAATTGTCTTACTTTTCATTTCCACCCGGGAGAAAAAGTTTGATATGTACATTTATTTCTGAAATTTTATGATAAGAAGAGTCCAGTGTATGTGTCTGAGTGTGAGTGTGTGTGTGTGTGTGTGTGTGTGTGGATGGCTGAGTGTGAGTGTGTGTGGTGTGTGTGTCTGAGTGTGAGTGTGAGTGTGTGTGTGTGAGTGTGTGCTGTGTATGTGTGTGTGTGTGTGTGTAGAGAGAGAGAGAGAGAGAGAGAGAAGAGAGAGAGAAGGGAGAGAGGAGAGAGAGAGAGAGAGGAGAGAGAGAGAGAGAGGGGAGAGGAGGAGAATTATGTTATTTTTACGCTTATGTTTATGAATCCATTTTTTAATCACCATCTCTCTGTTAGGTACTGTATTTTTTTTGCTATAAACTAACATAAGACTATTATATATGAAAATATATTAAGGATAATCTTAACATATCAATTTGTATAGGTCATTTGCTGGTACCATATATCTGGAATCCTGCAGACATTTCTGCTGGTCTGTTCTTGATTGTAATCATGTTACTACTATGCTATAGGGATGGTGCGACACATTCAGCATGTCTCCTTGACATGAGGATTTGACACCAAAGGAAAATGTTTGACCTTTTACCAATACACTGGCCTTGGGAGAAGAGTGGCAAAATGGTTCAGATGTTTGCCTGCCAATAACTAACTACACTTGATGTTCCAGCGTTTGCTCCCATAGAGGCCTCGACTTTTCTCCTCAGTTTGACTGGAAAATTGATATCATGAACCTCTTGTCCTTCGAAAAACGAGTCGGACCTGTGTGCCTTCTGGCTGCGCACGCTAAAGATCTCTCGGCAGTTGAAAATCGTGAAGAGCAGGGCATTGCCCGGCTGCCTTGGTATAAAACATAGGAGAAATAGGTTGATTTCCCAGGTCCCATCCCTTGAAAACCAATTAGCCATCTTGCCTTTCTGAAGTCTTGGTAAAAAAAAAAAAGTGATCATGAATATGAATTTGAATTGAGGGAGAGGGGATGGGCACCGCTCTCGTGGTGCTGGCCCAGGGCAAAGTTGAGGTCTCTGCCACCTCACTCCCCTACGACCTCAGGGTTATCAAACTATCTAGGCAGGACCTCAGGAACTGGCCAGCTTATGGGTTTATGTGCAGGCTTAAGGCTTGTGCCGTGATCATTCTGGATTTTCTCCATCACATGGCACCTGTGACGATAGTGCATATGGCATTCATTCCAAGTACGGAGACGTCATCTTGAGAAACTGAAACTGAAACTGAAGCACTGGCCTCAGACAGTAGTCCACAGCTGCATACTGTTTATGCAAACAGAGCACTGGATTGCCTTAGGGTAGCTACCTACACTTTAGCTGTCATAACACTGGAACCTCAACATCAGTCTTGCTCATGTCTTATACAGACAAGAGAAAACTGGAAAGTTACATCAGTCAGATCAATGACAGTAGCCCCATAACAAGCTGAATAGAGTCACAAACAGCTGTGACTCCTAACATCCACCAGAATCATCAAAAACCGCAAAAAGGTTATTAAACACATCTGTGTAAACTGAAGTGGATTCAGCTCCCATGAAGCCGACCAGCTTCAGCCTGTGTATGTGGGACTTGATGGTAGGGATTACCTACGGTTCTTATACAGGACAACCCACACTGCTGAAAGACTTGACCCTATCCATCAGCACAAATCTAAGGTCCTCCTCCCTGACAAAAAGATACCTCAGGAGGAAGTTTCACAAAACAGCTTTTGTGGACCTGACAGTATGGATTACTGTTCTTATACAGGACAGCCCACACTGCTGAAAGACTGACTCTATCCATCGGCACAAAATCTATGGTCCTTCCTGGTAAAAGATGCCTCAGGAGAAAGTTTTACAAAACTGCTCTGAAATAGATCGATATCACGAAAGCTGTATTGGGTTTTTGTGTGGACCTTCTTTTCATCTTCCCCACTACTGCACCTGAAGAAAACATTAACCCTTTGACTCCTGCACCCTGTCCAGCAGCCTCTGCATTGTCAACATTGCTAGAAAGCAAAAACTTAATCCTCTGACTCCCTCAGCCTATCCATTAGCTTCCTGCAGGAAGCTGGTGGATAGGGTGAGGGTGTCAGAGGGTTAAGTTTTTGCAGTTGGTGCATAGGTGTGGGTGTCAAAGGGTTAAATGTTTCGAAAACCCTGCAGGTTATTTGATAAGTCTGGTTCAAAATGAATGGTATTTACATTTCAAACTAAGCTGAATTTGAGTTCAGAGTTCCTGAAGGGAGTAGCAGACTGGACTAAAAGCTGTATTTCTAGCTCATGTCTACACAGAAGTGACTAATTATCTCTAACTCGTGTTCACGCAGAAGTGACCAACTATACAGTAAGCAACCACACGTTCTATAAATTACATACTTACAATGCCAATGAGAATGACAAAACCTCAACAGAGAATCGGTCACACCAAAAACAGCCAAAGAGAACAACAGTCATAAAACCATTCAAAATGGAAGATTGATCAGCAAAACAATTAAAACAACCATCAGCCATTCCAAACGAGGCATCACCTGTCTTCAAAAGAGCTCATCAACGTACAATTGCAAACAACTTCAAACTTGGGGGAGCAGTGCGGTGCAAGCAGTTTCCATAATGCTTTATGGTAAAAAAAGCAAAAGAATCAAATCATCTACATGTACAAAATATAACCAAGATAAAAGAAGCAAAGAATGAAATATAGTTGCCAAATGGTCAAGCCCTTTTAAATCTCCCCTTTTCCACACCATTTAGACACTATCTGTGTGACTGTGACCAAAACGATACAGGAAGCAGACTCGCACATTCTAAGTCAGACTAACTTGTGCATTTCCAACATTCCAGTGGCACAGACCCAGGGTCCAAATTTGATTCTGATTCATGCAGTAGGCATACCAGCTGAAAAATGTTTTTACATGCCCACACCACAAGCTGATCTGAATCCATTGCCACCACCAAATCTGTACCAATCACATGCAGCAACATGGGCCACAAACAATAAATAGAAGCATTTAGTTAAAGAAAATTATAATCATGTACAATTTCTTTTCGCATGCACTGTAACTTCTTCATCATTCTTAAATAATTTTTATTATTTGCAAAAAATTGGGAAAAACTGGAAAAAAAAATTAAAGCATATATCTAAAAACAAACATTTTTGGTTGAAGGGGAGGGCTGGAGGGAAACATGCAAATTCAGGCAGGCACGCACGCACGCACACACACACACACACACACAACCATACACAACAGACAACAGACAAGTTTCTGTTCAAATATGGAGCAGAACAAAATCAACTTGGGGACAATCAGGTCAACAAATCTGACTTAGCTCATCCAGGGAAAGAACAAAAACAAGAAAAAAGCAAGCCCAATAAAACAGTTTAGTCATGTGGGGATTCTGCTGTGTGTTGTTATTTATCAAGAACAACACCTTCCCTGGTAACCTTATGAATAAAATGCATGTTGAGAAAATGTCCAGAAATCTTGACAATATGTTGACACCTACAAATTTCCTTCATTCCATCTCCAAGTTATATAAAATGAATAAAAATTGGACAAAGATTATTCTTGTAATAATATAAATTTGCAACTATTAAACCAGATCATCAACCAATCTCTTTGAAATGTCATGCCCTCTTTATTTGCATTCTGTCTCTCGTCTCTCTCTCCCTCTCTGTCACATAACATGTACACACAGGGAGAGGATGCCAAAGACAAAATCAGGCCACAATGTGCCCTGCCCCTTTCATTCATCCGCCCTCCCCCTTCACACACAGAGTGACACACTACACCACTGACCTTCCTGCTCTTAAAAAAGAAGAAGCTGTTGGTGGAGCTAAACCCTTTACAATGCTGAAAGAAACATTATCACTACTTTATGCGCTTGTCTTGTCTTGTTCTATAAACTTAAAGACGCATTCTGATTCTATTTTCATGTTTTTCTGGTTCCCGTTTGCTTGAATGCGGGCAGTCGCACTTGTGTTGAATTTCATACTACTTTATGTGATGTATGATGTATGTCACCAACACACTGGAGATCAGGGTGTCATGATGTATGTTGGATGTCAATAGTCAAAAGGTTCACGTAACTGACTGTGAACATTCCCTGAGCACAGCTGGAGTGAAGCAAGACTGCCTCGCACATCTATGTCCACATGGAGTGTGGCCATCCAATCTGAATCACCCATGCTACTTTCTTCCAACTTCACTTAACCCTTTGATTCCTGTACGCTGTCCACCAACTGCAAAAACTTAACCCCTTGATTCCCTCACCCTATCCACCAGCTTCCTGAAGGATAGGGTGAGGGAATCAAAGGGTTAAGTTTTTGCTTTACTGGCATGGTTGACAATGCAGGAGGCTGGTGGACAGGGTGCACTAGTCAAAGGTTAAGCAAACTGTGCCTGTGATGTAAAACAGTTTCTAGTTTGAGTGGTGCTGTGCGTATATTGCAGATATTTCTTTATAGTTTTTTTATCCATGTTGTAAGTGACGATATGGGACGCAATACATGTCTAACTGAAAGTTCATTTTTGCAGCAGTTGCTTCCCTATACTGTTAATCCAACGGCTTTTCTTCCGATTAATTTCTGTTGACTTTTCGAAACCACATGGAGGAGTGTTGCAGCACAGAGTTTATTGTGTAAGAGATACTAGGGATCAAGTTGGAATATTTCAAACAGGAAAATGCTCGATTGCTTGTGAAACATCACTTCACTGTTAGCTCATAGATTCTGTTACGTTGCGAGATAAACATTATTTGTTTTGGTGGCGTTTACTTAGCGTGACCTTGTTGCAAATATGGATTATTTTTACCTGAGTGGATTGAATTTCATCATATGAGGCAAATATCTAACTAGACACTCAATTCTCTAGTTTTAAATTCAGTTTATTTTGTGTTTCTATGTTGTCTGGTTGATGTTTGGCATTACAAAAAAAGCCTCAAAATCATGATTTGTGGGGCAGGCTGGCAAGCAAAACAGCAACTACTGAGTTGTATCATTTGTGTTAATAATTCTGGAAGGACCATAACTCTTCCGATTCCTGTCTTCACTGATGCACGGATTTGGAGGCCATTCGTACAAATTACAAGAGTTCTTATCAGTTTCACCGACATTCTATGATTCATAAATAATTTTATTTACATTTGAATTTCATGTCAAGCAGGTATTCACAGAAATATCTGATGACTAAAATAATACTTTCACCTAGACAATTACAGTTATTATTCTGTAGTAATTATTCTGTACATACCTTTTTGGACAAATCTGCTTTTATGGTGTTCCAGTTTCTCTGGCAACAGGACTGTGGTAATATGTAAGATCCATACATGCTGTGTACTTTTCTATTATGACAAACTCTTTGCCTAGTGCTTAGTAAACTGAACACCATCTGCCTACTTTCAAAATCTTGTCTTTAAATAAAATTTTACAGAAAAAGGTACAATGATTTTTAGACTGATCTGCAGTTTCTGTGTGTGTGTGTGTGTGTGTGTGTGTGTGTGTGGTGTATGCACATATGTGCGTATGTGGGTTCACTATTTGGAGACAGATCTCCATCAAATCTGGATCACATTTTTGATATCTTCCTATGTTGTCTTATAATTTCACTGAAAGGAATTCTTGTCACTTCACAAACACAATGCTGACAGTACTGACAATAAACTGGACTGGACAATCAACATGGGGAAAAATGGGAACAGAACACACGTACATTTCAACAAAACGTAACCTTTAAATCAGTGACATTAAGTCTGCTCTGATGCTAACCCTGTACAATAAAAATCAATTAAGTAGACATGCTCTGAATGCTTAGATACATACGAGGACAAAAGGAGGTAAAACTTCATTTAACAAATAAACAAAAGGCCAAACAAAATTCATAAGTGAACTAACACAAATTAATGCTTTCATGCTTCAGGCAAAGAAATATGTTTGTGAAAACTATCCATGCCCGTAATCAGAACCATTCATGGACCACATAAATTTCAATTTAGCAAATGATCGATGGAACAAATGAATCTTGTTTTTATTTTTTTTTGCATTTTTTTGTTTGTTACTGCACAGCTCTCCATTTGCAAACAAGGGAAACACAGGGAAGGAAGACTGAAATTGGAAGTTTTCACAATGGGAGGATTTTCATTGCAAAGAGAAGAAGGATGGATAAGAGACAAATTAAATTTCTAACAAATTAAAAAAAAAAAAAAAAAAATTCACAAAAAGGTGTGATGGATGAGGGGAAAAATGTTTGCAGTTTAATATGATGACCAGAAAAGAAAAAGAAAAAACTCAAACTTTCGTTGTTCTTTATTCAAGCAGAAAATACAGCCACTGTTTCTCTTCCAGGGGACAAAATCATCCTGACTGACAAATAAATCCATAAATTGCATTCATTCACATTGTACTCATTCCCACTGTCTCTGTTTCATTATGCCAGCACAAATCATAACCGCTATTCACAGACATTCACAATGCTTACCATGTGCAAATCCATTTTTAATTCATTTGTACAAAACCAGTTCTGACAACCAAAGGACTTAAAATCAACTTTATACATTTTCACTTCACAAGTCTCCACAATAAAAAACAAAATCTATCTAGTACCTGCTGGGCTGTGCTAAAATGTCTGGATTCAACCCAATCTAGACACTGGCAGGCATGGACGTCAACGTCTGCCAAAATGAATGAATGATGCCTAAACAAAGTCTTTAGGGGACAACATTTTAAAGGCAAACATTTATTTGAAAACAATAAGTTAATTTTAAAAATATCATTTTTCTCTCTTGGAAAATATGCTCAGATCTCTAAAATGTTACTCTATAAGGGGGAATTCTTATTTGCTCTTCACTGATAAAATCTGTCACGTTGTGCTGATGTTTCTACTTCGTGTCTCTCTAGGAAACTAACAACCACTTCCTTCAATGAGATGAAAAACTGTATGTGCATGCAAAACTTCTGTACTCTATTAGCTATATCAAGTTGTCAAAATCTGGAAAAACATATTCTGCAATAACAGCATCAACAACAAAAAAAAGCGCATGTTCACAACATAATGCATGTATAACTGAGATCTTGCTCACTCTTATCACATTAAACTACAGGACAACCACTGACTGCACCCTCTCTCCACAAGCCACAACAAACCTCTCCACAGAAAAAAGGCTTCTCCCAACACTCTCCCGTCTCTTTCGTCATCATCACTGCAAGCTTGGCATCAACTAAACATGGTGGCCAAAACTGAGCACCTATGGGAATGCCTGAACACCGAATTGCAGGGATTGTGGCTTCACACAATATTTGGAAAGAGTCTGTTGCTTTTGTGGTGTCAACACTATAAGCTGCAATAAAGGATACCATCTGTCCAGCCACTTTTCACCATATCGTTGTTGAGATGTGCATCGTAATACAGCCTGGAGTTTTGTGGACACTGTTCGCAGTTCCTTTGCATGCAACGTCAAACTGTTTTGGTCAACATCACAACAGATTCAAACTGACCTGAACCAGAACACACAGGAACAATATACACAACATATTTTGCTACAAAGAGAGCCGAGCTAAACAGGCCTCTTCCTTTGTGGAAAGAACACGCAGGTACTGCCTGAACTTCCCACATCAATACGTAGTGAGAAAGACTAGGAATCTGAAGCCATCACCCCCCACACATGAAACATATCTGGAAAGATTGTTCACGGAAAAGTTTCCATCAAAGCCAGTTCCATCTGCGTCCATGAATCATCTTTATCCACACACTTAAAACAACCAGAGCACATCCTGGTATACTTCTGCGTACTTTTCAGAAAACCCAACACCGTTTCCATAGGGATGGACACATCTCTTGGCATCTCCCCCCCCCCCCACACACAACTGCACCAAGGTGATGATGAGTGCTTTGAGAACTCATGTCCTATGTCCCAGTGCAGGCAGGATGGAGGTTATCTGGCAGTGAAGAGACTGGTGACACAGTCCCAAATGTAGGCGAAGAAATCCACCAGCGTACCACCGTATGTCCACAGTAACGAGATACATAGCACCAGCAGACCCGTCGAAAGAATCCGCATTCTGAAAAAGAAAAATCCAAATGAATTAGGACGAATCTGACTGGCCTAAAAGCACTAGTAAAAAATCAAACATGTAAAAGTCTTCTGTGATAAAGTTGCACACACTACCTACTGGTTTACGAATTATCGATGACAGAAACTTAGATCAGCAGAAGACAAAAATATCCCAATACATTAAACCCTGTGTCCTAAATTTGACACTCGCGCTTAATCCATCTCGACTTGCACAAGTGTTCACTTTATCTCTTGTGCTGAGAATTCTCATCATGCAAACACTGGCAGTTAGTTTGGCTCAAACTGAATCATCATCATCATCAGGTGTCCTGCCGCATGGCGTTGGTGACCATGGACTTCCAACCATCTCTATCTCTCGTTGCCCCCAGCATCTCCCCCACCCTCCTCATCCCCAGCCATTCTGCAAGTCCGTCCAGCATTCTCTCCCTGGGTCTACCTGGTGCTCTCTTTCCCTCAAGCTTCCCGTTGTGACCAGATGCTCCAAAACCCCCTTCCTCATAAAATGGCCAATAAATGTTGCTTGTCTTTTCCTAATCTTCCTTATGAGTGATCTACTTGTGTCGCCTCCATCAAGACTGTCTCGTTTGTTTTCTTTGCTGTCCATGGAACTCTCAACATTCTTCTTAGAAACCCACATCTCGGCTGCCTAGATCCTGCTCTGGCTTTGCTTGCTGACTGTCCACGCCTCGCATCCGTACAACAGTATTGATTCTATATAACATTCAAGGACTCTCTTTCTGATGTTAATTGATAGGCATTTGTTGGTAAGAATGTTTGTCATCTTCTTGAATGCTGTTTTGGCTTGGCCGATTCTGCCAGCTATTTCCGATGTGCATCTGCCGTCTGATGAAATGACCGTTCCCAGGTATTTGAACTTATTAACCTGTGTCAAGGTTGTGCCATTTGCTGTTATTTTGCATGAGGGGATTTCATATTTTTTACTGATCACCATGACTTCAGTCTTCCTGCTGTTTAGTTCCAACCCCTTACCTTTGCTTTCTATTTCTAGTATATTCACAAGGTTTTGTAGGTCCCTTTCATTTTCTGCAATTAGCATGGTGTCATCTGCGTACTGAATGTTGTTTATCATTTTCCCTCCAACCTTTAATCCAGGGTCTTCTTCTAGGTTTCTCATGATGTTTTCGCTATATAGTGAAAACAGATCTGGTGACAAAACCACTGAATAGCATGGCAATAATGTCTGCAGATTACACAGGACCAAGCCACATTTCATCAAACATGCAGAACAGTGTTCCAGCACTTTAAGCACGGTGCTCTAACAACTAAACTAAAAAGTGTTCTCTGAAAGGTCCATCAGCTCAGAGAGCCATGCTCATAGCACAAGGGGCTGTGGAATCAACCCTTGGCTGGGCCATGTTTTCTGTCAACAGCCATACTACGCTGACATGAAGCAAGTCAGGATTGACCAATAGGAGGAACACAAACACCCTTTCCTAAAATCACAAACACACACACAACATTCTGGGAAGAATGTTACCTCCCTTATCTGATGTCTTTCCAATTTATAATATTCCAGATTACTGTAAAATTACATCTTCAAAGAAGAAAAGCTGTTGTAACAGGAAGTGGGATAAATTCAACTGAGGAAACTACTCACACAAACACACACACACACAGACACAAACACACACAGACGCACACACACACATTGATGCACACACACATACAGACGCACACAAACACACAGATGCACACAAACATACACACACACACAGACGCACACACACAGACGTGCGCACAAACACACACACACAGATGCGCACACAGCCACGTACACACACACAGACGCACACACACACACAGACACACATGTCTAAAAGAAATAACGAACGAACGAAGAGGCATGCAGGCATACACGCACACACACAATACACAGATGCACACACACAAAAAACACATACACACGCTAGAATTAGCATCATGGATTCGATTTCATGAACATTTAAATGAAAAATTTGTGTCTCAAAAAAGAATCAAACTTTCAATTCAAAATATCTGTAAAAAAATGCAGTATTCTTCGTTATATCATTTGAGATTAATTGTTACCACATATTTTCGTATTCAACTGAATGCTTTGAAAACAAAATATTGTAAAAACGTTTTATGTATTTGCGGTGAACAATTCACATTGTATCAGTTTGTTTTACTGCAGAAAGCTTCGTTATTTTTTTACCAAAGATGTTTACACAAGGAAACTATCTTGAAAAGCATTTTAAAGAAGTAATATCAGATCAAGTTCTGTTAGTTAAAATTTCACAATCATTGGTTCACAGTCCTGTTAATGCGTTACTTTAAGGTTATTATTTTAATTATCATTATCTTATTTTGTTTTGTTTTGCTTTTTATGACGATTTTTCTTTTACATTTGATGTTAGCGTTGTTCTAGTTTCATTTCTCTGTTCATCCATACCCTTTTTCTAAAGACCTTGCCGATTCCTTTTAATTTTTTTCCATCTCTTACTCTGTTCCCTTCTGTCCCCTCCTCCCTCCCCCTCAAAAAAAAAAAAATCATCCTCCATGCCATTTTTACCCGTCTAATATCACTTATAGTGAAAAGACGTTAAATCAATGAACGAACACACACACGCACGCACACACATGAACGCACGCAGGCATGCACACACACACACACACACACACCTGGACGTGAGGAAGGGAGCGAGGAGGTTGGCAGCGGTGGAGACGAAAACGAGAACAACAGCGAGGAGGGCGAGGATGACGTTGATGAGTTTGGTGAGGATGGTGCGAAATGTCACATTCTCCACCATCTCCATGGACAACAGCTGCTGCTGCTGTTGCTGCTGTTCTAGCCGTAGTATCTGCATAAACACATCAACATGACATGTCACACTGATGCATTAATATTTTTACAACTGCAGACTGACTTTAAAAACAGTAAAACATGCTGAAATCAACAATTACTTATACACACCATGCAAAAAAAAGCCTTGAAATTAAACAAAACGGTAAAAAAAAGACCACCACCAACAACAACAAAAACCCCAGTAACATGCTGAAATCAACGATTACTTACACACACTGACAAAAAAAAAAAAAAACCCAAAAAACCACACACACAAAAAAAGTCTTAACCCTACCAGACTGAGCCCCTGAGCGTAATTGTGCCCCTTGCTGGCCTCCTGAGCTTGGTTCATCACTAGCTCGCTTCATGGTCAATTTTGCACCAATCACCTCAAATACCATCAACACAAAGGCAGACATTTGCAATAGGCTGAACTCACGCTCACGCGAGACTTAGCAACGGTTGGGTGGTTATTTTTAGCTCTTGATAAAGTGACGATCATGTGAGTGCGCTATTCCCGCTATAGCGGGAACTCGGTATATAGTCATTTTTGTCATTCCCGCAATAGCGGGAACTCGGTCTGGTAGGGTTAAATCAAACAATCACATCACTTAAAAGAGACCCGAGTTAAACTTCTTGCTATCTACAGACAAGCATACATGCAAAAGATAAATAAGGTACTGGGCAGAGTCTTGGGGGAGAGTTGTCAACTCCTCGCCGTTACCCCCCACCCACCCCACCCCACCCACCCCTCAAATCTTCTGTGAGTGCCACATCAGTGGCTCATTCCAGAAGTAGCCATCACATCACCAAACCCAAGCTCAGTCAGTTAAAATTCGACTGCCAGACAGCCATCATCTCATCATCTCATCATGTGCCCTGCCACATGCATTGGCGATCATGGCTCTCCATATGCATTTATCCTTGTTGCCGCAAGCACATCTTCCATCCTCTCTGGTGATTTTATGACATGGGTAATGATTCTCCTGATACTATGGAGTTCATCCACTAATGAGACTACATGAGAGGCTATCCTCTACATTACCTTTCATAATATATCCTGATATCAACCAGGACTGACATATACAGAACCTGCGGAGCTGGTCAGAAAATAGTAACATAATCAATTATCATTATCATGAGCCCTGCTGCATGGCGCTGGTGATCATGGCGCTCCACACGAATCTATCCCCTGTCGCTGCAAGTACATCTTCCACCCTCTCTGTCCTCAGCCACCCTGCAAGTCTGTCCATATTTTCTCCCTGGGTCTACTGGTGTTCTCTTTCCTCCAGCTTTCCTGTTGTGACCAGGTGCTCCAATTCCCCTTTCCTCATAATATGTCCTATATAACACATCTGTAAATTGGATTAAATTCGACTGTGTGGTCCTAGTCTTCCCAAATTGCACACATCACACTCAACTCTGGGTAGAAGCCGATCAGAGTAGACATATCCACAGAATTATTCTTTTTTTTTTTTTAAATCAACTTCTACAAAAAAGTTACCAAAATGTGTTACAAAGATTTCCTCAGCTGTTTCCATATGGACCTCTACCATACTTTGTAATCAAAGGTGTGGACCATTCAGGGGTTGCGAATGTATAAGTTTGGGGGACAAGGTGTCAAGATCAAGGTCACAAAGATAAAAATAAAAGTGCCTAAAATCAGTGCTTCTAAAGGAATCTGTATTTCTAAGAAACTTCTGACAATACTGAAAATCTTTTCAACTCTTGTGGCAGTCCTCGATCAATGTCAATTTTTATTTCAACTGCAGATTCTTCCAGGTCAAAAAGACCTTTAGCAGTACAAAATCTGGATTTTCTATAATAATCCTTGTATGAAAATGGAAACTGTTAGAATGGCCCATCTACTGTCATTAGTGTTGCACAAGCATGTGTGTGAGTGTGAGTGTGTGTGACTGTGTGTGTGTGTGTGTGTGTGTGTGTGTGTGTGTGTGTGTGTGTGTGTGTGTGTGTGTGTGCACGCGCGCGTGAGTGCATGTCTGTGTGCGCAATGTGTATGTGTGTATATATTTGTCTGTTTTCCTTCACCTATCAGAGTGGCATTTCATACCAGATTTTGGCCAGGAAGAACATCTTGCTATTTGAGGTTCTTTTATGAGTGCTAAGTGCATGCCATACATGGGATAACAGTCTATCATCTGATGCAAAAATTCAGCATCCACTCCAGTGCTCTTGTCTAGTGAACTGCTATTGTTATTATTGTTTAAAGCCCAGCCGACTACGTAGGGCCATATCAGGACTATAACCGTTTCAAAACATACACAATACATCAACAGGGAAAAAATGAAAAAAGTACACATACCAATGCATTCACGCTCATAATCTAAGGAGATGCCCCTGGCACTGACCACTCCGTCCAATTTATCGCACAGGGGATTTAAAAAACATACTTGAATACAAATTTTCAACGTAACTAAAGACCAAAGAAACATACATAAAATGGACATAAATTACCTCAAATTGCTTCTGCATATCTCATTTCCCTAGAGCCAAAAATGCACTTGAATACATGTACTCAATTACCAACCTAAGAGAAAGTACCGCAAGACTTTATCGAACACATACAGGTGAATGGACCGGCACAGCTGAAAAGGATAGGAATGAATGACAGAAAGCATAGGAGGAAGTAAGAAACAAAGAGAGTGACAGAAATGAGGAAATTTCTAGCAGAGAATTTCGAGAAGGTGGGGATACTATTTATACTGAATGAGCCCCCAGCATCCCCACGGGGGTGTCTAGTGAATTAGGTGAAAAGTCACTGTCCAAATGAGAAGTAAAGCCAAGGCTTCACTCATCCCAGCTGGGCATTTTAACCCTTTCAATCTCTCATCCTCTGTGACAGTGTAAGGGTTAACTGCAAGGTCACAGTTTCAATTTACCCTAGTCTGGCAGTTGTCGACAAGGTCACTAAGGTCAGTGGTACGTTCGTCCAGGCGGTACTCGATCTTCTCCTCCATGGAGGACATGTCCTGCTTGAGGTTGGCCATCTCGTTCTGGTGCAGCTCTGTCAGGTCGTTGATCTGCTCCTCCAGACGCTCCACCTTAAACTTCTCCTCTTCCAGCAGACTGCGTAGCAAACTCATCTCACTCTGCGTCAGCGACTGAAACAAAATCAAATCAACAAACATTACCTTAAACCAGAAAAAGAACAAAACAAAACAAAAAAAACATGAAAAAAGATGAAAAAAGAATAAGAACATGTATTTAATACAACAAGACAAGACACGTGCAAATTTTCGGCCAACTAGCCTTTGTCAAGCGTAAGATCACAAACACACACCAGATACAAAAATTAGGAGAAAAAGACTGAAACTTCCCTGCTGCTCCGTCCTGTGTGAGAAAAGGAATAAACAGACTAAAGTGACATCATAATGTGTGTATAAATTTATAAATGTGTTAATAAATGTTTATAAGTTTATAATGTGTTAATAAATGGAATAAGTTCCTTTTCTCACACAGGATGAAGCAGCAGTCTTTTTCTCCTGATTTTTGTATTTGGTGTTTATTTGTGATCTTATGCTTGAAAAAGGCTGTGGCTGAAAATTTGCGCCTGTCTTGCCTGGTTATATTAAATATGCATTCTTATACTTTCTTCATCTTTTTTCATGTTTTTTCTGGTTCCTGTTTGCTTGAACATGGGCAGTCATACTTGTTTTGGATTTCGTATTAAACATAAACTTTGTCTTATTTCTGCATCAAGCTGGCTGTGGTCAGCTAGTGTGTGAGCACAGAGCAGCCAAGGCACAGAAAGGACAAAGCGTAGTAGTTTGACGTTTTAAGTGTAGCATTCCAAATTCAAGTGCAGCACTTGTATGCAATGTCACTGAAGCTAAATGGCAGACTAAGAAGACCAACATCTTGCTAGTTAGTGCATGGTTTTGACTTGACCTAAAAATGTTAAAAATGGCCGATAACAAGCAACAAACTCATGTTCATCTTTAACAATTTTTCTTCTGCTTTGTCTTCTTTGTCTTATTCCTTGCTTTACAGAACTTGCCTTTTTTTTTATTGACTTAAGTTTACAGTCTAACGATCTACATTGCTCAGTTCCATTTAACCCACTGACTCCCACACCCTGTCCACCAGCATCCTGCACTGCCAACCATGTTAGCAAAGCAAATACTTTGCCCTTCGACTCTCACCCTACCCATCAGCTTCCTGCAGGAAGCTGGTGGATAGGGTGAGGCACTCAAAGGTTAAGTTTTTGTAAATGGTAGATAGGGTGCAGAAGTCAATGGGTTAACCTGTTGATAAGCCAAATTAAGTTATTTCTTTTCCCTCCGCGTAGCATTTTGTCAGAAAGTGTATGAAAACATAACATGCTACACCACAAGTGTAACACTTGGCAGCTCTGTGTGTGCTAATGCTAATGTGAGACCCAGTAACATCTGTGCAATCACAACCAAATGAAAAATCCAATAAACACACTTTCCTTGCCTCAGTTTTTGTAATAAGCCAGCCATGCCTGTTACCCATATAAATGCCAGTGGCTTCATGCAAATAAAGACGCATGGCGAAGTATGTGTAAATATATGATACAGAAAATGTCAGTGTACAGATGATTCTAGATGCATTGTTTGTAATTAAAATGAGGATTTTTTTTCTTAAATCATTGTTAAAGTAATATTTACCGAATAGAATTCTAGCTAACCTGACCAGTTCAGATCTCTGTCTCTAGACAAATTTCATGTAACTGTCCAAGGCTTTCCAGTGATCTACATGTGATCATCTTTGACAAATCTGTGGTACTTACACTTATCTAGTACTGATTAGTTCCGATTAATCTTATCATTTCTGGCCCTCACTTATATCCTTTGCGATATAGATACATGCAGGGCCAGATGAGCAAGAATCTGGATATCTGATTTGTTAAGTATACTAGCTAAACAGAAAATCCTTAATGTTGTACACACCAAATCAAAAACTGTAACTGAATTTAAACAATGGAGGAAAAGTGTGTTGGCCCCTCTGATTTGTGCTGTGGAGCCATGAATGGAGTCTGCTGTGTTTGATGCCACAAAGGAGAGTCCTGAATAACCATCCACCCATCTCTGACAGATGTCCGTGAAGTTGTGACTGAGGAAGAGATTCTGAGAATGCCAATCTGGCACTGCCAGGACATCTTTAGGTGGGGTGGAATGTGCTAAAGCTGAGGAAGAGGCCAGGGCTTGGACTTCATGGGCTCTAGAGTTTAAGATGCTCATTTCTTGCCTCTTTATAAGTCCAGGAGCATGAACCCAGTAGAACTTGGAGCAACAAACCAGAAAAGCCAATGATCCTTAACTGATTTGTTGACATGTCAGTCAACAGTCACACAATACAGATCAATGTACTGTGTCTCAGTCAGCATACCTGTGTGTACCTGTGTTTCACTTACCTTGAAAGAATCAAACTCCTCCACGAAGCGAGTAAGGCTGTCCTCTACACGCTGGTTACTTTCTTTAAGATGCCCCATGTCCTCGTACAGTGGGTCCAACATGGCCTGCGTTGTCACTGCTGGAGAATGGGAGGCATTGTGAGATGCTGAGTGGGGACTGCTCTGTACAGCTCCGTAACCCGACCCTGAGGTCACACTTGAATTTTCATCGTCAGACCCATACTTAAAACTGTGGACAGAAAAGCAAAGAGAATACTCATATCAATATAAGTACTAAAACCTAGTCAATGTATACACTAGATTCTCAGATTTGGACACCTAATGAATCAAATACCAAACTGGGAAGAAAGAAAGGAAAAATACATGTCTTACTTGACACTGAGCATGGAAGGCCAGGGTAAGAGCACAACCCAGGAGTAAGACTGCACTAGTAACTTGATGATGGAATGAAGGAAGAAGCAAAAAAGATACTGTTGACAAGAACAGTTTCTAGGGGAAAGGAATGTGTAAGACAGTGCCACATGCTCAATTACTGTTCTGGCCAGAAAAGACAAAATAGAAAGTGTGTTTACTTGCGACCTGGCATTGTGGGTATGAAGCATGTGCCTGAAAATGTCTTATTACCAATTTCTCAGGGACTGTGACTAGATTCTGGCCCCCAAATCAAGCAGTTGTGTGTCGTATTGCATTGTATGATAACTGTTACTGTTTTTTTGTTTGTTTAAAGCCCAGCCGATTATGTAGAGCCATATCAGGGCTATAACTGTTTCAAAACATACACAATACTTCAAAAGGACAACAAAAGGAGAAGAAAATTAAGTACACATATCAATGCATTCACGCACATAATCTAATGGGATGCCCCTGGCGTTGACCACTCTGTCCAATTTATCACACAGGGGATTTAGAAAACATATCTGAATACAGATTTCAATATAACTAAGGACACTAAAACACATACAAAAACGTGCCTAAATTACATAAAACTGCTTCCAAATATCTCACTTCCCTAGAGCCAAAAATGCACTTAATACATGTACCCAAAAATCAATCCTAAGAGAAAGTATATAATACTTTATCAAACACATACAGGTGAATGGACCAGCTAGGCAGACAATGATAGGAAGAAACAACAGAAAGCAAAGGAGGAAGTAAGAAACAAAGAGAGTGACAAAAGAGGAAACTTCTAGTGACAGAAAAGGAAATTTTTAGCTCAGAATTTCCAGAGGCCAGGGATATCATTTATACTGGGACGGCCCCCGGCATCCCAACAGGGGAGAGTATATGGAAGAACTATCACTGCACAGCTTGAAGTAAACAAAGGCCATGTGATGATAACGCGTAAGATGACTCCTTGAAATAAAGAAAACCTTGAAGTGAACAAAAGCTACATAATAATGATATGTAAAATGACCGACACAAGACACAAGACTTACCTGGCAGGCAAGGTGCCACCTGTTCGACCTGGCTGTTGAGATTCTGTGTCTGTTATTGCATCCTCCATTTCTGTAACACATCATCACATGTTCAGTTTAATTTGTCAGGACTGTACTGCATGAGAGGAGCTGACTGCTCATTTGATCACCAACTACTACAAAACAAGATGAATATCTTGGAAAACCAAAGCAATTCAGGGACAAACCCATCTGCAAAACAGAAGTTCCAGAAAAAAAACTATTTTTACTATTACTACTTACTGCTATTATATAGCAATGTTGAAAACTGTATTTTCTACCCTGTGTATAGACAATAAATCAGCTCGATTCTTTAGTCTTAAAGCCCATACCTTGTGATAAACGATCAGTATGCTTACTCCTCAGATCAACAGGACAGTCAATCCAATGTTAAGTTAAATTTCATGTTTGTATTGGTCAGATTTGGAGGCCAAAACTGTACAAAAAATGAAATGTCACACGGTTACCATAAAAGCCAGATTTTCTGCATGGCTTGACAATCATTGTCATCAAAGCTATCTTATGTCTCTTTTTCTCTAACACAGCCCAGCTACTTTCTTACTTCCATTTCCTTTACAAAGTGCTCACAGAATAATGTATGTGCATAATATCAGATCTGAAACACACACACACACATACATATATACACACACAGAGACAGAGAGAATGTGCACTGTATGTGTGTGCGTACGCATGTGTGTGTGAGTCTGTATACGTGTGGAGAGAGAGAGGAGAGAGAGAGAGAGAGAGAGGAGAGAGAGAGAGAAAGAAGAATGAGAGAAAAAAAGAGGAGAGAGAACAGAAAAAGGAGAGAGAGAGAAGAGAGAAAGAAGAGAGAGAGAGAGAGAAAAGAGAGAGAGAGAGAGAGAGAGAGAGATATATTATACACACACAAAACACACATTCTGACTTATAGTGAAAAGACGTTAAATCAAAGAACGAACGAACATTCTGACACAGACACAGACACAGACATAAAACACGTGCATGAAAAACACACACACATACACACACACTCAGACACAGACACAATAAGTTTAATAAAACATATATCTATATATACCTCATTTCCATGATACCGTTTTATTTCAAACATGTCTTGGGGTATAAGAATTGAGTGAATATGTCTGTAAGTATAACAATTTGAAGATCAAAGACTCACTCAATTGTGTGATGTTGTCAGCACTCCCAAACCGGTTTTTGATGAGATGGGCAAACTCCTTGGGCTTCGAAACAATGGTACTGCAACACACATACACATGGACACATACAGACATTACTTTTCTGTCTATGAAGGCTTCAATTACAGAAATAAAGGCCTGTTTCACACAAGTTTCAGAGACAGAGCAATTCAGCTAATGTGTGATGTGTGTATGTGAGAGAGAATTGCACACTGGTTTTTGTGTGTGTGTGTGTGTGTGGTTGTGTGTGTTGTGTGAGACAGAGAAAGACAGAGTGAAGGGACAGAGAAAGAGAGAGGGGGGGGAGAGATAGAGAGATAGAGATGAGAGATAGATAGAGAGAGAGAGAGAGAGAGAGAGAGAGACAGACAAACAGACACTGAGACAGACGGAGACACAGAGAGAAAGGGAGGGGAGAGAGAGAAAGAGAGAGAGACATACATACACAAGACAAGAGACAGAGAAGAAGAGAGAGAGAGAGAGAGAGATAGAGAGGAAAGAGGAGAGAGAGAGAGAGAGAGAGAAATGAAAGAAAGACAGACTAAGCGAGCGAGCGAGAGAGAGAGAGAGAGACGAAGAGAGAGAGAGAGAGAGAGAGAGAGAGAGAGACAAGAGACAGAAAGAAGAAGAGAGAGAGAAGAAGAGCAGACAGACAGACAGAGAGAGATGAAGAAGAAGACAGAGAGAGAGAGGAGAGAAGAGGAGAAAGAAGAGAGAGGAGAGAGAAGAGGAGAGAACAGAGACAGAAGACAGAAGACAGAAGACAGAGACAGAGACAGAGAGAGAGAGAAACAGAGAGAACAATAAAACCAATGGTTCCATAATTGTGTTTGAACTTTTAATCTACAGGCAATTTCATGCAGTTTTTCTCTGTCTGTGGAGGAGGTGGGAAAGGACTTTGCAGACACCATGGTCATTACCACAGCAGGACAACAGACTGAGCACAGACAGACTAAGGGACCAAGCTAGTCAGACAACAACACAACATCACAGACAACAAAACAAATGATGAACATCTAAAAACTTGGGTGGGCAGCAGAAAGGAGTTTGGGTGTGTGCAGGAGGTACCTCCACTTCCAGTCAGAACTATGTGTGTGTGTGTATTGTTTTGTAGTGTGTGTGTGTGTGTGTTGTGTGTGTGTGTGTGTGTGTGTGTTGTGTGTGTGTGTGTGTGTGTGTATTTGTGTGGGTGTGTGTGTATTTTGTGTGTGTGTGTATTTTGTGTGTGTGGTGTGTGAGTGAGGAGGGAGTGTGTGTGTGTGTGTGTGTGTGTGTGTGTGTGTGTGTGTGTTGTGTGTGTGTGTGTGATGTGAGTTAAGAGGAGAGAGAGTGTGTGTGTGTGTGTGTGTGTTGTGTTGTGTGTGTGTGTGTGTGCATAATACAAATGTGTGTGTGTACATATATACATGTGTGTGTGTGTGTGTGTGTGTGGTGTGTGTGTGTGTGTGTGTGTGTGTGTGTGTTGTGTGTTGTGGTGTGTGTTGTCATATATACATGTTTTGTGTGTGTGTGTGTGTGTTGTTGTGGTGTGTTTGGTGTGGTGTGTGCATTAAGTACATATACATGCAGTCATATTCACACACAGAGGTAACAATGCACACAATTTTCACCCTTATTTTGTTCCTCTTTCTTTCAAAATACTCCCTTATGATTGATTGAAAGAGGGAGGAAAGAGGGAGGAAAGAGAGAGAGAAAAGAGAGAGGAGGGGGGGGGAGAGAGAGAGAGAGACAGAGAAAGAGAGAGGAGAGAGAGAGAGAGAGAGAGGAATTTAATCTGATACATATCATAATTTGGACAATTCTGATGCTGCACATTTAGCTTATCAAAGCTGTTACCAATCATACCATAACTAAATGATCATAGAGTTTAGATACAAACATCAATGGACACGCGTACATCAACACACACACACACAGAGACACACACACTCTAACACACCAACACACGCACACACTGAACGAGCAATAACATAAAATATGTCTTCAGTACACATACAAACTCATCAAATCCACTAAAATGTGGAATAACACCATGCTTCTGCTAAGATAGAGTAATCACAACTTATGGTTTACACAGAAAAATAGAACAGCCATCAAAGAGACAATATGTATATCTATTACTGATCATGCCTGTGTTTACTACATTTCAAAGCATCAAAGACAGATTTTGACAGCAGAAGAAAAATACTGTCATTGTCTGGACTTCTGGTTGACCTCCGACACCACTGGCTGCACTATTCAGGATTAGCATCATACGTCCATATTTTAGTTATTATTGTTATTATAACTGTTACAAGCCCAGCTGGCTGTGCAGTCATATCAAGGCTATAACCATGTCAGAACACATGCAACAACTTGTCGACCCTAAACAACAACAACAACAACAAAACAACAACAACTCTGGAAAAGAAAATTAAGTACACATGTCAATGCATTCATGCACACAGTCTAAACATAATCTAAGGATATGCCCCTGGAACTGACCTTTACAACCAATTTATCACCAGGGGTTAAAAAACAAACAAACAAAGAAACCTGAATATAAATGCATGAATATATCTAGGTACACTATAAAAAAACAGAAAAACAAAATGGGCCTAAATAACCTGAAACTGCTTCTCATCATCATCATCATCATCAGGTGCCTTGCCGCATGGCGTTGGCGATTATGGACTTCGATCTATCTCTATCACTTGTTGCCTCAAGCATCTCTGCCACCTCCTTGTCCCCAGCCACTCTGCAAGTCCGTCTAGTATCTTCTCCCTGGTCTACCCAGTGCTCTCTTTCCCTCCAGCTTTCCCGTTGTGACCAGGTGCTCCAATTCCCCTTTCCTCATAAAACAGCCTATAAATGTTGCCTGTCTTTTCCTAATCTTCCTTATCAATAATCTACATGTGTCTGCCTCCATCAAGACTGTCTCGTTTGTTTTCTTTGCTGTCCATGGAACTCTCAACATTCTTCTTAGAAACCACATCTCGGCTGCCTCAATCTTGTTCTGGCTTTGCTTGTTGACTGTCCACACCTCATAACCATACAACAGCATTGGTTCTACATAACATTCAAGAACTCTCTTCCTGATGTTAATTGATAGGCATTTGTTGGTAAGAATGCTTTTCATATTCTTGAATGCTGTTTTGGCTTGGCTGATTCTGCTGGCTATTTCTGATGTGCATCTGCTGTCTGGTGAAATGATTGTTCCCAGGTATTTAAACTTATCAACCTGGAAACTGCCTCTGCACAGCATGTTTCCTTAGAGCCAAAAATGCTGTTAATATGTGGAACACAACATTCAACAAAACTGTTAGGAAGTTTGCACTGGGGATGGGGATAAGTAGAAAAAGTAAAAACAGAATCACAACTGAGACAACTACAATGGAAACAGACACTTATTCATAACATTTACCCAAATGACATTTTCTTCAAAAATCAGACAGCAAAAAAAGTTCAAAATGTTCATATTGGGCTGATGAAACCTGCAGGTTTGTCATATGCTGAAGAAAATATTAATGCAATATTTGGTGTTGGGGTGGAATTAAGTACAAAGGATGTGATATTTGATTATAGCAGTAAAAAGATCATAGCAGTAAAAAGACAATGTCTGGTTCTGCTGACTACCGTTTAATAGTAATATCAAAATATGCAGGGAATATTTAGATATAGGAACCTTGTCAATATCAATTGCCATCATGTATACAATTTGACTGAAAAATCTTGCGTAATCTCTTAAATGAAAAACAAAAAACCAGAGGAGAAAATAAAAAAAACACAGAATTTGATCTTATTAATGTTAAAAACAAAACAAAAACAAAACTATGATGACTGCTTTGTGTCCTGCACAATTATAACATATCCATGACGACCGCTTTGTGTTATGAACAGTGTTTACGATTTTTAAAAAACGCTGACAATAAAACCATGAAAATAATAACACTCTCTGACTGAGATAACAGAGAGACAGAGGGAAAGAGAGGAGGTGGAAGAGAGAGAAGACAGAAAGAGAGAGAGAGAAAGGGAGGGAGGGGAGAGAGAGGGAGGGAGGGGGAGAGAGAGAGAGACAGAGAGCCCAAGACAGAGAGAGAGAGAGAGCCCCAGGGAGAGAGAGAGCCCCAGGGAGACAGACAGACAGACAGACAGACACACAGAGAGAGAATTGACAAATTAATGTCTTTTTAAGCATTCAGCCCATACATGAACAACAGTGGACTGACTCCAAAATGACAATAACATTGAAAACAACAGTCACAGATATGTTAACCATGACATGACTAGTCACACTATAACAAGTCATACAATAATCATGCTGTTTAATTAGCTCATCAAATCCACTCTCTCTTCTGATGCAATTAAACAAACTTGTCATTTATTTACAGGTGCCAAAGGGCGCATGCACATACTCACAAACCACATTCACACACACAACCACACACATCAGCCATACCCAACGAAATATGTTCTTAATATTTGTACAAACTTAAATCCATTAAAATATGGAATAGTGCAGTGCTTCAGTGGAGGCATATGAATGACAATTTACCATTCATAACAAACATTTCAAATTAGTCCTCAAAAACAGATTATGTTATACGTATTATTGACTAAACTTGAATGTTGAATATTCCAAAGCAACAAAAACCCATTTTGCTGGGGGAAGAATAATTTTGTCATCATCTGCTTTTAATATGGAAAAAAAAACCCATTCATATCAGCTCAGTGTGAATATTGACAACACAAGTTATACTTAGAAGGGATATTAGTCTAAGCATGACACTAAAAAAAAAAAAAAGGAAATGTACTTCACCTTGCCTGCCATTTTTAACAAAAGATGGGATACATTTTCAATGTTTTTTGTTTTTATAGAAAAACACCACTGAGTATTACTTTCAAACCCACTAACCCTGAATCTAAACTTTGCAAGAGCATCTTTCAAGATGTTTTTCAAGCTGAAGTACATCTCTAGAGGAATAGCACCAAATATATTTTGCAATGCTTTCCATACCTAATAGCCAGTTTTATTTAAAATTAGCAATAAGGTGATCTTCAAATTCAGCAGTAAAGTGCGTTTCAAAAACCAATGCCTTTGTTCAATCAGATAATATCAAAACCATTTTCTGCGAGTCTTTTCTTTACTTGTGGCACCCAGTTTAATTTTCCAGACAGATTTTGTTAGAACAACATTTCATATCCTTGACTGCATAGTCTTTCTATCGGCAATGTGGCAAGTTTTAATTGTCTTCTATGTATTTAACATGTGAATACATATAAAGAGGATATATTCCATGTTTCTCCATAACTGAATTTACTTGAGGCATACTGCAGTACCCCAATAAACCTTTTTATAGCAAGCTTGGATTTCTCAATTTGGTAAGTTTCACTTAGGCCCCAAATTTCAGAGACATATGTTGAGATAGGCTCAAACTAGGCATCAAATAATCTGAAAAATATTAATGGATCAATCACTTTCAGTCCTCACAATGGTCTCTGTATTTCAATAACTCCTTTTTCACCATTGTTGCATGCCTCTGACAATGCAAGATTGAAACTAAATTTTGTGGTAAAAACATACCACGATACTTAATGTAACCCTTTCAGTGCCCGACATTCTGGAATACAGACACAACTAGTGCCAGGTGTTTCTGCAGCCGCAGCAATGACAACAGTCACTGCCTTTAATTGCCTATAACTTCCCTATTTTTATTAACCAATTCTCTTGCTGAATAGTTAGGGGAATCCCCGTGCCGTGTGCAAAGTATGACCTCTTTTTTTCTGCCAAACGAAAGAGCGATTGCCAGAAGAATGGCACATGTGCCTGTCGCAAAAATGCGACATCAGCAGTATGCCAGGCGGTTGCAAAAATGCGACACTGGTGCTGTAAGTGATAAATGAATCAGTCACTATAAATTCATTTTATTCTTGCTGTTTAAAGCCCAACCGGCTGCACAGAGCCTCATTTAAACCACAAAATCATTTTCGTGGAAGCCCATCCTTATGACATACCATTACATTAATTTTTCTAAGATTAACTGATAGGGAGTCTATCGGTTTTCCATTTGAGATAACTGAGTCGTGTTTGCAATCCTGCAACAGTCTGCAAGAAGTGCCACATTATCAGCAAATAACAGTAAAAATATTTCTCCGACACTTGCAACTAGTTGAATGCTGTGCTTTCCAGTTTTTGACAATTCCATTGACAGCTCATTTATGATGAAAGAAAACATCACAGGGCTAAGTAAACCATCTTTGCTTGTAGCCGTATGGGCAAGTGCATAAAATCAGTTTAAGATCACTTATTATGAATGTGAGCAAAATTGAACAATATATTTCTTTCAGCACATCATACAATTTTCTGTTTACCCAAGCCTTTCTAAGCACTGTTCACGGCACATTCTAGTCAAAAAGTCGAAAACCTTCTTAATGACTAGAAATATAATTTAACTTTTATAAGGAGAAACCTTTGAACAATAGCAAACAATACAACTATATGGTCTATAGTACTATTAAAAGGAGAAGGGGGAGAGGAAGGAGAGAGAGAGAGAGCGAGAGACAGACAGAGAGAGAGAGAGAGAGAGAGAGAGAGGAGAGAGAGAGGGGAGAGAGAGAGAGAGAGACGAGACAGACAGAGAGAGAGAGAGAGAGAGAGAGAGCAAATGCAAAATCACATATCAGTAAATATGTGTTTTCACTGAAATGAAAAGCGAAGAATCTGTTGCCAACACTAACAGCACACTCCAAAACCACACAAGTCCCCACACGCAACTCATATCAAAAACTGCCCCACACAGAACACCAAGACCATCCCTTACCATTATCAACACACTCCCATAAAGACTACCAAGACTGTCCAATCACAGTCCCACAAAGATGTCAGAACATCTCACAAAAACAGCAAAACTGTCCCACAAGATGAGATCAACAGAAGTACAAACTCAAAGCATGTTATTAAAAAACAAACACTGCTTCATATAAACAACATCATACGGTATGATAGTTTACTTGAAAATACCCTCTATCTTGTTCATTTCATGTTAACATTCTATTTTTTGTTGATGACTATTACTGTATTAGTGTTAAGATGAAGACAAGAACACAAACAATGATACTCCTAAACACCACTCTCACCCCTTTAAAAACACACCCGGCTGCCTTGGTATAAAACATTGGAGAAAGAGGTTGATTTCGCAGGTCCCACCCCTTGAAGACCAATCAGCCTTCTTGCCTTACTGAAGTCTTGGTAAAACAATGTGAATATGAGTATGAATTTGAAGCGAAGGAGAGGGTATGGGCGCCCTCCTCATAATGCTGTCCCTGGGAAGAGTTACTCTGTATGTCACCACACTCCCCTATGACCTCAGGGTTACGGAACTAAGGTTTGTCACCTCACTCCCCTACGACCTCAGGGTTACGGAACTATCTAGGTAGGACCTCAGGACCTGACCAGTTCTTCAGTTTATGTGCAGGCTTAAGGTGTGTGCCGTGATCATTCTGGATTTTCTCCATCACATGGCACTGGTGAGAACAGTGCATATGGAATTCATTCCAAGTGTGGAGACGTCATCTTCAGAAATTTACATTGAAACAAACTGAAAAACACAGTCAGCCTGAGTTACAGTAAGACCCTACTGACTGGAGGGACTGGAGAAGAAGGGACTGACTTCTGTGAATAACAAGTTCCAAATCATGACGATATAGGAAGACAGGAAAAGGGGTAAAACTTACAACAACAAAAAAACAAACTGACTGAAATGGAGATATTACATTAACAGAGTGAGCTGCCTTGGGTACTCTTACATGATGCGATCTCCTCCCATCTCTGAGTGGACTTGAAAAGTAAACAGCAAAAAAAACCGAATGAACTTAATGGCGTTTTGAATGCATGAAACAAGGTACAAAATACTACAGCCACCAACAAGCAAAAAGGCTTACTGCCCCTGTTGTTCATCATAGTATATTTAAAAAAGTTTTGGGTGGAAATGCATGATCACATATTTCTTAATGAAAGAAAAGCATGTCCATTTTACACAGGACAAGCACACAACCCAAACATCATTCTTTCCCAGCATCTTAAAAGTCGTCCCCTTGACTGAGAGCAAAAGACACTGCGCACAGAGTCACCTGCTACACACACAGACACAAATTCTGAAAAATCACTGACAACACACACTGACACACAGAGATATAATCTAATCATTCTTTTTCTCCCACTCTGACACACACACACTATTGAACTGGTCATTCAGTCCAGAATATCTGTCATATCACCCAGAAATTCCTATAGCAAATTGTATTGCAGAACTTTGAGCATTTGAACACAGATGAGTAACATACTTATCAAGGTGCAGTAGAGTGCCATTAAATGTGATTACTTTCTACGAAAATTACCTGAGAGATCCTTTTCAAAAACAATGTCACACTCAAAACATTGAAAACCCACAACACCTCTTACTTCTCCACCCTGAGTATACTTCAGTACATAAGAAAAATATATTGTCCATCCTTTCATTACACATTCCTGTCTATACTTAAAATGCAGATACTCTGTGAAAACTTCAACTGAGAGCTTGTCTGTTAAGAAGCCAGATGCACCTGAACGCCTAAAGATTAGAGAGTGACACAATTTCAGACCCATTTTGACTGTACTGGTTTTAACACATAAACCCTTTGACTCCCACATATGTCCACTTGCATCCTGCATTGTCAACCATATTAGCAAATCAAAAACTTAACCCTTTGACTCCCTCACCCTATCCATCAGCTTCCTGCAGGAAGCTGGTGGATAGGGTGGGGGAGTCAGAGGGTCAAGTTTTTGCAGTTGTTGGATGGGGTGTGCGAGTCAAAGGATTAATAAGTTAAAAGTAAATATTGCTTCAGCAGTGACAATCAGTAATTCACTTAACACCTACATTTGGCATGACGGCAATTGTTTTGGTTCTGTGGGCCTGTTGATCTACAGAAACTGGATTAATGTTCATCGTAAACAATACTTGATAATGAATATGGATTAACAATACAATCTGTTTAGAACATATAAACTTTTCCCTACAGTTATTGCACCACATAACAGTACTTATACTGACCTGTGTGTGTGTGTGTGTGTGTGTGTGTGTGTGTGTGTGTGTGTGTGTGTGTGTGTGTGTGTGTGTGTGTGTGTGTGTGTGTGTATGTGAGTGTATGTGTGTGTGTGTATGTGAGTGTGTTGCATGTGTGCGTATGTGTGTGGTGTGTAATGTAGGCACGTGTGCGCATATGTCAATGCATGCATATGTGCCTGCGTGTGTGAGACACACGTGTGGTGTGTGTGTGTGTGTGTGTTGTGTGTGTGTGTGTGTGTGGTGTGTGTGTGTGTGTGTGTGTGTGTGTGTGTGTGTGTGTGTGTGTGTGTGTGTGTGTTGTGTGTGTGTGTGTGTGTGTGTGTGTGTGTGCATGTGTGTGCATGCGAATGTGTGCCTACATGCGTGCGTACGAGCGTACGTGTGTTCGTTCGTTCTTTAATTTAACGTCTTTTCACTATAAGTATAAGTGATATTAGAACGTACGTGTGTGTATGTGTGTACATGTGTGTGTTCATGCACATGCTTGTGACTATTAGCACGAGACAGACTCTGATATTCTTTGCACTATCTGCGCACACTTCACAACTGCTGTTAATTTCTATAAACCAAGACTACATTCAAACAAAATGACCGTTTAAAAAGAAACCAACAATGGATGTCATGTTTGAATTTTTTTCTACTACAAGATCCAGAATCCACCACAATACCTAGGATCTCACCTGACTGGGGGGAATTCACTATGAAGACGAGAGAGAGAGAGAAAAAAGGAAACAAAATAAAACAAAACAGCACTCAGCACACATGCAAATCACAACAACATAATCATTACACTACTACTGTCAAACTGAGTCAGGCTGCATAAAAACATACAAGGAAGCACACACACACATACACACACACAGAGGAACACATGCGCACGCACATGCACACTAACACATACGCACACAGACACACGTGTGCGCACACACACACACACACACACAACACACACACACACAAACTTGTCAACCAAACACACACACACATACACACAGCCTTGTCAACCACACACACACACACACACACTACTTATCAACCAAGCACTCTTTTAGAGGTTTTCCACAACTTATAAACAAGTTTTACTTTCCAACCTATATGGGAATATACTGTCATAATCATATATCTCTTCTTGTAAAGATGGGAAAAGTGAGAAATAACCGCAATGGGAAAAAATATTACAAAAATCAGATAGAAAAAGTAGAAAAGCTTTTTTGCCTTCAAATTTGAAGCAGAAACTGGCATGTAAGCAAATTCTACAGCTTCATCAACACAGAGTAAACCACACTGAATCACCAGTGAGATTAATTTTAAAAGAAAAAAGAAAAAAAATTACAGGCCGCAGCAGATTACAGTATGCTACAGACTGGAAGAACAGAAATGTAGACACTAGCACACACTCACACTGTAGTACACACGCACACTAGCGAACACACTTCAATAGAAAAGAAAAAAAGAAACAACTACAGTTGGGTGGATCAGTCAATCAACACAACAAGCCTGCGGTGCAGAAGTACTTGTAGACACACCACATCAAGTGCACATGGACTGCTGCAGCAGCCCCAGAAATACAAGTGAACTGGTACGGTACTTGACAGTGGACAGTGGCAGCAAGCATCACCAGCATGACATGACACAACATCAGGTGTTGTTAACAGAATAAAGATGACAGGCACTTGGCCACTGCAGGTGAGCTACAGGTGTACAGCACTGAGAGAGAGACACACACACAAATACACACGAACACACCAACAAACACGCTGACCAACACTAACAAACACAATACCGCCCCCCACACACCAACAAACACGCCATCAGAACACTGCAACTCACTCTCGGGCCCCTCTTATGTTGCCGACTACACCCCTGGAACAAACAGCCTGGTCCGTCAGACAGATACAGACAGCAGCATGGTCCACACGACATTGTAAGTATGGAGATTAACATTTAAAAACCATAACTAAACATTCCAATGCGTAGTCAGTTTCCAACTCAACTGCATAGCTAATCAATTAATCTACTAATTAATTACTCCAACAGACAATAGCTTACCTAATCAATTACTCAGACTGACAACAGCTTACCTATCAATTACTCAGACAGACAATAGCTTACCTAATCAATTATGCTAATAATTAATTTCTCAGACAGACAATAACTTACCTAATCAATAACTCAGACAAACAATAGCTTCCCCAATCAATTAAATCTAATAATCAATTACTCAGATAGACAACAGCTTTCCTAATCAATTACTCCAACAGACAATAGCTTACATAATCAATTACTCCAACAGACGATAGCTTACCTAATCAATCACTCCAACAGACAATAGCTTATCTAATCAATTACTATGACAGACAATAGCTTACCTAATCAATTACTCCAACAGACAATAGCTTACCTAATCAATTACTCCAACAGACAATAGCTTACCTAATCAATTACTCCAACAGACAACAGCTTATCTAATCAATTACTCCAACAGACATAGGTTATCTAATCAATCACTCCAACAGACAATAGCTTATCTAATCAATTACTATGGCAGACAATAGCTTACCTAAACCATTCACTCCAACAGACGATAGCTTATCTAATCAATTAGACAGACAATAGCTTATCTAATCAATTACTCCAACAAACAATAGTTTACCTAATCAATTACTCCAACAAACAATAGTTTACCTATTCAATTACTCCAACAGACAATAGCTTACCTATTCAATTACTCCAACAAACAATAGCTTACCTAATCAATTACTCCAACAGATAATAGTTTACCTATTCAATAACTCCAACAAATAGTTTACCTATTCAATTACTCCAACAGACAATAGATTACCTATTCAATTACTCCAACAGACAATAGCTTACCTATTCAATTACTCCAACAGACAACAGCTTACCTATTCAATTACTCCAACAGACAATAGTTTACCTATTCAATTACTCCAACAGACAATAGTTTACCTATTCAATTGCTCCAACAGACAATAGTTTACCTATTCAATTACTCCAACAGACAATAGCTTACCTATTCAATTACTCCAACAGACAACAGCTTACCTATTCAATTACTCCAAAAGACAATAGCTTACCTATTCAATTACTCCAACAGACAATAGTTTACCTAATCAATTAGACAGACAATAGCTTATCTAATCAATTACTCAGATAGACAATAGCTTACCTATTCAATTACTCCAACAAACAATAGTTTACCTATTCAATTACTCCAACAGACAATAGTTTACCTAATCAATTAGACAGACAATAGCTTATCTAATTAATTACACCAACAGACAACAGCTTACCTAATCAATTACTCAAACAGACAATAGCTTACCTAATCAATTACTCAAACTGACAATGGTTTGCCTGATCAAAACTCAGAACACGATTCTATGGATGTGCCTATGTTCATGTAATTCCTAACGTCAAAAGCTAATAATGATTTCCTAATTTTGCTATGTACTAATTCATATTCTTACTTTCTGATTAAAGAAAAAAATTCTTGTCCTTTTTCTTAGTATTCTGATTTTTTTCTTTGGATGTGTGTATGCATGTTGTTTTGCCCACACTGTGCAGGTGGTATGTTGCTGCACAGTCCGCATACTCCATCTTCAGAGGGCATGGATGTTTTCAATAAGCCAGTCACTGATATAATTTACAAGAGCTTTAACGTGCATACTAATTAAACACTCTGCATGGATATATACACAGAGGGCTTAGGTACTGGCAGATCTGTACACAAGTTGACCTGGGAGATCGGAGAAATCTCCACTCTTTACCCACCAGGCAGAGAAGTCTATGAGGATTGAACTCAGGACTTCTGAATGGAAGTCCAACGTTAACCCACTCGAGTACCACGCCCGACTGACTTCAATAAATTCATGCTTTCATTGCTTCAATTTTAATGAATATGAAACTGTCTGTATACAACTCAAAGAGAATGGGGTTCTTTTTGAATCTGAAAATAGGCAAAAAGTGATGACATTTTTTCAACTTAACCTTCTCTTTGGACAAAAGTTTTCATATGAACATGAATTAGATAAAAGTCAACACACTGAACGCACACACAAAAACTCAATATAAATGTACGGAAGCCAATGACAAAATCAACAGATCCATAGAAAAAAAAACCTGTCCAGTCAGGATAATATTACAAATGTATGATGATAAAAACATGGGGATATTCCAGCTCCCACAAATGTGCACTTCCGTTAAGCTTTCAACTTCTCCCCATGCGTTAAAACCAACGCACACAAACATCTAGCTGACAATATGAAGTTTTAAACCAAATGTTCCTAAATTTGGAAATCTGTACTCTGTCCTATAAGGGATGTGAGATTTATACTTTTACTGTATATATACACAGTTGTTTCCTGTCTAACACAGTGATGTTTGCTTTTAAATTCCTTCTAAAAGTTTCTGAACAAGTGTGACAAAAGGAGACTTACTCAGCAATTATGCTTGACTTAAGGTTTCAAGAAAGCAGCCCATCTTGTTAAATACATACCACTGGACAAATATTTAGTCAATCAATACTGATCAATGAATAAGTTTCCATGAAACCAAATCTTTCTCCAAGCCCACTGATTCATAAAAAAAAAAAAATGTCCCAGCCCCCAGATAAAGTTAAATGTTCAATCCACCATCAGCGGCCCCAAGCCTGCGATGAGAAAGGAGGCCTGTGACCCCTCCCCGTTAAAAAAAAATCTATGGTCACAACAGCATCGACAAGCATGTCGACAGACATTTTGATCCTGGGAAAGGATGGATCTCCAGCATTTGGTTCTACATGTTAGACACCAGGTAATGAAATTCAGATTCTGGAAGATACCAGGCGTTGACCATCATCTCCACCAGGATCATGTTCACCATCGGAACATGGACCATGTGCTCCTTGTTTAAAACCGGTTAAGACTGCACAAATGGCCACCAAGACGAGGAACTACAACCTTGCCATGTCGAATCGGTAAGTCAAGATAAGCTGGTCTCGGCCAGAATGGGAGTGTCACAGCAGAGCTAATGCTGTTCTCAGTGCACAGGGAAGAATATGCACCACATACCAAGGTCAGCAGATCCCTGTACGTTCTTTGGCTGGTGGAAAGCTGCGCTTGCCTTGCCTGCTGACCTGACATCCAACATCAAGATCAGGATCTCTAACACCACAGTGAAGCCTGTCTTACTTCATGGAGCCGAGACCTAGGGAACCATTGTCACCACCATAAAGAGAATCCAGACTAGATGGATCATCAACACCTGCCTCCAAAAGATTCTTTGGACTGGCTTTGGATTTGATTCAGACAGATCAACACCTGCCTCCAAAAGATTCTTTGGACTGGCTTTGGATTTGATTCAGACAGATCAACACCTGCCTCCAAAAGATTCTTTGGACTGGCTTTGGATTTGATTCAGACAGATCAACATCTGCTCCAAAAGATTCTTTGAATTGGTTTTGGATTTGATTCGGACAGATCAACACCTGCCTCCAAAGGATTCTTTGAATTGGCTTTGGATTTGATTCGGACAGAGTCAGTAATGGGGAAATGTGGCAGAGAACGAGACAGCAGCCTGCAGAAGAAGAGATCACTTAAAGATACTGAAGACGAATCAGCAAAAGGCTATGAAAGCCTGCATCCTGCATCACAAGGCAAGCCCTCACCTGGAACCCGCAGGGCAAAGGAAGAGAGGTCGTCCAAGAAACACATGGCACCATGAGCTGGAACCAGACATGAAGAGGAGTGACTGGCTAAGGACTGTGATGGCTGGAAAATGTTTGCTGATGGCCTATGTCACATGCTCAGCAACGGGTGTAGATGATGAGATAAATTTCTACATTGTATTCTTCTAAAGCGGTTTTCATACTAACATGTATAATATCAGACCATGTTGCATGAACACTTCTCCTACTCCGTCAGTAATTTTTCTGCCCAAACTGTAAAACATTATTGTTATAACAAACAACCAAACTGCAAATAATAATGTTAAACTTAAAATAAACGAAAGGAATGAACCACACAGTGAGAATTCATATGAGCATATACTGAACACAGTTCATATTTTTCTAATGTAAAAAAAAAATTTTGGTGCTGAAATCTAAATTAATGTGATTGCCAGCGTTAAGCAAACAGGAACCACACACAAAATAAAACGAGAATGTGTCCTCAATATATATATATAAAAAAAAATTAAAAAAAAGAAAGTGCAAATTTTAGCCAACTGGTCTATGCCAAGCATAATACTCTACACTTTGCAGAAAAAACAGCAGCAAAACAACCCTGATGTTTTATTTAGTGTAGTCATTCTTTTTGTCTTTGTATATATACGTTTCACAAACGCTAGTTGGCCAAAAATATGCTCCTGTCTTGTTTACTATATTCAGTACACATTCTCTTATTATTTTGTGTGTTTCCAGTTCCTTTTGGTGCTGATTATTTACAAAAGAAATCAATGTGAGAGGGAAACCAGGATTAAAACAGTTATCATTTTGAGCTAATTTGATGAAATACCAAGTAAACATCAAACCAAATGATGCTTGCTATCAGTGTTTTTTTTCCAGTACAGCGTAATACACTAAATGACAGAAGAATCAACACCTCATAACCACAGACTGATAATCAAACTCCTCTTTGGATCTGTGATATGATAACTTCAGATACTATCATTAAACTCCTCCTTTAGGCCGATAAAACAGCAATGATGAGTAAAAAGGCAGTAAAAAAAATGGAGCGGGGGGGTATCTGAAATAATTACGTCTTTATTTCAATTTGATAGCATAAAGCAAGCACAGGCCGTACAAATTAACATTTAAGACAGGATCTGATTCAGTCTAAAAAGAGTGAATAATGCAAATGTTTAATACCTTGAAAGCTATGTCTGGAAATTTTCTAGCAATTACTTGAAACGCCATGAGGGGCAAAGGGACTCTGAAGACAATCTTGGAGAAATGTCAATATCCTAAAAGCAAATAATGAATCATGATTCACTGATGGGTAGTACTGGCACCCTCACTTGGGATTTTCCAGCCACACAAACTATTTAGAGTGGAAGCTTCTAGATGGGGAAGCTAGAGGTGAGAAGATGGGTGTGTGTGTGTACCACAGAGGGGAGAGGGGAGAGAGAGAGAGAGAGAGAGAGAGAGAGAGAGAGAGAGAGAGAGAGAGAGAGAGAGAGAGAGAGAGAGAATATGTATGTGGTGAGTGTGATTATGTGTATACATATGTGTGTGTTTGTGTGTGTGTGTGTGGTGTGTGTGTGTGTGTGTGTGTGTGTGTGTACCGGTGTAACCTTAGGACGACTCAAACAGTAATACTACTATTAGCCTCAAGTTCACAGGTAGTTTTAGTGAATGAAATGTGACAATTCTAAGAAAAAATATACTGTCACTTCCTCTTGGGGCATGTACCTTCACTACCAACCACAACTTTGTTTTTCTATACATTTTTTTTTCAATTTCCTTTTTATCAATGCACTTAGGGAAATTTCCTTTGTGTTCATATTTGTGTTTTGTCCCATGTTTTGAAGCACGATATGGAAGGCTAACATACACAGTGATTTTGTGAGAATTTCAATATCTGAAGAACTGGAACAAAGAACATCCCTTCTTCCCAATCCTGCCTATTCTGCTGCACACTTAACCCTCTGACTCCCGCACCCTGTCCACCAGCATCCTGCATTGTCAACCATGCTAGCAAAGCAAAAACTTAACCCCTTCAACTCTTTGACCCTATCCATCAGCTTCCTGCAGGAAACTTGTGGACAGGGTGGGGGGGGGAGTCAAAGGAGTCAGTTTTCGCAGTTGGTGGACAGGGTACAGGAGTCAAAGGGCTAATCTTCTATTCCATTCTATCTCTCTAAGCTGTTTTTACCAATGTGTTACTTTAGTTTTCAAATTAGTACTGATCTCACTTGTTACTAGTAGCATCCAACTTGTTTTATAAAAAAAGCACTTCCTCATCCATAAACAAAGTTATTTATTATCTTCATCCTATATAACAAAGTTATTTTATTATCTTTCTATATAAGAATTGTTCACTCTTGCTCTTCTCTCATCCTTTCCTGCCTTTCAAATGGAACTGGCATTCTGATGACACCTACACCCTGTCCACAGGCATCCTGCACTGTCAACCATGCAAGCAAAGCAAAAACTTAACCCTTTGATTCTCTCAGGAAGTTGGTGGTGAAGGAATCAAAGGGTTAAGTTTTTGCAGTTGATGGATACAGTGCGGGAGTTGAAGGGTTAAGACAACTGCTTCTTTGTCATGTTGACTGGCTCTTTTCACAGAGCAGTGAACTCAACATTTCACATCTTGAGTTCAATCCCACCCTGAAACATAAAGGTTGGTTTGTTTGATGTCCATTTTAACCTTTTCACACCCACACCCTATCCACTAACTGCAAAAACTTAAACCCTTTGACTCCTGCACCCTATCCATTAGCTGCAAAAATTTAACCCTTTGATTCCCTCACCCTATCCACCAGCTTCCAATATATATATATATATATATATATATATATATGTATAGTGGTTTTGTTTGTTTTTTATTTTGGTTTGATCTTGTCAACAGTCACTTAAGATGACAAACAGGAAGACTGATGCGCCTAACGTATTTCTTGGCAGTGATTTATTATAAGCAATTGCCTAAAGTATCGAATCGTTCAAACTGGTTTTCTTGTATTAAATCGCCGAAGAGTGATACAGAACCAAAACTACAGATGTAAATGCCCAAAATATCTCTACAAAGCAAGTTTCATTATTGACTTTTCTACAATATCTAACTAAACAAAAAAGAGAAACAAAAACTGTCAAAATCAAAACAGAACCTACGTAAATCAAACAACAGAAAAAAAAAAGAGTCTCTTCAGTAACGGCAGTCCAACAGCAAAAAACAAAATGAAAACTGAAAATGTGTCAAAAACAAAAGGAGAGAGAGAGAACGGTGTTCACATGTCTCACCCTGAAAAGCCAGTAAGGCCATCAAAAATGTTAGCTCCAACATCCCTGTAAGGCAAGCAGTAAGCACAGACAGAACATTGGTTAATGACTGGACAATGAACGAACTAGTCATGCTTTTATTTTCTGACCGGTAGGACAAACAAAACCAAAATCTACGGTTGGTAGAACAAAACCCAAAGACGGACAGAATCAATGACGAATGGACAACAGACAAATGACGTACACTTTCTGACTGGTGGGGTTAACAAAAAACACAGCAGTGATGACAACAAGGAACTAGTGGTGCACGCACATATATGCTCTTTACATTGTTTTCAGTCACTGATGGATTTGAAAAACCATAACCGACACAAGAGGCAAAGGGTTTCTTATTATTTCCAATGTAGTTTTCCATAACTGGTGGAGCGAAAATGAAAAGCAGACACCAACACAAGACAGGATGTGTGATCTGCACTGTGTTCTTTTTATCCGAATGCTGAACTGGAAATCCACAGCAGACACCAAACTAAGGCCAACGAACAGATGATTTGCATCTATTTTCTCCTCTCAACTCCTTTCCTAACTGGAAACAATTGTTGGCAGGTGGATGGGTGGGTGAGTGGGGGAAGAAGAGGTGAGGGAGTAAGCAGCAGAAAGGACATGTTATGTGCATGCTGCTCCTCAACAAGTGGTGACACGAAAACCAATAGCAGACACAACAAGGAAGGACAAGTCAGTTGCATGTTGTTGCAAAGATGCTCCTATGTATATAATGATTAACCCTTTGACTCCCACACCCTGTCCATCGGCATCCTGTATTGTCAACCATGCTAGCAAAGCAAAATCTTAACCTCTGACCCCCTCACCCTGTCCACCAGCTTCCTGCAGGAAGCAGGCGGATAGGGTGAGGGAGTCAATTTCATTCGGTGGACTGGGTGCAGGAGTCAGAGTTAATGGCCAACTGGAAGGGTTAAAAACAAGGATGGACTCTGCTGACATACTGACCTGACCCCCACAGATCACACACACATATTCTGTTCTTAGCCATTGTCATAGATAAATAAGCACTGGCAACACAAAGAAAACAGTGCAAGTAACATTTTTCTTCTGAGAGTGCCTCCCCCACCCCACCCCACTCTTTACCATTAATTTCAGTCTTTATCACTTATTTCCGGTCAGGGGGCTCCAGTTTGCACTGATCTGCCAGGGCTAGGGTAAGATATCTTTATACTGCTAAAATTATCTCTTGTTTTCAGATAATACTCCTCAATGCTCTCAACCCATTGCCCTTTACAACTCAGTGAAGTACGTATGTTTATCAAAATGCTCATTCGTCTTAAAGCAATCGGTTGCACAGTCTGAGAACCACATTTCAATGCATGTTTAGATGATGACTAATGTTCGAACACAATGGCAGAATGTTCAGAGACAAGTGAATGCATGGTAACGAAACACTTGTTGAATATTAATCTATCCAACATACAAAGAAAGAAACAACAACAACAACAACAACAAACAAAACATTTAATACCATGTTCTTGATCTGAAGCAGAATAAATCAATATGCTAATGGAAATAACCTTACCTTAACTGGAAAACAAATTATCTAAATATGGGTTGGGAAAGAGTGAGTTTCAGTTTCTCAAGATGACATCTCCACAATCGGAACGAATTCCACATGCACTAACGTCACGGGTGCCATGTGTATGGTGACCATGGCACAAGCCTTAAGCTGCACATAAACCCATGAGCTGGCCAGGTCCTGAAGCCCTACCAAGCCTATGTTTTACCTATCATACTTTTAGGGATCACTTCAAAAGCATGTTCATCCGAGGAAAGAGTGAACACAAGCCCACTCAACAAAAAAAGCAAGAAAAAAAAAAAAAAAAAAAAAAAAAAAAAAAACATTACCAGAATTCTGTGCCTCCATCTATCTCCTCAAATTCTTGACTCTTTTTTCCTTAAAATTTTCAAGAATTTTGACAGATGTAAAACAAAAAGCTAATGCATAATTTGGGAAAAAAATTCATTTGCGCATCATATAGCAGTAATTGATGATGGGAGAATAAGGTCAACGGCATCGGGACAAAGACTGTGAAGAATAAATTCAAACCATACTATGAATTCCGAGGTAGAATACTGTTGAAGAATAACCCATAACAGCCAGCCCGCCAGCCAGCCAGCCTTATACACAACAAATGGTAGTGAACATGCTCATTTGCTCTGGTCACAGATCGTTCAGACAGAAGGTATTCACTGGTGCAATCTTCAAAAAGATGTCACAGATAACATGACACAGACAATAACAACTACAGGTAAGCTTTGATTCTAGTACCAGCACAAACGAAGTATGAAGTTTATGTGTGCCCGACCCCTCAGCTCACCCTCCCCTCCACACACACACATAACATTATGACTGTGTCAGGTTTGCAAACCAGTCCATCAAAGAGTAGAGACAAGCTTGCCCTGAGGACGTGATTGATAGCAATGAATTTATGCCCCATTAAACATCAACCACACACGCAAAATAATTAAGCTTTCAAAATAATCTCTTTGATATGAAGTTACTGAAGTCCTTGTATCAAACAAATACATAAAACTGATCTTGCTATTGTGTAATTATTCCTGTATTAACTAAGTCATTATATCAGATTCAAAACAACTGCCAGCATGTAACAAACAAACAAACAAAAACAAAAAAACAAGCATGACCAATAAACTGAGGATAAACACTGAATGCATTAACTCATGAAACAGTACCTTCAGAATGCAACAATATCATCACTCTGAAAATATTTCATGTCCAGCTAACTGCAAGCTGATAATGACACTGACATGGATGAAACACAGGCACAGATGTCTGTGTGCAATGAACCCTCTTAACCCTTTGATTCTCTCACCCTATCCACCACACAGTTGGTGGATAAGGAGTGGGAGTCAAAGGGGTTAATACATTGCAAAATTACAATATCAGCCTTTCCCCAAAACACAGAGCACTGAGAACTCATGGTCTGATGGGGGTGGAGGATATTCCCTGCTCAGCCCAGACATCAAAGATTTTCTTGATTAAGAGGCAGACACTTTACCTAGTAAGAGCCCCCCCCCCTGCCCCCCCCCCCCACACTGTACATTTCATTTTTGACAACCTTTAGGTCCTGAAAGTTATAATTAAAACACACTTCGTTTTTGACAACCTTTAGGCCCTGAAAGTTATAAAATACAGATCAGTTTGTACAACCTTTAGGTCCTGAGAGTTTTAAAACACTTACTTTTTGACAACCTTAATGTCCTGAGAGTTTTAAGACATACATTTCATTTCTGATGATCTTTAGGTTCTGTAAGTTTTAAAACACATCAATTTTCACAACTTTTACAGTTTTAGGCTCTGTGAGTTTTAAAACATACATTTCATCTTTTTTATCATCTGTAGGCTCTATGAGTTTTAAAAACACATATTTAATGTTGAAACTGTACACTTCATGTCTGACAAACTTTAAACTGTGTGAGATTTTCTCTCGTGCATTTTGACGTCTTTCACTTGTTGTGTTTGCAGTTTATAATTTCACACAACAGCTCCGTACCATCTAAACTGGTCTTGGGTTATGACAAATTTGCTACAGAATACTTTGTAATCGTTGTGAGAGTTGCAAATCTGACACTGTTGTAAACATGTAAATTTACATACTCTTAGTCCTTTGTTCCACAGCAGCACCAGAGTACCCATATAACATGGAGCAGTGCAAAAAAGCTCACCTCACGATGACACATATTGCACAGCTGCAAACTGGTTAGAGTAACTTAGACTGTAAGATAGGTGTCTCTTTTCAGTAACAATAACAACTGAGTTTAACAGTCCTGTTCAGCTGTTCTGTTCTGACTGTATACTTTTGTCTCCTTTCCACATCACTCTTAAGTCACTTACATTGTTACCTACAATTGCAAATAATAATAAAATTAATAATGATAATAATAATAAGAAGAAGAAGAAGAAGAAGAAGAAGAAGAAGAAAAAAGAAAAAGAAGAAGAAGAAAAGAAGAAGAAGAAAAACAAAAACAACAACAATAATAATAGTAGTAATAATAATGATAATAATAATGAAAGCCATTCATATGGCAAGAGTGAGCTCAGGGTGTTGTGTACCACTCCCACACAAATGCGCGGAATACGGACAACTTGCACATATACACCACACTGTACACAGCACCTTAAACATATATAACACTGCACTGTGGTGCAATGAAACGGCCTGGTTAGTTTACAGAATTTGCAGCCTTTTTCATATTTTGATACCATTTTCATTGATGACACACAATGGGTTTTTTTTTTCTTTCAGCCTGGAAAAAAAAATTACATGAGCCAGCAACTCACTTGAAACCTTGTACACACACATGTAAATGCGCACGCGCGCTCACCCACACACACTCACAAAGAAACAACACATCTAACATCTAGCTTGGGTAAAAAATAAAATCACAAGTACTCACTTCAGGACTTGCCCACTGTCCCTCCATGCACACACATGTACACATGCACATGCACATTCAAACACATACACTCACACACATGCATGCACGCGCACACACACACATGCACACGCACACACACACCGTACACGCTCAATCTACCATATAAAAATTGCAAACTGCGAAGCAAACAATCAAGAAAGAAACAACTCCAGCTAGCCAAACCGTCTGCAGTACAAAGACATAAAATATAGGCGTAAAAAAACCTCTAGCCATCTGAAAACAAAAGGATCTTAATGAAAACTCTTCTTCAGGCATTGCCTGATATACACACATAAAATACATTGTAAACATTTACAAAAATTACAAAAACGAAACAAAACAAACACACAAAAAACATGCACGGAGGAGAACAAAAATTCTAGCCTGAAAACTGTTTAATAAGAAAGAAAAAACAAAAACACAACAACAACCCCCCAGCCCACACACTTCTTAGTTTAGTCTTCACTCCTTCACTCTATCTGTATCAGCTTTCTGGAATGAAAAGGGTAAAGTATTTTTGGGGCCAGTGGGGGATAAAGAGTGCAAGTATGAAGCAAGCACTCACTTGAGACCTTGCCCAACGTCCCTCAGCATCTCCCTGGCCTGTTTGTGGCTCGTGACGCCATGGGTCTCAATTTCTTGCAGGCGCCTCTGGTACTGCTCCAGCTTCTTCTGCAAATGGTTGATGGACTGGGCCGACTTCTGGTTGCGTTTCTCGAACACTATCTTGATGCGCTGGTTCTGCTGCTTGTCCGCACTGGCAGCCAGCTGAAGGTACTCGTTCACGTTAGCTGTGGGACACGACCGCAGGTTTGAGATACTTTACTACCAAGTTCTCAGCACAAGGAATTCGTTTGGTGACAATATGTTCATTCTGTTCATACTCATATCATGCTCACTCACATCCTCGCCCATTACCTCTACCCTTCCCACTGTCTTCCTTTCCCCCAATCTCCACCAGAACCTGCCAGTTAAAGGCAAAATTACATACACACGTGTACATACATCACCTTCCCTTGCCAGAAATGGTATGGTATAGTATAAAGGGAACTGAGACAGGAAGAAAACTTAACAACATATCAGACTGGTTTCCAAAAGCTGCAAGAGTTGTGATGTCAAACAGAGAACGGGAGCTGGCTCCAGATGGAAGGGCCTTGGTAGCAAAAAGTGCCCTGGACATACGTTTCTGGTCTTATGTTTTTATGGTAAGAAGACTAATCACTCCATCATCACATGAAATGCGAAACCAACAGGAAGGAGAGAACAGATGTAGGAGGTCAGAGAGGTAACGAACAGTTATTCTGAAACATCAAGTAACACAGGACACAAAACCTTGGTGGTAGTCTTGATGAACAGTCAGCAAGTCCCACTGGAACATAATATGCCATCAGTACACTCTTGTTCTCATAAGCTCGTACCATCTTTACATTTCCTTGCTTTCTTTTGGACTTGAAGTGCCTTGGAGAGGCAGGAGTGTGTCATTCTGATGATTCTCTTTTAAGTTTAGCTCACTGCTTCTTAACTTTTTTTTTGAAAATGTTAAGGATTTCAAACATCTTGGCTCTGTGAAAATTGATGACGGTACCAACTCCAAAGACATCAAAATAAGAACTGGAATGGCAAAGCAAAAAATGATCCAACTCAACAACACCTGGAAAGACAGGTATACCAAATGGCCTGGAAGTTTTAAAATGTTTGATCTGGCCAGTCATGATTTATGGCTGCGAAGCCCAGACTCTGAGAAAACCTGATTGCAAAAGAATTGAGGCAGCAGAGGTGTGGTTTTATCGGAGGTTACTACTTGTCAAATGGACAGACAGAAGAACTAATGAAAGTGTCCTGGAAGAACTTGATACCACAGAAAACTACTAGCAGACATCAACAACAGAAGACTAAAATACATTGGCTATGTGTCATGCAACAAGAACACAGACCTCACGGCAACCATTTTTCAAGGAAAAACATGGCAAAAAAGAAGAAAGGCAGACCTCCAATCTCATACACTGAGAACATAACCAACATCAGTGTCCTAAATATTCAAGAAACTGTCCACAAAAGTCAAGACAGAGCGCCTGGAGGGAGATGGTGGCATCCAGGTGTGTGGCGGTCAACATCGAACCCGGTGACGCTGACAGTGGCATGGGGTCACTGCTTCTAACTCACTATCTGAGTTAACAAGCTGTCATTTTTGTACCTGTTTAATAGAGTCTCTGCAACAATGATGCCCACCTGTTTTTGACCTTCAGTAAGACAGTGCAGGACTCACCTTGCTGTAACATGTCTCATTCCAAATTCACTTGTTAAAATCACTGATAATACCAATGTCATGAGCAATCACACAGACTTGATCCACACTGATACCAATGTCATGTGCAATCTCTTCACATGTTAGACAACTATCTTCATTCAAAATGTCTCCAAATTTTTCAGAATGTTTCTTGTCAGTAGCTTCAACTGCTCACTCCAGGCTTTAACGTCATTTTGTCTATCTTAAAAGAATGACACCCACCTATAAACTACAGCATATGAAAGAGCTTGTGTCTCACATACACTCTGTGGTGTTTTTGTGCCAGAACTTCCTTTATGAAATTCAATGCTTAATGTGGCCATGATGCCTGTAACAATTGTACATGACATGATGTCATCAGAAGTGATATCAAATTATCTGCATATAATTTTGTACTTAAATCATGCAATGAGGGGGTCAGGTGTGTGTAAATATTCAAAGTGCTGTGACAATTATTTTCAATTCTAGTTACTAGGACATTGTGGTTATTTAATGGATGACTCTTACACCATAGTGGCTTTTCTATTCTGAGTACCCTGGTTCCCTTCACCAGTACACAGGTACTGGTTGCAGCTGACAAAATAGTGTACAATTAAAGCTGACTCAACAAACAGCTGAGCTGTTCTTTCATACAAATACAGGGTGGTGGACAGGACAGTGAACAAGTTTCATCAGATCACTTGCTGGAAGCCAAACTGAAGCACAATCAAGCAGTCAAAGCTATGGCAGACACAGTCATGCCTCAGTCCACCCAGCTGTGAACTGGTACCTGTCCCTCTTCAGGGATTGGAAGGGTAAGGCAGCAAGGGAGAGGAGATTGGCAGTCACACTCATAAATGTAGTCCACAAGGGAAGTTGTGGTCTCGAACACCTCACTCACCAACAACTACTCTGGTTAAGGAAAAACTGTTGGTTGTAACTCATATTGCATTCAGGTTTATGTTGTGTGAAAAACTGTTAGCTGTGTGTTGATTTGTAATCAGGTTTATGTTGTGTGAAAAAACAGGTTAGTTGTGTGCGTATTGTAATATTCAGGTTTATGTTGTGTGAAAAACTGTTAGTGTTGTGTGATCGGTAATTTTGTATTATCAGGTTTATGTTGTGTGAAAAACTGTTAGTTGTGTGTCGTATTGTATTCAGGTTTATGTTGTGTGAAAACCTGTTAGTTGTGTGTCGTATTGTATTCAGGTTTATGTTGTGTGAAAACTTTAGTTGTGTGTATTGTATTCAGGTTTAGTTGTGTGAAAAACTTTTAGTTGTGTGCAAATTGTATTCAGGCTTATGTTGTGTGAAAACACTACTTTGTATATACTTATTAGAGATCAGTTATTGTGCTCTGGCATTGATCTTACAGGCCAAGATACAAGTATTATCATCAATGTCATCATCAACATCGTCACACATTGCAAGCACTCACATTCTTTCTGGTTTTGCTCTTGCGAATGAGATCTGTTTTGTCATCTTAGCCCTGAGATGTTCAATGGCGGCTCGTGTTTTCTGCGTGTCCCCTCCATCTGACGCATGGCCTTCCAGACTGCCCTCATCGCTATGAGCTGTGGTCGTCAGGGTTTCGCTGCCTCCGTTCTCCCGCCCTGAGGCACCATCCACCTGCAAGATGAGAACATGTATTATAAAAAGTACTTTATAAATGAGCAAGGCCATCAGGTCTACCTATACCTATTGTTTTATTGTTATTGTTGTTTAAAGCCCAGCTGACTGTGCAGAGCTATATCAGGGCTATAACTGCTTCAAAACAAAAAATTTCAACAGAAAAAAAAAAAAAGAAAAATTAAGTATATCAATGCATTCATGCACAAAATCTAAGGACATGCCCGCGGCGTTGACCACTCCACCCAACTCATCAAACATGGGATTTAAAAAACACACCTGAATGCAAAATTAAGCATACCTAAGGACACCAAAACAGAGTGACAGAAAGAGGAAATTTCTAGCACAGAATTTCCAGAATGTGGGGATACTATTTATACTAAAAGAACACCTGACACCCCCATGGGGGGGGGTCTGCTTGTGTTTCTATTACTTATTATATTTTTAATACAGCAGAGAGTCCTACTACAACGAAAATCAAGGTAGATGGATATATCTGTTCGTTATGACAGTAGAGTGTAGTAGCCACAGGTTAATGCCTCAGTCACTGAAGTGTACAAAAAAAAACACACAAACATGCGCACGCAACACACACACACACACATACACATGGTATAAAAACATTGCTGCTGGTGTTATCTCACCACCAGCTGACAAAGAGCTGATCCAGAAAGCCAACAAGTCTTCAGCACTTGTTCATTGTAGGACCTATACAGCAAACTGGACTTTTTGGGAAACATCAACATCCTCATACATTGAAGAATTTGTGACACATGATCACAGATCGTGTTCAGCATAGATATTTTTTACAAGAGCAAAAGAGAAATGGATAGAAAAAATGAAAAAGAATATGTTAGTGCTGGAAATTCATTGCAGGTCCACTGCTAAGTGGACTCCACTATATGTCATTAACTATGTGATGTAAATGGTTAAAGATATCCTTGTGATTTCAGAATATGTTTGGTCTACTCATTTCCAAACTTGTGAATATGAATATTTTGAATATGTCAGTACAACTTTCATATTAACTTGTCAATAAATGGTTGATGATGATAATAATATGATGATGATGATGATGATGATGACGACACAGATGATGATGATTGTTATGTTACTGTTATGTTTGTTTAAAGCACAGCCGACTGCGTAGAGCCATATCAGGGCTATAACCATTTCAAAACATACACAATACTTCAACAGGAAAAAAACAGAAAAGGAAATTAAATACACATGTATATCATTATCAATGTATTCACACATACAATCCAAAGACATGCCCTGGTGTTGATTATATAACACAATGGATTAAAAGAAAAACTGAACACAAATTTAAACGTAAATAAGGACACTAAAACATACATATAATGGGCCTAAATTAGCTAAAAATAGTAAATGCCTCTCCACGTCACATTTCTCCAGAACCAAAAACGCATTTAATACACATACCCAATTATCAATTCTAAGAGAAAGTATGTAAAATTTTATTAAACACATACATGTGAAAGGACCAGCAACACAGAAAATGATAGGAAGAAATGAAAGAAAGCAGAGGAGGAAGAAAGAAACAAAGAGAGTGACAGAAATGAGGAAATTTCTCACACAGAATTTCCAGAAGGTGGCGATACTATTTGTACTGAAAGAGCCCCTGTCATCACCACAGGGGTGGTGGTGGTGGAACGATGCTGATGCTGCTGATGATGACAATGATGAACACAGAATTCAAAAGTATCCACAACCTTTCCAACACAGCACAATGACAAGAACGAAGATCTCAATATCATCCACCATTTCTACTGTGATGGTGTGGTGGTAAGGGTGAAGGTGAAGACAGGAGGCAGAAGAGCAGAGGAGCGCAGATGGTAATGCAGCCTGACGAAGAAGACCCAGGAAGACAGAGATGATGTTTCTCTCTTTATTCTGACCCAACTGTTCAAGACCAGACCAGAGGAGAAAGGCATACATGGCACTCGCACTCCGTATATACTCCGTATGTGAACCGCATTGACCGCACCGCGAGCCCGCAGGCAAAACAACTCTCTGGAAACCCTTAGGGGCCAGATTTGTGTTTCTTCGAGCAAGCTTAGCGGTGCTTATCTTGCGGTCCACAACAAATACCAACATATCATATATCAGAAAATTCTACACAGCATACAGATTGTTGTATTCTACATCATTTTGCACAACATTCACACAGATCGAAACTATAAGTGATTTAAGTCAATGTTTACACTCTGCTGAAAGGGATTTTAGCCGTAATTTTACGTATTTAATCAATCAATATTAGTCCATGAAAAATATCAAACAAATGAGTGAATACACGATGATCAATAAGTTTATGTGGACATACTTTGAATAGGTAAATCAATCTCTCAGTGCAGAAATAGATCGGTGAACAGGCAATAGAAAACACAAATGATCCTAATTTGGACACGCATAGTTCGACCACAATACGGAATGCCAAGATCTCTTCTAATACTTTACTGCTTAGCAATATTTCATTGCAATATCATTTCTGTTTATAAAAGGAGCAAAAAGGTAAATGTAATTATGTATTCTAAGTCCGATTTTAAATATTAAGAATTCGATTCTACATCCCGGCAAGATGGCGGTCATTTTGGCGGTTTGTCACACTTTGACTTGGCCTGAACTTTCTTTAATGCAAGCTTAATATCTAATGATTAAAGGTGTGATGTGGTCCAAATGAAAGATTAGAATACCAACATTCTAATCGCGATCTTAAAATTTCCACAATTTATTTCATTATTATACAAATTTCTCATCATCATCACGGCTCACTGGTAGGAAATTTGAATAGTACCGAACGATCGGACAACAAAATTATTGATTTCAGGCAAACGAGGGGAAACTTCGCCTCGAGGACATTTCCTACAAGAAATACATACTCTTCTGATGAATTAGAGTGCACAAGTTATTCATTTCTTAACTTTTAAGGGTTTAAATAATAGAATTTCCTAATATTTTTGAGAATCGCTGAACCAAGGGAGTTAACTGTACTCAAAATCGTTTGAGAAGAAAAGACGTCTGCTACACGCCATTGGGTGTGCACGGCTACATCTCCCCCCTCCTCTTTCACAACCAGCGTCCTCGCTGGTAAAACATACATGACTAGATTAACCAATCTTCCACTGTCACAACAAGCATCCTTGCAGGTAAAATATACACGTGGTTACACAAGGTGAAAAACATGACTAGATTATACAAGGCTACACAAGGTGGCTTTTCAATGGGCCACGCATAACAATACACATAAACATGATCAATACAAAAGGTGGCACATTACCAGATGACCCATAAGGAGTGATATATTTATAAACAGAATCCTCTGGGACAAAACCCAATGAAATTGATCTTTTAAAAAAACATACATTAGCCACACAAAGCAATGGCCAAAATAGAAGATGGTGCCTTGCCAGATGACTTGGGAGGAATGTTATTTGAACAAGGTCCTCCAAGACAAGAAAGTATCAACTGATCCTATGCAGACACCATGATCAGTCAAAAGAGAAAAGGCGGCAGACTAGTGAGGAACGTTATTTAAACACAAATCCTCAGAGTCAGAACCTTAAGCTGGTCTTTACCAGATAATATACTCAAAACGTCATGATCTACCAAAGAGGTGATATGACTCACGGGGAGTGTTATTTGAACATAACACTCAGAAACAGAAAATCCGAGTGAATCTCTCATTGATAATAGAGGTTTGTTGTATAAACAGGGCTCGTCTACAATCAATAGATCCATCTACATCCAATGAACCAGTCTCTGGCTCTTGTCTTTGCCTTGGGTTTACAACACACATTAGCAAATAATCTACACATACATATTAGAAAATAGTGCGCTCAAATAATGTTTCAACGCCAATACAAAATGTGAATACTGACAGTTACTCTGGATTTCTAGAAAAACAACTTGTGTAACTTTCTAGATAACGTGGAAAAATGTTCTCTGGTCTCTGAAAAAAAGACAAAAGTTTGTGCACATACCGTCCAAGTACTGCATGCCATAACGCGAACTGTTCTTGCATCATCACAGTGATTCGAAATCGTTGCACAACACAGTCATGTAATCACATCCGCAATTTCTCGATCATCACGAGGTGTCATTTGGAATCACTGCAGGCACGCTCAGTCAATCACAGTTCTAAGTGAATAGCCTTGCCTTGGTCTGGATGCCAGGCGCAGGGAGCGTCTCGGGGTTGGCACCGGAGATGGTTCGCTGACAGGCCTTTGTGAAGTCGTGAGGTCAGGGTCAGACACTACAGGCATTGATGCTGGGGGAGCTGTCCGCTTTGGGGGTGGAACCACCCGAACAATTAGTTCGTCGTCACTGTCTGACTCGGAGTCGGAAGTGGGTGGTGATGTTGGTGATTCTGGTTGTAGATCGTCCTCTAGGTCTAGGGGGCTGGTTGCTGGCGGGATGTCCTTGTGGTGGATTGCTCGTTCTGGACCACCTGCCAAGGGCTGGACCATGTAGACGTGCAGGTCACCAAAGGGTCGTGACGTCACCTGGTGTAGGTCTGGTTTCCAGAGGTCCTGGATCTTGTTGCGACCCAAGACACGGTTGCGAAGGTAGACATGGTCGCCCACGTGTAAGGTGTGGTCGGATGCTTTCTTGCCCACAGCGATATCCCTCTTCTTGGCTGACTGCTTCAGCTGGTTGTAGGCCTTCTTGTGCGACTCTTGGAGGCGGAGGCAGTGCTGTCGGACCCCGTCAACAGTCCTGTGACAGCTGTGGTCGGGCATCCAAGGAGGTCGTCGACTGGAAGCCTTGGTTGTTGACCAAACAGCAAGAAGTGTGGAGCAAAACCTGTAGAGGCATGTGGCGTGTTGTTGTACGCCTGTACAAGTTCTGGTAGATGCACAGGCCATCTGGACTTCTCTTCTGGGGGCAGCGTACGCAGGAGACTGTGCATAGAACGGTTGAACCGCTCACATTGTCCATTTCCTTGGGGATGGTATGGCGTTGTGTGAGACTTCTTGATGCCATACACCATGCACAGTTCCTTGATGAGGCGTGATTCAAAGTCTCTGCCCTGGTCGCTGTGGATTCTTTCTGGAACTCTGTAGCGCTGGAACCACTCGTGTACCAAGATTTTGGCAACAGTCACCGCTTCCTGGTTCCTTGTAGGCACAGCCTGTGTGAACTTGGTGAAAACGTCTGTCATGACCAGAACATTTTCCCTACCATCACTGGCTGGGTCCAATTTTGTGAAATCGATGGCTAGAACTTCGAGTGGGCGTGAGGCTAGGAGATGACCAGAGGTAGTGTTGACTGTTTGTTGTCGCCCCAGAGTGCATCGTTCACAGGACTCGATGTAGGACTTCACATCACGGTGCATGCCTGGCCAGTAGAACCTTGACCGCAGCAGACCAAGTGTCCGGTCAACTCCCTGATGGCCCATCTGGTCATGGAGAGAGGCCAGGACATCCGGTTTCAGGGTGCTGGGCAGTATTAGCTGTTCAAGAGTCCCGAGTAGCTGGTCTTGGATGCGATGATACAGGACACCATCTTTGACATAGAGTCTGGGATACTGCTGGCATAGGGCCTTTGACTCGTGGCTGCATCTCACTGGAGGTTTTGCTGGCCAGTGGTTCAGGACAGGACCAATGACAGGGTCTTGCTCCTGAAGCTGGAGAAGTTCTGGCAAAGGTTTGGGAGCAGAGGAAGGGTCAGATTGAGATTGGGGACGGAGTTCTAAGGGGTTGTAGGGTCTGGATCTGTCAAGGACTGTCTCTGGCAGAAGGCCTCTTGTGCCATGGCAAGTTGTGGGGGCACAGCTGTGGAGACTAAGGGTACTAATGCGTCTGAAGGAAGTCTGGAGAGGGCGTCTGCTGGGTTCGTTCTGCCTGGTCTGTACTGGACATCAAAATGGAACTGGGCCAGCTGGGTGGCCCATCTCTGCTCTAGTGCTCTGAGGGGTGCAGTGCGGAAGTGAACCAAGGGGTTGTTGTCAGTGAGGACCACGAACTGGGAGCCGATAAGGTAGTCTCTGAATTTCTCGGTGATGGCCCACTTCATTGCTAGAAACTCTAGCTTCATGCTCGAGTAGTTGGCCTGGTTCTTCACAGTTGGGCGTAGTCGCCGACTTGCGTAGGCAAGGACTTTGCGCTGCCCGCCTTGGTCTTGGGAGAGAATGGCTCCAAGACCTTCGTGACTGGCATCTGTCTCCAAGATGAATGGCTTAGTGAAATCAGCAAAGCCCAGGACAGGTGTGGATGTCAGGGAAGTTTTCAGCTTGTCGAATGCTGTCTGATGGTTTTGGTTCCACATCCCAACGATGTTGACTGTCTTCTTCTGCTTGCTGTTTGTCTTGGTCACTAGGTCATGTAGGGTCCTGCTATCCTTGCAAAGTTTTGGATGAATCGCCGGTAGTAGCTGGCGAAGCCAAGAAGCTGCGCAGTTCTGATGTGGACTTTGGGACTGGCCACTCTCTGACAGCTTCGATTTTGCCAGCCTCACAGCTTATGCCTTCAGCGGAGATTGTGTGCCCCACGTAGTTGACTTGGCGCCGGAGAAATTGGCATTTGTTGATGCGGAGTTTCAGGCCTGTGTCAATGATCCTCTGCAGCAGATGGTCCAAATGTCTGAGGTGCTCTTCAAATGTCTTCGAGTATACCAGCAAGTCGTCTAAGTACACCAGAAGGAACTGGAACATGAAGTCAGACATTGTGGTCTGCATCAGCCTTTGGAACGTGGCAGGGCAGTGGAGAGGCCCATGGGCATCCTGGTGTACTCAAACAAACCTACTGGAGTGGTGAAGGCCGTTTTGTGTGGTCATCAGGGTGCATGGCTATCTGGTGAAAGCCTGAAGCCAGGTCCAGGGTGGAGAAATACTGGGCTCCAACCAGGGCGTCAAAGGACTCCTGAATTCTGGGTAGTGGAAAGGCATCTCCCACTGTCTTGGCATTGAGGCGTCTGTAGTCTACGCAGAGGCGGATGCTTCCATCTTTCTTTCGAACGATGACTACTGGTGCTGCATAAGGACTGTGGCTCTCTGTGATAATTCCACGCCCCAGTAGCTCTTTGATGTGGTCTTGGACTTCTTGAAACTGGTGGGGTGGAATGCGACGGTAAGGCTGGGCAACTGGTACATCGTTCACCGTCTTCAGGCGATGGAAGACAGCATCTGTGTATCCTATGTCGTCGTCCGTTGTCATGAAGGCCTGTGATTTTCTAGACAGCAGCTCCTGTAGCTGTCGTTGTTGGCTGGTTGTTCCATCAAAGTGAGGGCAAGGGACCTTAGCTGATGGCGATGTTGGTTCTGACCTTTGTGCCGAGATGACGAGTTCATTGATTCCAACGGTGATTTGGGGTCCATGCTGATCTTCTACTGCCTCAACTGTTTCCAAGCTGGCGACCGGGGATCGTGCAGGCAGGAATCGATCTTCTGGGGAAAGGTTGGCAATCCTCAAGAAACGTGATGTTGCATCTCTGTTGACCAGTGTTGGAATCACCATCAGGTCACCTGGAAGGGGTTTTGACAAGGGTGATGCTAGAAGATGGGAGGATGAACGCGGACTAGTTATTTTGATGGAGGCTATGGAGTAGGCAGGAATACAGTGGCGGGTTGTGGTGCGGGCTATACCTTTGGTAGGTGTTGTCTTTCTTCTGACTTCCTGGGCAACAGCCTGTAGGCAGTGGGGCATCTCAGGAGAAGACTCGGCAAAGCAGGGGCCAAGGACGTTCATTCCCAGAAGAACAGGCAGTCGCTTTTTGCGGTCCTGCATGAATGGCTCCGAGGGTTCCTTGACCACCAGGACGGGGACGTTGGGGCATAGGGTGTTGAGGACCGTGATGTCGACGATGAAGATTCCTGAATAGGGCACCTCAGCCCCATTCACCGCACGCAGTTTGACGTGGCAGTCTTCCCGTCTCAGGTCTCTCAGGTGCTCAGCTGCCCATGTATCTGTGACAGTGGTGACTTCACTGCCTGTGTCGATGAGGGCCATCACTTGTTTCCCGTGGATGGTGATGTTGGCTGTAGGACACCGTCCAACCAAATTGGTGTTTTTCCTGCCCCCCGTTGCCTGGCCATTGGTGGTGGCAACGGGGGTTTCTAGTTTCCCTGCTGCTGAGATGTCTGCCAGGTGTTGCCCATCCGTTGTTGGTACCAGGTGCTGCCCTTATGCTGCTGTTGCTGCTGTCTGGTATTTATCTGGGGTTGCTGTCGACTGGTGGAGTTCTGTTGATATCGCCGTTTTGCTCTGCAGTCGGCTTCTTTGTGTCCCCGGCGTTGGCACCACCAGCATACAATGTCGCGTTGACCCTGGTTCATTGATCTGGCTACAGGGGGTCTCTGGCATAGTGGCTCTGGGTCGTTCTGGCGTGCCTGGATAATGGACACAGATGCAGTGGTGCGCTGGTCCTGAAGCTGTTGTTTTAAGGCCGCTCTCTTTATAGTGAGAGCAGTGATGTGCTCTTCCAGGCGATGGAGGGTGCTAGTGTCTGTGTTGGGCTGTGGCGTCCAGGCTGCTGTCCTCCCTCATCCACCGTTGTGCCTCTATGGTGGCGTCCATGAAAGTGGAGTCAGCTTTTTCCCTGACGTAGCGTTTCATGTCTCTTCTAAGAGAGGCAGGATGCAGCCCATTAACAAAGGTGTCCCGTAGTACAGCGTCTGGCAGTCCGTTGGTAGTGGCCGTGTTCATCTTCGAGAACAGGAGTCGTATGGCTGCAGCATACTCTCCCACTGTTTCGGTGAGGCCTTGTTGCCGCTTGAAGAAGGCCCCGACGAGCGTGATGGAGTCCCTCTGTTCTCCCCAGTGCTGTTCGATGACGGTGAAGATCTTCCTTGGTGTGTTAACCTCTTCAGCCTCTAGGGACAGGACTTGTTGGCGTGCCCGGCCTTCTAGGGCGCTCAGAAGCCAGCCAGCTGCAACATGGTCGGCCATGGGTTGTAGCGTGAGCAGAAGTTTTGCTTCACGAATGAAGCTTTCAGCATCCTCTTCTCCAGAGAACTTGGGGAGCTTGTGGGGTCGGAGGGTGTGCAGGGTCTGGTCACGGTTGGGTCTCTCCTCATCAGACATCTTGCTCTATTTCTTATTATGGTTCCTATTGCTGCTGTGGATCTTCCTGACAGGCTGGTCTCCTCTTCTCTTTCTGGATGGTCGCAGTTCCACCCTGCTGCCAGCGCCAATTGTGATGGTGTGGTGGTAAGAGTGAAGGTGAAGACAGGAGGCAGAAGAGCAGAGGAGCGCAGATGGTAATGCAGCCTGACGAAGAAGACCCAGGAAGACAGAGATGATGTTTCTCTCTTTATTCTGACCCAACCGTTCAAGACCAGACCAGAGGAGAAAGGCATACATGGCACTCGCACTCATCCGCTTATATACTCCGTATGTGAACCGCATTGACCGCACCGCGAGCCCGCAGGCAAAACGACTCTCTGGAAACCCTTAGGGGCCAGATTTGTGTTTCTTCGAGCAAGCTTAGCGGTGCTTATTTTGCGGTCCACATAACAAATACCAACATATCATATATCAGAAAATTCTACACAGCATATAGATTGTTGTATTCTACATCATTTTGCACAACAATCACACAGATCGAAACTATAAGTGATTTAAGTCAATGTTTACACTCTGCTGAAAGGGATTTTAGCTGTATTTTTACGTATTTAATCAATCAATATTAGTCCATGAAAAATATCAAACAAATGAGTGAATACACGATGATCGATAAGTTTATGTGGACATACTTTGAATAGGTAAATCAATCTCTCAGTGCAGAAATAGATGGTGAACAGGCAATAGAAAACACAAATGATCCTAATTTGGACACGCATAGTTCGACCACAATACGGAATGCCAAGATCTCTTCTAATACTTTACTGCTTAGCAATATTTCATTGCAATATCATTTCTGTTTATAAAAGGAGTAAAAAGGTAAATGTAATTATATATTCTAAGTCCGATTTTAAATATTAAGAATTTGATTCTACATCCCGGCAAGATGGCGGTCATTTTGGCGGTTTGTCACACTTTGACTTGGCCTGAACTTTCTTTAATGCAAGCTTAATATCTAGTACCGAACGATCGGACAACAAAATTATTGATTTCAGGCAAACGAGGGGAAACTTCGCCTCGAGGACATTTCCTACAAGAAATACATGAGCTTGTGACAAAAGGTGATCGTCCAGACCCCTTGTATATTTATCGCACAAATAAAGAATTAAAAAATTACCAATGCTTCTTTATTTATTGCTTGATGCTTTATAATACCTTGAAGAGATACATAATATAACATGGTGAGTTTGGGTGTCTGCCTTTCATTTGAAAATGCCCAAGTTGTACGCTTTTCTTAGATAAATTTTCCCGTTCAAGATGGCGGACGAGTGATGCGGTTGGTGTCGAAGCCTGGACACATATCTAAATTGCATACCATCACAACAGTATGAATAAAAGATGCAGAAAAATCAACGGCGAACATGTTAATATCACAAACTGTTTCTATTTCTGATTGTTTTCGATGCAGTCAAGCGGTAAAAATCCGTTTGACAGTCGTAACGCTGAATGTCAAATCGTGTCGGTCAGCAAATCTCTCGATCGTTCACATCAAGTTCGGTTCGGTTTCGTGTTCATATAACTCGGCATGTCGGGCAACACTAACCGAATGGAGAAAGGTGTTTTCCGAACCAAATTCGATTCAATGGCTGCAAACGAGCGCGAAATCCATACGGTAATAAGCAGTATGTCAGAAAATAACGACCGTATTTTTTCTCGCAATTCTACTAACAACGAACTTACAGATCCCATGCCGTGCTTTAAATAGCACTCAAGGCAAACGGTTTCAAATCGAGGCTGGAGCTTTCGTCAAGAATGGCGCGTCGAAGCAGAGAAGGTGAGGAAATGATGTTTGTCCACAATCAGTACGACCGTCAGAAATCGTAACAACTGTCAAATGCATAACGACCGTCAGAAGAAAATGATAGAAACATTGGTTTCAGCTGTTCTGTCAAATGTGTTTCTGTAAATGATTAAAATTCTTTAACATGCAAGTGAACCAAAAGTAGAGTGGCGGCAATTCAACGGGATTTTCCGCAATTTTCGGGCGATGTTTTGTGCATGACACATGATTAGGACATCGTTTTAGCGATGTCCGAAATAACGACTGAAGGATATTAAGTTAATCAATGTATCAAATATACGTGAAACTGGGGCAGAAAACGGCTTGGAATTTCTATTTTGCTTCTTCTTTAAATACATGACAGAACTAAAGTTCAGATCATAGGATTAGTGGGAAATCTGGCGATTATTTGACAGTTGTTACTCTCATAGTTGAAGACATTATCATTCAGTATGTCTGTCGTAACGACCATCAGTATCTCTTGTGATTAATAAATGATAAGTTTATTTTCATTATGATACATATTTACTTTGAAAATTTGAAAGTGCACATTTTCGGCTATTTCCATAATTCTTTTTGATAAAATGTGAAGGAGTAGAGACCAGCAACCAGATTCCACCAGCCCCCTTCCTCCCAGTCCCTCCATTTATTCTTTCTTCACTGTTCACCTCTTTCAAATGCAGCTTGTAAAATAGAGGAATGGCAAGGGGTGTATGTATTTGTTTTATGTGTTTGTTTTGTCTAAGAGCTTTTAAGTCGGTGTTCAGTCTCACACAGTCATACTCGTAGCACATACAAGGAAAAAAGAAACACATGTTTCATCAGAAATGATTTTAATACTTGCTTAAAATGTATGCTCACTTTTTGATTTTGTATTTGTTTACTGTTTTTTTATGTTTATTTGTCTGTTGTCAGGTGAGGCAACTGGTATCCCTACAACTTTCTCTGGGACACAGTCTGGGAATCCTGTACTTGGTGTTTCCACTCCAACTACACCGACAGCAACACCAAAGAAAAAACATGTTGTCAATTCACCGTCACTACAACGACTGAAAGCAGCTTACAAAGCACGGCTTCATGACCTAAAGAAGTCCAGAACCAGAGATGCAGCATTATTGAAAAAACTGTTGCATGATCTTGTCGACACATCAGTCACACCAGACAATGCTGATTTGTATAAAAGAAAGAAGAGTTCCCCAACATCAAAGACAGCTTTGAACTTTCTGAATGATGTTGCAGTGGACATCCCAGGAAAAAGGTCTGTATCTAAAAAAAAAACTGGGCAACAAAAGAAAATCTTGCCCAAGAGACTGAGGAGACTGCACAGGAACTTTTGCCAAAAATTCCCTGACAAAAAGGTCTCTCTGAGAACTTTTTATCGTCTCTTGCCAAACAGCATATTGACATCACGAAAACAAGTTTTCCGTCAGTGTTTGTGTGAGATCTGTGCAAACACTGACTTACAACTTGATGCAGTAAACAAGATCATTACTGCACCGATTGATGGCAGAGATGAACTGTCTGAAATGAGTCTCTGTCCTCAACCCACACTGTCATGCCTACAGCGCAAATGTAAACAATGTGGTGTCGAGAAAATCAGGTGTCATATTGACACCCATCTTGTTGACCATCAAGACCAGGCCAGTCCAGTAAAATGGAAGTCATGGCAAATGGTACAGACAGAGAGAGGGAAATGAAGGGAGCTGATACAAAGAGAAGGAACAATGAAAACTCTCATTAATGAGTTGCTGAAAGAACTCCATTCCTTTTTTCAGCATCTGTTCACCTTCCGCTGGCAGCACCATCAGTTGAAAACCATCCAGACCTCTCTGCCTCCGAAATGGGCCATTGTCATCATGGATTTCGCAGAAACCTTTCTGTGTCGATACCAAGATGAGGTGCAAAGTGCCCACTGGGGGTACAATCAGGTCACTGTTCATCCATGTGTACTCTATTACCAGTGCCCAAACTGTGTGGATCTCGACACTGATTATTTAATTTTTCTCTCTGATGATCTCAACCATGATGCCCACATGGTGCAGGTCATACAAAAGCAGACCAAACAGCATCTTGCTGCCACCATGGGGCAGCTGGATAAAATGGTCATATTTTCTGATGGTTGTGCTGCACAATACAAGTCAAAACTTCCTTTCCACTATCTTGCCAACAGTGCTGCTGCTGATGTTGCTGTGGAGAGATGCTATTTTGGAAGTCGTCATGGCAAGAGCCCCTGCAACGCTTGTGGGGGTGTCATAAAAAGGCTGGTTGAAGATGACATCCTTTCAGGATCTGTAATCCAGAATGCAGCATCTATGTACCAGAACTGTTGTGAGCATTTTGTTCTTTCGCCAGAGTCAAATCTGTGCTGTCACACCAGGCGTTCCTTCAGACTGATTGAAACAGGAGATACTGATCGCTCTGTACCTGCCTCATCTTTGACAACAGTGCCTGGCACTCATCAGTTTCACTGTCTGAAAAGACAAGGAAGGAATGCTTTGAAAACTAGGAAGCTGTCTTGCTTCTGCAATGCCTGCATTTTGGACAAGCCAGAAGACTGCGCAAACAAGGGATTCTATGTCTGGCCCTTGCAAGAGGATCTTTCCTGGGAACGTGTCCGTGTTTTGAAGGAAAAGGTGGAGATGGAGATGAATGCTCTGATGAGCAATCAGAGGATGCAGTTTTTTTAAATTAAAAAGTAGACCAAAATCTGACCTTGATGTCTAATAGGGACATAAAATGAGCTTTTGTTTTGGCATGTGGCTGTATTTTGCTCACTCCTGAAATTGACATTGTGCACGGTTTCCAATGATGTGACTGTTGGTTTACCAATGAATATTGACATAAATATTATGAGATGTTCAGTATGCAAATTTAAGTGCTCCATGAATAATACTTTTTGGAAAGTCTGTTATGATGATGTTTTTCCATTGACACTGTGTCATTGTCAGCAGCTAGTCACAGTCAATGCTGATGTTGTTTGGGAAAGTAAAAATCAAATGTTTACAAGAATCTTTTTGATTCTACTTTTGTACCATAACAGTATTATGGCTCCATTTTCCTTGTTTCTGATGTGTTGCAACTAGTCATCATTTTTTGCCATAAAGATGAACCTTGAATCAGACTGCTTGATATCATAATTTGTGGCATGACAATTTGACTTAATGTTTGCTCCTTTATTTGTCTTTGTACATTCAGTTAAATAGACAGAAAGAACAGCTAACAAACCAACCAAACAAAACAATTTTGCCACATGTTTTCTTGTGAAATTACATTTGTTAACCAGTAACCTGTTTTAAAGCATTTTGAAAACATATTTGTCATCAAGTGTCAAAACGACATTTAATGTTGCAACTTTCTTTGGTTTCTTGTAATTTGTAATTATGTTGTTTAACCACAAAATGTATTTTCATATGATTTGTAAGTGCTCTGAGCTTATCAGAGAGAGCAGGTGCCCTAAATGTACATGTTATTATTATTGTTGTTACTGTCAAACTGTTTCTATTCATTTTGATCATAAATAATCTAATTCCTGTCAGCACATGAACAGTTTGTTGAGTATGTCCAACAGTGAGGCCATAACAACTGTCAGATGGATTCTGTTTAAGGTGTCTACATGATCATTGTGACCTATTTAGCTTGTTTTATAGGCCTTTATGTGTAAAATATAACAATAACAATATAACTGTACTCAAAGGAAAAGTATGCCCATTTTTTTTAATGACTGTTGTTATTTTTGCATTGTTGGGAAATACTTGGGTATGTCCAATGCAACATCATAACAACTGTCAGATAAAAACGCCATATCATGGTAACAAGGCTACTGTGGGTCCTATACTTGGTATCATTGCATGAAATGCACCCTCAACAACACAGAAAATCATCAGAGGATGCAGTTACTGTCTTATTTCCAACTGAGCAATAAAGAACAAATCAATATGTCCGACGGTTGTTATGTCGGACATACCATCTCATGTGAAACTTGATCTTAAACTGCACAGATGCCTTTTCTTTTGGAATGAAATTTAGCTGTAATACTCAGTCTTACTTCCACTGAAACAATTATGCTGTATAAGAGACATTCAAATAGGAATATTGATAAAATTGAATGTCCAGCATAACAACCGTCAGATGCTCGTTATGATGCCTTATCGCATTACTAGCGGAACATCGGTGCATGAGTTATCTTTGTATGTATATTTTTATGACCCTTAAACATCAGTCTTCCTTTGGACAAAATTGCTGTTAATAAAAACTATTTTGAAAAATCCACTTTTTGTTGGCTTTTTTGGACGACCTTTTGTCACTTGCTCACATACTCTTCTGCTGAATTAGAGTGCACAAGTTATTCATTTCTTAACTTTTAAGGGTTTAAATAATAGAATTTCCTAATATTTTTGAGAATCGCTGAACTCAAAATCGTTTGAGAAGAAAAGACGTCTGCTACACGCCGTTGGGTGTGCACGGCTACACTACGAACACAACAAAGGGAACTCTGTGTATCTGGAATCTTTTCTACAGCTCAATGAAAAGAAAAGAACTCACCGTATCCAGGTCTTCAACGCTGACCGCAATGGACGAGCTTTCATCCCCACTTGTGGGAGGATGCAAACTGCCGGAGCCAGAGTAGGCCCTGATGGTGGCCACGCTACCCAGGCTGCCCCCTCCCATGGCAGATCCTGCTGTCCCCTCCCCTTTGCCACCCGCATCAGGTTTGCGTGGAAGATTGGGGCTCTTGGAGGTGGCCTTCTTGAAGGCCTTGGTGCTGGTGGTGGTCGAGGTGGTGTAGTGACACTGGGACATCCTGCCACCGCCGCCCGCGCTGCCTCGGTCTTCTTCCTGTGGGCCATCACACACCAGGGAAACGGTTAGCACGACACTGTCACCATCGCCGCTCTTTCTGGGCCACTGTTCTGTACAACTTACACTCAAACTGCAATAGGGCATTTCTCCCTCATTCTCTGCTCAGCAAAGCTAGAATCCAGGGTAAGGTGAAGATTAGAATACTGCCAACATACCCACATACTGCCCACAGTATTCATCTTCTACAGAAAGAACACAGTCCTGCTCAGGAGAAAGAAATGCAAGCACAAATCAGCGAAGTCAGAAGGCGGGTTTATAAATCTGTGAGTTTCCATTCTGTAATAAACCAAGAAACTAGTAAGCTGGTACAGTGGTAGGTAGACTAATGTTCCATACATGTGCATACACTGAAAGCACACACTGAGACACAGGATATAACGTGAACACAAATATGCCTGTGGCTTGGTAGAAACAGTAATCCAGCTGAAGAACACAAACGAAAGAGAAGAGAGACTTGAGGCAACTGACAAAAGCAAGCAGCTAGTCAGCGGTACAAAGAGCACACTGTTGATTGTGGTGTTATCAGTCAGAACAGCCAATACACACTACCACCACAGCTACTACGGCCTCCACACACACTCAAGTCGGTCGGTACACAGTAACTTCATATGACAGAATAAGAAGTAAGTATCCACATCACTCCACACCACACCACACCACACTCCCCACACACCAGCTTCACCCTCCAGGTTCTGCATTTGGCAGCAGCAACCAGCAAGGCACAAAGCAAAGGGGAACGACTCAATCCTAAAAACAGTTATGTCAGTCGGCAATAAACAAACTTTTCCGCCCAGCTGCCAGTTCCTTGGGGCACACAGAGTTTGTAACCTCTCTGCCGGTAATTGTTCTCACCTGCAGCAAACCCTCACTAATATAGGGTTTTAACAGAGCGCATACAATTCATCTTCATGCAAAACTGCAAAGCGTATAATTCTGTTTGGTTAAAAATGATAAAGGGTGGTAGGAAAAACTGGGGAAGAAAACGCCTTTATATTAAAGCACGTTGTCTCAGGAAATGCAGTCAACAGAAAATGCTTTTGCTGAATACTTGCTACGTAGACTTCCACTGCCTAGGAGAAAGGTATCCACTTCTATGTTGATGTTTTTCTTGAATAATCATTTATAAAACCATGCATTCAAGTCAACTGACCAAACTAAAATACTTCTTTTGTGTTACACATTATAACTGTACATATGCACTTTAATGTGTTGATCAGACACATTATAATTGTGTAGGCCCACATGTGCACTTTCGTGTGTTGATCAGTCACATTATAACTGTGTACATATGCACGTTTCTGAGTTGATCAGACACATCATTACTGTGTACATATGCACTTCTGTGTTGATCAAGTTAGCAAGACAACAGGACAACTGCATTTCCTACATCAACATGCACATACACACGCTACAGAACAATCTGAGGGACCCCATTCTTGTCTTCTGTAATCACAATAAACTCTCAAGGAAGGTAGTGACAGAGAGAGAGAGAGAGAGAGAGAGAAGAGAGAGAGAGAGACAGAGAGAGAGAGAGTGGTATGGTATGGTATGATATGGTGTTGTGTGGTGTGGTGTGGTGTGGTGTGGTGTGGTGTAGTGTAGTGTAGTGTAGTGTAGTGTGGTGTGGTGTGTGTGTGTGTGTGTGTGTGTGTGTGTGCGCGCACGTGTGTGTGTGCATATGCCGCACATGTGTGTGCACTCTGCCATATTTCCACAACAGTATATGACAGTCTGTACATGCGTGCCTGCGCGTGTGCATAACTGCGTGTGTGCGTGCATGCGAGTGTGTGTGTGCGAGTGTGTGTGTGTGTGTGTGTGTGTGTGTGTGTGTGTGTGTGTGTGTGTGTGTGTGTGTGTGTGTGTGTGTGTGTGTGTGTGTGTGTGCGCATTCTGCCATAGTTCTTCAACAGTATATTTCCTACATCTGCATGAAAATACAAGTATGTCATAGTACTGAGAATAATATCTGATATCTTGTTAGTATGGTCTACTGGTATGTGTTTGCTATCTTTTAATTAAGAAAAATTAGGCACTAGATTACCAAGTGTGTGTGTGTGTGTGTGTGTGTGTGTGTGTGTGTGTGTGTGTGTGTGTGTGTGTGTGTGTGTGTGTGTGTGTGTGTGTGTGTTTTATTGTTAGTTTTGTTTAAAAACCCAGCCGACTGCGTAGAGCCATATCAGGGCTATAACCGTTTAAAAACAATAGTGTGAGTTGTGTGTGTGTGTGTGTGCACCTGCATGTGCACTGTTGTACATAAGTGTGACACACTCTGTGTGACTACAGCAGTGAAATGGGACAGACTAGTAAAGATAAGAGTGGACATTCTGTAAAACACAAGAGAAAAATCTTTAATGGAAAGAAAGAGATTCTGAATGTGTGAAGCAGTACAGATATAAGAGCCCAGGTTTTGATAACGGATTAAATTTCATACTCCCACACAGATTTTATCAAGAGGACATGGCAGTCCTGGCTTTACTGCCTTTGAAGGCTAAGGTCTGTTATCAGTCCTTGTATTTTTAACTCATTGTAATCACGCTTTGTCAAGTCCACTTTTAAAATCCTTTGACTCCCACACTCTGTGTCACCAGCACACTGAATTTGTCAAGCATTCTAGCAAAACAAAAACTGAACCCTTTGACTCCCTCACCCTCTGTGTGTGTGCGTGTGTGTGTGAGTGAGTGAGTGGTGTGAGTGAGTGAGTGAGTGAGTGAGTGAGTGATGTGAGTGTGTGTGTGTGGTGTGTGTGTGTGTGTGGTGTGAGTGAGTGTAGTGAGTGGTGTGTGTGTGTGTGTGTGTGTGTGTGTGTGTGTGTTGTGTGGTAGTGTGTGGTGTGTGTGTGTGTGGTGTGTGTGTGTGTGTGTGTAGTGTGTAGTGTCAAATGTGTGTAGGTGGTGTGGTGTGTGGTGTGTGTGTGTGTGTGTGTGTGTGTGTGTGTGTGTGTGTTGTGTGTGTGTGTGTGTGTGTGTGTGTGTGCGTGCGCGCACGTGCGTGTATGCGTGTGCACGTGCACATTTGCTTGCAGCTGTGATCAAATGGGCTTGGTAATTGATTGACTGTGTATGACTTCTCTATGGTTATCATTGAATACCATGTTATGAATGTGTATGTGTTGTTACATATGTGTGTGCTCATGCCTGTTTACTTTAAAAAAAATTTTTATCCTATGTAAGAGGTTGAGTTCATATTGCATGTCAGCATATTTCATGGTGTTTATTAAGAATATGTACATGTATGGGTGTGCATGTTTGCTTTAATATTTTTTTAAAAACAAGATTGATTTTATGTTGCATGTTGGTGTGTTTTATGGCGACTATGTTGTTATGTGTGTTGCGCTGTCTACTGATAATGTATATCATCACAGAGCATTTTTCTTTGAAAGATGATAAAGTTGATTAGATTTTGACTTTGAATGAAATAAGGAGAGAGCGGAGAAAAGAAAAGAAAGAAGTAGAAGAAAACACACCCACCGCACTGCAGAAACAATCAAAACAAACCAAAGAAAAAAAAACACACACCTGTATACCTGTTGCAAACATAGTACAAACAAGAATGCCTGCATGTATATACTACAGCAGAACTATTCTCCATACTGCACAGCAACTTGCCTTCTTCGTCTGGCGCAGAAAAATGTCATGAATAAAGCACACCAAACACCTGACCTGATCTGGCGCGGAAAGAAATGTCATGAATAAAGCACACCAAACACACCTGACCTGGTCTGGCGCGGAAAGAAATGTCATGAATAAAGCACACCAAACACACCTGACCTGGTCTGGCGCGGAAAGAAATGTCATGAATAAAGCACACCAAACACACCTGACCTGGTCTGGCGGAAAGAAATGTCATGAATAAAGCACACCAAACACACCTGACCTGGTCTGGAGCGGAAAGAAATGTCATGAATAAAGCACACCAAACACACCTGACCTGGTCTGGCGCAGAAAGAAATGTCATGAATAAAGCACACCAAACACACCACCTGGCGCAGAAAGATATGTCATGAATAAAGCACACCAAACACACTGACCTGGTCTGGCGGGAAAGAAATGTCATGAATAAAGCACACCAAACACACCTACCTGGTCCTGGCGCGAGAGAAATGTCATGAATAAAGCACACCAAACAACACACCTGACCTGGTCTGGCGGGGAAAGAGAAATGTCATGAATAAAGCACACCAAACACACCTGACCTGGTCTGGCGCGGAAAGAAATGTCATGAATAAAGCACACCAAACACATTTGACCAACTCAAGACTATACCACAATTGTGCCAACAAACATCAGTCTTGGACTGGTCATTTTCTTCTCCACTGCCTTTCTTTCGTCTTCTGAGGAGAGGAAAAAACCCAGTTTGTTAATACACATATATCACATATATATTCTGTCAATATACACCAAATTAAATTGTTTAATACTGCAACAATTCTCCACCTGTAGACGGTGAAGGGAGTAGGATGGGGGGTGGGGGAGGAGAAGGGAATGGAGGAAGGGGCAGGTGAGAAATGGTGTGTACACACAGGTGAGATGGGGGGGGGGGAGAAGGGAATGGAGGAAGGGCAGGTGACAAAGGGTGTGCGCACACAGGTGAGATGGAGACAGATAAGATGGAAACACACAAATGAATGAATGGATGAATAAGCACACACACACACACACACATACAAAACAAACAAACAAACAAAATCAATTCACTGCATGTGTAATGACAGAAGATAAAGAATAAATAGAGAGACGTATCAGTCGAAATAAAAAACACATATACATTCTCTCTCTGTGGCAAACAGTCTTCCCCTCACAAACAAAAAGGTTTAATATATTAACAAAACAGCATATTCAAAGTCCTACACTATCAAACCCTTTAAGTTAAAAGAGAGAATGACTATCAGGAACAAAGAGAGAATGACTATCCAGAACCGAGTACAAAGTGCATTTGATATGGATTGGTTGTCATAGCCCCGATAGAGGAAATGAGGGGTGGTTTCCCTTGCGAAGGTAAAGACAAACAGAAACAAGGAGACAAAAAAAAAAAAAAGGAGATAAGATAGATCTCTAATAACGCGACAGAATAAACTGCATGGTTTGTAATATAAAACCAAACAAAACCTACATCTTTGAGGACAATGTGATGCAAAATACAACAACAACAAAAACCAACCAAATTACGTCCGCAGATCTCGCCTCCCTAAAGCCAAAAAATGCACCTAATACATGTACCCAATTACCAATCCTAAGAGAAAAGTATGTAAACCAATCCTAAGAGAAAAGTATGTAGGACTTTATCGAACATATACAGGTGAATGGACCAGCAAGGCAGAAAATGATAGGAAGAAATGAAAGAAAGCAAAGGAGGAAGAAAGAAACAAAGAGAGTGACAGAAAAGAGGAAATTTCTAGCACAGAATTTCCAGAAGGTGGGATACTATTTATACTGAAAGAGCCCCCAGTATCCCAAAGGGGAAAGAAAAAAAAAAGCTACCTTAACAACTGATGTAGCAAGGGATACGAGTTGGAGTTCTTCAGGGACTCCCCGCCAAGATTCCCTGTAGAAGAGTAATGCATTCTGATGCTCTCCTCTCCAGGAGAGCCGCGCATAATTCTCCTCCTTCTCCCTGGACCCGACTTCTCCCACCTCTAAGGGGGAGCAATTGTCACTGCTTTCTCTCCTCTCCTGGTGCTATGGTAATGGCCTTGGTGTTGCTACGGTGACAGATCCGCTGTCGCTATGGTGATGGCAGGGTTGGGTGCAGCAGTACTGTAGGGTTGGGCGTCGTCGTCAACCTTGAGGGGAAGATGGAAAGTCAGTGGGGTAATGTGAATGAGTGTGTGTGTAGTGTAAGTGTGTGTGTTGTGTGTGTGTGTGTGTGTGTGTGTGTGTGTGTGTGTGTGTGTGTGTGTGTGTCGCGTGCGTGTGTGTGTGTGGTGTGTGTGTGGGTGTGTGTGTGTGTGTGTGGTGTGTGTGTGTGTGTGTGCATACGTGTGTATGCATGTGCGTGTGTGTGTTGTGTATTGTGTGTGAACATGTATGTGCGTGTGTGTGCGCGCACATGCTTTTATACACATCTATATATGTTAATTCTATCTATCCATCCATCCATCCATCTACTACTATATTTAACTATCTATCTATGTGTCTATATCTACCTATATCTGTGTTTCTGTCTACACATACATACATACATACATGTATACATACATGCATACATACATACATAATATTATGTGTGTGAGTGTACATATGCGCGCACGCGCGTGCGTGTGTGTATGTGTGCGTAGTAGTGATGATGGAGAGAAAAGTGGGGTGGGAGGGTATTTTGGGTCTGTGTACGTGTGCGAGTATGTGTCTACTCAAAGGGTGGTGCACAAGAGAAATATGTTGGCGAGGCCTCTTGGGAATGTGCGTGCGTGAATGACATGTTACTGTTGTTATGAGATGGAGAGAGAGAGCATCTGTGTTTATGTGCATGTTGTGTGTGTGTGTGTGTGTGTGTGTGTGTGTGTGTGTGTGTGTGGTGTGTGTGTGTGTGTGTTGTGTGTGTGTTTTGTGTGTGGAGAGAGAGAGAAGAAGAGGAGAGAGAAAGAGAGAGAGAGAGAAACAGGGAGGGAGAATGAGAGAGAGAGAGAGAAACAGGGAGAGAGAGATAGAGAGAAGGGGGAGAGAGACAGAAAGACAGAGAGAAACAAAGAGAGACAGAAGACAGACAGACAGAACAAAGAGAGAGAGAAGGGGTGGTGTATGCACATGTGTGTATGTGTGTTTATCTGTGTGCCCACCCGCACGTTCATACGTACATGCGTGCACATCAAAATCAACAGGCGCACATCTCTAATGCTTTACACAGACAGACGCGCGCTTATCAACACTAACACAGTATACCTCGAAACACTTCATCCTCTAGACAAACGCGTTACACAATATGATCTGAGGAAAATCAGTTTTACCCACAGTGACATTTTCAACCACCCCCAGCCCAGCGGCAAAGCCAAATGGGACATTACAAGGACTGGTTTTTGACACACCTTCATTGTCAGATGTTGCTTAAGCTTCTTATCTGTTCCTCCTGTGTCGACACCGCCCCCCCCCCCCCCCCACCTCACTTTGCGCGCTCACGCCTGCACATATATATTATAGTCTCTCCAATCATTTATAAAGGAAAATGTATAAACGTGCGCGATTTTCTCGTTGATGGATGTGTGTGTGTGTGTGTGTGTGTGTGTGTGTGTGTGTGTGTGTGTGTGTGTGTGTGTGTGTGTGTGTGTGTGTGTGAGCTAGAGCGAGAGGGAGTGTGTGTGTGTGTGTGTGTGTGTGTGTGACAGAGAGAGAGAGGGAGAGGAGGAGGGGAGGGAGAGGGAGGAGAGAGAGAGAGAGAGAGAGAGAGAGAGAGAGTTATCATTGTTCAGAAACGTGTGTGTGTGTGTGTGTGTGTGTGCGTGCGTGGGTGCGTGTGCGAGCATTCCTTGCGCACGGGAACGTTCAACTTTACGTCTCAGTATTCTGTATCTATCTGCTTGCCTGCCTGTCTGCCATCTGCCCTGCCTGCACTGCCTGCCTGCCTGCCTGCCTGCCTGCCGCCTGCCTGTCTGCCCGCCTGTCTGCCTCTGTCTGTCTGTCGTCTGTCTGTCTCTCTCACAAGCGTGGATTTCACATACAGCTAATGTTCATTTTAGGCCAAACCAACATATCCTACATATCACTTCAAAGAAAGCGAACATCAGCAGCACCATTAAAACGTCATTTAAAAGCGAAATTGATATAAAAATCAATACATTGTACGCGCATGCAGAATACACAGGGACGATGGCACACGCACGCCGCACACACGCACGCACGCACGCACGCACGCACGCACGCACGCACACACACACACACACACACACACACACACACACACACACACACACACACAACACAACACGTTTCTAAACAATGACAACAACACTGCTGACGTTTTCAACCTTTATGATGTTTTCAGTTTGAAAAAAAAAAGGAGATATAACAGACAGACACACCAACAAATACACACATTCATATACAATATTAGAGACATTCCCATGTATCTGTTACATCTACATAAATAATACACCACAGATGTCCGATCAAAACATCTACATGTATCAATTTACGAGTCGACAGCTTTCAGAAAACAACTTTAAACGAGATATTGATACGAGTATCAAAGAAAGAGACGGCCATAGACAGCTTTATTTAACGTTTATCATAAACGTCTACATGTCCTTTGTAGGGAAACCCACCAATTCTAAATTTACCATACGCCAAGTTCCTTAATGACATATACATATTTTTGGATGTCAGAAACAGTTATATCTAGGAACGGCCATCTCACCAGAGGGCACATGCACATCAGAAATAGCCAGCAGAATCGGCCCAACCAAAATAGCATTCAAGAAGACGAAAAGCATTCTTACCTACAAATACCTGTCAATTAACATCAGGAAGAGAGTTCTTGAATGTTATATAGAAGCGATACTGTTATAAGGTTGTAAGGCGAGGACAGTCAACACGCAAAACCAGAACAAGATTGAGGCAGCCAAAATGTGGTTTCTAAGAAGAATGTTGAGAGTTCCATGGACAGCAAAGAAAACAAACGAAACAGTTTTGATGGAGGCAGACACAAGAAGAGCATTGATAAAGAAGATTAGAAAAGACAAGCAACATTTATAGGCCATTTTATGAAGACAGAATTAGAGCACCTGGTCACAACAGGAAAGCTGGAGGGAAAGAGAACACCATGTAGACCCAGGGAGACAATATAGGACGGACATGCAGGGTGACTGAGGACAGAAAGAGTGGAAGATGTACTTGCAGCGACAAGGGATAGATGCATACGGAGGGCCATGATCGCCAACGCCATGCGGCAGGGCATGTGATGATGTGATGATGATGAGAAAACAGTTGTTCATTATCTCTTGAACAAATCGACGTGTGTGTGTGATATCTTTATATCTGCATTTATAAATGTAAAAATTTGAATAAGTCCAACGTTTCGTGTCTAAAATCGGCCTCACATCCAAACAGTATGACCGTTTCTATAAATGTTAGTGATGTGATATTAATGCAAACATTATACATAAACGTGCGAGGTTGCTGCCCAAAATACAGCACCACTCCGCTTCTCCAAAAACATATGATGCAAATTGTCTTGTTCATCACAACAAAGGTTAAGTATACTTATCATTGCATGTGCGCAATTATCTAAGGATAAGCCCCTGGAGATGATCATACCAATTTCTCATCAGAGGATTAAAAACCAACACACACACACAAAGAGAGAGAGAGAGAGAGAGAGAGAGAGAGAGAGAGAGAGAGAGAGAGAGAGAGAGAGAGAGAGAGAGAGAGAGAGAGAGAGAGAGAGAGAAACTTGAATACAAATGTGAACATAACTAACGACATTAACATAAAAAAAATAATAATAATAAAAAAAGGGCCTAAATTACTTAAAATAGCTCCTGCATAGCACATTTCCTCAGAGTCAAACATGCAATCAACAGATGTACCCAATTATCAGACCTATGAGAAAGTAAGGTTTTATAGAACACACACAGGTTAATGAATCAGCAAGGCAGAAAACAACAGGAAGAGATGATAGAAAGCAAAGGAGTAAGGAAGAAACAGAGTAACAGAAAAAGAGGAAATTTCTAGCACAGAATTTCCAGAAGGTGGAGATACTACTTATACTGAAAGATCCCCTGGCATCCCCCCCACGGGGAGTGCAAAAGCTGGCAGGAACAGACAACAGTGGAGGATCTTCAATGCCACCCTACATGTCAATGGTGTAATGGACAAGTAAAAGAAAAACGATCACGCAAGAAATATTAAAAAGGAACCAGAAAAAAAACACGCAAAAAGAATCAGAACGCGTATTTTATACAACCAGACCACACAGGCGCTCGTTTTCGGCCAACTGGCCTTTGTCGAGCGTAAGATCACAAACGAACAAACACCAAATACAAAAATTAGGAGAAAAAGACTGAAAGAATTCTTTTTCCTTTTTCTTTCTCTCCTAATCTTTTCCCACTAATTTTTGTTTATGGTGTTTGTTTGTGATCTTACGCTTGACAAACAGCAGTTGGCCGAAAATTTGCACCTGTGTGTCTGGTAATATTAAATACGCGTTCTGATTCTTTTTTCATGTTTTTTTTCCTGGTTCCTGTTTGCTTAAACGCGGGCAGTCACACTTGTTTCGGATTTCAAGAAATATTAATTCAAGGGCAGTAAGAGGAAGATGATCACTCAAGTAATACTAATAGTCATTCGATACCATCATTTTCCCTAGACCCTTTTGAAGTAACATTTCTATAAACCCAACACAATGTGCGCACGCAAGTGATCACGAGCGCACGCGCATACACACGTGCACACACAAACACACTTTCATAATACCCGTCAAAAGCTCCAGTGTAATCTACTTTCATCTGATTCTGAAGACAAGAGCACATCAATAACCCCATAATGTTCCGGTGACTGTGTTTCAAAGAGGTCTTTCTATACAGTCAATACCTGCAGGATACGCCAGAAATATCCAAGCTTTCATTACAAGCATGATATAAAAAGGGGGAGGGGGGGGGTATAGGGCAGTAAGGTCTGATAAAAATCGAATATCAAAGCCGCTATACTCAAGTGCTATTTCGCTCAGTTAATAATGAACTCTTTTGACAGAAGGGAGATAAGCGATATAAGCGCGCTTTCTCACCCACTCTCTCTTGTACTTTTTCTTTTTCTTTTGGTTAAGAATTGATGTTTTGTATACATTCTGTATACATTCCTGAGATTTTTGTTAAAGTTGATGAGCAGGAAAAATCATGTCAGCATGACTGTGACCGTCTGATTTTCTATTTCGTGCAATGTCGCTGGTGCTGAGAGACAGTGTCAAAGAATGTAAAGGGAAAAAACCAGTCATGCATTGCTGCTGGTGTAGAGAGACAGTACGGAAAGAATGCAAAGGGGGAAAAACCGCAGTCAATACTGGGCCCATTACTCTGATTGAAATGTTGTTTTATTCCTTTGCAGTAAGGAGCGAGTTTCTTGACTGGACTGGACTGACTGACGCTCAACTTCCAACTTCCCAGCATCTCTCTCTCTCTCTAGCTCTCTCGTTTCCAATTAAACAGAATAATTTCGATGCTATGTACAAGTACATAAATCTGCGAAATGTGATAACCCAGGAATAAAAAGTCTGCATACAGATTCTACTGCCAGCACCACTAAAATCATCTTCTTGCTCGTTATCTCTTTCACTCCATCTTTCTCTGAAATCTTGCAAACACACACACACACACACACACACAGAGACACACACACACAGACACACACACACACACTCTCTCTCTCTCCAGCTTTCTCTGAAATCTTGCATGCTCTCTCTCTCTCCCCATCCTTCTCTGAAATCTTGCATGATCTCTCTTTCTCTGTCTGTCTGTCTGTCTGTGGTAAAACGAGAAAAGAAGAGACAAACAGAAAGAGACGGCAGGAACAAAAATGGTCCTCCTCGCATATGCCACACTTTCCGATACCCCAAATGGAATAAAGCCACAATCATGTTGAATTACGATTAAAGGAGACACCGTTCCGGCCTTTCTAGAAGAAACAAAATCATCTTCCATCAACTTTATTACAGATCTTCCCAAACCAAAAGCGAGAGTGGATATCAAGCGACATGAAATTTTCATGAACAAAAAACGTCTCTCTGAAGAAGACGATTTTATAGGAATGTACGGCGGGGTCTAGTTAAGCTTGAACCGCACGGCTGCTGTGTAGTGTTCCTGTCCTCTGAAATGAGAGGAGACGGTCAAAAAGAGGAAAAGAAGAAGGAGTAAGAAGAAGAAAAAGAAGAAGGAGAGAGAGGCAGAGACAGACAGATAGCAAGACAGATAGAGGCAGAGAGACAAAGAGAGACAAACAGAGAGAGAGAGAGAGAGAGAGAGATAAGAGGAGAGAGAGAACAAAGAGAGAGAAATATACAGAGACAGAGACAACAGACAGACAGGCAGAGGCAGAGACAGAGACAGAAACACACACACACACACACAGCAGACAAAGACAACAGACAGAGAGAGGGAGAGAGACACACACACACACGCACACAGCGGCAGAAAGACAGACAGAGAGAGACAGAGAGAGAGAGAGAGGGGGGGGGGGGGCGTAGAATTTCATTATACAAACGATCAAATCTAAATCCAACTTGGACGCAGACGGACTCGTCTCAACTCTGAGGAAGACAATACACAGTTCCGAAATCGACGCAAACTATCTTCTACATACGATTCCATTACTGTAAAACAGATACACATGGTAGACAACCAACATTTCAACGCTGATGCAGAACGTTATTTTCTATTCTGATGCTGAAAATCTCATTGCATCCCCACAGCATTGGTTCCTTTTTTTATGGCAACAACGGAGACTGTGCCTTTCTGCGGGTTTTCTCGGTTCTTCAACCACGGACTTTTACCAGATCCATGTCTCCCCAACCCCCCCCCCCCCCCGCCCCCCGGTGGGGATGCCGGGGGCTCTTTCAGTATAAATAGTATCCCCACCTTCTGGAAAGTCTGTGCTAGAAACTTCCTCTTTTTTGTCTCTCTCTTTGTTTCTGCCTTGTTCCTTTGCTTCTTGTCATTTCTGCCTATCATTTTCTGCCCTGCTGGTCCATTCACCTGTATGTGTTCGAAAAAGTCTTGCTTATTTTTTCTTAGAACTGATAATTGGGTACATGTATGGAGTGCATTTCTGGCTCTAGGGAGATGAGATATGCGGAAGCAATTTCAGGTAATTTACGCCCCTTTTTATATATGTTTTGGTGTCCTTAGGTATGCTTAAATTTGTATTCACGTGTGTTTTTTAAATCCCCGCTGCGATAAGTTGGAAGGAGTGGTCAACGCCGGGGGCGTGTCCTTAGGTTACGTGTGCGAGTTCATTGATATGTGTAATTTTCTTTTTTTTTTCTTCCCTGTTGGAGTATTGTGTATGTTTTGAAACGGTTATAGCCCTGATATGGCTCTACGCAGTCGGCTGGGCTTTAAACAACAATAACAATACCAATAACCAGATCCAGGTCAAACACTAAGAGGCCCAATCGAGATAACTAAGGAATAGACAAGGACGAAGTGTATACATTTATTCACTTATTGATCTATGCATTGCGACTGGATGCACAGGCTTGAACTGTCTGACGCAGAAATGTAATCGTTCAAAGAGATCTTACGTAAAAAAAACAACATTCTCTTCTGTCATCCACACACACACCACACATAGACACACGTACTACACACACACACACAACACACACACACACACACACACACACACACACACACACACACACACACGACTATCTCTGATAAGGGAATATTGCCCACCCATTTTTTTTTTTTTTTACATGTTTTCTAGTTCGTTGGTCAAATAGTCTGGCCAACGAAGTCCGCTATTCCCCAAAAATATACAAAGGCCACAGCAAAACTGGGAAAACATAGCGAAGCTGACTTTCTGTCTGGCTTTTTTTTTTCTTTAACCCTTTTGACTCCCGCACCCTGTCCATCAGCATCCTGCATTGCCAATCATGCTAGCAAAGCAAAAACTTAACTTTTTGATTCTCTCACCCTATCCACCAGCTTCCTGCAGGAAGCTGGTGGATAGGGTGAGAGAATCAAATGGTTAGGGTTTTGCAGTTGGTGGAGAGGGTGTGGGAGTCAAAGGGTTAATGACAGTATGGCTTGTACACCTTTTTTCCCCCCCCAGAAAACGCAGGATATTTGTGATGATGTTCTCAATCCTTTTATCATTGAAAGACAGAAATACAGACCAGTAAAAATAAAAACACAATATGTGTTTGACGGATGTGTAAGCTTATCAAGCCCAGGAAACAGAGTCAGTACATAACACCAAGAATCAAATCACCGGCGGCTGAACAAACGCAATGTCAAGGAGGAGGAGTCGAGGAGGAAGAAGGAAAAGGAATGAGGGAAGGAAGGAAGGAAGGAAAAGAGGAGGAATTAATCAGCAGAGCCGGCCGGGGGAAGGCAGGACCTGGTGTGGATTTTCCGACATGGCAGACAAAGTGAGGTTGAGGAGTTCACGGGCATGGTGCCTCATCACCCTGGATCGATCTCACCTCCCGCACCCCCCACTTCCGCCCACCTCCCCCTCCCTCCTCAGCTTGTAGATGAAAATTGGAACCTGTTACTTCCTCCTTGTACAGTAGTACCCGCCTGAAGTGCTAATTGCTCCTCCCACTGCGAACTAATTTTGTCCGGTATTACACAACTGGTACTTTAGTGCAGATTTCGTTAATCTGTTTCCAATATGCACTTTGTTTTTGAAAGGAGGCTGTTTCCTATCGATTGGACAGTGCTCTCTCTCTCTCCCTGTATATATGATTTTATATATATATATATATATATATATATATATATATATATATATATATATATATATATACAGGGGGTGCAAAAGTAGGTATACAGTAAGTATCACATCATTATTATAATGCTTAATTCCGCTCTCGATTAGAGGAGTGTGTGAATACCGACGGCAAGCAGTTTGAGTATCTGAGGGATTAAGGCTGTGCTGATTATTACATGTATATGCAATATTCATTTGTTTGTATAATAAATGCAATGAGTATTGCACGTGTTTTCTTTTTTCATAACTGTATACCTTCTTTTGTGTGTGTGTGTGTGTGTGTGTGTGTGTGTGTGTGTGTGTGTGTGTGTGTGTGTGTGTGTGTGTGTGTGTGTGTGTGTGTGGTGTGTGTGTGTGTGTGTGTGTGTGTGTGTGTGTGTGTGTGTGTGATGAAAGAGCATTTGTCTCATAGGTCACCGACCACGACAGCTGAACATGGTTTCTTTCCGCTTCTGTGCGGGCTCATTTCCACAACTCTCGGATCTTGGACTTCAATTACAGTCTCATAGCCGTTACCGGTTCACTGCAGTTATAAAAGCATTTAACCACATTAACGGAAACCCACATACATATTTTAGCTCAATTCGAGGCCACAACGTAAAAACTAATTCACTTCATCAAAACACTTCCGATCAGCTTATTTTGAAAGAGATGTGACCCGTCTCTTCACTACTGTGTAATCTTTCCCGGCCAGGGTCAGATACTCAATGACAGCTGGGTGGACTGGGAGCCGCATATACTGTTATCCTGAGCCAGATACGGACCTGCAGTCACATTGGAAGAAGGAACTTGACCACTAAGCCACCCAGGCCTGTTTGGGTTTTTATACAAACACTATCCACTGTACCCCACACCATCAGGATTGGATGGATTATTCCACAAACACAGTCCACAATGTATTCCATGTCATCAAGAACGCTATCGACATCAACAAGTTTGTTTGTTTGTTTTTTTTTGGATGAAATTAGATAACTGTCTCAATCTGGCTGACACCGATCAACTGTGGAAAGAAGTTTTGGCTTCCAGAACACTGACGTGGACTTCAAGAGGCAGAAGAAAAAGAAAAAAAAGAAATAGATCTATACAATAATAATATACAACTATTAATGATAAATAAACAAAATAAAACAGAAAATAAAATAAGTAAATAAATACAAAAAAAGGGGGAGGGGGAAAGAAAGAAAAAGAAAAAAGTTGTCCGTCCAGGAATCCTGTTAAGAACATGTTGGGATTATCCGTCTTGTCTATGTGAATAATCAAAACCATGTGCATGGGTAGCATGCTCCCCGTTTTATAGCTGGGCGATTTACTTTACCAGGTGAGATGAAGGCATATTAAAGTAATCGTTTACAAGGTCTTGAGGAAATGAGGCAGTATAGACACCTCAGCCTTTTTCATGGCCAGTATTATGAAAGCAGCGCCCATCTCCTCTTCTTTATCGTTGTACCGTTGTACCTTTCCCAACCTTGAAAAAAATGGTCTGCTACCCACTAACACAGCTTGGTGGAATGGAAGATGCATGTGTAGCTAGTACTTTCGAGCTCGGACCCGTGCAGACAGATGCCAGTCCTCACATACGGTACGTTTTGTTTGCCATTGGGAGGGCCATCTTTGTTTGCCATTAGGAAGGATATCTTTGCCATTGGGAGGGCCATCTTTGTTTGCCATTAGGAAGGATATCTTTGCCATTGGGAGGGCCATCTTTGTTTGCCATTAGGAAGGATATCTTTGCCATTGGGAGGGCCATCTTTGTTTGCCATTAGGAAGGATATCTTTGCCATTGGGAGGGCCATCTTTGTTTGCCATTAGGAAGGATATCTTTGCTATTGGGAGGGCCATCTTTGTTTGCCATTAGGAAGGATATCTTTGCCATTGGGAGGGTTATGTTTGACAATAGGAGGGCTATGTTTGTTTGTCATTGGGAGGGCTATCTTTGTTTGCCATTGGAGGGCTATCTTTGTTTGCCATTGGGAGGGCAATCTTTGTTAACCATTGGAAGGGCAATCTTTGTTAACCATTGGGAGGGCAATCTTTGTCATTGGGAGGGCTATGTTTGTTAACCACTGGGAGGGCTATCTTTGCCATTGGGAGGGCTGTCTTTGCCAACGGGGGGCTATCCTTGCCATTGGGAGGGCTGTCTTTGCCATTGGGAGAGGTGTGTCTGTTAACCACTGGGAGGGCTATCTTTGCCATTGGGAGCGCTATCTTTGTCATTGGGAGGGCTGTCTTTGTCATTGGGAGGGCTATCTTTGCCATTGGGAGGGCTGTCTTTGCCATTGGGAGGGCTGTCTTTGCCATTGGAGGGCTGTCTTTGTCATTGGGAGGGCTGTCTTTGTCACTGGGAGGGCTATCTTTGCCATTGGGAGGGCTATCTTTGCCATTGGGAGGGCTGTGTTTGTTAACCACTGGGAGGGCTATCTTTGCCATTGGGAGGGCTGTCTTTGCCATTGGAGGGCTGTCTTTGTCATTGGGAGGGCTGTCTTTGTCACTGGGAGGGCTATCTTTGCCATTGGGAGGGCTGTCTTTGCCATTGGGAGGGCTATCTTTGTCATTGGGAGGGCTGTGTTTGTTAACCATTGGGGGCTATCTTTGCCATTGGGAGGGCTGTCTTTGTCATTGGGAGGCTATCTTTGCCATTGGGAGGGCTGTCTTTGCCATTGGGAGGGCTGTCTTTGCCATTGGAGGGCTGTCTTTGTCATTGGGAGGGCTGTCTTTGTCACTGGAGGGCTATCTTTGCCATTGGGAGGGCTGTGTTTGTTAACCACTGGGAGGGCTATCTTTGCCATTGGGAGGACTGTGTTTGTTAACCACTGGGAGGGCTGTCAGGGCTGTTCTTTGCCATTGGGAGGGCTGTGTTTGCCATTGGGAGGACTGTCTTTGCCATTGGGAGGGCTGTCTTTGTTAACCACTGGGAGGGCTATCTTTGCCATTGGGAGGGCTGTCTTTGCCATTGGAGGGTTGTCTTTGCCATTGGGAGGGCTGTCTTTGCCATTGGAGGGTTGTCTTTGCCATTGGGAGGGCTGTCTTTGTAACTGGGAGGGCTGTCTGTCATTGGGACGGCTGTCTTTGTCATTGGGAGGACTGTCTTTGCCATTGGGAGGGCTACCTTTGCCATTGGGAGGGCTGTGTTTGTTAACCACTGGGAGGGCTATCTTTGCCATTGGGAGGACTGTCTTTGCCATTGGGAGGACTGTCTTTGCCATTGGGAGGGCTGTCTTTGCCATTGGGAGGACTGTCTTTGTCATTGGGAGGGCTGTCTTTGCCATTGGGAGGACTGTCTTTGCCATTGGGAGAGCTGTCTTTGTCATTGGGAGGGCTATGTTTGTTATTGGGAGGGCTGTCTTTGTCATTGGGAGGGCTGTGTTTGTCATTGGGAGGGCTGTCTTTGTCATTGGGAGAGCTGTCTTTGTCATTGGGAGGGCTGTGTGTCATTGGGAGGGCTGTCTTTGTCATTGGAGGGCTGTCTTTGTCATTGGGAGGGCTGTCTTTGTCATTGGGAGAGCTGTCTTTGTCATTGGGAGGGCTGTGTTTGTCATTGGGAGGGCTGTCTTTGTCATTGGAGGGCTGTCTGTCATTGGGAGAGCTGTCTTTGTCATTGGGAGGGCTATGTTTGTTAACCATTGGAAGGGCTGTCTTTGGCATTTGGAGGGCTATGTTTGTTAACCAATGGAAGGGCTGTCTTGGCATTGGGAGGGCTGTCTTTATTTGTCATTCTGGGGGCTGTTTTTGTTTGTCTTTGGGAGGGCTATGTTCGTCTGCCATTAGGAGGGCTATGATTATCAATGGGAGGACTATCTTTGCCACTGGGAGGGCCATGTTTGCTTGCCAGTTGGTGGGCTGTTTGTTTGCCATTGGGAAGCATATGTTTGTCATTGAGAGGGCAATGTTTGTTTACCATTTAGAGGACTGCGTTTGTTTGCCATTGGGAGGGCTATCTGCAAATGGGAGGACAGTCTCTATTTGCCATTGGGAGGGCTGTCTTTGTTTGCCATTGGGAGGGCTATCTGCAAATGGGAGAACAGTCTCTATTTGCCATTGGGAGGGCTGTCTTTGTTTGCCATTGGGAGGGCTATCTGCAAATGGGAGGACAGTCTCTATTAACCATTGGGAGGGCTGTCTTTGTTTGCCATTGGGAGGGCTATCATTGTTTGCCATTGGGAGGGCTATCATTGTTTGCCATTGGGAGGGTTATCTGCAAATGGGAGGACAGTCTCTACTTGCCATTGGGAGGGCTGTCTTTGTTTGCCATTAGGAGGGCTACCTGCAAATGGGAGGACAGTCTCTATTTGCCATTGGGAGGGCTGTCTTTGTTTGCCATTGGGAGGGCTATCTGCAAATGGGAGGACAGTCTCTATTTGCCATTGGGAGGGCTGTCTTTGTTTGCCATTGGGAGGGCTATCTTTGTTTGCCATTGGGGGGGAGGGCTATCTGCAAATGGGAGGACAGTCTCTATTTGCCATTGGGAGGGCTGTCTTTGTTTGCCATTGGGAGGGCTATCTTTGTTTGCCATTGGGGGGCTATCTGCAAATGGGAGGACAGTCTCTATTTGCCATTGGGAGGGCTGTCTTTGTTTGCCATTGGGAGGGCTATCTGCAAATGGGAGGACAGTCTCTATTTGTCATTGGGAGGGCTGTCTTTGTTTGCCAATGGGAGGACTGTGTTTGTCATTGGGAGGGCTGTTTTTGTTTGCCTTTGGGAGGGCTATCTTTGCCATTGGGAGGGCCATTTTTGTCTGCCATTGGGAGGGCTATCTTTGCCAATGGAAGGGTTGTCTTTGTTTGCCATTGGGAGGGCTCTCTGTTTGCCACTGGGAGGGCTATCTTTGTTTGCCACTGGGACGGCTATGTTAGTTCGCCACTGGGAGGGCTATCTTTGTTTGCCATTGGAAGGGCTATCTTTGCCATTGGAGGGCTATGTGTTTGCCATTGGGAGGGCTATCTTTGCCATTGGGAGGGCTACCTTTGCCAGTGGGAGGACTGTTCGCTTGCCATGGGGGGGGGGGGGAGGGTATGATTGCCAGTGGGAGGACTATATTTGCCATGGAAGGGCTCTGTTTGTTTGCCACTGGCAGGGCTAACTTCGTTTGCCACTGGGAGGGCTCTCTTTGCCATTAAGAGGGCTATTTCGCCAACCAAGACCGTAGGCATTATTCATGTTTCCACACAGGTACAACTGTACACCGCGACTACCCAAGGCCATGTTCAGCTAAACTTCTCATCATGGGAGAAGCAGTCTTTAATTGGTCAGCAGGAAGCCGACCTCCCCCGATGGCTTCAGGGAATAGATTAGGAGGCTTTGGGGACGTGTGTTAGCAACCGAACCCTATCCGTAAAGTCAATCAACCGACCCCCCCCCCCCCCCCCGACCCCCCTCTTCCCCATCCCTCTCTCCCCTCTCCAGCCACAGACAGGAGATTAACCCTTTAACTCCCGCACCAGTATATCGACGTAATTGTTGTTGTGTCAGCCAAAGGAACTGAGCATGAAAAGACAAATCACACGCTTCCAGGTCATTTTTTTCTTTGATGCTCTCCCAAGCCATCTCCCATCTAAACCAAGGCTTTCCAAGTCAGAAGAACCAGTGAAATGGTCCTCCACTGGATCCCAGCACACTATGGTATACCAAGAGAAATGTGTGGGCAGATGAGCTGGTGAAAAGAAGAGCCCAAGAAAACCAGACATCATGAGAGAAGTGGAGCATCATCTGATTACCCCTTAAAACCATGGACAGAAAGGAATGACTTTTCACATCTGTTGAGAGAGCAGCAAATGGTCCTGATGAGGTTCTGCATCCACACCACCCCAGAGAATGGCAGAGCATCTTGGATGACGCTCCGTATCAGCCACAACCACCAGTTCAATGCAACTACAAACCAAGCATCCTGGAGGACGCTCAGTATCAGCCACAACCACCTGTTCAATGTACATACGAACCAAGCATCCTGGATGAGGCTCTGTATCGGCCACAACCACTTCAATGTACATACGAACCAAGCATCCTGGATGAGGCTCTGTATCGGCCACAACCACTTCAATGTACATACGAACCAAGCATCCTGGATGAGGCTCTGTATCGGCCACAACCACTTCAATGTACATACGAACCAAGCATCCTGGATGAGGCTCTGTATCGGCCACAACCACTTCAATGTACATACGAACCAAGCATCCTGGATGAGGCTCTGTATCGGCCACAACCACTTCAATGTACATACGAACCAAGCATCCTGGATGAGGCTCTGTATCGGCCACAACCACTTCAATGTACATACGAACCAAGCATCCTGGATGAGGCTCTGTATCGGCCACAACCACTTCAATGTACATACGAACCAAGCATCCTGGATGAGGCTCTGTATCGGCCACAACCACTTCAATGTACATACGAACCAAGCATCCTGGATGAGGCTCTGTATCGGCCACAACCACTTCAATGCACATACGAACCATAATTTAAACAGAGGCTTTCACCAATTGTCCCTGCGGTCTAAAGGAACAGACAGCTGAACGCACGCTGAGCGATGTCGCGTCTATGAAGCGGAGTGACAAGATACATGGCCGACTTGGAACTTCACTGACTAACAAGCCCCATGTACAGAGCCATATCAGGGCATTAACCATTTCAAAACGGACACGACATCTGGTTGGAGAAAAATGGAAAAGAAAATTAGGTACACATGATTATCAATGCATACGTACACATAAACCAAGGTCACACCCCCGGCGTTGACCATTCCCTCCAATTTATCACCAGAGGATTTAAAACAAAAACAAAAACAAAACTGACTACAAATGTGAACACAACTATATGGACACAAAAGCATACATCAAACATGGCCTACACTACCCAAAACTTATCCTGCACAGCGCTAACAGCAGTGCCTAAAACTGGTTCTGCACACCACATTTCCTTAGAACCAATCAAGCAGCCAATACATGTAGGCCTACCCAATTACCAATCCTAAGCGAAAGTATGTAAAGCATTAAAGAAACATGCAGGTGAATGGACCAGTAAGGCACAAAACGATAGAAAATGACAGAAAGCAAAGGAGGAAGGCAGAAACAGAGTGACAGAAAAGAGGATATTTCTAGCACAGTCTTTCCAGAAGGAGGGGACACTGTGTATATAGTTAAAGAGTCCCCAGCATACCCACGGGAGAAGCACCCTATACAGCAGCTTCCGTCAATGACCAGTAACGTTAACATATAGTGAATGGAGAGAATTACACATCCACATCCCATAACTAAGGGTTGTCGCCTGGGACTAGGACCTCTTCACCTTTTATTTCGTTTAACAGTGCGATCAGCGAAAGTCGGTACCGGCCACTACACATGGACGGGCATGACTGAGTGTTGTTGGAGGATAGACAGACCGAGAAATGGCATGTCCCTTCCATTTCTCTGGGGATGGAGGTAGGATGAATTAAGCGGCACCCGTGAAGGTTGAAAGGTAAGGACAGGGTAGTGATGGTGGTGGATAGTGGGGGTGGTGTGTGTGTGTGTGTGTGTGAACGTGTGTATGTGAGAGAGAGAGAGAGGGGGAGGGGAGAGAGAAAGAGGGAGAGAGAGAGTGTGTGTGTGTGTGTGTGTGTTAGTGTGAGTGTGTGTGTATGTATGTATGTATGTATGTATGTATGTATGTATGTATGTGTGTGTGTGTGTGTGTGTGTTAGTGTTAGTGTGTGTGTGTAATTTCTTTTTTTTTTCTTTCCTGTTGAAGTTTTGTATGTTTTGAAGCGGTTATAGCCTGATATGGCTCTGCGCAGTCGGCTGGGCTTTAAACAACAATAAAAGAAAAGAAAGAACGAATGTAAGTGTGTGTGTGTGTGTGTGTGTGTGTGTATGTGTTAGTGCGCGCGCGTGTGTGTGTGAGCGAGTTTGTATGCGTATAGGGAAGGAGAGACTATACGGTATTCGCCAAGATGTTTTAGTCCTTGAGATCAGAGGTTATCCGTCCCTCTGGACAGTCTAACAATGCTGACGTCAGATGTAACCTGGCGCCTATATCTCCCCCCTCCCACTCCTCCATTTTTTTTCCTGTCGTCATCATACCAATTAGTACAACCGGTTATCGGTTCCAGAGACACCCTCGAAAACTGCTTACATGGCGAAATGAAACCAACCAACCAACCAATCAACCAACCAACCAACACCTCAACGATCACACGTACAGCAGACAGCATGCCACTTGTATATTATACGTGTAGAGGATTAATTTAATGGGACAGTCGTGACGGTGAAAGTAGTGTGACCAGTCTGACTGGTGGGTATGTGATGTTGGTGTTAACCCAATCAGACGGCACTGCATCACTTTGTGGTCTGTCGCGGCAGTCATGAAGACCCAACATCTACCAGCAGTGGAAGGTTTCATTTTTAACCCTTTGACTCCTGCATCCTGTCCACCAGCAGTGGAAGGTTTCATTCTTAACCCTTTGACTCCCGCATCCTGTCCACCAGCATCCTGCATTGTCAACCTTTACTAGCAAAGCAAAAACTTAACTCTAATTCCTTTATCCTATCCATCAGCTTCCTGCTGCAGGAAGCTGGTGGATAGGGTGAAGGAATCAAAGGGTTAGTTTTTTTTGCTGTTGGTGGATAGGGTGCGGGAGTCAAAGAGTTAAAGCAATCCCTACAGGACCCCGACAATCTATTTTCACAAAACCGGTATCAGAAAAACCATCATCAGGTACAGATTTTATCAAAGACGGCAAATGTCATTAATAGTTACTTTTTGTGTAAGTCATTTATTTATCATCTACCTATTCATTTATGTACAACCTATCTATCTGTCGTCTGTCTATCTATGTTTACTTTTTTGCGTGTGTCGTTTATACATCATCTATCTATTCGTTTATATATAACCTGTCTATTTGTCTGTCTTAGACATGTTTACTTTTTGTGTATTTTGTTGATATGTCATCTATGATATGACAGAAAGCAAAGGAACAAGGCAGAAACAAAGAGAGTGACAGAAAAGAGGGAAACATCTCTAGCACAGAATTTCCAGAAGGTGGGGATACTGTTTATACCGAAAGAACCCCCGGCATCCCCACGGGGGATTTACAGATGCTATGGTTATGCATATTTACAAGAAGGGCGATAAGACCTTATGCGATGATCATCGCTAGGATATCCCTCCCATGCACTGTGGGAAATGTCTTTACCAGAATCAACTATATAACAGAGTTACCACCCACACAGCCCAGCCCATCATTCCTGACTCTTAATGTGACTTTCGTGGAGGAAGAGGCACTACTAACATGATGTCTATACCACACGCTAACCGCAAGAGAAGAGTGGCGAACATAACCTGGAGTTCCATAAGGTGTTTGTAGATCTAACGATAGTATTTGACACCGTTAACCCTTGGACTCCCGCATCGAGTCCACCAGCTTCATGCATAGTCAACCATGCTAGCAGAGCAATAATTTAACTGTTTGACTCCCTCACCCTATCCATCAGCTTCCTGCAGGAAACTGGTGGATAGAGTGAGGGGGTCACAAAGGGTTAAGTATTTGCAGGAAGCTGGTGGGTAGGGTGAGGGAGTCACAAATGGTTGCTTTTTTTTTGCAGGAAGTTGGTGGGTAGGGAGAGGCAGTCAAAAGGTAAAGTTTTTGCAGGAAGCTGGTGGATAGGGTGAGGGAGTCAAAGGGTTAAGTTTTTGCAGGAAGCTGGTGGATACGGTGAGGTAGTCAAAGGGTTAAGTTTATGTAGTTGGTAGACATGGTGCGGGAGTCTAAGGGTTAACCTAACCAGAAAGGCCTGTGGGAGATATTACGAAAAATTGGCTGCTCGTCTCGCTAACTCATTTCTTCCACAATGGCATGGTGATAGTAATGATGTTAGTACAATAGTAATGATAAATCCTCTGTACATGCACGAGAGACAGAACTGTGTTCATGTGGAGCGGTGAACATGCGGTGCCCATCTCTTCTCCCTCACTGCTTTCTGTTCATTCCCCTAACACCCACTGTGTAAAAGACAGGTTCTAAAAATCACTGTTCGGGTTGCCGCGGTATAACATACTGACTGACGCTAACTAGTGTTTGCTAAGAAGGCATCACATTTCTGTTGTACGTATGCATTGCGTCACAAACACCATGGTTGTCATGACGATAGCTGCCACTGCCTTATGCATACATGCATAAACCTTGCGCCAGACATGCAATATTGCGGTTTAGTAATCTTGTCCATACAATCCTCCTCCTCCACTCTCTCTCTCTCTCTCTCTCTCTCTCTCTCTCTCTCTCTCTCTCTCTCTCTCAGATGACAATGCTGCTCTTCCCCTGACAAATTTTGTCTTTGACGCTTGGAAATGAGGACAATTCAAATTTGTTCAACCACAGAAATGTTACTTGTTTGACGACTAGTAAAGAAATGTTTAGAATGAACGGTAAAGTGTTATTCAAATTTGTCGGCAGAAGCACCGCGCTATTCTATAACCATTCTAATGGGTTTACGCCTATACAGTTATTAAGAACACATATTTTTGTCGCTACATACGTGTATATATATTTGTGTGTTGGGGGGATGGGGATGGGGAGTGTGTGTGTGTGTGTGCGTACATGCGTCGTGCACGCTTGCGTGTACTCTCTGATATTTGTAGGAAAATGACATGCTCGTTTAGCTGCGTGAGAATAGATAATCAACAGATTTCATCAGGTAAACAAGCAGTATGATTATTGAATGATTTATGTTGTGGTGTAACCAGTCACGTGTCTGAGACAGAATTTTGTCATTTTCTATGACTGTTATTGTCGTTATTTTGATATCACTCCACTGTCTTGTTCAAGCTGATGCTTTAAAAGACATTAAATCATCAAATCTCTCTCTGTCTCTCTAAACATAAACTCAATCTCTCTCTGTCTCTCTAGACATTAAATCATCAAATCTCTCTGTCTCTCTAGACATTAATCTCAATCTCTCTTCTCTCTCTAAGACATTAAATCATCAAATCTCTCTCTGTCTCTCTCTAAGACATTAAATCATCAAATATCTCTCTGTCTCTCTCTAAGACATTAAATCATCAAATCTCTCTCTCTCTAAGACATTAATCTCAATTCTCTCTGTCTCTCTCTAAGACATTAAATCTAAAATTTCTCTCTGTCCTCAAGACATTAACATCAATATCTCTGTCTCTCTCTAAGACATTAAATCATCAAATATCTGTCTCTCTAAGACATTATCTCAATCTCTCTCTGTCTCTCTTTCATCTGTCTGTCTGTCTGTCCTCTCTCTCTCTTACTCAGGTTTTCGTGTTTATACATGTTACTCATTATGTTTGTTACAGCAGACCTAACAGAGAGATGATTTTATTCAACAACCATTCACTGTCACATTATTTCATCCGCTGACAAGGTCACGATGGCTGTACCGGTACGGGCAACTCGCTCTGTCCTACTTCTCACACTAAAAGCATGAACTGATACAATATAAATTCAAATCCAACAATGGTCTTTTTTTTTTAAAATGTTGGCCTACATGACCATCCAATCATCATGATGTGCCCTTCCGCATGGCATTGGCGATCATGGCCCTCCATATGCATCTATCCCTTGTCTCCGCAAGCATATCTTCCACCTTCTCTATCCTCAGCCACCCTGCAAGTCCGTCCAATATATTCTCCCCGGGTCTACCTGGTGTTGTCTTTCCCTCCAACTCTCCTGTTGTGACCAGATGCTCTAATTCCCCTTTCCTCAAAAATGGCCTATAAATGTTCCTTGTCTTTTCCTACTCTTTTCCTACTCTTCCTTATCAATGATCTTCCTGTGTCTGTCTAGTCCTAAAATATTAATTGTTAAGCCCTTGCATCTCAATCTTGACATTCTCTAATTTTCCCTTTTTCAGCAATGTCCTCATATGCCATGTTGCGATTTTTTTTTTCCAGTTTGATCGCAGTACCTTGCTGAAGGTCTGGTGTCAACTGCACAGCATAACGGTCCCTAACGGACGAAGGTGCTCCAATACTTGATATTTCCTTGTCAACCCATGACCCCAGCCTGGTGTGTGTGTGTGTGTGTGTGTGTGTGTGTGTGTGTGTGTGTGTGTGTGTGTGTGGTGTGTGCGTGCGTGCGTGCGTGCGTGCGTGCGTGCGTGCATGCGTGTCAGCAATCAGGCAGACGGATGGCCTGGTCAGGTCGGTAGCGTATTGGTTGTATCTCATCAAGGAAGAGGAAGAACCGTGCAAATCACTTTGACCCCCTCACGTCCTGTGTCGTCAATCCCCTTTCCCCTTTGGCTGCAAAAATTATATAATAGCTGGCCAAACAATTATATAACCTGATGCCGAATCAATTATATAGCTTCCTCCTTCTCTATGTTTAGTAACATGTATAATATCAACAACTACACTTTTGTTGGGCATTTAAAACCCTTTGACTCCCTTACCCTGTCCACCAGCATCATGCATTGTCAACCATGCTAGCAAAGCAAAAACTTAACCTTTTGACTCCCTCACCCTGTCCACCAGCATCATGCACTGTCAACCAAGCAAAACCTTGATCTTCCTTGATGGAATCCAAGGCTAAGTTTTTCAACATTGTGAACCATGCTAGTAAAGCAAAAAGTTAACCCTTTGATTCCCTCCAGGGTGTCAAAAGGTCAAGTTTTTGCGGTTGGCGGATAGGGTGCGGAAGTCAGAGGGTTAAACCTGTTAGAACACTTTATAGGGATTATACATTCATTTGCATTCATGCATTATTATCGTCATCATCGGAACATTCTGGACAATCGTGTGATCATTGTTATTCCTAATTATAGCCCAGCTTGCTTTTGTGGTTTTGCATCACCACCAGACGACTGAAGGGTCCTGTATCAATTATACATGCATCTCTGCTTTGCTACACGCCACTGGTGCACACGTGATTGAGTGTCTGGGAGGTTCAGCCCCCCCCCCCCCCCTACCGCGTCGCCGTATTGGTTGGCTGGTTGATTTGGTTCAGTTCTTACGTCGACATCCACCTAAGGTGATATGGCCGACGGGGATAATCATCCCAGAGAAGTGGGGGTAAGGGGGTAGGGCTTATCTAATCCTATACTGACACCACTAGAACAACAATGGTGTCAAGATGGGACAGTGAGATGGCCAGTTTTAATGTAGCGCACCCCTGGGATTCGAACCCACAACCATCAGCATGTGAATCCGACACTCAAACCAACTGAGCTACTGGGGCCCGCTACATCGCCGTATACTTTGATCGATTGATTTGGTTCAGTTTTTACGTCAACACCCACGTCAAGTGATATGGCCGACGGGGATAACCATCACAGGGAAGTGGGGGAAGGGGGGGGGTATACGTTATTTTATTTATTCATATTCTATCCACGTCCATAATTGGTCTTGTCTGTGGTCATTGCTTTGCCGAGGGATGGGGCAAGGGGAGGGGGAAGCATTTGAATGAACCTTAATAAAAATAATAATAAATCACTTTTATATAGCGCTATTCTCCAACACATAGGTAAAGACTCACTGCGCTTTACATTAATTTATTCATTTTTCCCAGTCAGCCCTATGCCTAGTGGTCAATTATACCAACTCCCACTCCTAGCCCCCCCCACCCCACCCCCAACACACACATTAGCACATCTGTTGCAAGCAAGTACAATACATTACTGAATCAGAAAGATCAAAAATCATGTTTCATTACTGGTACAGTGGTAGTATTTATCAACAAGATGAGTTTTGAGGCCCGCCTTGAAAGAAGAGAGAGATGATGAACAGCGGAGAGAAAAATGCAGATCATTCCAGACAAGTGGGGCTCTGCGATGGTTTGTCATTTCTGTCAGCCTGTGTGTGCCGATCAGCTACACGTGCCCAGGGGAGGAGGTGGTAGTGAACGTATGTGTATGGGAGCTGATTATACATGCCGCGTGGGGGTAGGGTGTGTGTGTACATGGGGTAGTGGGTGGCGGTGGGGGAATGGGTTCAACGTGTTTGACTACTTACTGCGATGTTAAACTTTAATGTTGTCTTCAAACATACTGATCATGTATGCGTGCGTAAGTACGTGTGTGTGGTGTGTGTTGTGTGTGTGTGTGTGTGTGTGTGTGTGTGTGTGTGTGTGTGTGTGTGTGTGTGTGTGTGTGTGTGTGTGTATCTGTGTATGTGTATGTGTGTCCGTGGGTGCGTCTGTCATCCCGACTAACCTCTCCTCCCCAGGAGACGTCACGTTGGCCTAGTGCAATCCTAGAGCCACATGTGTGAATTTTTGACAAGAAGGGCCAAGGAAGTAGAGCTCAAACCGGACCTGTTACATGTATTTCGTCACTGGCACTGGTGGTCAGCCAGCACGCATAGCATGCAAAAATGAATACATTCCACTTGATATTTCGTATACATTCATTCTAGTTTAGAAATATCACAAACTTATTCATACAAAATGAATCAAAAAGGGTTTTCTTCTTTTTTTTCTTCTTCTTTTCTTTTCTTTTTTTAGTACATATCAGGTTAAAATAGGACGGTCTACCGAAATGATAAAATGACTGCAAAGAATTTGCTAGGGGTGCACAAAAATATGACTGCAAATATTTGCTGTGGTGCACAAAAATATGACTGCAAATAATTTGCTGGGGGTGTACAAAATATGAAAATATGACTGCAAATAATTTGCTGGGGGTGCACAAAATATAAATCACCGTCTGCTGTAAAAGCTGACGAAAGCAAAAGAAGGTCGAGACAGGCAGGCCAAACTGTACCAAGAAATTTTCCAAAAAAGTGCATTTATAACTTAATCGTGGCCATTTATTTCTTTCATAATGAAAACATTTATAATAATTCCGAAACAGTATGTTAAAATGTTAAGCTTTAGATTTCGCAGAAATTGGTGTGTATGCTTTTTTTAACGAAATATACCGATAGGGCTGAGTATATACCATTAAGACGTTAACAAACCGTCTGATTGGAAACACAACTTACAACGTCACAAGAATAATCCTAATGTTCATTCGGGTCTTTAATTCCACAGATTTTATGCTCCCTAGGTCTACATTTTCTATCCATAACTGCCAAGACATATGTTCCCAATGAGTATTTTCTATGAAGTGTTGTTCCCAAAGAACTGTTAACGTTTAACGTATAAAGACCTGTCTTTAGGTAAGCAACGATGATGACAGGAACCAAGAAACATCAATTAGTCACACAGATACCAGCGTTACTGATTACAGCCCAGAGCCCAAAGCATTGTTAACAGCTTCGCTCCCACAGTAGCAATATCATTCATTACCTCTGAAGCATGATCAATTAGTCTCCAAGCATTATGAACTTGCTCTCTCAAAGCGTATTAGTTACACTCCTAAAGGCTGATTGATTAGGCCTACATCAAAGACCCATTTCCACTGTTCTCCTCTTCTCTCCCCCCCCCCCCTTTCAAATTCGCTCCTCCCCCTCTCTCTCTTCTCTCTTCTTCCTCCCTCTCTCAAACTCGCTCCTCTGACCCCCCCTCTCTCTCTTCTTTCTTCTTCCTCCCTCTCTCAAACTCGCTCCTTCCCCCCCCCCCTCTTTTCTCTTCTTCCTCCCTCTCTCAAACTCGCTCCTTCCCCCCCCCCCTCTCTCTTCTTCCTCTCTCAAACTTGCTCCTCTTCCCCCCCCCTCTCTTTTCTCTTCGTCCTCCCTCTCTCAAACTTGCCCCTCTCCCCACTCTCTCTCTCTTCTTCCTCCCTCTCTCAAACTCGCCCCTCTTTCCCTCCTCTTTCTCTTCTTCTTCCCTCTCTCAAACTCGCTCCTCTTTCCCCCCTCTCTTTCTCTTCTTCCTCCCTCTCTCAAACTCTCTCCTATTCCCCCTCCTCTCTCTCTTTCTCTTCTTCCTCCCTCTCTCAAACTCTCCTATTCCCCTCCTCTCTCTCTTTCTCTTCTTCCTCCCTCTCTCAAACTCGCCCCTCTTTCCCCCCTCTCTTTCTCTTCTTTCTCCCTCTCAAACTCGCCCCTCTTTCCCCCCTCTCTTTCTCTTCTTCCTCCCTCTCTCAAACTCGCTCCTATTCCCCCCTCCTCTCTCTCTCTTCTCTTCTTCCTCCCTCTCTCAAACTCTCTCCTATTCCCCCCTCCTCTCTCTCTTTCTCTTCTTCCTCTCTCAAACTCTCTCCTATTCCCCCCTCTTTCTCTTCTTCCTCCCTCTCTCAAACTCTCTCCTATTCCCCCCTCCTCTCTCTCTTTCTCTTCTTCCTCCCTCTCTCAAACTCGCCCCTCTTTCCCCCCTCTCTTTCTCTTCTTCCTCCCTCTCTCAAACTCGCCCCTCTTTCCCCCCTCTCTTTCTCTTCTTCCTCCCTCTCTCAAACACGCCCCTCTTTCCCCCCTCTTTCTCTTCTTTCTCCCTCTCTCAAACTCGCCCCTCTTTCCCCCCTCTCTTTCTCTTCTTCCTCCCTCTCTCAAACTCGCCCCTCTTTCCCCCTTCTCTTTCTCTTCTTCCTCCCTCTCTCAAACTCGCCCCTCTTTCCCCCCTCTTTCTCTTCTTCCTCCCTCTCTCAAACTCTCCTATTCCCCCCTCCTCTCTCTCTTTCTCTTCTTCCTCCCTCTCTCAAACTCTCCTATTCCCCTCTCCTCTCTCTCTTTCTCTTCTTCCTCCCTCTCTCAAACTCTCTCCTATTCCCCCCTCTTTCTCTTCTTCCTCCCTCTCTCAAACTCGCCCCTCTTTCCCCCCTCTCTTTCTCTTCTTCCTCCCTCTCTCAAACTCTCCTATTCCCCCCTCCTCTCTCTCTTTCTCTTCTTCCTCCCTCTCTCAAACCTCCTATTCCCCTCTCCTCTCTCTCTTTCTCTTCTTCCTCCCTCTCTCAAACTCTCTCCTATTCCCCTCCTCTCTTTCTCTTCTTCCCTCTCTCAAACTCTCTCCTATTCCCCCCTCTCTTTCTCTTTCTCTTCTTCCTCCCTCTCTCAAACTCTCTCCTATTCCCCCCTCCCCTCTCTCTTCTTCCTCCCTCTCTCAAACTCGCTCCTCTTTCCCCCCCTCTCTTCTCTTTCTCTTCTTGCTCCCTCTCTTCTCTCCTGCTCTTTTCCCCCACCCTGCATTCTCTGGTGTCCCGTCTCCCTCCTCCTCTTTCTCTCTCTGTTCTAGCTCTCTCTCCCCCTCCCTGTCTACCTCAAACTCTCTCCCCCCTCCCTCTCTTCTCTCCTGTTCCCTCTCTCCATCCTTTTCATTTTCCATGTTCCCCCCCCCCTCGCTCTCTCTCTCGCGCGCGCATCCCCCTCCCCTCTCCCCTCTTCTGTTTCTGCTCTCTCTTCCTGTCTCTACCATTAAGCCCGGGTCAGTAAGAGGATCTGACACGTCAGAAATGCGTATCATACTTCCACCCACATCTCAAAGCCAGTCCAACCCAGCTCATCCTTCCTTATTTCCCACCACGATGAAGAATTTCCCCGGCCATATTCTCCCCCCTCCCCTCCCCCCACACACACAAACACCATCTCAGTACTGGTTAGCGATCTTCGCCTGACGTTAGGTCCACAAACATGACAGTTCTTTTTTTATCAAATCACAATGTCCGTTTCATCACACATAATAATAATAATAATACCTAGGACTTATAAAGCGCACTAAGCCACTGGATCTAGGCGCTGGGGAATGGGGGATATAATAGGAAGTCAGTAAATACAAGACTACACAACAACTTACACATCATCAAATGACAATCAAATACATACATACATCATAATCACATAACATAATGATTTACATTCGCAATCTTCAAAATATGCATACCACGCAATTCAATCAAATATCAGATTCATTCCAATTCAACACTTTTCACTCAGTTACTCCATATAAACTATTATTCCACCCCTTCCCTACTACCCCCCACCCCCACGCGCATACACAAAATCCAATTACACATATCAGCCAGCCGACAAGGTGATGTGGGGAAAAGTGATCAGATGTCGAAATACTGCTGGAAAAGGTGTGTTTTCAAGTTTGACTTGAAAGAAGAAATGGACGGAGAGTGGCGTAATTTCTTGGGAAGAGAGTTCCAAAACTGGGGACCGAAATGCGAAAGTGAGCGAAAGCCATGAGATTTGCGGTTATACTGTATCTGCCTGAGGAGTCTTGAATCAGAGGAAGAGCGGAGAGACCGAGATGGAGTATACAAGTGCAGAATATCAGAAATATACTCAGGAGCAGAACCAGAGATAGAATTGAAGCAGATGCAAGCAGTCTTGTACTTAATTCTCTGAGATATTGGTAACCAGTGCAGTTGGTGAAGCAAAGGAGTGCAAGGTTGTTGACGGGATGCCTTAAGAATAAGGCGTGCAGCTGAATTTTGAACTTTCTGCATAGGATAGAGAACAGTGTTCGGGCAGCCCATGAGGAGAGAGTTACAGTAGTCAAGTCTCGACAGAATACAGGAAGTGACAAGAATC
>JAPXFY010000027.1:33403346-33435846 GCA_030674185.1 Monoplex corrugatus | reverse complement strand
GACAAACAGGTAAACACATATTCAGAGAGACATTAGAGAACGTTTCAACCTGATTCCATTTTTTTCTTCTTTTCAATAGCATTGCTGTAAACCCGAGCTGGATGCACAGAATCGTAGCAGGGTTATAAACATCGCAAAATGTACAAAACGTTTCGAAGATCCTAAAAAAAAAAAAAAAAAAAAAAAAAAAAAAAAGTTAAGTTCACATAATAATAATGCATTCACGGCGCGCAGTTTGGTTGACCATCATATCCAATTTATAGCGGGAGGAGGGGCGCTGAATACAAATGTAAACATAACTAGGGACAATGAAACATACATAACAAGTGGCCTAAATTACCTTACATTGCTTCTGCACATCACGTTTGCTTACAGCCAAAAATGCAGTCAATACATGTATACAACTAGCAGAAAGTATGTAAGGCTTTGCAGAACACATAAATGAATGAACCAGCAAGGAAGAAAATGACAGCAAGAGATGACAGAAAGCAAAGGAGCAAGGCAGAGAGTGACAGACACGAGGTAATTTCGGGCACACACAAAAGAAATACCTAGTCCCATTCAGTGTGAGCGTGCACGCGTGCGTGCAGTGTGTGTGCACGCGCACGCGTGTGTGAGCGCACGAGTGCGTGCATGTGTGCGCGCGCGCGCGTGTGTATGTGTGTGTAGTGTGTGTGTGTGTTGTATGTGTGTGTGTGTGTGTGTGTGAGTGTATGTGTGTGTGTGTGTTGTGTGTGTGTGTGTGTGTGTGTGTGTGTGTGTGTGTGTGTGTGTGTGTGTGTGTGTGTGAACGCCAGCACTGTTCAAAGTGATCTGCGTCCTGTATCTATCTGTCTGGGATTGGTTACAGACAAAAACAGATGATGATGTATTTCTGTGGTCTGACTGTCACAGTTTAAGGTGTGTTCGAGCGGGTATTCAAAATGAACAGCCTTTTCTGTTTGTCTATTTCCGTATTACATCTTGATACAACACACACACACACACACACACACACACACACACATGCACGCACGCACGCACACGCAAACACAACACACACACACACACAAACACACACACACACGATGACAAATCAATTCTGTTCACGCGTACTGGGCCACACATACACACACACACCACACACACACACACACACACACACACACACACACACACACACACACACGTACACGCACACACCCCGTTTAATATCACTCATAGTGAAAAGACGTTAAATCAAAGAACGAACGAACGAAACACAAGAGATGACAAATCAATCCCCTTGACGCGTACAGGACGCCATACAGCAGGACGACTGCTTTAACATTAAGCAGTGGCGATGTACAGGCAATGCGCCATGTACACACACAGGTCGATCTTCCATCACTCCACCTTGCTTGCAGTCGGCAAATCGTACACAGGCACAATAATGCATGCCACCATGGACAGGGAGGATAATAACTGTTCGAATTTTCGTTTTGGATGCCCCCCACCCCCAACAAAAAAAGACACGAAAAGTGAAGCGGTTCCAATCCCACCTTCCAAACAGATCGCACACGTTCGATTTTGGATCGATCGTATAATTGTGTTGGTCTATGGACCTAGAACTGTAGACCTCATTACTGGTTACTGTCGTCGGAACTCGGTGGAGGAGCCGCCAATCTTCCCATAGCTTTGAATGGGGGGGGGGGGGGGGTACCTTATCCGGTTCCGTGTTGGAGAGGGTAAAACAGTCTCAGTTTCAGTTTCTCAAGATGACGTCTCCGCGCACGGAGCGAATTCCATATGCACTAACGCCACAGGTGCCACGTGTATGGTGATCATGGCACAAGCCTCAAAAGCCTGGGCATAAACCCATGAGCTGGCCAGGTCCTGTTGGTCCGGGCTCAGCGTAAAACAGATGGCGAGGAATGGTCGCTGCATCCATAAAGACCGCCGAAGAGCTCTTCCGCCTCATTCCATCCCCAACAGGACTTTTAAAAGGTCAAGCTGAATGGTTACGCCACAAAAGGCAACCAGAACGATGGTTTGTAACTACTGACAAGACGGCATTAGACCCACGAAAACCACTGCTTCTCTGGATTTCCGGCGGTTATCCGATATTTCTCAAGTCCTGACCTGGAACCCAGGACAGCAAAGGAGAGGAAGACAAAAAATGAACCGGTGCCAGAAGATTGATAGAGACCCACAATTGGATAGACGCTGGAACACGTGTAATTCTGTGACGAGTCGAGACCTATGTACACTGTGGATAACGCTGGAACACGGGTAATGTCCTGTGACGAGTCAGAGACCTATGTACAACTTGTGGACAGGCGCTGGAACACCGGGTAATGGCTTAATCCTTTGACTCCCGCACCCTATCCACCAAAAGCAAAAACGCGACCCTTTGATTCCCTCATCATATCCACCAGATTCATGAAAACTTATGTAACAAGAGCAAGGCACTCTGTTACACTTAACCCACTGATTCCCTCACCCTGTCCACAGGCTTCTTGCAGAAAGCTGATGGCTACAGTGAGAAAAAATCAATGGGTTAAAGGTTTTTGCTTTGCTGGCATGGTGTACAATGCAGGATGCTAGCTGAGAGGGTGTGGGAGTCAAAAGAGTTAAGACGAGACTCTTCACGAGCCAGTTGGGAGTACTTCTGCTACATCATGCATACCATGACACGGCAGCTTCTAAGTGAGTTCAATGTTCTGCAATGGCAGCAACAAGTCTGCCACACATACATAATGCAGGGGACAGTCAGTCACTGTCCTTGTGTAGATCATCAGTGGTACAGGGCGGTAGTCTTATTCTTATGACTGTTTAAAGCCCAGCCGACTGCACAGAGCCATACCAGGACTATAACCATTTCGAAACGTAAGCTGGAAAAGAAAATTAAGTCCACATATCAATACATGCGCATGCGTAATTTAAGGATATGCCACTGGCGTTGACCGTTCCGTCCAAGTTATCACCAGAGATAAAAAAAAAACAACAACAAAAACCTGAATACACACGTGAACATAACTTATGACACTATAGCATGCATGAAAATGGAAAATTGCACATTTCCCTGGAGCCAAACATGCAGTCACTACATATATCCCATTATCAATCCTCTCTCTCATCACAGAGAGAGAGAGAGAGAGAGAGGAGGGAGAGAGAGGGAGGAGAGAGAGAGAAGAGAGAGAGAGAGAGAGAGAGAGAGAGAGAGACTCACGTGCATAAAAGACAGATCTCGCAGTTTGTCGCGAGATCCTCTTACTCTTATAGTTTAAAGCCCAGCCGACTGCGCTGGGCCGTATCAGGGTTATAACCATTTCATTCGCGCACGTACTCTTAAGGATACACCTGTGGCCTCGACCATTCCGCCCAAATTACCACACGAGGATTAAAAAAAAAACAACCAAAAAAACAAACCAACCAATGCATATATAAACATTACTAAGGACAGTAAAACATATATAAAAACTGCCATGAATTACCTAAAACTGTTTTTGCACATCAGATTTCCTTAGAGCCAAAAATGCCGTTATACATGTACCCAATTACCAATTCTAATAGCAAGTATGTAAGGCTTTATGGATACAGATGAATGGACCAGCAAAGCAAAAACAACAACAACAACTACAACAACATAGTAAGAAGAAGAAGAATACGAAGAAGAAACGAAAAGAAGAATGCGAAGAGAATGCGAAGAATGCGAAGAAGAATGCGAAGAATGCGAAGAATGCAAAGAATGCGAAGAATGCGAAGAATGCAAAGAATGCGAAGAAGAAGAAGAAGGAGAAGGAGGAGAAGGAGGAGAAGAAGAGGAGAGAGAGAGAAGAGGAAGAAGAAGAAGAAGGAGGAAGAAGAAGAAGAAGAAGAAGAAGAAGAGAAGGAGGAAAGAAGAAGAAGAAGAAGAAGAAGAAGAAGTAGAAGGAGGAGAAGGAGGAGAAGAAGGGAAGAAGAAGAAGAAGAAGAAAGAGGAGGAGGAAGGGGAGGAGGGAGGAGGAGGAGAGAGGAAAAGAAGAAGAAGGAAAAAGAAGAAGAAGAAGAAGAAGAAGAAGAAGAAGAAGAAGAAGAAGAAGAAGAAGAAGAAGAAGAAATGTCTGGAAAAGATGACAGAAACCCAAGGCATACATGTATACACACAACCCTGAGCAAACTGATACGCCTGATCATTCTAATGTTCTGATTGTTTTTCGCTTGTTCCTTAAACTGCTTGATGTTATCTTATATGACACAACGCCTTTATGATTTCAAAAATTCAATCACCTCATTCACCTCACGGACACCTCTTTATCTTATTTATTCATTTATTTATCCACTTTTTTCTCTCTCTCGTTTAAATGCACATATGTGCACAGACGTTTAAAGAAATATCGAACGAAACCAAAGACGCAAGGCAGAAATAAACACAGCGACAGAAAAGAGGAAATTACAAGCACAGAATTTCCACAAGAAGGAGACACTATTTATACTGAAAGAGCCACCAACACCCCAAACCATATCCATATCCATGGGAATATCACGAGATCTGGACAACAGACACGAAGAAGACAACATCAGCAATGAACTAGATACAGTATCAGCCATGATGTGCTATCAGTTTCCAATGCTGGGAGACGTAGACAGGACTAAACTGGCCACAGTACATACCGTAGTTGTTTTCAGGGGGAGATAGGGTTTGGGTTTGGAATTGAATGGCTATGGAACAGCCATGGGACGCTGAATCCTGGGCTGACATTCTGAGACATTGCAAATCAAGCTAAAGCTAAATGCTAGTGGCTAGAGAATCTAGGGGTGAGCATGTATGCTAAACCGGTCGTAGCAAATCCAGCACGCCTAGCAAATCTAAGATGGCCGAAAGCACGAAAAAACAACAACAACAACAACAACAACAACAAAAACAACCGTGAAGTTGCTTATTCTGCGTTAAACTGCTGACGACCTTTTTGCCCGATGTTTCTTCAGCACTGACAAGCATCACAACCATTTTTCCAGCAAATGTAATTACGACAGCAACAGAGGACAAATACGTGATTCCTGAGGCACACGCAGTCGCCATCTTGAAATTGTAAAGCTAGCTAGCACCTTTCGAGACCGCAACGTTTCGCAAACGTAGCCGCCAGCTTTGATCGTGCCAAGGGACTGTCTGAAACCCGCTGGCTTCATGGACACTCGTTTTAGCATGGCTTTGTTTCGCTTGGCTATGCCTAAGAAGCTCGCCTTTGGGCTGTAACTTTGTCGGAGGCAGGGCGGAACACAAAGAGAGAGAGAGAGAGAGAGAGGAGGAGAGAGAGGGGAGAGAGAGAGAGAGAGAGAGAGAGGGAGAGAGAGAGAGAGAGAGAGAGAGAGAGACAGACAGACAGAGGAGAGAGAGAGAGACAGAGACAGGGAGAGACAGGGAGGAGAGAGAGAGAGACAGAGATAGACACACAGAGAGACAGAGACAGAGAGAAAAGACAGAAAGAAAGAGGACAGACAAGAAGTGGTGTGTATGTGAGATGTGTGGGTGAGAAGAGAGAGAGACAGACAGACAGAGAGAGAGAGAGAGAGAGAGAGAGACAGACAGACGAGAGAGAGACAGAGGAGAGAGAGAGAGAGAGAGAGAGGAGAGGTGGGGGTCATTACGTGACTGGCCATACACGGCATGACTACAGACAGCCCCCTGCCACACACACAACGGGTTAACGGGCAGGCAGGCACATCCTTTCTGCCAACCTGACCACACTACACAGTAATCTGACGCCATGGCTCCTTCATCACCATCGCCAACACCACCATCATCATCGTCATTATCACAGTCACCATCGTCATCACATTATCATCTCATCATCACTATTACGATCAACACATTATCACTATCTGGTAGTAATAAAGAAATTCTGTTTATTTCATATTTGCAGCTGATAATACTGTAGGCCCTAATGTAAAACCATTTTATCAAGAGAAAATGGGGAATATTGAAACCGACAGGAAGCATCCTCCCCAGTACAACAATGTTAATAAAACATTTTATCAGGGAAAAATGGGGACTACTGAAATTGAGGCATCCTCCCCACTTCTCTCCATTAATGAAGGGTCAAAGCAAGAGTCCTCCCTGTCACTAATGCATGCAATAACAGGAAGGATATTCAGCAGCAGATTTGGGTCAGGTCACGATCAAAGAATCACGCATAAGTCCGTATAAAATAATTATCACTCTTTCGAGAGAATTACAGCAAACACGGTCAGAACAAAATCAAAATATGAATATACAAAATTTTTTCCAAAAATCTTAAATAGATAGATAGATAGATAGATAGATATAGATCAGATAGACAGATATATAATAGATAGATATAGATAGATAGATAGACAGATAGACAGAAAGATAGACAGACAAATAGATAGATAGATAAAAATAGAAAGATAGATAGATAGATAGATAGATAGATAGATAGACAGATAAAGATAGAAATAGATAGATAGATAGAATGAACAAATAAATAAATAAATGAATAACAGAGGAACGCAGGATGGAACGAAACAACAACAAATCAAACGACAGCAACTTTCCAGCAAAAGGAAAACATGCGCAATCAAAATAACATTTTCGTCCTATCACACGACATGACAAAACAGATATCCATACAACAGGAATAAAGAAAAACAAGACAAAACACGCAGTATAAAGAATACAAGCAATGGAAACAATAAACCACGGCATTTATGTTAGTGTCCTTTAGAGATGACACTTTCAACTGAACGCTGGATCGATGGCTGGCAAGACAAACGGCAGAAAAATACTCCTATCACTTAACAAGTATTGCCACATAAAGCCACGACAGATGACTGGCACAGATGCACGTGCAATCATATACACATGTTAACCCTTTCATTCCTTCGCCACATCCACCAGGAAGCTGGGTGGACAGAGTAGAGAAAGGGTTGAACAGAAAACAGATGGGTCTAAGATGAGGAGTGAAATGGTTAATGCAGGACACCAGGTGGACAGGGAGAGGGGGTTGGGGGGGAGTGAAAGGGTTAAGGTGTGGTTTATACATTTTAAAAGCATTTTTGACCTGTCCTGACTTCAGGGCATTACATTCATTTCCCTTCAACCATGCCCCACGCCCTTCCGATAAGTAAGGCACACCCAATCCATACAATCACTCGTGATCCTCTCAATCGTCCGCCATTGCACGGTTGTCGCGTCTGCTTAATCAGCAAGTTATTCCCTTGTTATTGTTATTGCTGTTAAAAGCCTAGCCGACTAGCCTAGAGCCATATCAGGGCTATAACCGCTTCAAACATAGACAAAATTCAACAGGAAAAAAAAAAAAAAAGAAAGAAAATTAAGTACACGTATCAATGCATTCACGCATATAATCTAAGGACACGCCCCTAGCGTTGACCACTCCGTCCAATTATCGCACTGGGGATTTAAAAAAGCACACCTGAACACAAATATAAGCATACATAAGGACACCAAAACATATAAAAACGGGCATAGATTACTTAAAATTGTTTCCGCATATCTCACCTCACAGAGCCAAAAGATGCAACTAATACATGTACCCAATTATGAATCCAAAGAAAAACTACGCAAGACTTTATCGAACACATACAGGTGAATGAGCCACTAAGGCAGAAAATGATAGGTAGAAATAACAGATAGCGAAGGAACAAGCAGGAAACAAAGCAAGTGACAGCAAAGAGGAATTCTTGAACGAATTCAGATGGGGGATATTTCATACTGAAGATCGCGACACCTTGGTGAAGTATTCCCTAATCACCGACAACAGAGGTGCATGCACTTCAGTACGACTGACTGACTGACAAGGTGGACCATACAGACTGCCTTTTGTAGCTTGTGGCTTGTGAGGAACGGAATTCCCGGACACTCTGTGTGCTGTGGTGTGGTGTTGTGTGTGTGTGTGTGTGTGTGTGTGTGTGTGTGTGTGTGTGTGTGTGTGTGTGTGTGTGTGTGTGTGTGTGTGTGTGTGTGTTGTGTGTGTGTGTGTGTGTGTGTGTGTGTGTGTGTGTGTGTGTGTCTGTTCTGTTTATACCGTAGACACTGTATTCTATACACCGTACACAATGTATGGAGTATACCGTACACAATATAACATAATTATATACTTATACGATGCATTATAATACTGTATACAATGTATTATATGTACTATAACAATGTAGATATATACTGTAAACAATACATTATACATATCGTACACAGTGTGTTATATATATTGTACACAATGTACTATGTATAACGCACACAATGCATTATGTACAACGAACACAATGTATTGCATGTACACCGTATACAATGTACCATGTATAACGCACACTATTTATTTTATATACAGTACACATTACTCATACACAATGTATCATAACGCATTATACGCAAGACACTGCACTATATATTTTCAATTGCAATGCACTGTAGTATGTCATACTGACTACACTGGACTATATTGTACTGTACTGTTCACTGTATTCCACTGGACTGTATTGCACAGCATTGTATCCCACAGAAATGTACTCTACCCTACTGCAATTCAATGGAATTATGCAAGGCATGTAACATATCGTGTCGTAACAAAGTCGTAACGTATCGAATATGTCGTTTTGTGTCGTGTCACGTCTGTAGTGTCGTATCGTTTCGTATAATGTATCGTTAGTGTGTACTGTGTTCGTGTCAGTCTTTCGTGTCTATCGTATATATGTCTGTATCGTTCGTGTAGTGTCGTATTGTGTCGTATCACGTCTTGTCGTGTCTTATCGTATCGTATAGTGTCCTGTCTATCGTACCGTGTCATAAAGTGTTTGTCAAGACGGAATTTCCCAACGTGAACATACAGCTTGCCCCGCCAGCACACAAAGAGTGAACCCAGTAGCGAGCCACCCCCCCCCCCCCCAAGTTTGTGCATCCCCCTCCCCCCTTTCTTTTTACATTTTTTTAAAACCAACTAAAGCGGATTTCTTCATGCACAATTCTGCAAGGAAAACTTTCGAGGATTCTTCGAGGTGCCGTGAGTGCAAGATGCACGTGTCCGAGAAAACAACACCACTATCACCGCCACTCAGTGGGGGGTCGGGGGGAGGGAGAGAAAAATTCTCGTCTCATCGGGAATCGAACCGAGGCCTTTGACGTTCAGACGATGGCTGTATTCGATTAGGACACCACTCCTCACTGACCTTACCGTGCGATCAAACATCTTAGGTGTGTCGAGGACATCTTTACGAGATTGCTGTATTCACAGGTGGAGACAGACAGACAGACACACTGACAGACAACAGACAGATACACGACACAGCAGACCACACGACGAACACCACACCACATACAACACCAAAACACACACACATACACAAGCACACACACCCCACACTCTCTCTCTCTCTCTGACATACACACACACACACACACACACACACACACAACACACACATACACACACACACACTCATTCTCACACTCTGTCTCTCTCACAGAGACCATCGCTGTGATGTGTACGAAATAATCCTTTCACCAACAATCACGCATGTCTCGAGCAAAGACACCATACAAGTCTCGAACACATACACCAAACCACAGAATCAAAAGAAGTTACAGCCGTCTATACTAGAAACGACCTACAAAGCTCGGTATTGCTGGAATCCTACAGGTAAATCCACGCCGAAAAAAACAAACAACACAAAAAACAAACAACTCACCCAGCCTCGTTCACACTGAAGTCTAAGCTCATGAGCACTAACTTGACGAACACATCTTTTAACAACAAATGCAACAAAAATCTTGAAGTCCGACAAATGGACGCACCAAGCAGGTAGTCGTGCTGCGCTGAACGTCTGCCGAAAGGTAAGATACTCCTACGCAAAGCAAGACATGAACAAAAGTGCCAGACAGAGCACAAGAGTCCCAGAAGCAGAAGGCCGTAGATAAAATGTCCCCAGCAGGAGCCAGTCAGCAAGGAAAGTACAACTGAACTGGAAGACCGCCATCTCTCTTCATGCATCATCACATCATGACATGGCGGGCAACTGACAGGTCAGAAGGGGAGCTAAACAAACTAATCCTTTCCTCCCCTCATACTATCAAGTTTCCTAACTCTTTTCACTCCCTCACCCTATCCACCAGCTTCCTAACTTTCATTCCCTCACCTTATTCACCAGCTTCCTAACTCTTTCATTCCCTCACCCTATCCACCAGCTTCCTAACTCTTTCATTCCCTCACCCTATCCACCAGCTTCCTAACTTTCATTCCCTCACCCTATCCACCAGCCTCCTAACCCTTTCATTCCATAACTACCATTCACAAGCTTCCTAGCCCTTTCACTCCCTCACCACAATACAGTTCCAATGGCCTGACACAATTTCATTGGTAAAAGTCACGAAGCCCACATACGATACCTTACAGAATGAAGCCTCGTAAATCAGCACCACATCAAATCAGCTCACGAAGTTCTGAAGTCATCAAAATGGATCACCCGATGAATGCACTGAGTAAGTGGCACTTCTACTGATAATATCCGCTTTGACCGAATCTCACACGCAGGCATCCAATAGGAAATTCCAAAATATTGTTTATTGTCGAATTTATAGTTCAGAATTTAGAGTTTGTTCAAGAGGGAGTCACTGCTCCCAGACGATTCCATATGTGCTCCACCCAAATCTGCCAGACTCCCTTACCCTGTGCAAAACCCTATGCGCTGGTAAGGTTTTACTGTCGGAATGGATGCACCAATAGATTTCATAACATAAGGAGCAGAAGACACGACAAAGCCTCACAGGATAAGCATCGTATCAGACAAAGGGTCGACTTCAATGCACTAAATTAGCAATTTATGAGTCTGAATAAGTAACTTCTGGGGGAGGGACGTGTGTGTGGAGACATGTTTACAAAACCTAAAACACAGCTACCAAACCAGACAACCAAAAGATATCAAAATTTCAAAATGATGGACGAAGAACTTCTATGTATTCCAAATACACAATGTACATGTATACGGAGAGTAGGGAGCCTTCAAGTCAGCCCCAACAGAAAGTCAACATATACAGTAAGCCTCACACATAAAGCCTGAAGGTACTAAAGCCTTTGGCAAAGGAGACACGGACCACAACATTGTCATTGGAAGCAATCCTGAAAGTCAGACCTCTCTACTGGTAGAAGGACATGCGCTGAACAATCTCCGAGTTTAACCCTCTGACTCAAGCACACTGTCCACCAGCATCCTGCATTGTCAACCATGCTAGCAGAGCAGATACTTAACCCTTTGACTCCCTCATCCTATCCACTAGCTTCCTGCAGGAAGCTGATGGATAGGACGGGAGAGTCAAAGGGTTAAGTTTTCGTAGTTGGGAGACAGGGTGCGGGAGTCGAAGGGTTAAATCAATAAGCATTGACTGGGAAAACGTGCTAACCAAAGCTCACACAACACAGACACAGCACCAAACGAACACAACTCTTAACCAAACAGCTCAAGGGAGGGAGGGATGGTCTTGATGGTCAAGATTTGACCCCCCCCCCCCCCCACAAGTCGATTTGCTCTGAGGATGGCGAGTCGTGCTGGCTTCTGTGTTTCCACAACATCACGTTGTTAACACACACGTTCAGTGTTGGTCCTGTATCTTTGTCCGGCTTGCCTGCTTTGTCTGTTTTTGTCTGTTCGCCACCATCCCAATCACCACTACCACATGCATCCCACTTTCTCCTTCCCCCCTTCCTGTCTCTGCCTTTCTCAGTACCTCCCATCTTTGGCCTTCCAAACCCCCTTGTCTCTTTGTGTCTTAATCACTACCTTTTTGGGGACGAGCGTATAAAGTGTTCAGATCATAAAGCCGCTAGCTTTTGTTCGGGAGGAAGAGAGAGTGTGTGGAGAGAGTGGGGAAGTGGGAAATTTAATTTCAAAGACGAAAAGGAGGAGTGCATCCACACACGTGCGCGCACACACACACAATACCAACCACGCACGCACGACAAGAACAGTACCACACACAAAGACACAAGTACACACACACAAAAACACACCACACCACACACAAACACACACGATTTCATCAATTTCCCGCCGACTGAAAGTCGCTAACAACACACACACACACACACACACACACACACACACACACACACACACACACACACACACACACGAGACACACACAAAGATTACATCAATTTCTCGCCGGTTGAAAGTCGCTAACAAGGCAAAGCTTCTTGTTCATTCCAAGCGTCCATCAAGCGAAGTGAGGGTCTTGTGATGCGTGATACGCCTGCTTAGCATGTTCCCCTTTTGAACGTTTATTGATCAAGTCTCTCACCTCTCCTTGCCTGGTGCATTCACACCCCCACCTAATTCAACTTTCAACCTTCCCACTTTAGCCCTGATATGGCTCTACGCAGTCGGCTGGACTTTAAACAAAAATTTCAGTAACAGTAACCCTTCCACTTCCTTACCCTCAACATCAATGACTTTTTCACTCTAGTACTCCCTCTTCCCTGTGTCCACTTCTGGGTGCAAAAAGCTGGTGGATAGGGTGAAGGAATCAAAGGGTTAAGTTTTTTTGCAAGTTGGTGGATAGCACCTGGGAGTCAAAGGGTTAAACTAAGAATCGGGGTCTTCTCTCTCTCTTGTCCATAAGAATGACCATACCATTTTTACCTTACTTGCACACATTTTTCAACCGATGAAGCCCCAGTCACATCAAGCTCAGCGTGAAGTATCTGTGTTTTAGTGACTGTGACACCGTCTTGAACCAATTCAGTCAGTTGTCTGTTGTTATTCACCCCTCTTCAACAATAGGGGCTTTGGCATACTGATTAACACAAAAGGGGCTTTGGCATACTGATTAACACAAAAGGGGCTTTGGCATACTGATTAACACAAGAGGGGCTTTGGCATACCGAATAACACAAATGGGGCTTTGGCATACTGGTTAACACAAAAGGGGCTTTGACATACTGATTAACACAAAAGGGGCTTTGGCATACTGGTTAACACAAAAGGGCTTTGGCATGCAAATCAACACAAAAAGGGCTTTGGCATACTGATTAACACAAAAAGGGCATGGCACACTAGTTAACACAAAAGGGGATTTGGCATACTGATTTTAAACAAAAGGGGCTTTGGCATACTGATCAACACAAAAGGGACTTTGGCATACGATTAACACAAAAGGGGCATTGGCATACTGATTAACACAAAAAGGGTTTGGCATACTGATCAACACAACAGGGGCTTTGGCATACTGATCAACACAAAAGGGGCTTTGGCATACCGATTAACACAAAAGGGGCATTGGCATACTGATTAACACAAAAAGGGCTTTGGCATACCAACACAAACGAGGCTTTGGCAACCCGATTAACACAAAAGGGGCTTTGGCATGATGATTTACACAAAAGGGGCTTTGGCATACTGATTAACACAAAGAGGGGCTTTGGCACACTGATTAACACAAAGGGGCTTTGGCATACTGATTAACACAAAGAGGCTTTGGGCATACTGATTAACACTAAAGGGGCTTTGGCCTACTGATTAACACAAATGGGGCTTTGGCCTGATTAACACAAGAGGGGCTTTGGCATACTGATTAACACAAAAGAGGCTTTGACATACTGATTAACACTAAAGGGGCTTTGGCATACTGATTAACACAAATGGGGCTTTGGCCTGATTAACACAAGAGGGGCTTTGGCATACTGATTAACACAAGAGGGCTTTGGCCTATATTAACACAAAGGGGCTTTGGCATACTGATTAACACAAAGGAGGCTTTGGGTGATACTGTTTAAGACATCTGTTGTCTCATTCTTATGCGCGAGTCTACACCGCCCAGCACCCGCCCCCCGACACAAAGAATCATCATTTGTCTTCGCCCTCCTCCTCACCCCCCTTCCCAGTCACACAGAGACAGAGAGAGAAGAAGAGAGAGAGAGAGAGAGAGAGAGAGAGAGAGAGGAGAGAGAGAGAGAGAGAGAGAGAGAGAGAGAGAGAAAGAGAGTCAAAGAATGCTCTGGACAGCACAAAAAGTTCCGACAGCGCAATTAATTACTAGTCACATGCCTACAAAAGCATGTAAGCCTTGACCACGAACATAAACAGGAAAGAAAAACAAACAACAACAACAAACAACAACAAACAAACAAAACAAAAATTAACGTGACCACAAACACAACTCCATCGCACGTTTTGCCTCAACGACGATATGGACGACGAAACTGCAAAGAAACATCAAGTAGGTAACGCCACCGTCTGCAGTAAGACGGTAATATGAGAGAGGGAGGGAGGAGAGAGAGAGAGAGAGAGAGAGAGAGAGAGAGAGAGAGAGAGAGAGAGAGAGAGAGAGAGAGAGAGAGTGAGGAGAGAGAGGAGAGAGAAGAGAGAACAACAGAGGAGAGAGAGAAAGACAGAGAAAAAGAGAGAGTGTGTGTGTGTGTGTGTGAATGAGCGCCTTTGTTGTGTGTGTGTGCGCGCGCGCGCATGCATGCATGCATGTGTGCATGTGCTTGTGCGTGTGTGAGTGCGTATGCGCATGTGTGCATGGATGTGTATGTGAAAGTATATGCGCGGTCGCTGGTGCATTGGGCGCGAGTATGCACGTGTGAAGGAGTACGAGTGAGGGGGGAGCTGAACATCTGTGCTACAGCCGTCCATGTATGAAAAGAACAGGATGCCAGCGAGGGAAAGGCGTGCCATCACATTACAGGCGTGCTGCCTGCAGCCTTAACCCTTTGACTCCCGCACCCTATCCACCAACTGCAAAAACTTAACCCTTTGACTCCCGCCCCTATCCTACAACTGCAAAAACTTAACCTTCGACTCCCGCACCCTATCCACCAACTGCAAAAACTTAACCCTTTGACTCCTGCACCCTACCCACCAACTGCAAAAACTTAACCCTTTGACTCCCGCACCCTATCCACCGAATGCAAAAACGTAACCCTTTGACTCCCGCACAGGAAGCTGGTGGATAGGGTGAGGAGTCAAAGGGTTAAGTTTTTGTTTTGCGAGCATGGTCAAGTTGTCAATGCAGGGTGCTGGTGGACATGGTGCGGGAGTCAAAGGGTTAACTCCTTCACTTTCCTTTCCACATCCATCAGCTCCTACCAGCTTCCTGACGGAAGGTGTCGGCAGGGTTAGACAGCAAAAGGGTTAAAACGATGAAAAGTTGCTGTGCTATGGATATGCCTCACGGCATGCCTGGAGGCCTCGCTGGTGAGGAGATGAAGCTCATGCCAGCCAGTCGAACTGACTGCATGGTTCGTCTCCTTCTAGAACAAAACCGTCTGCCTCCCGACGGTCCGCTCAGCTGTGAAAGGGTCACTTCATTCCATTTCATTTTGTTTAAAGCCCAGCCGACTGCGTAGAGCTGTGTCAGGGCTAAACCTGTTTCAAAACACGAGCAATACTTCAACTGAAAAAAAACAGAAAAGAAAAGAACCACTCAGACAGCAGTACAAGTAACCAACTGATTCAGAGTACTACATACACAGCAGTACAAGTAACCAACTGATTCAGAGTACTACATACACAGCAGTACAAGTAACCAACTGATTCAGAGTACTACATACACAGCAGTACAAGTAACCAACTGATTCAGAGTACTACATACACAGCAGTACAAGTAACCAACTGATTCAGAGTACTACATACATAGCAGTACCAGTAACCAACAGATTCAGAGTACTACATACACAGCAGTACAAGTAACCAACTGATTCACAGTACCACTCAGACAGCAGTACCAGTAACCAACTGATTCACAGTACCACTCCAGACAGCAGTACCAGTAACCAACTGATTCACAGTACCACTCCAGACAGCAGTACCAGTAACCAACTGATTCACAGTACCACTCAGCAGTACCAGTAACCAACTGATTTACAGTACCACTCCAGACAGCAAGTACCACTCACACAGCAGTACAAGTACCATTCACACAGCCGTACAAGTAACCAACTGATTCACAGTACCACTCCAGACAGCAAGTACCACTCACACAGTAGTACAAGTAACCAACTGATTCACAGTACCACTCCAGACAGCAAGTACCACTCACACAGCAGTACAAGTAACCAACTGATTCACAGTACCACTCCAGACAGCAGTACCAGTAACCAACTGATTCACAGTACCACTCAAGACAGCAGTACCAGTAACCAACTGATTCACAGTACCACTCAGCAGTACCAGTAACCAACTGATTTACAGTACCACTCCAGACAGCAAGTACCACTCACACAGCAGTACAAGTAACCAACTGATTCACAGTACCACTCCAGGCAGCAAGTACCACTCACACAGCAGTACAAGTACCACTCACACAGCAGTACAAGTACCACTCACACAGCAGTACAAGTACCACTCACACAGCAGTACAAGTAACCGATTCACAGTACCACTCACACAGCAGGACTAGTAACCAACTGATTCTGGAGTAACCAACTGATTCAGAATACAACTTCAACAGAAGTTCGAGTATAGTAGCCCACTGATTCAAAGTACCGCACATATTGCAGTCAAAAAAGGAAGGGATGAGGCAGACGGACAAGGACAAATCCCTGTCTTACTACCAGACGGAACCTCAGACCTTTCCCTATCTCCTGTCTGATGAAGTCCAAGTCTTCTCTAAACATTGTCCAAACCACAGTCAACTTTCCCCACCGCAAGAATCTAGTCAACTCGAATCAAAAACAAACTACGAAAACGGGTGTGCTCTCTCAGAAACAACTCTTATCCTGTAACGCGACAAATTAAAACTAAACATTCCAAATGAATCAAAGCAAAACATTCCTGGAGACTATAAACATACCACGTACTGAGGACACAATCTTCTGTCACTTTCGACCCAGGAGTTTTATCGTTTATTGTAATGTAAACAAATTGAACCCAAACAGTCCTGAGTTGAAAGGGGTGGTGTGGGGTGAGAGGTTTTTTGTTTTTTTTGGTTTTTTTTGAGTGAATCGTTTTAGACAACATCCTGTTGTTTTTTCTGAGCTAGAAATGAGATAACAATATTTGTTTGTTGGTCAAGACCTCATACTCGCCCCCCCTCCCCCCCCCCCCCCGAATCTGGAAAAGAGTCTCAAATTGTTTAACTCCCCTTCCCTCCCTCCCTCCCTCTCTCTTATGTATGCACGCTGAAGAAGACGAAATACATTTTGTCCTGTGTTGTCCAGCTTTAGGTAATGAAATCCATTCAAGGTTTATCCCTAAAAAGTATTATAGATGCCCAAATATTAAACTGTGTTTGTTAATGTGTTCAACTCGTTTCGATTATATTAAGAATTTTGGATTGCTCCTGCTTAAAGCAGCTAAAATCAGGGAAATTGCTTTATCGTAATATACAGTTTATTTTGTTGTTGATTGTTAATCTTATACAAATACAATATGCTATGATTATTTCATTGAACTTATAAGCACCCCTTCAGTTGGGGCTATGGCCTTTCTTGAATAAAAATTCTGAAGTTCTGAAGTTCTCTCTCTCTCTCTCTACCTCCACCAGGCTAGCTATCCTCTTCTCTGCGCTACCAAGACAGCCAGTCTTACCTGTAGGGTACCTCATCACGTACTGTAAGATTCCCTCCTAACCTTCACCGAGTCCAACCAAGAGTTCCAAAGCGACTGACTGAGTGTGTGAACACAGTGGCGCAATAGTTCCAACAGACACAGACGTGTGCCCCCCACAGGTGGGACAGACACAAAGGGCAGCAAGTCACTCTATCCCTCTGTCTTCACACACACACCGACTGACGTTCACAGGCAATTATTTTGTGCACCACATGATTACAGGCATTATCTCCCCTTACCGATCGGATCGGATCGCTTTCCCTGAACCCAGGGCGAGATGGCACCACGCTAAACGCCTTGACGTAATCAGGCACATACAAAGGTGTGCACGCGCCAACACACACACACGCATGCACGCGCACACACACACACACAAACGCACGCACACATACACACCACAAAATCGTGAAATACTTAAACATTTTATATGAGAGAGAGATAAGATAGACACAGACAGACAGACAGACAGACAGACAGATAGACAGACAGATAAAGAGAGAGACAGAAAGAGACAGACAGACAAACAGATAGAGAGAGAGAGCGAGAGAGAGAGAGAGAGAGAGAGAGAGAAAGAGAGAGAGAGAGAGAGAGAGAGAGAGAGAGAGCAGTGATGGCGGTGGTGATGTCGTTGTGGTGATCTGGACATTTGAAGATAATAATGATAATAATGATGATGACGACGACGACGATGATGACGATGATGATGGTCAAACTATTGTGTGGGCCAGCCTCCCTGACTAGCGACGCTTGTGCGTGTATCCTATCCCCAAACCTATGGTTCCTAACATAAAAATCAACAGTCAATCCGTCATCCGCACTGAACATAACATACGAATTATGTCCGTTAAAATGAAAGACCACGGCTGGTTTCCCTCCAAAATTCTAGAATTCCGAATGTCATTAAGCTCTGAGAGAGAGAGAGAGAGAGAGAGAGAGAGAGAGAGAGAGAGAGAGAGAGAGAGAGAGAGAGAGTGAGACAGACAGACAGAGTGAGACAGACAGACAGAGAGAGTGAGACAGACAGACAGAGAAACAGAGAGAGGGAGGTTGGGGGGGTAGAGAGAAGAGAGAGACAGACAGAGAAAGAGAGAGAGATGAGAAAGAGAGAGTGTGTGTATGTTTGTGTGTGTGTGTGTGTGTGGTGTGTGTGTGTGTGTGTTTTGTGTGTGTGTGCGCGTGTGCGCGCCCGCGTGTGTGTGCGCGCGCAAGTGTACATATGTATCTGTGGTTACATGAGTGTATTATGAGAAAACGTGAGCTTGCCTGCGAGCGTGAATGTATCCTACTCCCAAGCCCCCAGCAGCTGAATATGTGAATGTGGTGCAATCATCTTTGACAAATACCATGTTCAATCTCTTGTCATACTGTCAAACATGGCCCCAGTCCACATAAAACGGCTGCTACGGCTACTGCTCTCTGCATGGTGATTTTCCTTTTTCTGCTTTTTTTTTTTATTTATCCCCTTTCACAAAAAGATGAACAGGGAAATGGGGTCATAATTATTTCATACTTACACGAGGAATGTGAGTGCGTGTAAATTCCAGGATTCATTTATTTGTCATAAATCTTAAACGAGGCTTAAGAACTCTCTCTCTCTCTCTCTGTCTGTCTCTCTCTCTGTGAGGTGTGTGTGTGTGTGTGTGTGTGTGTGTGTGTGTGTGTGTGTTGTGTGTGTGTGTGTATGCGCGCGCGCGTGTCAGTGTGTATGTTGTGTGTGTGTGTGTGTGTGTGTGTGTGTGTGTGTGTGTGTGTGTGTGTGTGTGTCTACGTGTGTGAGTGTGGTTGTGTGTGTCTGAGTACAAATGTAAGGCGGTTAAAATATTGTGATCTGGTAAGTTTTATCGTTATGAATATCATAAATAGTAAAAGGCCAAAGTACAAATTACGCCAAAACATTTATTTTTCATAAAACACGATTACAGACATCAGTAAGGATTTTACGATAGACAGATTCAGAGCATATTTCCAATGCAGCAAACATTTTTGTTAAATAAAGTCCGAATGCACTTTGTCCAATATTTGTCCGCAGAAATGACAAATCCTGGCTATTTGACTTCATGAGCTAATTTCAATCAAACAACTATCAGTTACAGACGTCATGTTATTGTGAAAATAACAGCCAAAACATTTTACTGAGATCAGTTGCTTTCGAGGGTAATTATCGAATAAAACGTTAAAACCGAATGAAAGAAACAATAAATAGTATGGCTTGGCCGTTTTTCTCTGTGTGTGATTATTCATTGATCTATTCATTTATTCATGTTCATGTTTTTCCTTCTGAGACTCCAAGTGGCAGGCACCGCAAGTCGCAGGCTGATCGGTTGATTTCCCCTGTGAGCATATCGTGATCTGATCGCTTTGACAGTAAAACCATGCTGCACACTAGGTCACAGAATATTCAGTATGAAGTACAAGTGTACACGTGTACTCTTCCCTCTTTACAAGTTGTGTATGCTTGTTTTGTTTGTTTTTTATTTGTTTGTTCGTTTGTTTTCACCCCAAAGCGCCAAACATCCTTAGCTTAGTTCAAGTACTGCACTCATTTTGGACCACAAGCAAAATTTCTTGAGACAAACTGTCTTTCACCTCCAGTCCCCCCCCTCTCTCTCTCCCTCCCTCCCCCTCTCTCTCCTAAAATAAAGTGCTTGTCTAAAAGCACACATGTGAATGGACACCACCACTCCCCCCCCCCCCCACTTTTTTCTTTTAATAAAAATAATTTTGTTGTCGAAAAAGCACATAGGAGAATAGACGTTAAAAGAAATAACACATACACATTGGTTTATTCGCTGCCTTACGGAAAATGCTACGTTTTTATTCAAAGCTACAACTCCTCAGACAGTGTCCATCACTTGATCCGACAACTCCAACACGAGTCGTGTCTGATGATTCTCCACCACCCCCCAACCCCCAGCCAAAACCTCCCCCTCAGGGACCCAAATGCAAAGCTAAGGGGCAACGACGTGACTCGGGGTGGATCTGATAACAACAGTATGTGGGCTACTGATTTAGGTCAGTAGGAAAAACACTGCTTTGCGACACATGGCACAGATTCGATTAGCTGGGTGACATATGACAGACTGCTTGTTTGCTGCACTTCAGACACAGACAGCGGAAACATGAAGAATCCTGTCACCAGTCGCCGTGGTGTAGTGGTCAGCGCAATGGACTACCGACTGGAATGGAAGGCTGTGGGTTCGAATCCCCATCAGTTCATTCAAAAATCATTGTGGGATTTTTCGGCTCTAATCGGCTCCTACCCAGAGTTGGGTGTGCTACGGGGGCTCAGTGGGTAGACTGGGATCACACAATCGAGTCTCATCCACTTCACGGATGCGTCATTGAGGGTGTTGCTCAGATCTTCTGACTAGCACCGCAGGTGTCTGTACCTCTCGGGCCTGGTTGACGCCAGGATACATTATGATAGTAAGCGTAGTCTAAATCCTAGATGGAACTCCATAGCATCAAGATTATCATCCTCATCATCATCATCGCATTATAAAAAACTGTTCCAGCTTCTGTGGCCATTAAGGTGGCGTAGAAAATGGGACGAAAAAAAAAAAAAAAAAAAAAAAAAAGGTGAGCACAAAAGTAACTTTCCTGAGTGCCAAGATCAAAAAAAAAAAAAAAAAAAAAATCCCGTCTGCTGCTTGCTGCTCTGTTTTACGACTCCCCTCCTCCCCACCCCACTCCTCTCCTCTCCACCCAAGTTCAAATTGCTTACACCCCAGCCGACTACCAGTGCCATATCAGGGCTAACATCATCATCATCATCATCACCGTCGTCGTCGTCATCATCATGTGCCCTGCCGCAGGGCTTTGGCGATCATGGCCCTCCATATGAATCTATCCCTTGTCGCCTCAAGCACATCTTCCACCCTCTCCGTCTTCAGCCGCTCTGCAAGTCCGTCCAATATTTTCTCCCTGGGTCTACATGGTGTTCTCTTTCCCTCCAGCTCTCCTGTTGTGACCAGGGCTAACACCAACGACAACTCATCCTCCCTACCCCCCGGGTCGGACTACTCTGGTTATGGGATCTTAAAGGTACTGATGGTATTAATTCTTTATTTCCCAACTGCGGAATTTGTTAGCTAAAGTCATGCATACTTCATTTTCCAACGGTAAAATGTCTTAGCTAAAAGCCAATTTTCAAACTTCTTGTTGCTCTCGCATGCTAGGGGCGTTTTTATGTTTCCCAAAGACAGCCAGTGACCCGACTTACAGAAAGAATCTTTAACGTGCAGATTTGATATTCTGCATGCGTATACACACAGAAGAGGGCTTAGGCACTGGCAGGTCTGCACACATGTTAACCCTTGGACTCCCGCACGCTACCCACCAACTACAAAAACAACCCTTTTGACTCCCTCATCCTATCCACCAGCTTCCTGCAGGAAACTGGCGGATAGGGTGAGGAAGCCAAAAGGTTTAAGTTTTTGATTTGCTAGCATGGTTGACAATGCAGGAAGCTAGTGGACAGGGTGCGGAGTCAAAGGGTTAAGCTGGGAGATCGGGAAAAAGCTCCACTTTTTAACCACTAGATGCTGATATCCAGGCGGATTGAACCCAGGATCATCCGACTGGGAGGATGACGTTTACCCATTTGCCTACAATGCCTGTCAAGAAGAAAAAGAAGGCTGTGGAGCTAGCTAACAGATTAATCATATCGGACGATACAGTCCCTTTGGAATGAGGCTTTGGGGTTATCAGTTTAAAAACAAAACAAAACAAAAACAAAAACATAAGAAAAAAAAACGGAATAAAATAAAAATGTAAAAAACCCTGACTGGCTGTAAAAGCCAAAAGAAGCCAGCCACTGACGGTGATTCACTGACAGAAAACAGTTCCGGACAGCGTCGATACACACCAAACAAGACAACCGAACGCTGAAGGCTGATCTGGGGTGTGTGTGTGTGTGTGTGTGTGTGTGTGTGTGTGTGTGTGTGTGTGTGTGTGTGTGTGTGTGTGTGTGTGTGTGTGTTGTGTGTGTGTGTGTGTGTGTGTGTGCGTGCGTGCGCGCACGCGCGCGCACACAAAGAATCGCCTGAAAGTGTATCAAGTCTGCAAGAGTGTCATGTGTTTGTACGCGTGTGTAAATGAGTGTTTTACATTAAGTAGAGTGCTTTAGGAGGGTGTGACATGTCATAAGCATACAAACGTATTCATATATGAATGTCTAAACACCTCTCTCTCTCTCTCTCTCTCTCTCTCTCTGTCTTCTGTGCTTATATATGTATAGTATTATGTATGTATGTATGTATGATATGTATGTATGTATGTAACAACTATATCATGTGAGTGGGCGTGTATGTAATCATAAGAATGTTCGCAAAATAATTGGTGCGAATGTATACGCATAGAAAGAAAGGTTCGAACTCATAAATAACAGACTAATTTCATTTGTGAAGTGCAACCAATCAACGTCAAAGAATGCTCGTTGCATTTGACATACATGGAGAAGCCCAACAATAAACACACAACAATATTCAAACCAATAAACACATATCTGATACGGTGTAAACATCGTCAGATACACACAGCAATACGCCACTGCAGCATAATCATAATTCATTAAAAATTACAAATCATAGCACAGAATTAGGAACAGGTGGTAACGACAATCATCATTCTCATATGCCCTGCCACATGCGTTGGCGATCACGCCCTCCATATGAATCTATCCTTTATCGCTGCAGGTACATCTCCCACCCTCGCTGTCTTCATCCACTGAGCAGTCCGTCCATATTTTCTCCCTGAATCTACCTGGTGCTCTTTTTCCCTCCAGTATTTCTTGTTGCGACTAGGTGCTTCTAACTTCTCTTGCCTCATAAAATGTCCCATAAATGCTGCTTGTCTTTTCCTAACCTTCTTCATTAATGCTCATTTTGTGTCTGCCTCCTTGAAGACTGTCTTGTTTTTTTCTTTGTTGTCCATAGAACTCTCAACATTCTTTCAACTGCCTCTCAATCTTGTTCTGACTTTGCGTGTTGACTGTCCACGCTACACATCCGTACAACAATATGGGTTCTATACAACACTGAATAACTCTCTCTTTCTGGCGTTAATCCTGTAATGGGCCTAAACTGCCTAAAATTGCTTCCGCATATCTCATACCCCTGCAGCTAAAAATGCATTTAACACATGTACCCAATTATCAATCATAGGAGAAAGCACGTAAGACTTTATCGAACACATACAGGTGAATGGACCGGCAAGGGAGAAAAATGACAGGAAGAAAAGACAGAAAGCAAAGAAGGGAGAAAGAAACAAAGAGAGTGACAAAGAAAATTTCTAGCACACAATTTCCGAAAGAAGGGGATACTTTTTATACTGAAAGAGCCCCCGGCATCCCCTCGGGGGTAAAAGTATGCAAGGAAAAAAAATGCTGACTGTAAATCACCTGATAAATTCAGTCTTTCATACACACAATCACACAAAACAGCAAACACTATCAACAAGATATACTCACATATCCATGAGCACACATACAAGTATACGTTACAGCCAACTGCTTTGGGAGTTTACTGGGTCAATACAGCAATGTCGCAACAATAGATAATACCACGGAGATAGTCCCATAAGACGCTGCCTGTGATTCATGAAAACCTACACCACACACACACACACACACACACTCTCTCTCTCTCTCTCTCTCTCTCTCACTCACTCATTCACTATCTATCACTATATATCAATCTATCACTATCAATCTATCACTGTCTATCTATCTAATACTATTTCTATCACTATCTATTCTAATACTATTTATCTATCACTATCTATCTATCACTATCTCCCTCTCTGTCTGTCTGTCTGTCCTTCTCTCCCTTAACATTCAGAACAGAGATAACGACGAAAACCAAACAAAACAGGCCAACAAGACGCTTTCCTGATATCCAAGGACCCTCTCCCCCTCCTCTCGCCCCTCTCTGTGCCCGTCCGTCTTCTCTCTGCCATCCATATCTCTAACAACCTGTCATCACATCTATCGTGTGTGTGAACACAGCTGACACGTACAGATCTGAAGCAGGACCACACACAGAAGCAGTGAAACTCGTCCCAAAGCTCTCAGTGGTGGAATAATGCCCTGTTCTCCCAGACACGTTCTGTTTGCCCTGCCAAACCCAATCCGCTCCTCGGCTATTGGATCCTCGCTGTGTGGTTCGTGTGTGTGTTGTGTGCGTGGTTTGTGTGGACAGAGAGAGAGAGAGAGAGAGAGAGAGAGAGAGAGAGAGAGAGAGAGAGAGACAGAGAGAGAAAAGACAAACAGTACATGCTATGCTATTTGCTTTGAGAGGTAAAAAAAAACATCGAAATTCTATTAGTAAGCTCTACATTGTCGATGTTCAAAGTCATAAGGAATCTTGCATTGTTCGGTGTTGATCAAACCGTAAAAACAGATAGAATACGTGATTTGGTTATAATTTATTTGAATATAGGGATAGAATATGTGATCTGATTATAATATATTTGAATATAATATATATTATAATATATATATAATTATTAAATCTACCCAATCGCTTGCAAAATCATTTTATCTATAAACGCAAATTGACAAATGTGTCTACTTTCCACAGACTACTAAATATGATTCAAAATTCAATACTATAATGACAAAACAAACTTTCATTTGTCCATCTTTAACGCCCAATGGAATAAACATAAGCCTCTGTTTTTTCAATACAAAACAAATTTATCTTAAATCTTGATGTTCACTTTGAAACCTCCAGTGTATGAAACATTGTTAAATGGTTTCTGTATGTCAGACGCCCATAATGCATTTCCTATGCGTATGAACTGATATCATTTTTCGTTACCACATTGTATGTTGACTTCTGTCTATTGTAAAAAAATAAATAAATAAAAAAAATAAAACGGCTAAAAACACACTGTCGATGCCTCCCCATACGACTTATACAACTATGTTCTCTAATGGCTCATACACTTCTCTTCTTAAAAAATAAGTTATAACCATCTGCCCTTATGGCTTATACACTTCTCCTTTATGGCTTATACATGTTCTCTGGCTTATACACTTCTTTATGGCTTATACATGTTCTCTGGCTTATACACTTCTCCTTTATGGCTTATACATGTTCTCTCTTATGGTTTATATATTTCCCTTGTAGCTTATATACTTCTCCTTCTATGGCTTATAATGTCTCCCCGTGTGGCTTATATGTGTCCTCCCTTATGGCTTATACACGTCTCTCTCTATGGCTTATACATGTTCTCCCTTATGGCTTATACAGGTCTCTCTCTATGGCTTATACATGTCTCTCCTTATGGCTTATACATGTTCTCACTTATGGCTTATACACGTCTCTCTCTATGGCTTATACATGTTCTCCCTTATGGCTTATACACGTCTCTCTCTATGGCTTATACGTGTCTCTCCTTATGGCTTATACATGTTCTCACTTTTGGCTTATACACGTCTCTCTCTATGGCTTATACATGTTCTCCCTTATGGCTTATACACGTCTCTCCTTATGGCTTATACACGTCTCTCCTTATGGCTTATACATGTTCTCACTTATGGCTTAAACACGTCTCTCCTTATGGCTTATACATGTTCTCACTTATGGCTTATACACGTCTCTCCTTATGGCTTATACATGTTCTCACTTATGGCTTATACAGTCTCTCCTTATGGCTTATACATGTTCTCATTTATGGCTTATACACGTCTCTCCTTATGGCTTATACATGTTCTCATTTATGGCTTATAACGTCTCTCCTTATGGCTTATACACGTCTCTCCTTATGGCTTATACACGTCTCTCCTTATGGCTTATACACGTCTCTCCTTATGGCTTATACACGTCTCTCTCTATGGCTTATACATGTCCTCCCTTATGGTTTACACATATTCTCACTTACGGCTTATACACGTCTCTCCTTATGGCTTATACACGTCTCTCCTTATGGCTTATACATGTTCTCCCTTATGGCTTATACATGTCCTCCCTTATGGCTTATAATGTTCCCCCTTATGGCTTATACATGTTCTCCCTTATGGCTTATACACGTCTCTCCTTATGGCTTACACATGTTCTCCTTATGGCTTATATACGTCTCTCTCTATGGCTTATACATGTTCTCCCTTATGGCTTAACTCTCTCTTATGGTTATACACTGTCTCTCTCTTATGGCTTATACATGTTCTCCTTTGGCTTATACAGTCCCTTATGGCTTATACATGTTCTCCTTTATGGCTTATACATGTCCTCCTTATGGCTTATACATGTCCTCCCTTATGGCTTATACATGTTCTCCCTTATGGCTTATACATGTCCTCCCTTATGGCTTATACATGTTCTCCCTTATGGCTTATACATGTCTCTCCTTATGGCTTATACATGTTCTCCCTTATGGCTTATACATGTCTCTCCCTTATGGCTTATACATGTTCTCCCTTATGGCTTATACATGTTCTCCCTTATGGCTTATACATGTCTCTCCTTATGGCTTATACATGTTCTCCTTATGGCTTATACATGTCTCTCCCTTATGGCTTATACACGTCTCTCCTTATGGCTTACACATGTTCTCCTTATGGCTTATATACGTCTCTCTCTATGGCTTATACATGTTCTCCCTTATGGCTTATACACGTCTCTCCTTATGGCTTATACATGTCCTCCCTTATGGCTTATACATGTTCTCCCTTATGGCTTATACACGTCTCTCCTTATGGCTTATACATGTTCTCCCTTATGGCTTATACATGTTCTCCCTTATGGCTTAAACACGTCTCTCCTTATGGCTTATACATGTTCTCCCTTATGGCTTATACACGTCTCTCCTTATGGCTTATACACGTCTCTCCTTATGGCTTATACATGTTCTCCTTTATGGCTTATACATGTCCTCCCTTATGGCTTATACATGTTCTCCCTTATGGCTTATACACGTCTCTCCTTATGGCTTATACATGTTCTCCCTTACGGCTTATACATGCTCTCCCTTATGGCTTATAACGTCTCTCCTTATGGCTTATACATGTTCTCCCTTATGGCTTATACATGTTCTCCCTTATGGCTTATACATGTATCTCCTTATGGCTTATACATGTTCTCACTTACGGCTTATACATGTTCTCCCTTACGGCTTATACATGTTCTCCCTTATGGCTTATACACGTCTCTCCTTATGGCTTATACACGTCTCTCCTTATGGCTTATACATGTCTCCCCTTATGGCTTATACATGTCTCCCCTTATGGCTTATACATGTTCTCCCTTATGGCTTATACATGTTCTCCCTTATGGCTTATACATGTTCTCCCTTATGGCTTATACATGGCTCTCCCTTATGGCTTATACATGTCTCTCCCTTATGGCTTATACATGTTCTCCCTTACGGCTTATACATGTTCTCACTTACGGCTTATACATGTTCTCCCTTATGGCTTATACATGTTCTCCCTTATGGCTTATAATGGTCTCCCTTATGGCTTATAATGTTCTCCCTTATGGCTTATAATGTTCTCCCTTATGGCTTATAATGTTCTCCCTTATGGCTTATACATGTTCTCCCTTATGGCTTATACATGTTCTCCCTTATGGCTTATACATGTTCTCCCTTACGGCTTATACATGTTCTCCCTTACGGCTTATACATGTTCTCACTTACGGCTTATACTCGTCTCTCCGCATATCTCGCCCCCAAGAGCCAAAAATGCACTTAATAAATGTACCCAATTATCAATCCTAAGAAAAAGTACGTAGGACTTTATCGAACACATGCAGGTGAATGGACCAGCAAGGCAGAAATGACAGGAAGAAATGACAGAAAGCAAAGGAACAAGGCAGAAACAAAGAAAGCAACAGAAAAGTGGAAATTTCTAGCACAGAATTTCAAGAAGGTGGGGATATCATTTATACTGAAAGAGCCCCCGGCATCCCCAAGCGGGGAGCGAAGTTAGTTTGCCCAGGAAGAATCGGAGTCTCGTACCAATAACGAATAGCTCAGAGTTTCAGTTTCAGTTTCAGTTTCTCAAGACGATGTCTCCGCGCTTGGAACGAATTCTATATGCACTAACATCACAGACGCCACAGTTGGGCAATATAGTTCTACTCTGGCTGGAGTCCGAACCACAGGACCACGACGCCAGTGTCTGGGGGTGGGTTATCTCATTCTGACACCAGTAACCCTTAAACAAACTAGTACAAACTAGTGGTGGTGATCAATAAATGGCCGAACGACGTGCCCCCCAGGTTATATAGCCATAGCGATCTCACATGTTGTCATAACATTGTAGGTATTCGCTCAACAGAGGTTATCTCAGCACGACTACAAAAGGTACAAGAGCATCAAAAACAGTGTACTTAATTTAACCCTTTGACTCCTGCCGCCTGTCCACCAGCATCCTGCGTTGTCAAACCATGCAAACAAAGCAAACACTTAACCCTTTGACTCCCTCACCCTATCCACCAGCTTCCTGGATAGGGTGAGGGAGTCAAAGGGTTAAGTTTTTGCAGTTGGACACGGTTAAAAAGAAACGACTGTTTGAACTGGACAGGGTGAGGGAGTGAAAGAGTCAATCGACGGCTGGATGAGATGAGGCAAACACTCTCCTTCCTCGGCTTTTTCGTCCTTTGGCTGCACAGCTCTCTGCCACAAACTTGGTTAGAAACCAAATGTCCAAATACCAAGCCGGTAACTTTACAGTTCTCCAACCGTTCGCTGTTGACACAGACTTGGCTTTTTTAAAAAAATCTTTTTTGCCGTTGTGTGTTCACTACGCTTTTCAAGCTGGTAGACAGGGTAAGGGAGTGAAGGGTGAACAATAGGGGTGATCGATAGAGAACCGGGTGGTACGCCTGTGCCCTAGCGATGGCGACTGTCGTTACACTCTCCGTCATATCTCATTTCACGATTGTGTTGTTGTATAACTCTCCGTCCTGTCTCATTCTACGACAATGTTGTTGTAATTCCCTACACCCTATCTCATTCCATAACAGTGTTCTACTCTCTCCGTCCTATCTCATTCCATGACAGTGTTGTCGTGTAACATTCTCCGTCCTATCTCATTCCATAACAGTGTTCTACTCTCTCCATCCTATCTCATTCCATAACAGTGTTCTACTCTCTCCATCCTATCTCATTCCATAACAGTGTTCTACTCTCTCCATCCTATCTCATTCCATAACAGTGTTCTACTCTCTCCATCCTATCTCATTCCATAACAGTGTTCTACTCTCTCCATCCTATCTCATTCCATAACAGTGTTCTACTCTCTCCATCCTATCTCATTCCATAACAGTGTTCTACTCTCTCCATCCTATCTCATTCTACGACAGTGTTGTTGTAACTCTCTCCATCCTATCTCATTCTACGACAGTGTTGTTGTAACTCTCTCCGTCTTATCTCATTCTACGACAGTGTTGTTGTAACTCTCTCTGTCCTATCTCATTCCATGACTGTGTTGTCGTGTAACTCTCTCTGTCCTATCTCATTCCATGACTGTGTTGTCGTGTAACTCTCTCTGTCCTATCTCATTCCATAACAGTGTTGTTGAGTAACTCTGTCCTATCTCATTCCATGACTGTGTTGTTGTGCAACTCTCTCCGTCCTATCTCATTCCATGACTGTGTTGTTGTGTAACTCTCTCCGTCCTATCTCATTCCATGACTGTGTTGTTGTGTAACTCTGTCCTATCTCATTCCTTGAGTGTTGTTACCCTCTCTGTCCTATCTCATTCCATAACAGTGTTGTTGTGTAACTCTCTCCGTCTTATCTCATTCCACGACAGTGTTGTTGTTGTAACTCTCTCCGTCCTATCTCATTCCATGACTGTGTTGTTGTGTAACCCTCTCCGTCCTATCTCATTCCATAACTGTGTTGTTGTGTAACTCTCTCCGTCCTATCTCATTCCATAACTGTGTTGTTGTGTAACTCTCTCTGTCCTATCTCATTCCATGACAGTGTTGTTGTAACTCTCTCCGTCCTATCTCATTCCATGACTGTGTTGTTGTGTAACTCTCTCTGTCCTATCTCATTCCATAACAGTGTTGTTGTGTAACTCTCTCCGTCTTATCTCATTCCACGACAGTGTTGTTGTTGTAACTCTCTCCGTCCTATCTCATTCCATGACTGTGTTGTTGTGTAACTCTCTCCGTCCTATCTCATTCCATGACAGTGTTGTTGTGTAACTCTCTCTGTCCTATCTCATTCCATAACAGTGTTGTTGTGTAACTCTCTCCGTCTTATCTCATTCCATGACAGTGTTGTTGTTGTAACTCTCTCCATCCTATCTCATTCCATGACTGTGTTGTTGTGTAACTCTCTCTGTCCTATCTCATTCCATGACTGTGTTGTTGTGTAACTCTCTCTGTCCTATCTCATTCCATGACAGTGTTGTTGTGTAACTCTCTCCGTCCTATCTCATTCCATGACTGTGTTGTTGTTGTAACTCTCTCTGTCCTATCTCATTCCATGACTGTGTTGTTGTGTAACTCTCTCCGTCCTATCTCATTCCACGACTGTGTTGTTGTGTAACTCTCTCCGTCCTATCTCATTCCACGACTGTGTTGTTGTGTAACTCTCTCCGTCCTATCTCATTCCATGACTGTGTTGTTGTGTAACTCTCTCCATCCTATCTCATTCCATGACTGTGTTGTTGAGGTAACTCTCTCCGTCCTATCTCATTCCATAACAGTGTTGTTATGTAACTCTCTCCATCCTATCTCATTCCATAACAGTGTTGTTGTGTAACTCTCTCCATCCTATCTCATTCCATGACAGTGTTGTTGTTGTAACTCTGTCCATCCTATCTCATTCCATGACAGTGTTGTTGTTGTAACTCTCTCCATCCTATCTCATTCCATGACAGTGTTGTTGTGTAATTCTCTCCATCCTATCACATTCCATAACTGTGTTGTTGTGTAACACTCTCCGTCCTATCTCATTCCATAACAGTGTTGTTGTGTAACTCTCTCTGTCCTATCTCATTCCATAACAGTGTTGTTGTGTAACTCTCTCCGTCCTATCTCATTCCATGACAGTGTTGTTGAGGAACTCTCTCCGTCCTATCTCATTCCATGACAGTGTTGTTGAGTAACTCTCTCCGTCCTATCTCATTCCATAACAGTGTTGTTGTGTAACTCTCTCTGTCCTATCTCATTCCATAACTGTGTTGTTGTGTAACTCTCTCCATCCTATCTCATTCCACGACAGGCCAAACATTAGTTGAATACTTTTTCATCCTCAATATTCCCCTCTCCTTTTTTTTTCTTCTTGTTTTTCTTTTATCTTAGAGGGCGTGGGGAGTGGGGATGAGGGAAGCAAGTGCTTTAGAAGAGGGAGGGGCGACTGAGACCGAAAAACTACGTCTGTGTGTGTCTTTGACCTAGAAACATCAGCAGATGTCGTCGTCCCACACACCAAACGGCAAAATGACCCGCTTTAACAACACCAAGACCACACACACACACACACACACACACACGCGCGCACAAACACACACGTGCATCAATGCACATCAATGAACATAGCACGCAGACAGACTACTCGCAGAGATGGAAATGAGGAAGAAAGAGAAGATCAAAAAGAAATGAAGGAAACGGTGACGATTTTGATAACAAATTAGGGCGGCAAGAGAAAAAGAGAGCAGGGAGGGGGGGGGGGGAGCGAGAGAGAGAGAGAGAGAGGGAGGGAGAGGGAGAGGGAGAGGGACAGAAAGAGAGACAGACAGAGAGACAGACAGACAGACAGAAAGAGAGACAGAGACAGAGCGAAAAAATGACACACGCACACACACAGACAGACAGAGAGAGAAAGAGACAGAGAGAGAGAGAGAGAGAGAGAGAGAGAGAGAGAGAGAGAGAGAAAGAGACAGACAGACACAGAGAGAGGGAGAGACAGAGAAAGTGAGAGACAGAGAGAGAGAGAGAGAGGGGGGGGGGGGGAGGATGACGGCTTGGGTCAGGGGTCACACGCCCTACTCCCCTCCTATCTTTCCCCCTCC
>JAPXFY010000027.1:33385846-33398346 GCA_030674185.1 Monoplex corrugatus | reverse complement strand
GCAGCGATCAAAAAAGCACAGTCAGACATAGTGACACGAGCCAGGTGATTGATGCTGGAGCTGGGCCCCAAAAACTAGGTTGCTCGGAATGCGGTGCAGATGCACAGTCCCCCTTCAAGGCGGCATGCAGCTTGGTGGTCTCGTCAAAGCGGAGTTTGTAGGGTATAACACCTTTGGTTCAAATAGTACAAAGGGACAGACTGCTTCGGGACACCAGCTTAGAGCTGACTAAGCAGAACTTAAAAGTTGGTGTCTCGACTAGCATAGGGGGACGTGGCCATGGAGACATGCAAGGCCTGCAAAAGGGCAAGCGGACGAATGAAAGACAAAGGGAAAGAAGCAACAGTGAGGGAATCCCGAGCAAAGCGAGACGAAAAAAACGTGCTTCAAGCACGCTCTGTCATTCAACATGCAGAGTACACTTTCCACTCGAAAGAAGACATACGCAAAAAAAAAACAAACACGAGCAACACATGATCGTGAAAAAACGTGAAAAAGCTTAGCGAAAAACGAGAACAAGTAAACACTGGCGAAAGCCGTGAAAACATGAATGAGCGTAAGACCGCCACCTACGGGGGCTTGCTAGCGGTTAGCGTTCTTGATTCGCTGTTTGCACACATCTTTTATTTTCTTACGACGCAAGAACAGCTAACTACCGTTGACAATTAGCACTCGTGAGTCACGGTATGGCGCGTGTAATTAAAACTTTCAATTAATCCATTTGACATGGTTCGCACATGAACACAAAACCGCCATGAACAGATACCGACAAAACTACACACCTACCAAAACCAGCGCCACAGTCAATAAATAAAGAACGAACGATAATTACTTCGTATTGTCTCATTCATTTCATCTGTTTGTTGATAACATTCACCTACATGTGTATCAGCTTCCTGTCTCTCTTGATAGGTTTCTTTATCTACACAGTTTATGTCATGTCATCTTATGCATTTACTTTATTTCTGTATGCGTGTCTTTTACTTTTTCTTTATTTCTGCATGTCTTTTTCTCTTTTTTTTTTTTATAAGCAATAAATTCATTTAGCTATCAATCATCTGCCAATTATCTACTTACTTGTTGTTTGTTAATAATCTATTCATTTGTTCCATTGATAACAACACTTAACTTATTCATTTATTGATATAATTCTCCATTTATGCAAGTTCAGTGACTGAATGAAAGAGACAGATACAGGCATATATATATACAAGTGAATACCTGCACTGACAGACAGACAGACAGAAGATAGACAGATAGACATGTATAACGTACAACAGGTGGGCGACTGAAAGGGGTGTGGCTGCCGATGTAACTGTAAACACTTAAATGCAGCAAGCAATGCATATCAGTGAAAGGTCACACACACACGTACACACACGTACACATGCACGCAACCACGCAAGCAAGCAAGCGCACATCCAAACGACGCATTTTCACAAGAATGTAGTTACGTGCGTCAGTGAAAGGTCACAGGTACAGCACGCACGTACAGTATGTATGCTATGGTGTTTTTGTGTGTGTGTACGTGACAGAGAGAGAGAGACCGGGACAGAGAGAAACAGACAGAGAGAGAGCGAGTGAGAGACAGAAAGAGAGAGAGAGTGACAGATACACAGACAATGACAGAGACAAATACAGAGAGAGAGAGAGAGAGAGAGAGAGAGAGAGAGAGAGAGAGAGAGAGAAAGAGAGAGAGAGAGAGAAGAGAGAGAGAGAGAGAGAGAGAGAGAGAGAGAGAGAGAGAGAGAGAGAGAACAAGTCACTAACGTTACAGAATGTACTGTAATCAAATGACAGCAAACGGGAAACCAGTGAAACTACGCACGCTTCAAATTGAAATCATGAGGCGAATAGTAATGACATGTCAAAGGACAGAGGATTAGAAGACACAATATGTGACTTTTGTTTATTATTGACGGTATATCAAAGGTCAGCGGATTATAGGACACAATATGTGACCCTTATTATCATTGACAGTATATCAAAGGTCAACGGATTATCGGACACAATATGTGGCCCTTTTTCATTACTGACAGTATGTCAAAGATCAGAGGATTATAGGACACAATATGAGACTCTTGTTTATTATTGACGGTATGTGATCCTTGTTTATTACTGACGATGAATCAAAGGTCAGAGGATTATCAGATACAATATGTGGCCCTCGTTTATTGACATTACATCAAAGGTTAGAGGATCAAACGACACAACATGTGACTTTGTTTATTGACGCTACCACAGCCTAACCCTTTCACTCCCTTCACCCCATCTACAGTTTCCTACAAACTGATGGCTAAGTTAATGGACAGAAAGGGTTAATTCTGTCCACTTCCTTTGGCTTATCAACCCAGGAAGCCGATGTAACGAGTGAGGGAGTGAAAGAGTTAATGAAAGAGGCGCCAACCGACTTGGAAGACGGCCATCTTGGCTGGCACTTTTACAGGAGAACCATGGCACGATTTTATGAGACTACTGGCTTCAAAAGTGGGGTCACCCCTGATGTCATTAGCAAAGTCCAAATTCTACGTGCGATGACTGCATGCAACGCTCAAGCGATCTATCTCTCTTTCTCTCTTTCTTTCTTTTTTCTCTCACTCTCGATCTCTATCACACACACACACACACACACCACACAACACCATCTCTCTCTCTCTCTCCTCTTTCGCTCTGTCTGTTTGTCTGTCTTTCTCGCTCTCGGTCTCTCTCTCACTGTCTCTCTCTTTCTCTTTGTCTGTCTGTCTGTCTCTCTCCCTCTTCTTTCTTTCACTCACTCTCACACACACACATCACACACACACACACACTCTCTCTCTCTCTCTCCCTCTTCGCTCTGTCTGTCTTGTCTGTCTTTCTCACTCTCGGTCTCTCTCTCACTGTCTCTCTCTTTTCTCTTTTGTCTTCTGTCTCTCTCCCTCTTCTTTCTTTCACTCACTCTCTATCACACACACACACACACACACCTCACTCTCTCTCTCTGTCTGTCTGTCTTTCCTGCCTGTCTTTCTCTCTCTCTTTCTCTCACTCTCAGTCTCTCTCACTGTCAGTCCCTCTCTCACTCTTAATCCCCCCCCTCTTTCTCCCTCTATCTTTCTCTCTCTCTCTCACTGGCTGTGAGCATGTAAAGGAAGGGGAGGGGGCGCCATCTGCCGAGCCACTTCTGTTTCAACGCCCCTGTGTCGCTCATTTTTGGCATTCCATCACACCTCCAATCCCCCGGAAACTGAAGTTACCATACATACCCTGAGAATGGGAATGACAGTGATAATGCTATGAAGTGTAGGATTCTTAATCGTTTCAACCTGTTTCATTTTCCTTTAGGGATCATTACCATTTTCGGCATTATCACTTCTGGCCATTTTCAACATTATTCCTTTTCTCACACTGGACGGAGCAACACGGAAGTTTCAGTCTTTTTCTCCTAATTTTTGTATCTGGTGTTTGTTTGTTTGTGATCTTACGCTCGACATAGGCCAGTTGGCCGAAAATTTGCGCCTGTCTTGTCTTGTTGTATTAAATACGCGTTCTTATCTTTTTTGTGTTTTTTTTTTCTTCGGTTCATGGGTTGTAGAGGTAAAGCTGACAGTGATAGGGTGCCCTGGTGATTGACCTGAGTGATTTGAAGGAGATGGGAGCGATCAATTTACATTATCAGACGTTTGTGGCTTATGAGCTCCAAAAATAATATCTTAAGAAATCTAATCTTACGCTGCTGGGAGGCAGAAAGAGCAAATAGATCTATCTAAACAGACATCAGGTCAGTTGTTTTGGCGCCAGAAAAAGCTATCAGAAAACTACTCCTGCTGAAAGCGTTTACTTCTTCAATTTTAGCATCTAAACAAAGATAAACAACAACAAACAGTTGGCAATGACAGGAAACCATAGACAAGCAATTTGATGCAGCAGACAACTGGCAATGTGTCTGGAGACAAAAGAGAGGTAATATCATTGTTTAAATGCAGAAGATGGTAGTTAAGGACCCACAATCAAACACGTCTCCATTCACAGTCTAAGATCTTCAATTCAAAGCTCACCTGCACCTGTTACAACAACACTGGCATTCATGGTCGCTGCCATGGATAATTCTGGTGGAAGTCTGCTTAAAGGTTACATGACACTAAACTCACCTCCAAACTAGGGCCAAGTTGAGGTTTTACTGTATTCCACATCAGCTTGTTTCATATAAGTACTGATTTTTTCATCCATTCATTCATTCTTGCATACCACTGTATTTTAATATTAAACTGACATATTCAGGGGAGCGCATGGTATGGAACTGCCCTCCCCTTGATAACACAAAACAAAAAACAACCAAAACAAAAAAACCAATCCAACTTCTGCAGGGCACACACACACACACACACACACACACACACACACACACACACACACACACACACACACACACACCACACACTCAAAGCTCATAATGGAACTGTCCACATCCATACCATCACTCTTGAACAGGTCCCAATCGACGTGTTTGGCAACACAAACATGTTCTGTGGACACAAACACCGTATGATATCAGCAACAACGGGACGAGTGGTGTCGACTGTGACAGATACACGCTAATTGCACTTGGTACAGACGGGGCCACTCTGTCGTCCAGCTGATAGCGATATCTTCTGTCCCTCTATCTGGATCCCAGGTTCCTTTTCACTTCACATTTGGAACCCCCGCCGATACCCCCACCCCATCATCTGCCTGTCTGTCTCTATATCTGTCTGCCTGGGACTTGATACCCCCGCTGATACCCCCCCCCCCCCCACCGTCTGCCTGTCTATCTCTATCATCTGCCTGGAACTTGATACCCTCGCCGATATCCCCACCCCATCGTCTGCCTGTCTATCTCTCTGTATTGTCTGCATGGAACTTGATACCCCGCCCGATACCCCCACCCCACCGTGTGCCTGTCTATCTCTCTGTATTGTCTGCATGGAACTTGATACCCCGCCCGATACCCCCACCCACCGTGTGCCTATCTCTCTATATCTGTCTGCCTGGACTTGATACCCCGCCAATACCCCCACCCCGCCGTCTGCCTCTCTGTATCTGTCTGCCTGGAACTTAATACCCTCCGCCGACACCCCCCCCCCCCCCCCGCCCCACACACACACCATCTGCCTGTCTATCTCTCTATATCTGTCTGCCTGGAACTTGATACCACGGCCGATATCCCCACCCCATCGTCTGCCTGCCTATCTCTCTGTATCTGTCTGCCTGGAACTTGATACCACGGCCGATACCCCCACCACACCGTCTGCCTGCCTATCTCTCTGTATCTGTCTGCCTGGAACTTGATACCCGGCCGATACCCCCACCCATCGTCTGCCTGTCTATCTCTCTGTATTGTCTGCCTGGAACTTGATACCACGCCGATACCCCACCACACCGTCTGCCTGCATATCTCTCTGTATCGTCTGCCTGGAACTTGATACCCCCAGTGATACCCCCACCACACCATCTGCCTGTCTATCTCTCTCTATCGTCTGCCTGGAACTTGATACCCCCAGTGATACCCCCATCCCGGCGTCTGCCTGTCTATCTCTCTGTATCGTCTGTCTGGAACTTGATACCCCCAGTGATACCCCATCTCGGCGTCTGCCTATTTCTCAATATCGGTCCGCGGGGAACTTGGTGCCACATGTCCTCACTAATTCACTGATGACAACCCATACCGTCATCAATACCTATCTGTTTTGTCTGTCACTCTTTGTCTGGAACTTGGTGCCACAGGCTCTTAATTGTCAAGCCCCTCTGTTTCACCGTTAACATCCTCCACTGCTCTACCGCTCTGTCTGTTTGTCTGCCTGCCTGTCTGTCTGCCTGCCTGCTTGCTTGTTTGCCTGCCTTCCTGTGAGTGGTGTGTGTGTGTGTGTTGTGTGTGTGTGTGTGTGTGTGTGTGTGTGTGTGTGTGTGTGTGTGGTGTGTGTGTACGTGTGTGCATGCATGCGCCAGGCAGCCTCTTCAGCTCCTCTATGAAACCCACAGAGACTCTTCTTTGGTGGAAGCAGCGGCAAAAAGGGAATCCCCTGCACGATCCAAAACACAAACAGCTGATGACACTGGCCTGCTCCCTCCCTCTCTCCCCTCCTCCATAATCCGCTTACAAAGAATCCCAGTTTTCAGGCTCACTGTACAGCACAAAAGTGGGTTCGAGATTTCGAAGGAAAAAAAATCAACCCCCCCCCTCCACCCCCAATCCTTTCCACTTCCTGTTCTTTAAGGGAAAAAGATGGACTAAGCTTTGTTCAAACTGCGAGACAGTTAACACCTATGATATAAACTGACAAAGAAAATCGCAGGCACATTGTAAATACGTGTGACATATACTGACAGATAGTATCAGAAGACAGACAATAAATATATATGACACTGACAGACAGAATCACAGACCGACAATAACTCCATATGATATGTACTGAAGGCAAGAGCAACTGACAGAGCAGGGACCAGTAAACCGCACAATGAAATGAAATAAACGTTTCAAAAAAGTAAAATATTAAAACAATGCTAAATATGCATAATAATAAAGTAAACAATATTAACTCTGCATACATGAAGCAAAGTTCATAAAAAGCACACTCAAAGTTATTGTTATTGTTATTTTTGTTTAAATCCAAGCCGACTGCAAAGTCATATCAGGGTTATAACTATTTCAAAACATATACAATACTTCAAAAGAGGTAAAAAAGAAACAGAAAATTAAGTACACATACAAATCATTCACGCACATAATTTAAGGCGATGCCCCTGGCGCTGATCACTCCGCCCATTTTATCACAAAGGAGAAAAAAAATATAAAATGAATACAAATTTAAGCATAAGGACATTAAAACATATCTAAAAACGGACCTTAATTTACCAAAAATTGCTTCCGCAAATTTGGTTTCCCTAGAGCCAAAAATGCACTTAATACATGTGCCCAATTATCAATCCTAAGAGAAAGTACGTAAAGTTTATGGAAAACACACGTGGATGGACCAGCAAGGCAGAAAATGACAGGAACAAAATGACAGAAAAAAAAAGGCACAAAGCAGAAAAGAAGAGAGTCAGAAAAGAGGACATTTCTAGCACAGAATTACCAGAAAGTGGGGATACTGTTTTAATTGAAAGAGCCCCCGGCATCCCCACACGGACAAATTCAAAGCAAATACGAAATACGTCGAAACATTTCATTAAGACTGGAAAAGAAACGTATTTTTCCCGTTTTCGATTATTTAGATCCATAAAGTGGGATGGGACACGATGGACGCGCCACAAATGATACTGCCATCTGTACAAAAAAAAGACAAAGGGTGGGGGGGGGGGGGGGGGCGGGGCAGAGAGAGAGAGAGACAGAGACAGAGAAAGAGAGAGGACAGAGAGAGAGAAAGAGAGAGAGGGAGGAAGGTGAGAGAGAGACAGAGAAAGAGAGAGGGAAGAGAAAGAGAGTGGGAGGGGAGAGAGAGATATAACAGAGAGAGGAGAGACAGAGACAGAGAGAGGGAGAAGAGAGAAAGAGAGAGATAGAGACAGACACAGACAGAGAGAAAGAGAGACAGAAAGAAAGAGAGGGAGGGAGGAGAGTGAGACAGACAGACAGGCAGAGAGAAAGAGAGAGGGAGGAGAAAGAGAGGGAGGAAGGGAGAGAGAAAGAGAGACAAGACAGATAGAGAGAGAGAAAGACAGAGGAAGAGAGAGAGAGACAGAGAGAGAGAGAGAGAGTGAGACAAGCAGATTGATAGACAGACAGAGACAGACAGTAAGGGAGAGAGAGAGGGAGGGAGCAGGCTGACCAATTATCAGGCATGCAGGGCATGTACAGTATGTCTAATTATCTATGACCCATCCTTACAAACAGATCCACAAATCGCACCGCAACCAACGATCGGCTCCAGGACAGTTTCGTGTGTAAGACCTCCATTTGAGCTTTTAGCACTGACAATATCTAGAACCACTTTATCATTGGCAACTGAGACAAGCAGACATGTCGAAACAACATATGAATTGTCTAGAAAATGACTCTTCTTTTGCATGAGGGTGTTGAAATCATGATTGAAAAAGATGCGACTCTTTTTTGTACCAGACTGTTAATATCATCACTGGAAAAGATTTTTCCCTTTGTTTTTTTGTTTGTTTGTTTTTTGGTCGAGTCTCAGCAGACATAACTTCAGAAGTCAGTACAGCTTTGTTTCTGAATTATAACTTCAGAGAGTACAGAGCACGGCTGTCTAACTTCAGCTCCTAAAACGAACTTTGAGTCTCGCTGTTTAACAAGAACTCTGAGTCCCGCTGCTTAACAAGAACTCCTAAGCCCGCTGCTTAACAAGAACTCTGAGTCCCGCTGCTTAACAAGAACTTTGAGTCCCGCTGTTTAACAAGAACTCTGAGTCCCGCTGCTTAACAAGAACTCCTAAGCCCGCTGCTTAACAAGAACTCTGAGTCCCGCTGCTTAACAAGAACTTGAGTCCCGCTGCTTAACAAGAACTCTGAGTCCCGCTGCTTAACAAGAACTTGAGCCCGCTGCTTAACAAGAACTCTGAGTCCCGCTGCTTAACAAGAACTCCTAAGCCCGCTGCTTAACAGAACTCTGAGTCCGCTGCTTAACAAGAACTCCTAAGCCGCTGCTTAACAAGAACGCTGAGCCCGCTGCAAAGACTATTTTGTTCATGTCTAACTTCTAACTCCGAAGGCCGATTTCTCAAATGGCCATCCCAATAAGTCTTAATTTAAAAATGGCTGCAAATCGTGTTTGGGAAAAAAGTACAAATGTAAATCTGACATCCGATGAATAGTATAAAATAAATAAATAATAAATAAATACATATATAAACAAACAAATAAATAAATAAACAAATAAATAAATAAAACCCAGCAGTTTTAAGTAATGTCAAAATTCCCCAAACAGTCAAGCTCTTTTTGTCAGAGCGAGTCACAGTGACATAATATGCAAAGGAACATCGCTATGAGTGGGTGAGGTGTGAAACAATGGACCACACGACTTTCAATGCATTAATTCACGAGTCTGTCACCCCCCCCCCCCTCACACATCCCCTCACACCCACCCACAAGTAAACATACACCGTTTGTCCAACACGGATCCATCAGACAAGGATCAATAGATCGTCACCACTGAATGCTAATGTCATAACACTAACATGGGCTGTGGCCAGCTGTATCAATGTGCACAACTGTGGAATGCTAACAGTCTGACACATCCGCCGTAACAAGCAGGACAAGCAGCAGCAAAGGAAGAAAGAGACAGAAGAAGAATCTCAGTGGCAATGGAGTTAAAATAAATAAATAAATAAATAAATAAAAAAAATTTAAAAAAGGAGAAAAGACAGGAAGTGGAAAGAGTGGTGTTAAAAAAATCACACACACACACACACACACACACACACACACACCTGAGCAAACTGATGAAGCCTCATCGTTCTAATGTTCTCATTGTTTTTCTCTTGTTCGTTAAATTGTTTGATGTTACCTTATACGATAAAATGCCTTCATGATTTCATAGATTCTCCCACCCCACCCCATTGACACCTCTTTATCTTATTCATTCATTTATTTATTTATTTATTTTTGTCTAAAAGCACGTATATGACATTAGCATTCAGCGATCACCTACCTATCATCATAACCATAACTGACAAAAACATCAGGATGAAAGACAGCTCTCCTGAAATTATTCCAAAATATAATTACAAGCGTGCTGACTGGTCCTCATTTCGAACTGCTCTAGCTAATCAAGATTACAGACATTATGAAAGTGAAAATGTAGACATTATGTTTTCTAAATTCCAAGAGTCAATTTTAGCTGCTGCAGACCTATCGATTCCGAAACTCAAATCTTCTAGATCAAATAATCGATTGGGTAATGTTTGGTGGACAGAGGCATGTGAGAAAGCAGTTCAATATAAAAGGGAGAAATTCAAAATCTACATCAAAAGCCGGAAACCTGAGGATCATGTCGAAATGAAAAAAGCTAACATCCAATGTAACAAAATCATTGCTGAAGCAAAGAAAGATTATTGGGCATCATTCTGCACAAAAGAAATTTCAGATTTCAAAGATTTCCATAAAGTCTGGACGAAAATGAAACAAATGAAGGATGGAACCAACTTACCTAGGTGTCCGATAATGATTGAAACATGTAACACATTTCCTTCAGACATGGACAAAGCAGAAACTTTTGTGGATCTGTTCGCCAAAAACAGTAAAGTTGAAGGTTTATCTCCTGACTGCAAACATTACAGAGAAATGGAAGATTACAACCCAATCTACACTGATCCAGTACCACAGAATGATCTCTGGTTTAATTCTCCAATCACCTTTAGAAGAGCTAAAAAACACAGTACTGTCTCTACACAACAAAAAGAGTTCGGTAGGTGTTGATTCAGTTTCGACTGAAATGATTAAACATCTCCCTGAAAACTACCTTATTTTCCAACACAAAATTTTGCAGAAATGCTGGGTTACCGGAACTGTGCCACAAATCTGGCAAAAGTCTATAGTTATACCAATCTTAAAAACAGGAAAATCGAAAACCGATAAAAACAGTTACAGACCTATTGCTTTGACGTCCCACACAAGCAAACTAATGGAAAGATTGGTCTTAAACAGACTTTTACACTACTGTGATAAAAATAACGTTATTCCGGTAAACCAGGCATGTTTTAGAAAAGGAAGATCCGCAGTTGAGCACCTAGTTAAACTTACAACTCAGATCAAACAACAGTTTGTCCGCAGAAAAAGTGTTTTAGCTACTTTCTTTGATGTGAAAAAAGCTTACGATCAAGTTTGGCATAAACGTTTATTGTTCAAGCTAAAATCTGTTGGTTTATCGGGCAATATGTTCAATTACATTAAATCTTTTTTAGCTAATAGAACAATTCAGGCAAGAGTGGGAGCTAGTTATTCTTCTTCACGATGCCTCGACATGGGGATTCCACAAGGTTCAGTGATAGCACCTATTTTATTTAATATCCTTATACAGGATCTTCCTAAAGCTCTTTCAAATCGTGTTGTTTTAGTACAGTACGCTGATGATATATGCACTTGGATGAATATCACTTTAAAAAAGACAACTCCACAGAGAACGCGAAATTACATCAGGAAGTTGTATCAAATTGATCTTGATAATCTTGGAAACTATATGTTAGAAAATGGGCTGTCGTTGTCAGCAGAAAAAACTAACATGATGCTGTTTGATCCTGGTGGTAACTCAAATAACTTGCCTACTTTCAAATTGCTTGGTGAAGTGTTAAATTACAAACAGGTCGTAAAATTCCTGGGAGTTTACTACATCACGTCCAAATTAAGCTGGAATGTCCATTTTGATTATATTTTAACAAAAGCGCGAAAAACCTTAAATTTTCTAAAGATAATAAGCAAATTACCCTGGGGAATGGATACAAATGTACTGATTCATCTGTCAACAGCGCTGGTCAGGTCTAAATTATCCTACGCGCAAGAAGTTTTCTTCAATGCACCCAAATATTTACTAAAAAAGATTCAGAGCTTGGACTGCAAAAGTCTTAAAATTGCACTAGGTGTACCAACTCATGCTTCTACTCTGGAAACGTACAAAGTTGCTGGAATTCTACCTTTAAACAACCATCGTGAGTTAGCTACAGCAAAGTTTGCAATTAGAACTACTTCACAAGTGGATAATTTTGTAAGCAAAGAAATTAAGATCAGGTCTGATACTGACTTTCCAAAACGAGCAAAAAACATTTCATCACAAATTACAGCCGCAACTTACATATCTGGTCTGATCAAACAGTCCAACATAACAATGGATGAAATAGCCGAGAAACCAACGATAACGCCTATCCCTACATGGGAAATGCTAAAGGCCACATTTGATCTCGATTATGCAGACGTTAAAAAAGATGATAATGTCAACATTACGCTATCCACAGCTTGTGAACACATCGATGAAAAGTACCGTACCCACCTCCACATTTTTACCGATGGGTCAGTCTTAGCAAACTAGAGCGCTGGAGCAGCCTTTTATGTTCCAAAATTTAACATTAAAAAGTCTTTTTTCATTGGGGCAAATGTATCTATATATACAGCAGAATTGGTCGCTGTTGTTCAAGCGTTGCATTATTTAATAAGCCTTCAGCCTGTGCCTTTCAAAGTAGTTCTCTTTGTTGATTCAAAATCTGTATTATATGCCTTACAGTACAGACACAAGACCTGACTTAATTATTGAGGCAAATCATCTAATACATTGTTTAAAGATAAATGGTTCGGAAATCAATTTATGCTGGGTGCCTTCTCATGTTGGTCTTCATGGCAACAACGTAGTTGACAGAGCAGCTAAATCCGGTGCCCTCCATTCTGAAAATTCCATAGAATTACATGTTAACACCTCGGTAAAAGAAGCTTACAACTCGCTAGAATTAGCATCATGGATTCGATTTCATGAACATTTAAATGAAAAATTTGTGTCTCAAAAAAGAATCAAACTTTCAGTTCAAAATATCTGTAAAAATTTGCAGTAT
>JAPXFY010000027.1:33375846-33378346 GCA_030674185.1 Monoplex corrugatus | reverse complement strand
GGGGTTGGGGGACGGAAGAGAGGGATGGGCAGGGAAGGAGCTGAAAAGTGTTCAGGACAACCAGGCCGTTTAGTGCACTGCTCGCATGTCGGTACTGATATGAATTAGATGTCCTCCACGACTCGCCTCATTAAACTAAATCCTGTTCTCCCTTCGGCCTTCTCCATCACAACCACACACGACAGACACAACACATGATAGGTGCAGGCAACATGGACCTGGAACTACAGATATCAAGGGAACACGAAGAGACGGAAAGGGATGTGGACGGTGAGTGAGAAGGGTGGTGATAATACAGACAGGGTCAGACAGACAGAGGGAAAGAAAAGAGAGAGATAGAGAGAGATAGAGGAGAGAGAGAGAGAGAGAGAGAGAAACTGAAACTGAAAATGGTTTATTGCCATTGACATTTTTGTCCTTGTGGCAAGGAGCATAATACAAAGTCATTAAATTACACGAGAGAGAGAGACAGAGAGACAGAGAGAGACACAGAGAGAGAGGAAGTGAAAGGACTGTGCGTGCGTGCGTTGCGTGTGTGAGTGCACGCGTGTGTGTGCGTGCGTGTGTGCGCACGTACGTGCGTACGTCCGTGTGTGTGCGCGCATATGCGTGCATGTGAGCGTCTCTGTGTGTGTGCGTACGTGCGTGCGTGAGCGCGTGTGCATGTGCTTGCGTGCGTGCATATGTGTGTGTGTATGTGTGTGTGTGTGAGTGTGTGTGTATGTGTATGTGTGTATATGTGTGTGTGTGTATGTATGTGTGTGTGTGCGTGCGTGTGTGTGTGTGTGTGTGTGTGTGAATGTGTGTGTGTATGTGTATGTGTGTATATGTATGTGTGTGTGTATATATATATATATATATATATATATATGTGTGTGTGTGGTGTGTGTGTGTGTGTGTGTGTGTGTGTGGGGTTGTGTGTGTGTGTGTGTGTGTGTGTGTGTGTGTGTGTGTGTGTGTGTGTGTGTGTGTGTGTGTGTGTGTGTGTGTGTGTGTGTGAGAAAGGACAAACGTGTACACATTTTTTAGCGTCAGAACAACTGGCTTGTTATGTATATCGGCGTCTTCTCCTTTCAAGTTGTCACGTGCTGTTCAGATATCACAACCTATATCACAAATCTCTGGTATCACATGACTACAGGTATGTGTTGGTATCACACTACAGGTATGTGTTGGTATCATGCTACAAGTATGTGTTGCTATCACACTACAGGTATGTGTTGGTATCGCATTACACGTATGCACTGACATCACACTACAGGTACGTGTTGGTATCACACTACAGGTATAAGCAGGTACCACATGGCTACAGGTATGTGTTGGTATGACACTACAGTCTGTGTTGGTATCATACTACAAGTATGTCTTGCTATCACACTACAGGTATGTATTGGTATGACACTACAGGTATGTCTTGCTATCACACTACAGGTATGTGTTGCTATCACACTACAGGAATGTGTTGGTATGACACTACAAGTATGTGTTGGTATGACACTACAGGTATGTGTTGGTATCACACTACAGGTATGTCTTGCTATCACACTACAGTCTGTGTTGGTATCACACTACAAGTATGTCTTGCTATCACACTACAGTCTGTGTTGGTATGACACTACAGGTATGTCTTGCTATCACACTACAGGTATGTCTTGCTATCACAATACAGGAATGTGTTGGTATCACACTACAGGTATGTGTTGGTATGACACTACAGGTATGTTTGTATCACACTACCGTATGTGTTGGTATCACACTACAGGAATGTGTTGTTATCACACTACAGGAATATGTTGGTATCACACTACAGGAATATGTTGGTATGACACTACAGGTATGTGTCGGTATCACACTACAGGTATGTGTTGGTATCACACTACAGGTATGTGTTGGTTATCACACCACAATATGTATTGGTATCACACTGCATGTATGTATGTATGTATGTATGTATGTATGTATGTATGTTAATGTATGTATGCATGTGTGTATGTATGTATGCATGTGTGTGAATGTGTGAATGTGTGTATGTATGTATGTATGTATGTATGTATGCATGTGTGTATGTATGTATGCATGTGTGTGAATGTGTGAATGTGTGTATGTATGTATGTATGTATGTATGTATGTATGTATGTATGTGTGTATGTATGTATGTATGTATGTATGTGTGTATGTGTAATTGCATATATGTATCTGTGTGTATATGTCTGTCTGTCTGCCTGTCTGTAGATTTACATAGAGAGACAAAGAGAGAGTAACAGTGAGAGACAGGGGGGGGGGGGGAGACAGAGAGAGAGAGAGAGAGAGACAGACAGACAGACACAGAGACAGACAGAGAGACAGAAACAGAGACAGACAGAGAGAGGAGGTGGAGAACAGCCGGAAGAAATAATGCACACATGAAACAACTCGCCATTTCTGGGAAGAAGAGGACTAGAGCCCTTAAAGCGATGGCAGAGGCAGCAGAAAGGAGCTCAAGCTGGATCTGGGCAAGGAG
>JAPXFY010000027.1:33358346-33370846 GCA_030674185.1 Monoplex corrugatus | reverse complement strand
GCGTCAATGTATACACTTTATACCTGGGAAACGCCTGCACAAGATCGACCCAACTGGCGAGGAAGGCAAGCTGACCATAGGAGCAAGAGCAGCAGAGAGAAGACGTACAGCAGAGGCTCGAAGAAAACGAGAAGCGCGCATGGCACGAGCGACCTTGAATTCTAACGGTTGCACCAACCCACGTTTGCCCTACGTGTGGGCGAGCCTTCCTGGCCCGGATTGGCCTCACCAGCAGCCACCTCCGGACCCACAATCGCAAATCACCCAGTCAAAATTGAAGTCGTAGTCTTCTTCGAGAACGAAGGACGAACAACATTCAGTTATCAGGGGAAAAAACATACAAACAAACAAAACAAAAACAAACAACAAACAAAAAAACAAACAAACAAACAAACAAACACACAAACAAAAAAACAAACAAAACAAAAACAAAAAACAAACAAACAAACAAACAAAAACGAAAAAAGAACAAGAACTACGTGCGTATTTACACTTTTTTCACACTGGACGGAGCAGCAGGGAAGTTGCAGTCTTTTTCTCCAAATTTTTGTATCAGGTATTCGTTTATTTGTGATCTTACGCCTGACAAAGGCCAGCTGGCCGAAAATGTGCGCCTGTCTTGTCTGGTTGTATTAAATACGTGTTTTTCTTCTTCCTTTTTTTTTTTCGTGTTTTTTTTTTTTTTTTTTTCTCCTTTTTTTCTGGTTCTCGTTTGCTTGAACGCGGGCAGTCACACTCGTTTAGAATTTCGTAACATTCAGTTATACCCGTCATAAGCACTTGTCCTAACATGTACTAATGTATGAACTGTGATCAGTTACACTCGCAATATAAGCACATGTCGTAACAAGCGTCAATGTACACTACATACCCTTAATCAGTTGTAATAGGCACTTGTTGGATCAAGGGTCACTGTGTGTATGTCACAAACACGACTGCTGTATAACTAACTACGATAATCAATGCTAACAACAAGATTATTTTCATCACAATCTTACCTCTCTAAGAACAGGGTTATCTTGGCCACAACTACATCTCTCTTACAAGTATCAACAACCGGTCAAACAAGTAAGAAACGTACAGTACATTGTAACATACATACCTCGGTAGGGAAACGTCTGCACACTCTGAAATTCCTGGTTACCGATGGGGGTTTTTCAAGTCAGACCCTGAAATTCCTGGTTACCGATGTTTTTTTTAAAGTCAGACCCTGAAATTCCTGGTTACCGATGTTTTTTTCAAGTCAGACACTGAAATTCCTGGTTATCGATGTTTTTTTCGAGTCGGATCCTCAAATTCCTGGTTACCGATGTTTTTTTCAAGTCAGACCCTCAAATTCCTGGTTACCGATGTTTTTTTCAAGTCAGACCCTCAAATTCCTGGTTACCGATGTTTTTTTTAAAGTCAGACCCTGAAATTCCTGGTTACCGATGTTTTTTTTCAAGTCAGACCCTGAAATTCCTGGTTATCGATGTTTTTTTCGAGTCGGACCCTGAAATTCCTGGTTACCGATGTTTATTTCGAGTCGGACCCTGAAATTCCTGGTTACCGATGTTCTTTTTTTTTTTTTCAAGCCAGACCCAGAAATTCCTGGTTACCGATGTAGTTTTTTTTTTCAAGTCAGACCCTGAAATTCCTGGTTACCGATGTAGTTTTTTTTTTTCAAGTCAGACCCTGAAATTCCTGGTTACCGATGTTATTTCAAGTCAATGCTTTCTCGCTGCAGAGCGAACGTGAACAGTGGAAAAAAAACTGATCTACTGTGCATGTGTCAATGTTAGGCAGTCATCAGCGCTATGCAAGTGTTGAGTCACATCTCCGGCTCCGCACTGACATGTCCAAAACCCCCCAACCGGTGCTTTTATACATCTCCTATCAGACAGCCTGGGTCTTTTGCCTGTCAACCACTGTTTTCTGGGAATTTTTTAGTTTCCTCCACTGTTTGGGACTATTCAGTCTCCTGACATATTCCTTATTCGACCTCGCTCCCCACCCACCCATCCCCCCACCCCCAGGCCACACACACACACACACACACATCCCAGCATGCACACACGCAGCAAAGCAACGAAGCGTAAATGCCATCTCCTTTTCCAGAACTAGAACGCGAAACCGTTTGATTATAGGCCACAGAAAGAGGGAATAAGTGAAAGAAAAAAGAGAGAGAGAGGGGGGGGGAGGCGGTAGAGGGAGGGAGAAAGGAAGGGAGAGGGGAAAGAGAGAGAGGTGAAGAGAGAGAGGAAAAGACAGAGGGGGAGGGGAGGAAGGGAGGGAGGGAGAGAGAGAAAGGGAAGAGAGAAAGACAAGAGAAAGAGGAGAGAGAAGGGAGAGTGAGAAGGAAAGACAGTGAAGGACAGGAGGAGAGAAGAGAGAGAGAGAGAGAGAGAGAGAGAGAGAGAGGAAATAAGAGGGAAAGAGAGACAGACAGGCAGACAGAGAGAGACAAAGAGACAAAGCGAGAGACAGAAGGAAGGAGAGAGAGAGAGACAGAGACAGAGACAGAGAGAGCGCCAGAGACAGACAAGACAGATACAGAGACAGAGAGCAGTGCTTATCTTCTACACAACCGTTGCCGTACTGTTATTCGGAGAAAAGAAGAGTTAGGTGTATAGTGTGAGGTGGACGAGATTCCCGTGTCGTCAGGGTGACGTCCGGGAGTGGGGGACGGTGGAAGAGAATAGAATGGTCAACCGGTCACGTCACACGATTCACCGACTTGTTTCACATTCAGCCCTATCTGTTTAGCTGCCCTGACCTCTCATCTCAATAACGACTTCAACAACAAAGTGGACGCTTACTCTCTCTTGCCTCTTGAAAAAAAAATAGACAAAAGACACACAGACACAGACAGAGACAGACACATACACACACACACACACACACACGCATGCACGCGCACACACAAAAACACACACATACACACACCTCACGACCATGTCGTCCCTATGTCTTTGGGCAACATCACACACGTTGACATAGAATTAATTCTAGAATTCGTCTGCTGTATGTGCACTGTTGTGAACACATACACATACTCTCTCTCTCTCTCTCTCACACACACACACACAAACACACACACACACACACACACAAAAGAAAACTATTCTGAAACTCATTTTAAAGAAGTAACTTCAGATCAATATTTGTCAGTTAAAATTTCAGAATCATTGGTTCACAGTCCTGTTAATGTACTGCTTTAAATTTATGAAGTTTGTACTTTAGCGTTAAATTTTCCCTTCGCATTGTTAATGTTAATTGTTAGTGTTAAGATCTTGTTCCATGTTTCTATTTTCCCACCTACTTATGTCTTTTACTCTTGTCTCCCCTTTGCCCCCAATCCAACTCACCCACCTCTCATCCTCCATTTCCCCCCCGTCTAATATCACTCATAGTGAACAGACGGTAAATCAAAGAACGAACACACACACACACACACACACACACACACACACACACACACACACACACCTCTCTTTCTCTCGCATGCACACACACACGCACATACACACACGCACACAACACACACACACAAGACACTCACACACACACACACACACACGCACGCACGCACGCGCGCCCGCACGCACGCACGCTCGCGCGCACACATGCAAACGGAGGAGGTCGTTTCCCTCAATGCCGTTAAGGTTTGTATAACACACACACACACACACACACACACACACAGAGTGTGCCTGCCTCCTGCCTCTTTCTCTCTCTGTCTGTCTCTCTGTCTCTGTCTGTCTGTCTGTCTCTCTTTCTCTCTCTCTCTCTCTTCCCTCCCCTTAAACACACAACAACAACGCACACGCACACAAGGTTAGAATTAATTAACCCGACAAACATCGACCGTGCTTTGTGGACACATACACTACAGTAAGTGTTAGTCTACACACACCGCCTCCTTCACATTGACAGCCACTTTGAAATCTATACTCAACCAACAGTCGTTAGTTAGCCAACTCCAGTCTTTTGAAGTTTCACTGTTGAACTTACCTGTACCTAGACGGTATTAGTCAACGAATGAGCCACAGTAACAGGTCTTTTGATACTTGAGTACCTGCTGCTTTTCCTTCTTCGATTTTGAACTCTCTCTCTCTCTCTCTCTCTGTCTCTGTCTGTATGTCTCTGTCTGTCTGTCTGTGTCCCCCCCCTCTCTCTCTCACACACACACGCACACACACTCATACACACACACCTTCAAGTTCACATTACTTATAGCCCAACTGACAACCAGAGCCTTATCAGGGCCAGCACCACATATAGAAACAACTCCAAATTTTAAATATAAAGACAACAGTTAAAACAACCTTACAAGTATCTTTTCAAGTCTGAAACGCACAAACAGATCTTTCCCATACGTACACCTACAATCATATAAGATGAAATATACTGATCTCTTGTAAAAATTTTGAAAATAGCGTCCAGAGGAACATCAGCGAAGATGTTCTTTAAATAACCCTTTGACTCCCGCACCATGTCCATCAGCATCCTTCATTGCCAACCATGCTGGCAAACAAAAACTCCACCCTTGGACTCCCTCAGGAAGTTGGTGGATAGGGTGAGGAGTCCAAGGGTTGAGTTTTTGCAGTTCGTGGATAGAGTGCGGGAGTCAAAGGGTTAAGGGGTCGCCTGAGTGTAGACACAATTAATTTTTTTTTGCCTGCTGGATGTTTTCCTGTTTCAAGGGCATTTACGCTCTATGATACACTAATTAATTCAGTCTCGCATCGTTCAAGTCCAAGCATTCGATAAGAAGGCGTTTGATGTTGACTGGCTCGTCACACGGTATATACACCATGGTGCTCCTCCATTTACTCAAAAGGTGTACATACATGAGTGAGTGTAGAACGTGTGACCCGTGTGTGTGTGTAACCTACACAAACACTGTCTCTTTCCTACGTTCTCAAGAACAGGTTAGAACACCTGTATAACGTCGGAGACGACTTGGGAAAGTTTGCTATCTGTCTGCTTGTTCCCATTCTCATGCCTGAAATTTTTCACACACGTTTGTATTTTGGGGGGTTTCAGATCTAAAATTATAATAATTACAATATTTATATAGCGCAAAATCTTGATAAAATCAAATCTAAGCGCTGAAGCAGACACACACGCACGCACGCACGCATGCACACACACACGCATGGCTACAAATGGGGAGAAAGAACAAAAGCAATAAAAGCAAGAATAAAAGCAATGGAAAACCACAGAGAGCATAGCATATACAATTATGTATTATAACCATGTGATTCCCCTCCGAGCGGAGACGGGCTGCAGAGGGGGGGGGGGGGGGGGGGTTGAGTGAGGTTAGGATTTTATGCAGAGGAGAAAAGGTGAGTTTTGAGAGCGGACTTGAAGGAGACAAAAGTAGGTTGCTGACGGACTGAGAGAGGAAGTTTGTTCCAGGAGAGTGGATCAGAAACAGAGAAGGCTCGTGGACCATAGGTATTGAGCTTAGTGCGTGGAAAGCGAAAAGTCAGAGGATCGGAGGCAGAGCGGAGGGTACGTGAGGGAACATAGATCTCAAGTAGGCTTGACAGGTAATCGGGGGCTGCGTTATTGAGGCTTTTGTAGCACATGGTGTCTAGTTTGTACTGTATGCGCTTTGATACAGGGAGCCAGTGAAGTTGTGCCAGGAGAGGAGATATGTGGTCAGCTTTTTTCTTTTTGAGTACAGGGCGTACAGCATTGTTTTGAATGCGCTGTAGGATGTGAATGGTGGAGGCAGGAAGACCAGACAGGAGTGAATCTGTGTAGTGGATGAAGGATTTAGACACCTCTTCCCTTATGATATTCTTAACAAGGCAGCCTTTTCATCGTCTTGAATACCAACATTAGAAGATCATCGATAAAGAAGATTAGGAAAAGACAAGCAACATTTATAGGCCATTTTCTGAGGAAAGGAAAATTAGAGCACCTGGTCACAACAGGAAACCTGGAAGGAAAGATAACACCAGGTAGACCCAGGAAGAAAATATTGGACCAACTAGCAGGGTGGCTGAGGACAGAGAGAGTGGAAGATGTAGGGCCTACTTGCAGCGACAAGGGATAGATCATGCATATGGAGGGCCATGATCGCCAACGCCATGCGTCAGGGCACATGATGATGATGATGACCAACGTGGTTAAAGAACCCAGGCAAAACCAATGTAGTAATATATTCAGCTGTAAGATAGGAAAGGAGTTCAAAGAATCTCAGAAGCTGTGGGTGACAAGCGTTTCGGCCAGCAACTGCCTGCAAAGCGGTTGGGTAGTCTGAAAAGACGAGAAGTCTTCATGCTTGAATTGGGGCTTGAATTGGGGCACCATTTTCAAAAACCAAATAAATCAGTTCAACAGTATAGATGGAACAGTCAAGAGAGAATGTATTTCGACAATGATCGACTGGGAATTAGCAGAACAAAAAGTAGCAGCAAACAACACCTTCGTCACCCTGATCCACTACAGTGTGAACATTCTGTGGGCTGACGGAAATATTTAACTTTAACTTAGAGTTCTGCATAAAACGACTGTATGCCTAATGAACTGCTTAAGTCTTCCCTTGCCTCTGTACACAAACTGTATACATGGGTGGTTCGCAGTGCTCTAAGACAAAGGCGGAGCCCGTGATGGTGAATGGGATCAATTAGTTTTAGGTAGGAGGGTCTTGCAGAGCCATACACTGCGCAGTCATAGTCCAGTTTAGAGCGAATTAAGGGTCCGTAGAAGTGAAGCAATGTTTCCTTGGTCGGCACTACAGTCCGCGTGAGCTACTAGAATGTTCATACCTTCCAGGCATCACGTTTTAAGACGCTGACTAAGTAAATTCAACTTCTGATCAAACATGACTCCAACAAACTTGGCTTCTTTTAAAGCTGGGTTGATAGATTTTCCCAGATGGATTTCAGGGTCATAAGAAAAAAAAATGTCGGAGGTATTAAAGTGGACACACAGTGTTTTGATCGAGGAGAAAGTACAGCCCTTTAAACTCTGCTCACTGTAGGATCTGACTTACACAAAGCTGGAGTCGCCGCTAAACGCATGCAAAGACGCTTCCAGCGGCATATAATGCAAAATCATCCATAACCAGAGAACAGTCAGAGCATTGCTGCACTGACTTGAAATTATTGGTAATTTTAATACTGAACACAGCAGGAGAGAGAATACTTCCTTGCGGTACACCCAACCCCTACTTGTGGATGTCAGAGAGTTAATTATATACCAACACGGACTTGAAATTGTCGTTATGCCAAAAAAAAAATTTTTTTTTCTTTTTTTTTTTTGATAAACAAGGGCAGATGACCTCTAAAACCGAGCTTGTAAAGATCCAAACACCATCAGAGGACAACTTTCGAACTCATCAAAAGTTCACAGCAAAATTTACATATGTTTTTAAAACAAGTAAATGGAGAGACTTCTGTTCGAAACTAAAGTTACAAATTCCCAAAGCATTCCCGATTTTCAGATCCTGTGGTATCAAATGTTTTCTCTACGTCAAAGAATATGGCGACTGCATGATGTTTGTTCAAAACAGCATTACGCATTGTGGTTTCAAGGTGGATTAAATGGTCCACTGGGGAGTGGTTCTTGCGCAACCGCACATTCCTTCATGAATGAATATATACACATGCACGCTCATACACATACTACTACTCTGTGAGTGAGTGAGTGAGCATGTGTGTGATAGAGAGAGAGAGACAGAGAGAGAGAGACAGACGGAGACAGAGACGCAGAGAGAGACACAGAGAGACAGAGACAGAGAGACAGAGAGAGAGTGTGTGTGTGTGCGTGTGTGCGTGCGCGCGCGCGCGTGTGTGTGTACTGGTGCGTCAAGTCTTTATGTCTCAGCTCTGGTCAAAGAAATGATAATTGTCTTTAAAGCCTGATATTGATAAGAACAGGCCTCTCAATGCAAAATGAAGAAAATCCCTGAAAATCTAGGGGGGTCAGGGGACATGCTCTCCCAGAAAATTGTCTTTTTTTTAAATATAGATCTATGCAAAATAGTGCGATGCAATCTGACGCTATCTGGCACAACTTTAGGGTTGTTTATGATCCTTTGTACTGAAGCAAATAATTTGTACACACTGGTGTCAGATTTCAAGAACATAATATGGTGAGTATTTTTCTGTTGTATGCTCCAACAAACATTAAACGACAATCTAGACTGAACAGCTTCAAGGTTCTTTGCAGTTTTCTGCCTCATCTGGCGCATTTTTGACTTAAAACAGTCAGGAAAGTTTGTGGAAGTCTGCTCAGCTATAGTTGTTTTAACTGACTTCACAGCGACACAAGGCAAAGTAGGTTGGCTATGCCAGCCTCTGCTATTTTTTGAAAGTCATGTGCTCATTTCCATGACATCAATTTTTTATGAAATCCACTCCCAACACCGCTTATTTTTGCAGTCTTTGTCAAACGTTTTTGCTGCGGCAGACCCTCTCTCTCCAGAACATCGGTTGGAGACATGGTCACAGTCTTCAAAAGTTTTGCAATCGGTTCTGAAAACGAGCCGCGCCTGAAAACACCAGAAGTGGCTTTAACGGAAAATGATACCAGATTTATCCCCCTTCCCGAAGTTTCGTCGTCTGCTAAGAGAGTTCAACAGACTGACAAACAGCCGTTTCGCAGAAAGGGGGGGGGGGGGGGGGCTATCAGTTGATCTTTTTAATTTTCTCGGAAAGCCCTGTTTCCCCTCGGAAGCAGGCTGTAGATTTTCTCGTGTTTCCGAGAAAAATCGGAAAATTGGGAGCCCTGAACAACCGACTTGGTTGTGTGCAAGATGTGGTATACCACTGTAACTTCATTAAAAAAAAATGTCCGTTTTTATCTTAATATCTACAATCAAAATCACGTTCCTTTCTAATTACATCACCAAAAACAAGCAGGTTAGTTAAAGTACATTCTTACTGAATAGATTCATTTTCAATTGCACTGACCTATGACACACACAACACACACACACACACACACACACACACACAATGTGACCTCTAAGTACCCCAGGGCCAGATCTGGGAAAGATAAGGGAGGAGGTTACACACGGGGTCCAAGGGCAGAGCTACTGATGAAGGTTAGGGGTACAGGATCCTCTTAAGCTGAAACTTTTTTTTTTTTTTTTTTTTGCATTTAAAAACGAAAACAACGGCGACGACAACAACAGCAACAACGACAACAACAACAACAAAGGGAGAGGGGTGGGGCGCTAACATGGAACCGTTTCCCTCGTCTTTGGCAACAAATGAAGGTGAAGTTGAAACAGCAAAATGCTACACCCTTCTCAGGAACACTAAAATTAACTGCCCACCAGAATTCCAAAATTTACTTGACCAAGCCCTCTCTGAAAGTGTGAGCATACCACAAACAACATAATATAACATGTGATGATGACAAGTAGGCACCAATCCGTTTACAGGATTAGGATAATTAATGTAAGAAAAATTACACTGACCTCACTTTAGTGCTTTCTAGTAGTAAATGGTGTGGGAATGTTTCAGAGAGAGAGAGAAGAGAGAGAGAGAGAGGAGAAAAGAGAGAGAGAAGAGAAAACGAGAGAGAGGGGAGTGGGGGGGGGGGGAGGGGAGTTCTGTCTGTAATTTTATCCGCCTCTTCCTTTTTCTAGCTTCCGGACAGGGCTGCGTTTGTTTTTTCGCCCTCTCTTTTTTCTTTTTGAAGGGGGTGGGGTGGGGGTGGAGTCTAGAACCCTGATACACCCCCTTAACAAGGATCTAGCCCTGTACATTACCACACTAATGACTTGTAGCATTTTCACGTTTGACTACGCTCTGACTCAAGCACATTCACTTTCAAATAATTATACTCTACGTCTAAAGCAGTTTCACTTTCAATTGCTCTACAACTACATTATTCTAAAGCATTGTCGCTTCAAGTACACTGTCAGCGAATTACTGTCACATCGTAAGCAGCCACTTAGTGTTCAAAGCACTTTTCGTGTATGAGGACACTTATCGCTTACACCGAAGATTTCTGTCCTCAAGTATCCAGGACTGACCTAGTATACTACACAAGTGCTGCTGCACTGACTGGTCGCAAACGAACTCTACGGGTGCAGCAGACCTATCACACAGGTCTCACAAATGAAACGAGTTGTAAACTGTTGCATCCCAAAATGACCCCCCCATCCATTACGATGACTCTCTAAAACGTGAGCGAAGCCTTTGAAAACAATCACCCATTCAAAATAATGACCCATTCAATTCCTTCAGCTGTTCACTCTCAATAAGATTTACAACTGCGCGTTTGTTTATTGACAAACATCACACACACGAATCAACCGTCTAATATCACTCATTGTGAAAAGACGGTAACATCAAAGAACAAACACACTATCAAGTATACAGAAAGAAACGGGGGTTTCTCTCATTTTCGGACAGGAATTACAGGCGTGCTCTTGAAAAAAAAACCAAAAAAAACACCCAAAAACCCGACTCTCCATTCAATGAAGAACCGGAGATCTTCTATAGGGACAGAAAAGGTACATAACTAGATACAGAGAGAGAGAGGGAGAGGAGAGGAGAGGGAGAGAGAGGAAGAGAGGAGAGAGAGAGGGAGAGAGAGGGAGGGAGGGAGAGGGAGAGAGGGAGAGAGAGGGAGGGAGGGAGAGAGAGGAGGAGAGAGACAGGGAGAGAGAGGAGGAGAGAGAGAGAGAAGAGGGGAGAGAGAGAGAGGGGACAGAGAGAGACAGAGAGAGAGAGAGGGAGAGAGAGAAAGAGAGACAGTGTGGGAGAGAGAGCAGAGAAGAAAGGAGAGAGACAGAGAAAGGAGAAGAGAGAGAGAAGGAAGGGGGAGAGGAGGGAGGGAGAGAGAGAAAGAGACAGACAGACAGACAGAGAAGATGGACATGTCTTAAGAGAAGCAGGGATCTCACCAAACAACTGCCGAACAAAGAAAAAACGTTTTCACCATACATTGTAAGCCAAGGGCGACGGAGTGTGAAAAACATAACACCCTGTCAACAACACCCACAGTGGTGGCAATGCCTGAACTGCCGCCAGCCAAGGCGAACTGAATGAATATTCAAACAGCCAATTCAAACTGCACGTTGGCGCGCCAGATTGCTATCATCACCGTCCTGATTTTCACATAAAAAAAATTAATTTAATAAAAAATAAAATATTTTAAATCTCCCAACCCTGACCCCGCGCTTCACTGGTGTGTAGGGGACGGAGAGGCTACAGTGACGAGTGGTATGTGGCCTACTTTTGAGTTTTTATGTCTACATGAATGCCTCTCTCTCTCCTCTCTCTCTCTGTCTGTCTGTTTCATTAAATTCACTTTATGTCACCCTAAACATGGCTGTGCGTGTAGAGTTGCACAGCGTATTTCAGCAAAGAACTCTCCTTAAACAAAAGTTATATGTAAAACATGCCATACTTCTATGTATACGTGTGTGTGTGTAGTGTGTGTGTGTGTGTGTGTGTGTTGTGTGTGTGTGTGTGTGTCTGTGTGTGTGTATGTCTGTCTGTGTGTGTATGTGTGTGGCTCTGTGTGTGTGTGTGTGTGTGTGTGTTGCTGCGTGTGTGTGTAAATGTCTACGTGTTCGTAAATGAGCCAACGAGCAAACTTGAGACAGATAAAAATAAAGAGATAGCGTGACACACAGACAGTTGCGAGAGACAGACAGACAGACAGAGAGGGGGGAGTAGAGAGAGGGGGGGGAGGGGAGAAAAAAGAGAGAGAGAGAGATGAATGCAGAAAGAATGCTCAAAATGTTCTTCAACTTTCAGCACCGACCATCTGCCGTGTAATACCTACCATCCATGTACCCACTCAGTGTATCCCCGAGTCTGTGTTCCCCTGGCTTCGCACCCAGTGACATACGATATCTACGCACGGAACTCGCTCCACATTTCGCAGTCCGAAACTCGGCCCTGCCGTTTACATCGTTAAACATCCTTTGATGTGTGTGTGTGTGTGTGTGTGTGTGTGTGTGTGTGTGTGTGTGTGTGGTGTGTGTCGTGTGCGTGCGTGTCGTGCGTGCGTGCGTGCGTGCGTATGTGTGAGAGTGTTTATGTGTGTGTGTTTTGTGTGTATTTGTGTTTGTGTTTTGTGTGTGTGTGTGCACGGTGTGTGTCGGTTGTGTGTTGCTGTGATGAACCTGGGTGTATGGTATCTGGGAATCGAACCTGGGACGTATCGACCTGGGATGCGAACCTGGGACGTATCGAACCTGAGACGTACGTATCGAACCTGGGACGTATCGAACCTGAGACGTACGTATTGAATCTGGGACGTATCGAACTGGAGTATCGAACCTGCGACGTATCGAACCTGGACGTACGTATCGAACCTGATACGTATCAAAAATAGGACGTATCGAACCTAGGACATATCAAACCTGTGACGTATCGAGACAGAGACATCCCCCACTGACCAGTTTGCTGCCGCCTGCAAATGCTTCAGCGAACGTTACAAATGGCCTCAACAAGACAGAGAGACTGTTTCATTCAACATCACCCCAGGCTTATGGCACTTCACCTCCGATTGTCATGAACAATCTGCAGATC